>CM027387.1:98503467-98565520 GCA_015711505.1 Sylvilagus bachmani | reverse complement strand
AGAGAGAGAGAGAGAGAGAGAGAGAGAGAGAGAGACATCTTCCATCTGCTATTTCACTTCCCAAATGCGTGCTACAGTCCGGGATGAGTCAGGTAGAAACCAGAAGCCAAGAACTCCAGGAGTGGAGCTGGGTGGTAGGGACTCAGGTACTCGTGCCATTGCCTGCTGGTTCCCAGCCACATTAGTAGGCAGCTGTATCCGAAGCAGAGATTGGACTCCTTCTCAGGCACTCTGATGGGAGAGGCGAGCATCCGAAGAGGTGGCTCAACCTTCAGCATCACAATGCCTGCCCCGTTCGTGAAGGTTCTGAAGTACACTTGTGCTTTCAAAACTATTCATTTCAGAAAATTTATTTTTTTAAAAAACTAGTAATAAAATTATTACATAATACTATTATCCAAGTGAATCTATTCTTTTTATCAAGTTATACATTTTACTTAACTGTGCAAACCTGTATTCTTGGTTTACATGGATAAAAACTTCAATAAGCTATAATTATTTCCTTCAAGGAAATTTCAATATGATATATTCCAATGATACTCCAAAATATAGTTAAAATAAATAACATGCTCTTCCCATGTAGTTATCTGGGTAAATTGGAAAGAATTAAAAGATCTGAAGAGAGAAATCAGAGCACTCTATCAAATTCCCTTTTTTCATAGCTTCTGCATAATCCCTAAATATCTAGAAACACCCAGAAGATAAGATACAGAGATTACATTCTCCTTCTGAAAGAGAAATTATTAGACTGAAACCTAAAGATGACACATATTAGACTGCATTCATAACAGATATTCAAGGTAGCATAGAACTGATTTCTGAGCTATCCAAATGGGATGATGTACCCATTTCACACCATCATGAGTCACTGCTTTTATTTGGTAAACTTATTATTCAGTGAAGTAGTGTAAATTTAAAATGTCATCTCAAAAACTGAAAAAAGGAAGAAGGAAGGAGGGTGAGAGGGAGGGATGGGGGGAGGCAATATCATTATGTTCTTAGAATTGTGTCTACAGACCATACTGAATCTGTTATAAACTAATTAAAAATTAAAATAAAAATCATATATGAATGAGTGGTATTTTTCAGTCTTCTAGAATAATCAATGATGGGCCAAACATATAGTAATATCTCAAGTCATAACACGTGCTTTAATTTTTTCACAGAACGAGACCACTGAAACCCAAAATTAATGGAAGAGAAAAATTTCACTGAAGTGAAAGAGTTCATCCTTTTAGGCTTCACGGCAGACTTGAGGTTCCAACGAGTGCTGTTCTATATCTTCCTCATCATTTATGTCTTCAGCCTCTTAGGGAATATCACCCTGATTTCTTTGATTTGTGTAGACTTCCGGCTCCACACACCCATGTATTTCTTCATCGGAAACTTGTCATTCCTGGATCTCTGGTATTCCTCTGTCTATGCCCCCAAAATCCTGATGACTTGCATCTCTGATGACAAAAGCATCTCCTTAGCTGGCTGCCTGGCTCAGTTCTTCTTTTCTGCTGGGCTGGCCTACAGTGAGTGCTATCTGTTGGCAGCCATGGCTTATGATCGCTATGCAGCCATCTCTAGCCCTCTGCTTTACGCCCAGGCCATGTCCCCGAGGTTATGTGCCAGTCTTGTTGCAGCTTCATACCTTGGTGGGTTTGTTAACTCAACCATAATCACCACTGAGACATTTACTCTGAGTTTTTGTGGCAGCAACATCATTGATGACTTCTTCTGTGATCTGCCACCTCTTGTGAAGTTGGCATGTGATGTGAAGGAAAGCTACCAGGCTGTGCTGTACTTTATCCTGGCCTCCAATGTCATCACTCCTACCATACTTATTCTCGCCTCATACCTCTTCATCATTGCTGCCATCCTGAAGATCCGCTCCACCCAGGGCCGCCTCAAAGCCTTCTCCACCTGTGGGTCTCACCTGACAGCTGTCACCTTGTATTATGGTTCAATTCTCTTCATTTACTCCCGGCCCCGCACTAGCTATGCGCTGGAACGCGACAAAGTAGTGTCCGTGTTCTACACTGTGGTTATTCCCATGTTGAACCCCATGATCTATAGCTTAAGAAACAAAGATGTCAAGGATGCCTTGAGAAAAATGCTAGAGAGAGCAAAGTTTTCTTAAATGAAAATACTTGTTTGACAAAGGTTTTTTTCCACAGGTTATCTTCATGTCATTGTTTTCCTCTTACACTGTCAGAAATCAATAAAATGAGGAAGGAAAAAACCATGCATAATGTGGAAAACTGCCATCTGCTTTTTTTTTTTGTTAAGTTGACACTGATGTATTTTAATTTGCTTAAAAAATGAGGCTGACGTATTTGGAAAAACTGCTGTATGTGCTAAATAACTTGTAGCAGCCGGGGCTGTAAAACTGTTGGTTGTCTGAAAATTTGAAGTAAGAAGTTTAAAAGAAATTTAACTTGGTATTTAATAGTTTATACTATAATATTTTAAATAAATGATAAAACATAGCTGGCTATGTATGCATTAAATGATTTCAAATCCCATGAATTACAGGTGAGAAGACAGGGTTGTAAGCACAGGACTTACAACTCCAAAAGTACTTACCTCACTTGTTAGGAGAGAGAGTTCACAAGTCAGACTAAAAATAGATAGTGTAAAATGCCCTTAGAAATAAATTTATTTATTTATCTTTCTGATTCTCATTTCCTGACTTAACAGCATGCAAATATAACTGATTTCTCCGAAAACAGTGAAAGTAGATAACAGATATCACTACTTAGAGTCACTTGTATTTACAAGATTTTTGCAATAATTAAAGAATCAATGGCAAAAGTTGGAGGCTGTATGAGATTTTTAGAAAAGCAGATGTAATTAGCAAAGAGAAGAGAAATAAAAAGATAACAGAAACAGAGAGATATATTTCAAAAGGCTGTACAACAAGGGAAGATTCAGAGTGTAAATCTCCATGGGGTGAAGCAGTGACTGATGACAGTTAAGGTTCTATGCAAGTTTGTGCCTTTCTCCTACTTTATTGTACAAATTAATTAGAAAAACATTTCATTGTGATGTATTATACTCCTATTTTAAGATTTTTTTAGATGTAAAACACGAAGCTGTGCTAACATCAGAAGGCCTTAATCCTGAATATGAAGTTTTAGTTTATTTAATGTTGTCATATCCGAAAAGCATTATCTGATGGACTTAAAAATCAGAAATTTATTTTATTTTCTTACAATACTGGAGGTTTGACGTTCAAGTTCAACGTTTGTAAAGTTTGTTCTTTTGAGGTTATTGTTCTTGGTTTCTGAATGGCCACCCTGTTGCAGTGCTCCCCCATGCTCTGTTCTGTGTGTGCTCAATTCTAATATCTCCTTGTATGTCAACATTTCCTTTTTATAAAGAACAGTAGCCATATTGAATTGTGGCTCACCATAAATGCCCCAATTTAATTTAACATATTTTGAAACATCTCATTTCCAGATGCTGTCACATTCACAGGAATCAAGGCTTCAACATAGAAATCACTGGGGAATCAAATCATCCTGTACCACTGGGTAGGGATAATATTTTCCCAAAGG
This sequence comes from Sylvilagus bachmani, assembly GCA_015711505.1. NCBI lineage: Eukaryota > Metazoa > Chordata > Mammalia > Lagomorpha > Leporidae > Sylvilagus > Sylvilagus bachmani. The sequence continues at coordinate 98,561,972 of CM027387.1, read as the reverse complement.
GGGAAACAAGAAATGGTGGTATGGACAGAAAGAAGAGCATGTAACAAGAATAAATATGGAATGCATGAAATGCTCCAGAATAGTCTAACATGATATGGAGAAATTGTATTATCAAATATTTTCTATACTTGCATTGTGGGAGAAATTGTTATTAGATACTTTGGACACTTACATTGTGACTTGGAGCAATTAAGAGAGTGAACTTTCAATAAAACACTCATATTGATCATATCCCAATTATCATTCTGGGATTCCAAGTGAATTCTAATTGTGTCTTTGGAGACGGAGGTACTTATTCCTGGGCTGCTTTGTGGAAAAAGCCTCTAAGGGCTGTTGTGGAAATACATATAATGGGTCTAGTGAATGTACACCTGAGCATCAGAAGAGGGAGGGAAGGATTTCATTTCTTAGAACTGATCATTCTGACTGAAGGTGAGCACGCGGAGTCAGAGGCAGGTAAGAAATGGAGACTCTGTGACCTCAGCTGCATTTAGAAGGGGGCTGGAGAGTCTGGCGAGGCTTTCAAAGGATTGCTACTATGCCCAACACACATGCAGGCAGGTGTGCAAACACACACACACACACACACACACACACACACACAGAATCCTTTCTGAATGAGATTCCAGCCAGTGATGTATTTGGTTCTTTCTAGAATTTGACAACCAGTCTGATATTTATGCTGGGTCACCATATATTCACTTACACACTGGAAGAAAAATCAAGGGGACAAAAGATATGACTTGCACTGTGATTGTCCAGACTACCTATGTCTGGTATTTTCCACTTTACTAGCACTCGTTTTCAGGTGCCCGAGAGAGGTTTTTGTCCCATAGAATTTTTCTACTTACAGGGAGCAGGGACTAGAGTTATAGAGGGGAAAGTGTCCTTATCATGATGTAGTACAGTATGCCAGGAAATCCCAAATGAGGTTAGATTTTATTCTGAATATTTTGAGAATTGTGAGCTTGATTAGGTGTAGACTGTACTTTGGGGAAAGCAGCTAAGTAGCCAATTATGTAATCCATAATTTATTTGTTGAGTAATATTAAGCAAGCTGGACTGTTCTTTCTGTTGGGAAATGTGAATAAAGTATTAGGGAAATATTTTGCAGTGTGCATACTGCATCCTAGTGAGGACAAATAGGCAAGAAGTGTGGTCAAAGGAGTTAGAGATGACAATAAACAGGGAATACTAAAAGAGAATGTGAGTAGAGTGATAATGATCATTTTAGGATGGGCCTGGAAAGAGAGGAGATGAAGTTCTGTTTTCAAGGTAGGGCTGGACCATGGACGACCTTTAAGCTATTGCAGTACTTCCTTAGAATAAATTAAGCACATACTCAGGTCTTTAAATATAGAAATAACATTGCTGTATTTATGTATTATTGTATTCTATTAGCTGTGTTGAGAATACACTGCAGTAAGCAAAGGACTGGACCTGTTAAAATGTTATTGTGTTGCTCTTGGCAAAAGGTGACTGTGGTTCGGTTCCGGTTGATGCTAGTGCAGGTGAGGGACATGGTCAGTTGGACAAATGTTGAAAGAAAGGACATTAGGGTTTCCTGGAAGGCTGAAATGTGAGCAGGAGGGAAAGAGATTAGGTTGATTACAAAGTGTTAGTTTCAGAAACTACAAGCATGTCATTTTGTGACTGAATAGAGTGCATGAATAGATGAATTTTTGGAAGTGAAGATTAGGAATTCAGTTTGAAGCATATTAAGTTTGATACAGCAATTACTAATCTCTTATTAGAGAATGCTAACTGGACAGAAGTTTAGGCAACCCCTAGTGGTAGAAATTTGAACCTGATACTTATATCTAGGCAAACTATGGATAAGTTTCTGGGAAATTTTCAGTCCTCTAAAACTTTTTGCATTTTCACTTAAGTGCATATAATGCTTGGGGAGAATCAGCATTGCTTTATCATGTTTTCAAAGAGGTCCAAGAATCCAAGTGTTCAAGAGCCAGAAATCCCTTACAGATAAAGACACTGAGGAATGCAGTGATTTGAGAATGCTCAGGAGCTCACCGGATGATGCTGCAGAGAAACAATGAGAATGTAAAGCTTGAGGTCAGATCAACACAGTTGTTTTGGGCACTTTCCATCTCCCACTTCATCCAGAAGGTCACAACGCCCCATCTAGTAGGTAACAACGCCCCATCCAGAGACACTTGTGTACACAAGGATTGTTAATCTGCTCTGCCAAATTGTTTGCAACAGGTGAGATAATTTACTGTTTCATGCTGGTTTCTAGAGGAGATGTTAACAAACTGGAATTGTAGATGATGGTGCTGGGGAAAGAACAGTGTTCCTGATAGGAGAGGTTCCTCCCCTCATTCTCAAAGGTAATGAATTTCAGGGACATGCATCAATTAAAGGACTCCTCAATCCCAAGTCAATGCTTTGCAGTTCTAAGACTGTAACTCTTTTGTAAAATTACATGGAAGTAGGAGATAAAATTATTAAACCTCTGGATTTTCTCAAGATTATGAATGTCACCACTGTTCTGGATTAAACTGTTTTTTGCAGAAACTTGGCCACATTTAATTTTCTTCCACAATGTTAGAATTCCTAATTATAGATTCTTGTATTGGAAAGAGAGAAAACCTTGGTGATGTTGTATTTGGAAATGTTTTTCACAACATCTGGAGGATAAATTATTCTATAAACAGAAATTCCTTATATAGAGGAGTGATTGAAACTGATGGTCTTTGAATTTTATCTATTGGGAATATAGCTGATTTATAAATCCCTAGTATTTCTATCTGGAATTTTTAAGATCTCCTTATTCTATCAGAAGACTGATCTCAACAGTGGTCAATAGAATGAGGATTTCAGAGTTTCCAGCTAATTTAATTTTTAATTTAATAAAATTAAATTTTCAATTTAATGAAATTAAATTTTTAATTTAATTTCTGACATGAGTCAGAGTGAATTTTATTTTTTTCAAAATAATTTTAACATAAAGAGAATGTATTTCATAGATACAATTTTAAGATTATAACCATGTTTTCCTCATGCCTGCCTCCTTCTATCTGTTCTTTCCTCCTTTAAATAAGCATATGTGATCATGTTCTTTTTTTTATAATGGGAATTGTTTCTATTTTTGTTGGTTAAAAGGATAAAATTGTTTCTGTCTTCTGAGAATTCTCATGATCTTGTGACTAGTTAACTTCTTCAGGGTACTAAAGTTTAATTTTGGGTGTTGGAAGAGATTTTCAGGTGTAAGAGGGCTATGAAATTGCCTTAATTAGGAGAATATAAGAAAAATATCTTTTACATATGAGGGAGGTAAATGATGACAGATGAGTGATACATCCTCGATTCAGAGGATTCTGAGTTCAAATATAAGTTCTGCTGTTGATGGCTTCTATGTCTTCGTCCATGAACTCTCTGTGCTTCAGTGTTATCAAATATAACATAGGAAAAAAATGGCATCTACATTATAAAGTTGTGATGGGAAAAAGCAGGTTAATTATAGGGATTAGAACAATAACTAGTGCATGCTCAGTACAGTATATGTATATACATATATTACCTATTTGTATTAAAAGCAAGAGTAGTACATGATATGGGTATACAATGTGTGACATAAGAACTCTCAATGACATTCAGGGGATACTGAGATTTTTAAGAGTGCCCACTGTGTATCAAACACTGGCCTTGGTGTTTTCATGCATATCTTTTTTACTTAATAAGATACTCTGTCAGGAGATTATTAGTTTCCTTATTAATTTTATAATTTTATTTTTTGAAAGTATATTTTATTTATTTGAAATAGTTAAAGAGACAGATGGAGAAAAGAGGGAGGGAGAGGTCTTCCATCAGTGGTTCATTCCCCAAGTATCTGCAATTGCCAGGTTTGGGTAATACTGAAGCCAGGAGCCCGAGAGCTTCTTCCAGGTCTTCCATATGAGTGCAGGGTCCAAGGAGTTGGGCCATCTTATGCTGGTTTCCCAGGAATATTAGTAAGGAGCTTATTCAGAAGTGGAGCAGTTGAGACTCAAACTAGCACCCATATTGGATGCCAGCACTGCAGGTAGAGGCTTAATCCACTGTGTTGACCTGGATTTCATTTTACCCATTTGTCTTACGAGAGTAAGGGACTTGCCCTGTGTTAAAGTTCATGAGTGAAATTGCTAATTTAAAAATGATTTCTAGTCCAACGGTCTTCGTAAGTTGTAGATTGAAGTTCAGTAATTTAGTAAAGTGTAGAGAAGCCCAAAAACCTCTTAGCCAATTGATTTAATCAATGTGCATATTAACTTGCTTCAACAGAAAAATAGACTTTTTCCCCCCTTTAATGGTGATCAGGTTTTCTCCTCTGGGAACATCGAAATGGAAAATCGCACCTTCCTGACTGAATTCATCTTGGTGGGCTTCTCAGCAGACCCCCGCTGGCAGCTGATTCTATTTGGAATATTTCTGATGCTGTATTTATTAACTTTGTCAGGCAACACGACCCTTGTTATTCTAATCTGGATTGATTCCCGCCTGCATACACCCATGTACTTTTTCATTGGCAACCTTTCCTTTTTGGATTTCTGGTACACCTCTGTGTACACCCCCAAAATCCTGGCCACCTGTGTCTCAGAAGACAAACGCATCTCCTTGGCTGGATGTGGGGCTCAGCTATTCTTTTCCTGTGTCGTTGCCTACACTGAGTGCTATCTCCTGGCAGCTATGGCATATGACCGCCATGCGGCCATCTGTAACCCATTGCTTTATTCAAGTATCATGTCCACTTCACTGTGTACTCGGCTTGTTGCTGGCTCCTATGTAGGGGGACTGTTGAATGCCATAGCCCATACTGCCAACACATTCCGCCTGCGTTTCTGTGGTAAAAACATTATTGAACACTTTTTCTGTGATGCACCACCATTGGTAAAAATGTCCTGTACAGACACCAGGGTCTATGAAAAAGTTCTGCTTGGTGTGGTTGGCTTCACAGTTCTCTCCAGCATTCTTGTCATCCTGATTTCCTATTTCAACATCCTGCTGGCTATCCTGAGGATCCGTTCAGCCTCAGGGAGGTGGAAGGCCTTCTCCACTTGTGCTTCTCACATCATCTCAGTCATGTTCTTTTATGGGTCTTTGCTCTTCATGTATTCCAGACCTAGCTCCACCTACTCTTTGGAGAAAGACAAAGTAGCTGCCCTGTTCTATACGGTGGTCAACCCTCTGGTCAACCCTCTCATCTACAGTGTAAGAAACAAAGATGTCAAAGAGGCCTTTAGGAAAGCAACACAGAGCATATATCCACAATCATGAAGGAGGTCTTCTGTGAGGAATGCTGCTATTGGATTGTCCAAAACATTTGGTGGTAGATTTGTTTGTATTATTTCTTGTATTTCAAGTAAAGTTAGCAACTCACTGTTTCAACAATAAAATATTGAGGCAATGACTCTAACTATTATTATTATTATATGAAGTACGTTATTTTAAACCTATAGTGTTGGGTTACTTGATGCTCTGCAATACAGCTTTTTGGTCTCTTTACATGAAGGATTTCTCAAAAATTTTAATCTTCTGGTGTTTTTAAGAGAATTTTGGGTAGAGGGAGGAAACTGCATAGTTTCCTGAATTTATTTTAACTTTGAAACTTGGTCAAAATTTTCACTGGGTGAAGAATTTTTACATGGAGTGACATCTAGAGGTTTTCTCGATTTTACAGGTATTTATTTTTGGTAAGATGCTTCCTTTCAATTCCCTCATAAAACTAGTTCAGTGTATAGATAATATCTTTGTAAACCTTTGTCTCACTACATCTATATAGTATTAAGCAAAGTGTTTAATAATTGTTTCGACTATAGAAAACTGTGCAACAAAAAACCATTTCTAAGTTCATGGAGAAATATGGGTCTTTAGGATGGCATTTTGTGCTAAAAGCATTTTCAAGTCTCTCAGGTCACATATCAGTGTATTACCACTAGAGGACGATGGCATCAAGCAAAGTGAAATAAATAAACTAATACTATTAACAAAAATAACAAAAACCTTCATAAGGCCCCTCAGTTCCTTCTGCTTTTTCCTTTGTCCTGGTTGAGGAACACAGCATGTTGATTACCGTGTGACCAGACCTGTTGCATGTTTCCTTCATGCAACTGGTCTCATGTGCATAGGCATTCAAAGGAAATAGCAAAACAAAAAACTGAAACACATAGAAACTAGCTCTTTTGCTTTAGTCGTATTCTGTAAGGACTCAAAAACTCCATAATCCAAGCTCCATGTGTTGGAAACACCTAAGTGTAATGTCTGATGTCCTGCAGTGCTTTGGAAGCATGTACTTCAATTCCCTCTGCATGCAAATGTCCCTTATAAATGCTTTGAAATGATCACCTGGAATTTAGTGCTCCTTTCTAAAAAGACTTATTTATTTGAAAGTCAGATTTACACAGGGACAGAAAGATTGAAATGGAAGAGAGAAAGAGAGAGAGAGAGAGAGAGAGAGAGAGAGAGAGAGAGAGGAGAATCTCCCATCTGTTGTTTGATTCCCTAAATAGTCGCATAGGCCAGCAGCTTCATCCAGGTCTCCCAACATAGGTGGAAGGGGTCTAAATACTCGGGCCATCTTTGGCTGCTTTTCCCCGGCCATTAACAGAGAGCTGGACAGAAAGTGGGGCAACTGGGACATGAACCGGTGCCCGTATGGGATCCTGGCATCACAGGAATGGGCCTTATTTTGCTGCACCACAATGCCAGCCCCAGGGCTTCTTTCTTGGAATCTCAACAGGCTCCATCATTGCCACTCTTTTGGGAAACTCCGACCATAGTTTCAGCTGGATGGAACAAAATTCTAGACCCAGTGCTTGCATTTTTTCACAAGAATATTTTAATTATGAAAAAAGAGATACAATTCAATATTTATTATTCGGCAGATTTAGTTGGTATTTCACTCAATACCTTTTACAAGAGTTCAGCTTATGGATTATTAGCTCTGTTTTATAAATGAGGAGCTTGAAGCTCAGCGGCTAGAACTTCTTATTGAATTACTGAGTGTGCTGAAATGGGCACGCTTTACACTTTTCATCAACTTTGAAAAACACAGGTCAAATAATTGTAGACACTTCACCATTTATGCTAATTTTAACATTTCTCTTATTTCACAGGCATTTTCCTTACATATCATTGTCCTCTCTACACACACAGACATATACACACACACACTCACAATACACAATAGCATTTCTTACTCTCTTATCCTTGAAAAGGCCCTGTGAATACTTCACTGGTATTTGGGGATTTCTCAAATGTCAATGATTCATATGATATTTGCTTCAAACATCCATAATAAACATTATGTAGATAAAAATAATGGAGTCAATAGAAAGGAGAAAAGAAAGTGAAGTTTAGTACTTAGGGTCACAAGGAGTATTAGATATCCTTCTATTTTGTAATAAATTCAGATATATATTTTTTAAAAATTAAGTTGTATCATGATCTAAATACTAAATCCAAATAATAAATAAACATTTTTGTAGTTGAATTTTATTTAAAGCAAAATTTTAAAAAATCAGTTTAACAACCATTTGTGAAGCAGTTTGTTATCACCTACTACTGATCTGAACACATGCATGTGAATTCAGACTTCGGTCTGTGCTAACTTGAAGAGTTTCTTCAGAGCTTCTTTCACATCCTTATTCCTCAGACTGTAGATCATGGGGTTCAACATGGGGAACAACACAGTATAAAAGGTAGAAACCATCTTGTCCCTCTCCAGGGAGTAGCTGGAACTTGGGCGGGAGTAAATATAGAGAATGGAGCCATAGTACAAGGTCACAGAGATCAGGTGGGAGGAACAAGTGGAGAAGGCCTTGAGGCGGCCTTGGGTGGAGCGGATCCTTAGGATGGCAGCAATGATGAACAAGTAGGAGGCCAAGATGAGCATGGTAGGGGTAATGACGTTGGAGGCCAGGAGAAAGTACAACACAGCCTGGTAGCTGTCCCTCACATCACATGCCAACTTTATCAGGGGTGGGACATCACAGAAGAAGTCATCAATGACATTGTCATCACAAAAATCCAATGTGAATGTGTTACTGGTTAATATTATTGCATTGACAAACCCCCCAGTGTAGGAAACTAAAACCAACAAGATGCATAATCTCCTGGTCATGGCCTGAGCATAAAGCAAGGGATTGGAGATGGCCACATAGTGGTCATAAGCCATGGCAGCCAACAGGTAACACTCACTATAGGCCAATCCAGCAGAGAAGAAGAACTGAGACAGGCAGCCAGCAAAGGAGATGCTTTTGTTTTCAGAGATGCACGTCACTAGGATCTTAGGAGTGTAGACAGAGGAATACCAGAGATCCAGGAATGACAAATTTCCAATGAAAAAATACATGGGTGTGTGTAGCCGGGAGTCATTACAGGTTAACACTATGAGAGTGGTATTTCCTACCAGGGTCATAGAGTAGACTCCAAGGAACACCACAAACAGGACCAACTTCATCACGGGGTTTGTTGTGAAACCCAGCAGAATGAACTCAGTTACTGTATGATTGCCCCTCTCCATTGTTTAAAGAGAGAAATCACCTACGAACAGATTAGATAAGTGTTCAGTCCCTCAAGTAACACACCAATGAGGACATTCTCTATGCTTCCCCTCTGAACACTAAGGAAGGATCTTCACTTGGGAGGAATCTTTCCTGCCTATAGCAGGTGATGAGAGTTTTCTGAACTTTGATAAAATCTACTTAATGCAGAAAAGACCTAATTACTGTGTGCCAGGGGGTGTTTATATATTTATTTATTAAATTTTTTTTCTTGGACCACATGTGCTGTTGTAGGCATGGATATGTAGCTTTGATAAGGATAGATATGCCTCATTTTCTTTGTAGTCTTTATTTAGAAGAGAAGATCTCTGGAAAAAATAAGTACAGATAGATTTTTTGTTAATGTTTGAAGCTCCTAAGGAAATAAAACATGATGGTGAGCTAATTGAATTTAGACACCGAGAAAAGTAAAAAATCATTTTGATGTCTCCCAGCTAGGAATGGACAAGTTAGAACCCAAAAGTTGTCAAAGTGTTCTGTAGTTTATGGGTGATGACATTTTTTTTTCCTCCCAGTGAAAGAGGAAGTTATCTGTTCAACTATTCTACACATCCCCTTCAAATACATATTATCAATTGCAAATAAGGGATAATATTGAGAATTTGGGTGAAATTACAATGACAATAATAAAATTAAACTGTATGGTAGGCTTGAAAAGTGATGCTATTTTTGTTTTTGGTGTCTACAAATCTAGGACTGGCATGACTTCCAGTCACTATAATCCCGGAGATAATTTTTGGAAAGATGACTGTACCAAGTTGATACTGCTTGAAGCAGCCGTTCCAAATTTTGTTATATTAAAGAGTCTTTTATAAAACAAGCATTTTTAATGTTTTCTTCACAGATCTGAAATGAAATTTATAGCTAATGTAACCCAATTCTCTCTCTTCTCTCTCCATATATATAGAAATTACGTATATATATGTGAATAAGTGTGGAAACTATCTTAATGTAAAAATGACCGAAAGTTATTTTATAATGAACTTATTATCTGATAATAAATCAATTTTTATTTCCTGTAAAATAATGTGAACTGTAACATGTAAATGAATTCCACTTAGTGAAATAGATAATACATTCAGAATCATATCATTATGAATGTATTGATGACTCAAAGATCAGAAATATCAGTTGTATTAGATATAAGATTTTTACAATATGTGGACAATCTTAAAAATTTTCCAAATAAAACAAAAGACAATCGTCTCTCAATTTTAAGATCCTAGGTAGAATCTAAGTATAGAAAATCTTGCAAAATATGCTTTTCCTTTTTTTATATAGAGTGGAGTAGATTTCCAACTCATGTAATTAAAAAAATCTTTTTCAAAGTACAAATATTCATCAAGCCCCTTACTCAAGGGGGTTGGATAATTTTCTCTTTGAACAAAACCATTCTGGGAATGTCTGATATTTTCATCTTTGTCTTTAATATATCAAAAGCCAGTAGGGTCCTGATCTTTGTGACAACCACAGTTTAAACAATGGTTCTTAAACAGCGTTATATTGCTTAAGAAATTTTGCTCCAAATAGTTATATTTTACTTTCTAATTCTACATAAGTTCTTTAACGGATTTTTTTGATGAAAGTAATTGGAAAAAATTCCTAAATGGTTAAATTACCTGTGGTGATGCATTCCTATTCAATTCTTCTCATTGATTCTTTGGACTCAAGCAGAGATAGTAGCCCACTTGAATATAAACTTCACCACATCGAGGATTTTTGTTTCACTCATTATCATATATCCCAGTGCCTATAATAACATCTAGAATATAACAGACACAATAAATATTTACTGAATGAATGAATGGTTAGCCTTGAATCAAAAGAGAGAAAAAAACAATATAAATGATGTTCTGGATGGCTCAAATGATGTTGTTTTTCTCAAAGACTACCACAAAATTGTGGATATATATTCTTATCCATTGAAGGAGATAATCATAATTTCCTTAAGTCATTGTAAGAAAAAATTAAAGGAGATATTATATATAAGGTGCTCATGAATTGTCTGTTAAGTAAAAATGCTATCGTATGTAAGTAATGAGGTTGCAAGCGTGTAAATCAGGGATACTTTTTATGTAAAACATTGCAATGGCTTAAGTTTGAAATTCATATGGCTTCACTGATCCCTTGATGTCCATTTGACTCTCCTACCAGCATTCTCTTCTCTGCTTTGTCGCTACTACCTTTGACAATAGTTTTCTTAATAATTTAACCACTCCTTAGGAAGTCCAATAAGATGCTTTCCTTTCGATTCTGTCATCCTTCCAGTCATGTTTTCTGTTCTGAAGTTAATTACTTACAAAGGACAATTGTCTTGTATTGGGGTCAAGTGCCTCTGAGAGTCTTACTAAAACTTTGTGATTTTTCACTAGAAAAAAATGCTCATAATTTTCTTTGAGGCATACAGAAGAAGGAGCAAATGTTTCCTCATGTTTCTCTTGATATTCATTTGTGTCCACTGGGAGAAAGATTGCCTTAAGACCTTAGCTCTGTTCTTGTTAATCAAAACAAGAGAAGTGTGATACACAGTATGTATGCTAATCAGAGAACATGCTCACCTTCCTCACAAAGGTCATGTGTTTTCTTATAAGCTAAAGTAAATTTCTATATTATTATTAAAACACATTTTTGTATGTTTATAGATGAGCTTCCATTGAAAGAATTCTGCTACAGACACCATATTCCTTCAATCTTTCTTAAAGAATATCTAGCTAAAAGAAATAAATTTTTCCTGCAATTTTTTGGTCCTTAGAGTAAGCACCTACACTATTTCATTATTCTTCCTCAGTTGCTTCTGAGCTATTAATAAGGAATTTTTTGGTGGTCCCTGATGGTTATTGTGCATTTAGTATTTTCCTCCATTTTCTCTTTTTGTAAGCTTCATTCCTCTACTTTTGTGTCTAATAGTGAGAAATGCTACTTCCCTTTGTGAATGTTCAACAGATTAATAACTGCACTAGGAATATCATTGAGATGCTTCTAGAGATACTTTCCTTAGCACTTATTTTATCTAAGTATGCACATCACTATTGTACTGGTTTTGAAGACAAGGTAAAATTTTCCACCTCTTGTGAATAGCTGAATTAAGCAACTTACCTAAAATTCTTAGCAACTCCATCATCTCAGTAGATTTTATGCCTGTATGTCTCAGACCCTTTTATGTGATTTTATGGATTCCCAGGGCTGTAGATTCCTAAACCCCCCAGGATTCCACAGCTTGGGGAACAACCAGATAATTAGACAAAGTAGTGTATTAATAAATTAGGAACTGTTTAACAAGATGGGGAAAAACTTTTGGATATATTGATTCTCTGGTGAAAATATAATGACTCATAATTTTCATTCTTGTTCTCGCTTGAATTGTTCAGAAGTTAACTATAATATATCCACATATGTATTATGTATGCTATAAATATAAGAAGAACCTTCAAAAAGTTCAAGGAAAACATACATTATGAGGAATCTGGGCATGTATTTCAATTTTTTTTGTATAACATAAAATTTTTAATTTCATTATCCATGAACTTTTCAAAGTACTCTCATATATACATTTATATACATACATATGTGTGTGCATGCTAAGGCACTTATTTCCTTTCCTACTGATATTTCTGTTATGTTTGGATAATTCACTTCTCTTTTTATAAGAATTCACCACCCTTCTAACCTCTTCTGTACTCTAGGATGGTAAGCTATATTAATTACATCAGTAGGCTTCTTTGCTTTCTATTTAATAGGATTACACAATGCTTGTTAATGCCAAGGAAGAGTAAGGGCTGTGCATTTGCCCTAAGCTTGTTACCTGCAGAGAACTCACAGTTGGCTACATTCCTGTACTTAAGGTCTAGTTTCTAACAGGTCACGCTCTTTGCTTCATTTTAATTTAATCAATTAATTGGGTTTTTTTAAGGAATACGAATTTTATATGTACAACTTTACTATAGTTATTATTGCTACCATAACTACTCTCCCACCCACACTCTTACCCCACCTCCTCTACCCACTTCCCTTCTCTTCCCATTCTCCATTAAGAATCATTTTCAATTAACTTTGTATATAGAAGACCAACTCTCATTATACAATACTAACAGAAATTCTCTTATTTGTTCTATCCACCCTTATTTGTTATAACGGCCCACACATTGCCTTTCATAGTGTGTAACTTCTAAAATACAAGTACCTCTTGTATTAGTCTGACCCGTGTATGATACAAAAAAAAATTTTTGTTCTTAACGTTTCACTGCCGCTCATTTAGAAATTTATATAAATACCTGTTCATGGAGCATCCAGAGTGTTCGGGGCTTAACCTGAGCTCCCGTTCACTCTGCTGGAGGCCTAAGGTCTCTTGACTGGTGCTGCCCATGGCCACAGGTGCACATGTCCCCTGACATCTTCTTAAAAGAAATACGCTCTGAAATTTAGAACTAACTTTTGTTTCCTTCCTCTTGGGGATTGGGTTTACTTAGTTTTCTCTGTTAAGGGCTACATGACAGGTTCTCACGTGTAGCTCTGACTAGCTACAAATTCAAAGACAGAGTTAAGGCTCTGGCATAGAGACTAGATAGTGTTTATGATCTGCTTGGGTTTTTACCTGTATTTATCTTTCCCTTGTTTTGATTTTTTCCCCTTAAATTTTAATATTGTATAGTAGTATGTTCTTGAAAGTTATTTGAAAATCCTTTTTGAATCTTTACTTAACACCTACTAAGCTGATCTCCTGTGTGCAGGGAGAATTGAAGAATGAATCTGGATGTGAATGAAAGGGGAGAGGGAGCGGGTAAGGGGGGAGGGTTGCGGGGGGAGAGGGAAAGTGTGGGGGGAAGCCATTGTAATCCATGGGTTGTACCTTGGAAATTTATATTCTAAATAAAAGTTAAAAAGAAAAAAAAAAAAAAAAAAAAGACCAACTCTACACTAAATAAAGATTTCTGTATGGAATTCATTGTAACTAGGGTGAAGTGAAACTTCATTGTGGTTTTGATTTGCATTTCCCTCATGGATAGTGATCCTGAACGTCTTTTCATGTGTCTGTTGCTCATTTGGATTTCCTCTTTTGAGAAATATCTGTTTAAGTCCTTTGCCCACATCTTAACTAAGTTGTTTGTTTTGTTGTTATGGAGTTTCTTGATCTCTTTGCATATTCTGGCTATTAATCCCTTATCAGTTGCGTAGTTTGCAAATAATTTCTCCCAATCTGTCGGTTGCCTCTTCAGTTTCCTGACTGTTTCTTTTGCAGTATAGAAACTTCTCAATTTGAGGTAATCCCATTTGTTAAGTTTGGCTTTGACTGTCTGGTGACTCTGTGGTGTTTCCCAAGAACTCTTTGCCTATGCCAATGTCTTGCATGGTTTCCCGAGTGTTCTCTAATGATTTGATGATGTTGTGTCATAGATTTAGATCTTTAATCCATTTTCAGTAGAATTTTGTGTAAGGTGTAAGGTACAGCTCTTGCTTCCTGCTTCTGCACGTGGAAATCCTGTTTTCCCAGCACCATTTTTTAAAGGCTATTTTTGCTCCATAGATTGGTTTTAGCTCCTTGGGTAAATAAAAGTTGGTTGTAGATGCTTGGATCGATTTCATTCTATTCCATAGTTCTATCCATCTGCTTTTGTACCAGTACCAGTCTGTTTTGATTATAACTGTTTTGTACCATGTCTTGAAATTTGGTACTTTGATGCCTCCAGCTTTGCTTTTGTTGTATAAGCTTGCTTTGGCTATTTGAGGTCTCCTGTGCCTCAATATGGATTTCAGCATCATTTTTCTAGATCTGTGAAGAATGTGTTTGGTATATTGATTGGTATTGCATTGAATCTTTAAATTGCTTTCTGAAGAATGGACATTTTGATGATATTGATCTTTCTAATCTATGAACATGGAAGATTTTTCCATTTTTTATATCTTCTATTTCTTTCTCTAATGTTTTGTAATTCTCATTGCAGAGATCTTTGACATCCTTGGTTATATTTATTTCAAGTTATTTGATTTTTTTGTAGCTATTGTGGATGTGATTGATCTTAGAAGCTCTTTCAAAGCTGTGGCATTTTCTGTGTATACAAAGGCTGTTGATTTTTGTGTACTGTTTTATATCCTGCTAGTTTGCTGAATTCTTTTATGAATTCCAATGTCTCTTGGTTCAGTCTTTTGGATCCCCTATATATAGAATCATGTCATCTGCAAATAGGGATAATTTGACTTCCTCATTCCCAATTTGTATCGTTTTGATTGCTTTTTCTTGCCTAATGGCTCTGGGTAATACTTCCAGGACTATATTGGACAGCAATGATCAGAGTGGACATCCTTGTCTAGTACTGGATCTCTCTGGGAATGCTTGCAACTTTTCCCATTCAGTAGGATTCTGGGCATGTGTTTGTAACAAACCACCTTGATTGTGTTGAGGAATTTTCCTTTTATTCCCAATTTGCTTGGAATTTTCATCATGAAGGGTGCTGTATTTTATCAAAGGCTTTCTCTTCACTTATTGATATAATCATATGGTTTTTGTTCAGCAGTTTGTTAATGTGATGCATCAGATTGATTGATTTGCGAATGTTGAACCATATCTGCATACAATGCATAAATCCCACTTTGTCTGGGTGGATGATCTTTCTGATGTGTTGTTTGATTCTATTGGCTTGGATTTTGTTCAGGGTTTTTGCATCTATATTCATTAGGGAAATTGGTCTGTAATTTTCTTTCTCTGTTTCATCTTTTATCAAGTTTAGGAATTAAGATGATGCTGACTTCATAGAACAAATTTTGGGGATTCCCTCCATTCCAATTGTTCTGATTAATTTTAGATGAAGTGGAGTTAGTTCTTTAAATGTCTGATAGGATTCAACAGGAAGCCATCTGGTGCTGGGCTTTCCTTTGTAGTGTGGGTCTTTACTAGTGATTCAATTTTCAACTTGATATGGTTCTGCTTAGGTTATTTATAATAGAAAGCTTTTATTTAATAAATATAAATTTCATAGGCACAACATTTGGATTATAGCAGTCTTCTCCCCATACTCACTCCCAAACTGTCCCACCTCCTACTGACTCTCCCATCCCAATATTCATTAAGACTCATTTTTAATTATCTTTATATACAGAAGACCAACTCTATATTAAGTAAAGATTTCAACATTTTGCACACACAGACAAAAAAGTATAAAGAACTCTTTGAAGACTTGTTTTAGTGATAATTCTCATAGTACAACTTGTTAAGCTCAGAGGTCCAATATGGGGAGCAAGTGCCCAGTGACTCCTGCTGTTAATTTAACAATTAACACTCTTATGTACGATGTCAGTTTATAAATGTGGTTTTTGTCATGAGCTACCAACGCTGTGGAAGCCTCTTGAGTCCACAAACCCAAACATTATTAAGACAGAGACAAAATCAAAATGGAAGTTCTCTACTCCCTTCAGAGAAAGGTACCTCCTTCTTTGATGGCCCTTCTTTCCATTCTTATGTTTTCTATGTCTTCATGGCTCAATTTAGGTAGGTTTTATGTATGCAGGAATTTATGCATTTCTTCTAGGTTTCCCAGTTTGTTGGCATACAGCTCTTCCTATTAATTTCTGATGATTCTTTTTATTTCTGTGATGTCTGTTGGTACATTTCCTTTTTCATCTCTAATTTTATTGATTTGGGTCTTCTTTCTTCTTTTTTTGTTAGTTGAGCCAATTGTGTGTCTTTATTTTTATTTTTTATTTTCATTTTTTCAAAAAATCCAGCTCTTCATTTTGCTGATCTTTTGTATCACTTTTTAAATTCAATTTTGTTGATCTCTCCTCTAATTTTATTTATTTTTCTTTTCTCCTACTAGTTTTGTTTGTTTTGTTATTGTTTTGCTAGGTCCTTGAAATGCATTGATAGCTCATTTGTTTGGTGCCTTTCTGATTTCTTGATACAGGCACCAATTGCTATAAATTTCCCCCTTAATAATACTTTTGCTGCATCCCATAAGTTCGGATAGGTTGTATTGTCATCTTCATTCATTTCCACAAATTTTTAAATTTCTTTTTTGATTTCTTCAATGACCCACTCTTCACTCAGGAGCATGTTTTTCAGTCTCCATGTGCTTGCATATATTCTAGAGATTCCTGAGTTGTTGATTTCTAGCTTCATTCATTGTTGTCCCAGAAGATGGATGGTATTATTTTGATTTTTTTGAATTTGCTTAGACTTTTTTTTATGGCTGAGCACATGGTCAGTACTAGAGAAAGATCCATGAACTTCTGAAAGCAGTGTGTATTCTACAACTGTAGTATGAAAAGTTCTGTAGATATCTATCATATCCATTTGGTCTATAGTGTTGATTAACTCTGCTATTTACTTGCTGAATTTCTGTCTGGTTCATCTGTCCATTGCTGAAAGTGGGATATTGAAGTCCCCCATTACAATTGTATTGTAGTCTCTGTCTACCTTTAGATCCTTTAACGTTTCTTTTAAATATCCAGGTGCCCTGTAATTAGTTGCATATACGTTTATATTAATTATATCTTTCTATTGAATTGATCCCTCAATCATTACATGGTGTCCTTATTTGTCTTTTTTTTTTTTACAGTTTTTGTGTTAAAAATCTATTTTATCTTTTATTAGGATGGCTACATCCACTCTTTTTTGGTTTCTATGGCATGGAATATCTCTATCCTTTCACTTTCAGTCAGCATTCATCTTTGTTGGTGAGATGTGGTTCTTGTAAGCAGCAAATAGATGGGTTTTGTTTTTTTAATCCATTAAGCCAGTTTGTGTCTTTTAACTGGAGAGTTGAAGCCATTAACAGTCAAGGTGAGTACTGATAAGTTATGACTTTGACTTGCCATTTTTCAAAATGTATTCCTATTTTTTAGTTTGAATTTCCTTTACACTTTTACTAGGAGACTTCGGTCCTTTACCTTATTTTGTAGTGATGACTATGTTTCTGTGTTTCTGTATGCAGCACATTCTTAAGCATCTTTTTTAGGGGTGGATGGGTTGTGAAAAATTCTTTCAATTTCTGTGTGTTATCAAAGGTCTTTATTTCACCTTCACTCCTAAATGAGAGCTTTGCAGGGTATAGTATCCTGGGTTGACATTGTTTTTCTCTTAAGACTTGGAATATATCTTGCCATTCTTTCCTAGCCTGTAGGGTTTCTGATGAGAAGTCCTCTGTGAGTCTAATTGGAGATCCTCTGACAGTAATCTGGCATTTGTCTCATGCACGTTTCTGAATCTTTTCTTTATGTTTTACTGTGGTGAGTTTGATTACAATGTATAGTGGTTAAGATCTTCTCTGCTCATGTCTATTAGGAATTCTGTGTGCTTCCTGTACTTGGATGTCCCTTACTTTCTCCAAATTAGGGAAGTTCTATGTTATTATTTCATTAAAAAGGCCTTCTAATCCTTTCTCCCTTTCCATGCCCTCAGGAACTGCTAGAACCCTCTGTTGTGTCATTTGATAGTATCTTGTAGATTTCTAACAGTGCTTTTTAATTTTCTAATTTTCTCTTCTTGTTCTTGGTTTGATTGCATATTTTCCTGTGTTATATCTTCTATTTCTGGGTGTTCTTTCTTCTGCGTCACCGATTCTGTTGTTGAGGCTTTCCACTGCATTTTTATTTGTTCTATTAAATTATTCATTTCTTTTGATTTCTCTTAAAGATCTCAATTTCATGGGAGAAATTTTCTTTCATATCATGTACAGAATTCAGTAGCTCATGCATTTGCTTCTGATTACTTCTGTGCAATTTTATGACCAATGTCTTCAATTCCATTTCTGGCAATTCTCCATTCTCATCATTTCATAAACTAATATTGAAGTTTTGTGTTCCTTTGGGGGCATCATATTGTTTTCCTCATTCTTATTTCTTAAATTGGCATGGCATTTATGGAGATACTCATTGGTTTCTTTTTTTTTCTCCTTCTCTGGTAGCTTTTATCTTTGCAGAACCTTTCATTCCACAGTTGCAGAATACATATTCTTTTCATCATTGCATGGAACTTGCTCTAGGAGAGACTGTATGCTGGGTCATCAGGCAAGTCTCATCAAATTAAAATAAATAAATAAATCATACCATGCATCTTTTCTGACCATAATGGAATAAAGTTGGAAATTAACAGCTAAAGAATCTTGAGAACATATACAAACACATGGAGACTGAACAACATGCTCCTGAATGAAGAGTAGGTCATAGAAGAAATCAAAAAAGAAATAAAAAATTTCTGCAAACGAATGAAGATGACAATACAACCTATCAGAACTTTTGGCATGTAGCAAAAGCAGTGTTAAGAGGGAAGTTTATAGCAATTGGTGCCTATATTGAGAAATCGGAAAGGCACCAAATAAATGAGCTATCAGTGCATCTCAAGGAGCTAGGCAAACAACAGCAAACCAAACCCCAAATTAGTAGGTAGAAAGAAAAAATTAAAATTAGAGAAGAAATAAACAAAAATTGAAACAAAAATTGCAAAAGTTATCAAATGCCCACACCTTTTCCCCTTGCCCCCTATTCTGTGTGTGCACTCATATCTCTGCCTCTCTGGTAACTGGAATCATGATAACTGACAGGCTTAGCTTGCTCCCAATGCCCTGAAATGTAACAGTTTGGCTCTGGGTCACTTTTGTCTGTAAGCCCGTATGAGTAACTGGGGAGCATTTATTGATGCAGCTGGTTGTGGATGGATGTGGAGTATTGGATGTGTGGATGGGTGTGGCTATATGTGGATGTGTGGATGTATGTAGATACTTCTCTATGTCTATTTTCTATCAGGAACACAAAGGTGCATAAATCCTGTGGCTGTACTGCTGTCAGAGGCAAATGGCTGTTCCTTGTGCAATTCTCACTGCCACTGTGAGAAAAGGACCTGTAGGAATCTGAATCTGCTTGTCCTTGACCCTATGCACTGGACATACAGGTCATTTGTCAGAAGCGAGTCTCAGCCAAGAACACAACTGGCTGTGCCATCTCTGCAGGTAAGGGGTCTAGGAAAGATCACTGTGACCTCACTTTCCTCTCTGCCATTGACTAATTATTGGATCAACCCATTAAGTAGGAACAAAGGAGTCCACTGATGTGGTAACACAGCTCAGAACCCTGGGAGAAAGAGTTCAGAAAGCTGTAGAATAGATTTATAGGGCAAATGAAAGACATCCAACATAAAACAGAAATATCAGTATCGATGTACATGTGCTTCAATATACAGAAGTACACATGAGTATACATATTTGATATATGTGTACATGTATGCTTAAGTTAGGTTATCCTCACTTTGAAAAGAATAAGAGGGAAAACTGTGACTGGTTCTATTTTCATCAGGGACTCATAGTCTTAACATTTCTTGCCATCTTATTAAATAACCCCAAATTATCAATGCACAATTTTATTTGATTGCTCATTAGCTATTTTCCAAGTTATGAAATCCTAAGGGGTTTCAGAAATATATTCTATGGGGATTTAGAAACTAACAAACATAAAAGATTCTAGGACAGGTAGATTTGAGTTCTGTTGAGATGAAGTATTGCTGAAAATATAGGTAAGCTGATTTTGGATGTTATAAGTAGATGGAATACTTTCCTTATACCTCAAAACTAGCCTTATAGCTATTTTATAATAAAATGTAGGTGTTAGAGAAGGAACTTTTCTTGAAATATCTTCACCATCTCCATATTTTAGTTTCTGAAAATGTGACAATTCACTAAAATAGTTAGCCTTTGTCACTGCCAGAGACCAAACAGAGCATGTGACATTAGAGAAAAAGACAAGAGAAGAACAATATTCAATGTACAAATAGATAAAATAAAACAAGCTTTAGAAATTATTAAAAGTAATAAGCACTACTTGTTAATTTTGTAAGAGAAATTGAGAATGAAATAGCAGATATTTCAAAAGGGCCACAATAATAGGAAAGGCTTAAAGTTTTTGCAATTGGATATTATTTTAGAAAATGCAAAAGCAGTTGGTAGCTTTTTAGATTTTTTCACAGAAGATGCGTATCTCTTTATAAAATATATTTTAATTATTTTAGATGGAAAATCCATTTTTTGTTTATAATGCAAGAATATTACCTTAGTTACAAAGGATAATTTGTTAGTTATATATACTGTTAGCATATACTGATCAATTGCCATAGTCTTCTTGTTCTGATAAAAAAGGAACTCAGCTCTTCAAGTCAATCTGTACTGATTTAAATTAGTGGGTTTCAAGAGAAACACCAAGAAAGTGTGTGCCATATCTTTTTATTTTTGTGCCATAGGGCAAGTTAATAAGATTTTATTTTTCTAGTGAGACAAATTACATCACTTTCATAAGTGTTTCCAAAAGGACTGAAACCCAATCAAAGTTAATGGCGCTTCTCTATCATAATGTATCTATGAAGAGAAAACTTGAATGGAGGCACGAGAGTGTTTTTAGCATGGAACATCATATTGGGTTCCATGATGAACAATTGGGTCATTGAAGGGAATGCGTAGCAAAAGTAGTAGTTAATAGAGTAGGAAAGAGAATGCTGACAGAAGAGAGAAAGTTCAACAAGGGCTCAGTGGTCTAGTCATAAATGTTAATTTAATTATTAGAATATTTTAAAACAAGGTGATGATCTGCCTTATAACCGAGTAACACCATTACTTACATGTGATACATATTTTACCTGACAATGGACTTAGTCCTTTGAGTACAACATTTCTTTGGAATTTTCCTATGATATAATTTGAGAAAATTATCATCCCCTTTAATAGTTAGGAAAAACGAGATTAAGGGAATTCAAATATGTTTTCCAATGTCAAAACTACAAAAGTCTTTGGCATTGGGATTGAAACATAGACCTATTCATAGGTCTTCTAAAAGTGTAATATTATGCAATGCACCTTTACATTTGCTAACTAAAACATCTATAAAACACTGTAACATGGACAAGGCTCCTGCAATAAATATTATTGCTACTAATAAAATGAACATTTATTTCAATACTTCCTAGAGGTGATCTTCAGAAAACCTAAATGACAAGAACCTGCATTCCTTCAATAAAAGCAGGTTTCTGGGTCCCATCTACAGCATGTTAATCTGAAACTGCAGGCAGCACCAGGTTATTCTTACATGCAAAAATTTGAGAGCCATTTGTTACCTGAGTGTTTATACCATTTAAGGTTCTTAGTCATTACTTGAGTTAATTTCTCTACAAGAACCCTAAGCAGAGATAAATTACCACTTCCTTACACATGAAGAATTGAGATTTTACATAGTTGACAAGAGATGGAGAACTTCAGTTCTTGTTAATTGCCTGGATGTCATTCTTATTTTCATGATACTCCAATTGTCTCCATTCTGAGGTCAACTCTCATATCCAAGGCATACTTCTCGTCCATTACACCATATAATAATGGACATGGAAAACACTCATTTCACAAATTCATTCCATCTAAGAAAACAAATACTTAGAATATTTTGTGGTCTGGTTCCTTTGTTTCTTCCTAAATGACTTTAATTACTCTCGTCAGGAAATACATGTAAGATATCAAATACAGTTCTTTGGTAATTTTGAGTAAAAAGGCACCATTAAGGCTACACAGAAAATCAATAGTATTGAACTGTTTTATTCTGAAACACAGCTTCCTGTTCATTCATTCATCAGCACAGATGTATAAGTACTGTGCATCTATTATATGCCAGGTCCTATTCTAGGTACAGCATATAGAGTAACAAACAAAACGAAAATCCCTGGCTTTTTTGGAGTTCACATCTTGCTGTGTTGTTACAAGTGTTTTTGCTTGAATCCACTGAGTCATGGGACCAAGGAAAAAGAGCAGAGAGCCGTCTTCACTGTTGGTGATTTGAACAATAAGTGAGAGTGTCCTGTTAGTGTGGCCACTCAGGAATGTTGTCCAGTAGATTTCTTTTTCTTCCTGTAATTCCTAGAAGAAACTTATGAAATACTACAAGGTAAATTAAAATATTTAATGAAGAGTTTCATAACGGATGATAACATCCTTAATGGACGGTAATACTTTTAAACTGTGTGGTTGTAGTTTTATTATCAGGGCTACATCACTATTTAATATGAAAAAGAGCAAGATGAAAATGTGTGCATCCATGGCACGGTCTTATTGAAGAAAAATGTCCCACTCAGGGCATCAGGGGATTTGATGGACATTTGTGTGTTATGAAAAGTATTTGTAATATTACACGTTTAAAATTACTATGTTTTATAAACAAAAGGTTTGTTTTGCAAGGTCAACACTACAGATAGTGTAGTAAGGTAGACATCAGGATTTTTTACTTACTATCAAAAATGGTTTAATTTCTAGTTCCCCACTCAAATTGCACCCAGATTCACAATTTGGTTCCCTCCTTCACATTTATGACATACAGTATGTGAAATAAATGTCCCTGAAGAGTAGCAGGAGGGTGAACCTCTGTGGCTGTGGAAAATAAGCTATTACCACCTTCTAACCTTCAGAGACCTTCCCAATTCTGAGGGTTCTAAAGAGTTTGTCCCTTCTGCCTGGGAAATACAAAAGGGTAATTTTTTCCATCTGATTCTAAATTTAATTAGCTTATTTTCTAGTTCAATTCTACCCAATTATGAAGTGTTGCTTTCTAATAGAATACAATATTAACTTAAAATATATTGACAGTTATGTATTTCTTTATGCATCCGTCAGTTCTGGAATAGGGTTTTTGGAGCATAAGGAAGAGATCTATGATCTTCACTGCAGTATCTCCCTGCCTAAAACAATAGCTCAGGGTCAAGAAATACTTGTTGAAAAAAATGAAGAAACACCTCTAGAGCATACGGGCTGTCTTGTTATTAAATACATATATTTTGAAATGATTATCTAAAGCAGAGAGAATTCCCAACACCTGCTCAGGTCACAAGATTTCTCCTTAGAGTTAGTGACATCTCAGAGTGGGAGGCATAGACAATGATATTAGTGTTGATGAAGATAATTGAACTCTTTTCTACTGTGTTTGAAGGTAGTATCTCATTGAGTCATGGAGAAGAGCAATCACACAGTGACTGAGTTCATCTTGCTGGGCTTCACCACAAACCCTGTGCTACAGTTGGTCCTGTTTGTGGTGTTCCTTGGAGTCTACTCTATGACCTTGGTAGGAAATACCACCCTCTTAGTATTAATCTGTAATGACTCCCGGCTACACACACCCATGTATTTTTTCATTGGAAACTTGTCATTCCTGGATCTCTGGTATTCCTCTGTCTACACTCCTAAGATCCTAGTGACGTGCATCTCTGAAGACAAAAGCATCTCCTTTGCTGGCTGCCTGTCTCAGTTCTTCTTCGCCACTGGGCTGGGCTACAGTGAGTGTTACCTGTTGGCTGCCATGGCTTATGACCGCTATGTGGCCATCTCCAATCCCTTGCTTTATGCTCAGGCCATGACCAGGAGATTATGCATCTTGTTGGTTTTAGTTTCCTACACTGGGGGGTTTGTCAATGCAATAATATTAGCCAGTAACACATTCACATTGGATTTTTGTGGTGGCAATGTCATTGATGACTTCTTCTGTGATGTCCCACCCCTGATAAAGTTGGCATGTGATGTGAGGGACGGCTACCAGGCTGTGGTGTACGTCCTCCTGGCCACCAGTGTTGTTACCCCCACCCTGTTCATCCTGACCTCCTACTTGTTCATCATTGCTGCCATCCTAAGGATCCGCTCCACCCAAGGCCGCCTCAAAGCCTTCTCCACTTGTTCCTCCCACCTGATCTCTGTGACCTTGTTCTATGGCTCCATTCTCTATATTTACTCCCGCCCAAGTTCCAGCTACTCCCTGGAGAGGGACAAGATGGTTTCTACCTTTTATACTGTGTTGTTCCCCATGTTGAACCCCATGATCTACAGTCTGAGGAATAAGGATGTGAAAGAAGCTCTGAAGAAACTCTTCAAGTTAGCACAGTCCAAAGTCTGAATTCACATGCATGTGTTCAAATCAGTAGTAGGTGATAACAAACAGCTGTAGGGGAAGAACAAGAAATCAGATTAAAAAGAATTTTCTTCTATTAAATAAAATTTAAAAAGAAAAAAAAATTGTTCCTTTGGCTTAGTTTTTTTTACCCAATTATAGTTACTGTAAAATGCAAATTCAACTTAAGACTAAATAATTTTTTAAATTATATTTTTTTAATATAAAACTCATTGTTAAACAGAGAGGGAAGAGAGAGAGAGAGAGAAAGAGAGAGAGCAAGTGAGCACTTCCATATCTGGTTCACTCCTCAGATGGCTGCAATTGCTGCACTGCACCAGGCTGAACCCAGGAGCCAGGAGTGTCGTCACACCTGGTTGACTTGAACCCACACAATTTATCCATTTTCTGTTGCATATCACATGCAATCAGCATGGAGCTGGACTACCTAAAATTTAAAGAACACCCCAGTGAATATTGGAATGCAAACGTACTGATTTCCTTTACCCTGGATATTATCCAGGATTGGAATTTCTAGGTCATACAGTTCTATTTTTTATTCTATACAAGTTTGTAATGCTTTAAAAAAAATGACTGCAACAAGTTACAATCCGAACAATTGTATGCATGGATTTCCTTTTGACCAAATCGTTGTCATTGTTATCATTCAACTTTTTAACAAAAAGTTTTAACTTGGAACAAATATGAGATGAGATCTCATTCTGGGTTTTATTTGCATTTCCTTGATGATTAGTGATGCTGAACATTTTTTCATATACCTGCTGGCCATTGTATATCTTCTTTTTTGAAGTGTCTAGGCAAATCCTTTGCAAATTTTTAAATTAAGTTTCTTAAAATGTTTTTGATGTTGAGTTATTGAGTTTCTTGCATATTTTGGGTATTTAACTCTTGTTGAATATATGGTTTTCAAACATTTTCTCCAATTCATTAGGTTGTTTTTTCACCAAATGTGTGCTATTTTCAAATAGAATATATAAAATTGTTAAGATTATGAAGAAATTAAGAGAAAGTGGATTTAAAATATTTACTGACAGTTAATAAATTGCCTGTATCTATAATATTTTGATGTATATATTAAGTAATTTAATTGATAATGGAATCAATTTCAGATTTAGATGAGTTAAATAGCTTGCTTCAAAGTATGTAGTTCATAGTTGGTAAAACAAGAATGTAAATCCAGAAATCCCAAACCTAAAGGTACTTATCCTTCTTCTTAAGATGAAGAAAAATTAGGAAATCATTTTTGTTTTAATATTTATTTTATTTGTTTGAAAGAGAGAGTTACATACACATACAGAGAGAGAGATAGAGAGAGAGAAAGTTAAAATTAAAAATAAATTTTATTTTGTCACAAAACATTTTTAAATCTGCATATATGGGGGTCTTGAAAAAGCTCATGTAAAATGTCTACTATCAAAACGCTATGAGTAGATTTCAAAAAGTTTTGCACGACAATAAATTTCTTTTTTTTTCTTTTTAAAGATTTATTTATTTGCTTGAGATGCACAGTTACTGAAAGAAAGAGGGAAAGATAGAGAGAGGTCTTTCATTCACTGCTTCATACCCCAAATGGCTGCAACAACCTGAGCTGAGCTGATCCAAAACCAGGAGCCAGGAGCTTCTTCCAGGTCTCCCACGTGGTTGCAGGAGCCCAAGCACCCGGGTCATCCTCTTCTGCTTTCCCAGGCACATTAGCAGGGAATTGGATCAGGAATAAAACAGTCTGGACTGGAACCTGCACCTGTATGGAATGCTGGTGCAGGTATTACTCATTGTGTCACAGCCCTAGACCCAGGCAATCACTTTTAAACTAATGTAACATGGCAGGGCATTTCTCAGGGTGGTGTATTCCAATTCTCCCATTTTCTCACTTAAGTTTGTCATGCACAACCATAATATGTGCCGAATTGTTACTTCCTTAGCTAAGGATGTACTGAGAAGAATGCCTAGATTTGTTCAAGTCCCTTCTAGGTACAGAACATCCTTCACTGCTTAAGCACTGCATTTCATGGGGGAACAAAGATATAAAATTTTAAAGTTGTAAGGTTTCATACCTTTGAAATGTAGACTCCATACAGTCTGAGCTGCTTTCCTGAGCTTTGAGGCTACAGCTTCCAAGGAGTGCTATTCCTTTGTTGATACATCCTGAATGTAAGTAACAAATCTGCTTTTTGTACCAGTGGTTTTGAGTTTGTGTGTGTGTGAGAGTGAGAGGAGAGAGAGAGAGAGATCATTTTGAAAGAGTGATCATTTTAGCTTAGCCACCTGTTTAAGGCCCTATCTCTAAACACAGCCATGTTCTGATATAGTAGCTTTAGGGCTTTGATTTTATTTTTTTGATGGAGGGCATAATTCAGCCAAGAATTAATAGGGATGTCCTTATAGATGGATGGAACAAAGAACGCGAGCCTAGATAGAGAGACATATGCTACAGAAAGAAATTAAGGGCCACATGATACATTCTGACTTAGAGAAGTTTTACTACAGATACCTTTAATAATTAATGATTATTTTGTCTTAGATGTATTGAGTCAATTTTAAATGAAAGATTACTTATTTCATCATATCCTAATTAAAATACCATCCTCAAATTTCAGATGTACTCTAATTGAGTCTTTGGAGACTGAGGTACATTTTTCTGAGTTATAATGTAAAAGGAATCTCTAAGGGATATCGGGGAAAATGCATATATTGGGGTAACAAATGCATTTAAAATACCAGATAGGAAAAACCTTGTAATTTCCAACAACTTGCTTTCTTGACCAATGGTAAGCACCTGGGGTCTGATTTCATTAAGTCTGTGACTTTTCATGATTTCAGTTGCAAATAGAATGGGGTAAGAGAGCTCTGTCTTGGCTCTGATGGGATCATTGCTACACTGAACACACACACACACACACACACACACACACACACAATTTCTCTCATCCACATACTCACACACACACAAACCAGCATGAACAGACATGCATGCATACACATATTTCTCTTATAAATAATATTATATTCAGTAAAAATATTTGGTCTCATCTACATCTTGAAATTCACTCCATTAGTTTTTATAGGCCACTGCATATTTGCTCACACAATATATAAGTCAAAAGGAAAAATTGTGCCATGGGTTGACTTTATTGGTTGTTCTTTGCTGTGATTCCAGACTTCTAGTGTATATTTTTAATTTCCTGATATTTATTTCCAGGTGTCAGAGGTCATCTTATTTTCACAGAATTCTGAGTGCTCCTGTGAAGGGAACAAAGAAGGGCTATTGGACAGTAAGAGATATCTTGATAAACCATTCTGTACAGGATGCTTTAGCATGGTAAGTTTTTACATTACTACAATAGTTTCACATTCACATAGTAATTTATAATTTATTTTAAATTCAAGAACTTTGAAGATTTGGAAATGATTTTTTTTCTATTTTTCACTCTTCTGAATGTTGAAATTGTACAATGTGATAGGGAAATCCTTTTGTGGTAGATTTTTCTCCTGAATAGTTTGAGTAAGTTTAGATGTGGACAATATTTAGACAATCAGCTGTAAAGTAATTGCCTGCCTATTCACTCTAGAAATATTTATTGAGTGCCATTAAGTTTCTATAAAGTGTTATATATGCCAGATGGTAGTGCTAAACAAATCAGAGAACTCTTCATGCCCCAAGTGTTGTATTTTGTTTGGGAGGCACAATCTATTCAAAAAACAAGAGTTGGAAGATGGTGAGAGACCTAGGGGAAAATAGAGCAGCATCTGAACAAAATAAAAAAGATGAGGAATATTGGTGGAAAGAGAGCATGATATATAAAATGGAGTTATCATGATGGGCTTTAGCCAGAAAATGGCACTCAACAGGGACTTGAAGGAGATGAGAGAGAGAGAGAGCCATGAAAAACCTTGAAAAATCCTGTTATAGGAAGAGTAAGTGGTCAACAATTTTTGGTGATGGAGCAGGAATGATATATTCATAAATTTCAGGAAAACAAGCAAGCCTAGAATAGAATGAAAGAAATATGAATGTATTAAGTGTTGGGGGATAAAAGAATCTGTAGTAATGGGAGGCTAGCTGATGAATGACCTCTCAGTAATGGTATGGAATGACTTTTACTTAGAACAAACTGAGAATCATATAGGTTTTCAAATACAAAAACAGCACTAACTGCTTTTGCCTCCCTTCCTCTTATGTTTTAAGGATTGTACTGGATGCTGTATTGAAAATAGAATTTTGTAATGTATTGGTGTATATCTGTTAGAAGACTTTTGAAGTCCTCTTTGCAAAAGAGTTTCATAGTGTGGTACAGGATGGTAGCAGGGGAAGATGTTGAGAAATAGTTAGCTTCAGGGATTTGTCTTTAAGTTTTTGATAGCAGGACAGCAGACCTACAGCTACAGGTCTTGAGTTTACATTTTAGCTACAATATTTGCTTTGTTTTAACTCAAAAGTGAGGGGTTATAACACAGAAATGACTCATAATCCTTTCTGAGTTTTAATTTTCTCCCTCTTCTTTGGTAGCTGATTGGTGAGTGGTTAGGGGGAATCAACTGGCCACTGGATCAACAGTCTAGACAGGATATTTGTTTATATAGTTATTAAAAAGTTATATACCTTTAAAAACTTGGGTAGTATTTTTAATTAAATATCTTCTCTTAGCTTTTCTCTATAGATGGCTGTAATGACCAACACTTGGCCAGGCTGAAGTCAAGAGCCTAGGGTCTCACCTGAGTCTCCCACATGGTGGCAGGGACCCCAACAGTTGGGCCATCTTCTACTGCTTTTACCACGCCTTTAATGGGGAGATGGATAGAAGTTGAGCAGCTAGGACACAAACTCGTGCCCATATGGGATGCTGGCATAGCAGATGGTGGTTTTATCTGCTGCAACACAAGTCTGACCCCTGTGCATAGTATTTTTGCAGCATTTTCCATTAGGTTTTTGAAGTACCCTCATATACTTTCTTATGTCCTACTAAAAAGTGGACATAAAATATAGTAGGCAAAAATATTCAGGTTGCTAGAGGGCTGTAGTACAGTCTTAGCTATGACAAAATGTGAGAAGACAATTATTCACCTATCAGTGATAGATGGCTAAAAATTCGTGAGCATAAGCCTTTTAAAATATTAATTAATTAATTAATTTGAAAGACAGAGTAACAGAGAGAAAGAAAGAGGGAGAAAGACAGAGTCAGAGAGTTCTTCTATCCGCTGGTTCACTTCCCAAATGGCTGTTGCACCTGCAGCCGGGCCAAACTGAAATCAGGAGCCAGGAGCTTCTTCTGGGTCTCCCACATGGGTGAGGGGGCAATGGTCTTTGGACACTCTCCACTGATTTCCAGGAGCATTAACCGGAAGCTGGTCAGAAATTGAGCAATCAGGACACGAACAGGTGCCCATGTGAGATGCCAGTGTCACAGGCCACAATTTTACATACTATGCCATGGAGACAGCCCAGGAACATATACTTTTGATTAAGAAAATTCCAAGTTCCAACATGGACCCTGTTCCTCACTAGCTCAGTGCTCACTGATGCTGCTGAAATCTATGCTTACATTTCATGAACTATACCGAGTGGATCATAGTATTATCTACCTTATCAAGTTATGAGAAGTTTAAATGGGTTAGGTAGAGGACTTTGAGTACTACCTGGCACATAGTATAGATGATTTTTTCTATTTGCATGAATAGTTGCAAGAGTAGTACTGTATATTGATATTTATAAACCAATCATTGTTATGCATAAATGTAAGAAGTCTTCATTAACAATTGCAAGGATATTGACATTTAAAAATGTTATTCTTTTTTAGTAAAAAATTTTAATTAGTTTTTAACAGATTCAATATAATAAATAGATACAACTCTAAGGATGTAATGATATCACTTTCCTCCCTCCCTTCTACCCTCCCTCTTTTACTAGGTACAAAACATCTCAGCTGTATTTTTCTCATCTATTTGCAGGAGACTGGTTTTGCATAAAACTGGTGATGTTAATTAACTCCTAAATTACTGTAATTTTGTAATCAGTTCTGACTCCAATTTCAGGGGTCATCCAGAGTCACAGACTGAAGTTCCATAATTTTAGATTGTAAGGATAAATATCCACACACCCTCTTCTAATTGTTGACATAATTGATACCTTTATTCATTTCTTTTAACTAAAAAGTCATTGCCATCCTTTTCTCCTCACAATGTTACTCAGCCTTGCCGCTTTGTGCATATGGAAGAGGGAAATCGCACCTTCCTGACTGAATTCATCTTGGTGGGCTTCTCAGCAGACCCCCGGTGGCAGCCGATCCTGTTTGGGGTATTTCTGATGCTCTATTTGCTAACCATGTCTGGGAACATGACCCTGGTTATCCTAATTCGAATCGATTCCCGTCTTCATACACCTATGTACTTTTTCATTGGTAATCTATCTTTTTTGGATTTCTGGTACACCTCTGTGTACACCCCCAAAATCCTGGCCAATTGTGTTTCTGAAGATAAGCGCATCTCCTTGGCTGAATGTGGGGCTCAGCTATTCTTTTCTTGTATCACAGCCTACACCGAGTGCTTTCTCCTGGCAGCTATGGCATATGACTGCCATGCGGCCATCTGTAACCCATTGCTTTATTCAAGTATCATGTCCACTTCGCTGTGTACTGGGCTGGTTGCTGGCTCCTATGTAGGGGGGATTCTGAATGCCATAGCCCATACTGCCAACACATTCCGCCTGCGTTTCTGTGGTAAAAACATCATTGAACACTTTTTCTGTGATGCACCACCATTGATAAAAATGTCCTGTACAGACACCCGGGACTATGAACAAATTCTCCTGGCTCTGGTTGGCTTCACAGTTCTCTCCAGCATTCTTGTCATCCTGATTTCCTATTTCAACATCCTGCTGGCTATCCTGAGGATCCGTTCAGCCTCAGGGAGGTGGAAGGCCTTCTCCACTTGTGCATCCCACATCGTCTCAGTCATGTTCTTTTATGGGTCCTTGCTCTTCATGTATTCCAGACCTAGCTCCACCTTCTCTTTGGAGAAAGACAAAGTGGCTGCACTGTTCTATACGATCATCAACCCACTACTCAATCCTCTCATCTATAGCTTGAGAAACAAAGATGTCAAAGAGGCCTTTAGGAAGGCAACACAGAGCATAGAGCCACAGTCTTGAAGGTGGTCGTTTGTGTGGAATGCTGTTATTGCATTGTTCAAATAATTTGGTTGTAGACATGTTTATATTATTTTCTGATTTCAATTAAACTCGGGAACTTCCTCTTTCAACAATGAAATATTGAGCTAATTACTCTATTGATTTTGTATGAAATAAATTCATTTGAACTTATACTATTTGATTATTTGATGCTCTGCAATATAATGGTTCTTTGCATGCAACATATCTCATAAATTTGAATCTGCTGTCATTTTTAAGACACTTTGGTGGAAAAAGAAACGTCATAGTTTCTTGAATATGGTTTAACTCTGAAGCTTGGTGAAAATAGTCACTGGATGAGGAACTTTTGCTTACAATGACATCTACTGGTTTGCTCAAGATTTTGCAGATATTTATTTTTGGTAAGATGCTTCCTCTCAATTCCTTTGTAAAACTAACTGAGTATTTAGATAATATCTTTGTAAATCTTGAGTCTCCCTACATTTATACAGTATTAAGTAAAGTAATTGCGTTGCTTGATTACAAAAAACTGCACAAGAAAAGACCACTTCTAAGTCCATGGAGAAGTTTGTGTCTTATGATTGTTCACATCAGGAGAAGAATAAGGGGAGGGTATTTTCTCCAACCTTGTTACCTGCAGAGAAGTCACAGTTGGCTACATTCCTGGACTAAAGGTCATCCTTTTTTTTTTTTTTTTTTTTTTTTGACAGGCGGAGTGGACAGTGAGAGAGAGAGAGACAGAGAGAAAGGTCTTCCTTTTCCGTTGGTTCACCCCCCAAATCCCAAATGGCCGCCATTGCCGACACACCGCGCTGATCTGAAGCCAGGAGCCAGGTGCTTCCTCCTGGTCTCTCATGAGGTACAGGGCCCAGGGACTTGGGCCATCCTCCACTGCACTCCTGGGCCACAGCAGAGAGCTGGACTGGAACAGGAGCAACTGGGACAGAATCCGGTGCCCCAACCAGGACTAGAACCCGGGGTGCTGATGCCACAGGCGAAGGATTAGCCTAGTGAGCCATGGCGCCAGCCTAGATCATCCTTTTTCAAAGTTCTCTCTCAAGGGCCCAGAACCTCTCACTTCTTTTTTTTATTATTTATTTTATTTTTTAGAAAGGCACAGTTACAGAAAGAGGGAAAACAATCCTTTTATTAAAACCTCCTCGAATGTACCAAGTGACCATGTTTTACTTGCCAGGTTCATGATGGACTGTGGTCTAAGGAAATAAAAATGTGCAATTCAGCTGGAACTAGATTGTTCACATGCTTAAAGATTATATGTAGTAATTTGTAATTGGGGAGGAATGGAACACTGATAATCTAAGGAATCCAGGGGTATCAACTTTATGTTCACTAGCAGCACAAAAGTATGAAGGATAAATGAAGGACAAGACATTAATAGACCAAGCTATGACAAGATGTATAAATACAGTGGTAATAAATATCAGATGTTGAACTGAATCCTTTGAAATGAAACCTGTACTACTAAACTGAAAAAGCAAATAGCCAGAATGTTTCTCTTCCCCTATGATCTTTGGGAAGATATATTTGAAACTTAATGATATAGCCTCATTATTGGTATTACAGATTTACTGCCCAAATAAATGCTTTACCTGAGTAGGTACAGGTCGAACATCTCTGATGTGAAAATCTGAAATAAGAAATCATCAAAAATCTGAATTTTTTTGCTCTGTCATTAAATAACAAGTGAAAATCCACACCTAATCTCATGGGATGGATTGCAGTTCAAATTCAGAAACACTGAAAATATTGTATAAATTAATCTTCATGTTGTGCTTATGGTGTATATGAAACATAAATATACTTCATATTTAGAATGAGATCCCGTTCCCTAATTGTCTCAGTAAGTATATATAAATATCAACATCCAAAACATCCCAAATTTGGAAATAATTCTAGTCCCATATTTTGGATAAGGGACACTTAATCTACACTTAGTGGAAAGATGATAGAATCCATTGGAACATTGGGAGATCCTGAGATATTCGACTACAGCATTTGACAAAAAAGGGAATGATCTGAAAATGTTGAATCTAAAATTCTCTTGAGCCTATATTAAAAATATAACTTCTTCCTATTATCTGAGAGAATAAAACTGTCCCAGATGAAAACTTTTCACTGACTGCACTTTGAAAAGTGGCTTACCTGCGGATGCAATTTTTGTTACTCAACCTCAGTGTCCACATTGCTTTTGGGGTCATAGTTAAATTCAAAATTAAACACAATCTGATATTTGTAGGACCTCATCATTTTGTATTGAGAAGTATTTGGGAACATGTAAAGGAATGTATTCTTGGGTAGGAGAGCAAGGAGAAAGATATAGTGAGTTTCATACGCTGAAATTTATTGACATCGGCATGAAAGATTTGGAATTACATTTCAGTTATTTGAAAAACGATGATAATTTTTGGGTTGGTTAATATTGAAATAAAAGTGCTATAAGCAGCTGACACCGTGGCTCAATAGGCTAATCCTCCACCTGTGGCGCCAGCACCCCTGGTTCTTGGTCGGGGCACCGGATTCTGTCCCAGTTGTTCCTCTTCCAGTCCAGCTTTCTGCTGTGGCCCAGAAGTGCCGTGGAGGATGGCCCAAGTCCTTGGGCCCTGCACCCGCATGGGAGACCAGGAGGAAGCACCTGGCTCCTGGCTTTGGATCAGCGCGGTATGCGGGCTGCAGCGTACTGGCAGCAGTGGCTGTTGCAGGGTGAACCAATGGAAAAAGGAAGACCTTTCTCTCTGTCTCTTTCTCTCACTGTCCACTCTGCCTGTCCAAAAACGAAGTGTTATAAGCATTAAAGTAAAAATGTCAAGCCAACTTGGTGTGACCAGTGAGGAAGATGTCTGAGTAGAGGAAAATCAGGATATTGTATTCATTATTATGTGTAGCTGGATCAGTCATTGCCTAACTATCACCCTCCTTACTTATCATCTTCTTTCTCTCAGGACAATGCTTTTACTAAGACATTAAGAAATGCATTGTTGAGTAGAATCATTGTCAGCCTTGTGAAGTTCTACTGTCAGTAGGCTAGGGAAGTGTGTATGAGAAGCTGTAATGGAATTAGATTCCCAGAACTATAGAAACTAGATTGGATTGCATAACTGTAAGAGACAAAATAAAAGCAATTGCTCAGATACAGCACAAAATTTAGCTGATGATCAATTATTCTGTTGTGCAGGCATCCATAGCAGTGATAGAGATAGGAGAAAGACAGATGAAAGCAGACAGGTAGAGAGAGCAAAGGGCCTTGAGGAAGAATAACAATCACTGGACAATTTTTGCATCAGCCAAGGTCCTGAACACATTGGACCAGTTTCAGCATTCTATTAACTTCCCTATGCAAAAGAAGTTATTCTGGATTTGACCCTAAGTGGCTGAGAAGGAGCACTTCTGGTTCATCTTATTAACATATCTATGCAAAAAGAGATTCTGGCATCTGTTCTCTGAATGACCCATATGTAGTACTAGAGGTTTTCAACTTATTGGTTTATAGGTAACCAACCAGGGAAAGTTCCCCATTGAAAACAGTTATTAGCACAGCTAAACATGACCTCTTTGGTACTTTGATTGATTTTCTAAAAATGATGATAAGATTAAATGTGTACAAAGTTACAGGATAAATAAAAATTATATAAAGATATTTTATGTTTTGTTAGTATGAATAATAAATACTAAATGTAAAGAACTGTATTCCAAGTAGTCCAGCAAAATTAGGAGCTCTAAAGAGAATTAGATGGAATAATTGGCATTGATGACATAGGAGATTGACATATCTTGAAGAAAGAAAGTAAGTTATGCTATTATTCTGTTATCTGAAGACCAAAAGACTATGGCTGCATTCCCTACATCTATTCTCCCTCAAGTTCCAGCTATTCCTTGGAGAGGGACATGATGGCTTCTACCTTTTATACTGTGTTGTTCCCCATGTTGAAACCCATGTTTTAAAGTCTGAGGAATAAGGATGTGAAAGAAGCTATGAAGGAACTCCTAATGTTAACACAGCCTGAAGTCTAAACTGACATGTGTGTTTCCAAGTCAGTGCTAAGTGATAACAAACTGCTTCAAGGGATGAGAAGAGAACTGTATTAAAAAGTATTTTCTGGGGCCGGCTCTGTGGTGCAGTGGGTTAATACTCAGCCTGCAGCGCTGGCATCCTATGTGGGTACAAGTTCTAGTCCTGGCTGCCCCTCTTCCAATCCAGCTCTCTGCTGTTGCTGTGGATTCGTTCTGAGAGGAGGAGCATGGTGGGGGCAAGAGACGCGAAGTCACCACACAGACCCTGGGAGTCAGGTGAAAGCAGGCCTGAGGTGAGCAGTCCGCAGACTCGTTTATTTCAGTTGGTGCAGCAGCTTAAATAGCCAGGGCAGCCAATCCGGTCAAGGGGCAGTTTATGCCCTACCAAATCACAGCCTGTTGCCAGGCAGTATCCGAAGCCATCCAATCATAGCCTGTTGCCAGGCAGGCTCCGTTGCCATGTGGTTTCTTTCTTTCTTTCTTTCTTTCTTTCTTTCTTTCTTTCTTTCTTTCTTTCTTTCTTTCTTTCTATAGGCAAAGTTAGACAGTGGGAGAGAGAGAGAGAGAGAGAGAGAGAAAGGTCTTCCTTCCATTGGTTCCAAATGGCTGTAACGGCGGCGTGCAGCACCAATCCGAAACCAGGAGCCAGGTGCTTCCTCCTGGTCTCCCATGTCGATGCAGGGCCCAAGCACTTGGGCCATCCTCCATTGCACTCCCGGGCCACAGCACAGAGCTGGACTAGAAGAGGAGCAACCGTGACAGAACCGGTGCCCCAACTGGGACTAGAACCCGGAGTGCAGGCACTGCAGGCAGAGGGTTAGCCTAGTGAGCCGTGGTGCCAGCCTCTGTGTGGTTTCTAAAGCCATCCAATCACAGCCTGTTGCCAGGTAGGCTCCATTGTCAGGTGGGTTTCGAAGGCGTTCCTGAGTAACTGATGCTCGCTTGCCAGTGGCCATCTTGGCATGGCCTTCTCATTCCACCACACTCTACTATGGCCTGGGATAGCAGTAGAAGATGTGCCAAGTCCTTGGGCCCCTGCACTTGTACGGGAGAGCCAAAGAAGCATCTGGCTCTTGGCTTCGGATCAGCGCAGCTCCGGCCATTGCAGCCATTTAGGGAGTGAACCAACTGAAGGAAGAACTTTCTGTCTCTCTCTCTCACTGTCTGTAACTCTACCTCTCAAATAAATAAATAAAATCTTTTTAAAAAATAAAAAGCATTTTACTCCATTAAATTAATTTCAACATGAAAAATGTTTTTCTTGGCTTAGTATTTTTGTTTAGTTGCAGTGATTGGAAAAGAGCCTCTACTGTAAAATGTAGATTCAGTTTACTTTTAAAATAATTCTTTAAAAGAGTTTTTTGTTTATTTTGAAAGAGTTATACAGAGAGAGGAATAGACACAGGGAGAGTAAGAGCTTCCATACATTTGTTCACTCCACAGATGGTTGCTATGGCCAGCATTGGACCATGCAGAACCCAGGATCCAGGAGCTTCATCTGGGCATACCACTTGGGTAGCATGGACCCAAACATTGGGACCATCTTCTGCAGCTTTGCCATGCCATCAGCAGGAGAACTGGATCAGAAATGGAGCAGCCAGGACATGACGAGCACGTATAGGTGATGCTAGCATTGCAGGCAGAGGAATTATGTGCCGTGCCACAGTGCTGGCCACACATCAAAGTTTATAAAAAGTATCAGTTGGGGGTTCACAGTTTGGTACAGTGGTTAAGCTTCTGCTTGTGATGCTGGGATTCCATATTGTGTCCTGGTTTGTATTCCAGTTGCTCCACTTCTGATCCAGATTCCTGCTAATGTACTTGGGAAAACAAAGCAGTAGAAGACGGTTCAGGTACTTGGGCCCATGCCACCAGGTGGGAGACCAGAATGTAATTCCAGGCTCCTGGTTTCAGCCTGGCTATTGAGAAGTGAACCAGCAGATTGAGGTACCCCCCCCCCCTTCACTCACTTCTCTCTCTTTGCTCTCTTTAAATTTTACCCAATTATTTTACTCTACTTAATATTATGGGAGTATGAAAAAAAATAGGGGTTATTGACATTAGGTTATGAATCCCAAATCCTTCTTGTTGGTATATACAGGGTTTGCAGAGTGATAGATAACTAAAGATTGTTAATAATTTTCCCATGTAAAAAGAGGGAGGATAGTGATTTGTGATGAAGTGGCTACAACAATCTGTCCTGTTTTTAATTTAAGTACACTGTGTAAATATGTGACCTACCACATGATCCAGCCGTCCTGCTACTTGGAATTTATCCAAACCAAAAGAAATCAGTATATGAGAGTGATGTGTATCCCCATGTTCGTTGCAGCATAATTCATAATAGCTAAGATATGGAATCAACCCAAATGTCCATCAACTGCTGATTGGATAAAGAAATTATGGCATATGTACACTATGGAGTATTACTCACTGGAAAAAGTATGTAATACTGTCTTTTGCAATAAAATAGACTACACAGTCAGAAACCATTACACCTAGTGAAATAAGCCAGTTCAAAAAGGACAGATATCATAAATTTCCCTGATGCAACATAACTAATAAAGTATCTGAAATGTAAGATATTGCAGTGAAATAGACATTTTGAAATTCAATGATTATTTACAGCCCTTGTCTCTTCCATAAAGGCACAGTGGTTTTTTTTCTGTTTATACTATTTGTTGAACTATTTTACTTAGTGTAGGGTTAACTATAAGATCATTAAGTAAACTGAAAATAGATCTTTGTAAAAATTAAGAGTGGGAATGTGAAATGGAGGAGGAAGTGTTGGAGTATGGGCAGGAGGAAAGGTAGTGGGGTGGGGAGAAGTGTCACTATGTTCCTAAATCTGTGTATATGAAATACATGAAACTTGTGTATCTTAAATAAAATTTAAAAAATTTAAAAACAATAAAAAGCATTCATTCTAGCAGTAGTTTCAATCTTCTAATAATACAGTTCTTCGCTGTGAGCAGAAGCTCCTTTTCCTTCTTTAAAATTTGTTGCAGTGTTGAAAAAATTATTGGGGCCAGTGCTGTGGCATAGCAGGTAAAGCCGCCGCTTACAATGCCGGTGTCCCATATGGGAACCGGGTTGAGTCCTGGCTGCTTCACTTCTGATCCAGCCCTCTGCTTATGGCCTGGGAATGCAATAGAAGATGGTCCAAGTCCTTGAGCCCCCATACTCGCATGGGAAGATCTGGAGAAAGCTCCTGGCTTTTGGCTTCGGATCAGCACAGTTCCGGCTGTTGCAGCCAATTGGGAGTGAACTAGCAGATAGAACACCTCTCTCTCTCTCTCTCTCTCTGCCTCTCTTTCTCTCTCTGTGTAACTCTGACTTTCAAATAAATAAATAAATATTTGAATAAAAAAGAAAAAAAATTACGTAAAATTTCAACAAGCCTGCTGTATACTAAGTGTTGATTCAGGAGTTTCTTCAAATGTTCTGGTGGATAGAAGCAATCACTAAGTTTAGAACAGGTGCTGGCACTGTGGCGTACTGGGTAAAGTCACTGCCTGCAGTTTTGGCATCCCATATGGGCACCAATTCAAGTCCCAGCTGCTCCATTTCCAATCTAGCTCTGCTGTGTCTTAGGAAATCAGAGGAAGATGGCCCAAGTCCTTGGCCCCTGCACCTACATGAGAAGACTCACAGGAAGCTCCTGGCTCCTGGCTTCATATTGGCACAGCTCTGGCAGTTGCAGCCAATTGGGGAGTGAACCAGTAGATGGAAGACCTCTGCCTCCTTCTCTCTCTGTGTAACTCTGACTTTCAAATAAATAAGTAAATATTAAAAAAAAAAATAAGTTTAGAACATAGTGGGGTTTTGTTTGTTTCATTTCGTTCCAATTGATGTTATTTTCCCCTAGTGGGGTTCGCATTGTACAACCCAGAGAATAATACTTGTGGCTTATTTTCTTTATCTACTCATCCTTTGATAGAAACTTAGGGTGATTCTATATCATGGCTCATGTGATTAATACAGTGCTGTGAGATACTGATTTCATTTACATTGACTATTACCCCAAAAAGGGGTGCTGGGCTATATTGTGATATTTTTATTTATTTTAAACAAATTTGTAATTTTTATTAATGTAATATGTTACATTTTGACCAACTGTGAGCACAGATTTCCATTTGTTCACATCTTTGTCAGTACTTGTTATCAATCATCTTTTTGACAATAGAAGTTTTAGCAAATATGATATGAGATCTCCTTTTGGTTTTGGTTTGCATTTCCCTGATAATTAGTGATGTTAAACATTTTTTTCATATACCTGCTGGTCATTTGTATATCTTCTTTTAAGAAATGTCTATTCAAATACTTTGTAAAATTTTATTCATTTTCCTTAAATTTTTAAATTTAAGGTAAAAATTTTACATATTTCATATATACCAAGTTAGGAACATAGTGATACTTCTCACTCTACTGTCCCTCCTGACAATGATCCCATGCTTCCTCCTCCTTCCTCTCTTATTCCCTCTCTTATGTTTTACAATGATTTATTTTATGCTCCTAAGATTAACCCTACATTCAGTGAAGAGTTAAATAAATAAAAATAAGGAAAATACACTATGCATCAACAGTGGAGACAAAGGTTATAAATAATCATCAAATCTCAAAATATCAATTTCACTTGTTTATATTACATTTTGGTACTCTATTAGTTACCACAGATCAGTGAAAACATGATATTTGTCATTTTGGAACTGGCTTATTTCACTAATATAATACTTTCCAGTTATATCCATTTAGTTGCAAAAGACAGGATTTCATATTTTATGGCTGAGTAGTACTCCACAGTGAATATACACTATAATTTCTTTATTAAGTCATCAATTAATGGGCATCTGGATGATTACATCTTGGCTATTTTGAATTTAGGTGCTATAAAATGGGGGTCTGGATAACTCTTTCATAGCAGATACTGTTTGGATAAATTTCCAGGAGTGGAATGGCTGGATGATATGGAAAGTCTATATTCAGATTTCTAAGGTATTGCCATACTAAGTAACACAGTGACTACACCAGTTTACATTCCCACCAACAGTGTATTAGTGTAACTTTTTATCCAATCCTTGTCAGCATTTGTTGCTTGTTGATTTCTGCGTCAGAGCCATTTTTAACTGAGGTGAGGTGAAACTTCACTGTGGTTTGATTTATATTTCCCTGATGGCTAGAGATCCTGAGCATTTTTTCATGTGTCTGTTGGCCATTTGAATATCCTCTCTTGAAAAATACCAGTTCAGGCCGCGCCGTGGCTCACAAGGCTAATCCTCTGCCTGCGGCGCCGGCCACCACTCCGGGTTCTAGGGTTCTAGTCCTGGTTAGGGTGCTGGTTTTGTCCCGGTTGCTCCTCTTCCAGTACAGATCTCTGCTATGACCCTGGAAGGCAGTGGAGGATGGCCCAAGTGCTTTGGCCCTACACCCACATGGGAGACCAGGAGGAAGCACCTGTCTCCTGGCTTCGGAGGGAGAACCAAAGGAAGGAAGACCTTTCTCTTTGTCTCTCTCTCTCACTAACTCTGCCTGTCAATAAAAAAATACCAATTCAAATTATTTGCTCATTTTTAACTGGATTATTTAATTTATTGTTGAATTTTTAGCTCTTTATAGATTCTAGATATTAATCCTTTATCAGCTGCAGAATTTGCAAATATTTTCTCCCATTCTGTCAGCTGCTCTTTCAATTTGTTAAATGTTTCCTTTGCAGTACAGAAAGTTGTTATATTGATGTAATTACATTTGTCTATTTTTGCTTTCCCATTTGTCTATATTTTCTTTCATTGCCTGTGCTTCTGGGATATTTTCCAAGAAATCTTTTTCCTATTTCAGGTCTAGTAATTTGATGAAGATGTGATGTAGAGGTCTTGTTTCACACTTCTGTAAGCAGAGAACCAATTTTTCCAGCACCATTTGTTGAAGACACTGTCCTTTCTCCAGGGAATGATTTTAGTGGTAAAATCTTCAACTTTTTCCTAATCAATATGCTGGCTGTGGGTTTTCTGTATATTGCCTTGATTGTGTTAAGGAATGTTCTTTCCATACCCACTTTGCTTAAGGTTTTCATCAGGAAGGGATGTTGTATTATATCAATTCTGTCCT
This sequence comes from Sylvilagus bachmani, assembly GCA_015711505.1. Lineage (NCBI taxonomy): Eukaryota > Metazoa > Chordata > Mammalia > Lagomorpha > Leporidae > Sylvilagus > Sylvilagus bachmani. The sequence goes on along the minus strand of CM027387.1, from coordinate 98,520,230 downwards.
GTATCTGTTGAGATAATCATATGGTTTTTATTTCTCAGTTGGTTAATGTGATGCTTCCCATTTAGTGATTTGCAAATGTTGAACATCCTTGAACACCAAGGGTAAATCCCACTTATTCTCAGTTAATGATCTTTCTTATGTGTGTTGGATTTAAATAACTAGTATTTGTTGAGGATTTTTACATCTATGTTCATCAGGGATGTTGGTCTATAGCTCTCTTTCTCTGTTGTACCTTTTTCTTATCTTGGAACTAGGGTGATTCTGGCCTTGTAGAAGGAGTTTGGGAGGATCCCCTCCCTTTTGATTATTTTGAATAGCTTGAGAAGAACTGGAATTGATTCTTTAAATGTCTGGTAGAATTCAGCAGTGAAGCCATCTGGTCCAGCTCTTTCTTTGTTGGGAGGGTATTTTTTATTGATTCAATGTTCATGTTGCTTACTGGTATGTTTAGGTTTCCTATACTTCATGACTCAAATTTGGTAGATATTATGTGTCCAGGAATCTATCCATTTCATCTATATTTTCTGATTTGCTGTCATTTAAGTGTTTGTAGTAATTCCTGATGATTCTTTTTATTTCTGTGGTATCCACTATAACATGTTTTTCTCATTTCTGATTTTATTGACTTGGATCTTTTTCCTCTTTTTTTTTTGTTGGTTAGTTGAGCCAATGATGTATCAATTTTGATTTTTTTAAAAAAAATCACTCATTTCACTGATGTTCTGTATGTTCTTTATTTCAATTTTATTTATTTCTTCTCTAATTTTAATTGTTTCTATCCCCCTACTAATTTTGGTTTTCATTTTTTGTTGTTTTTTTAATAGGCCATTGATATGCATTTATAGCTCATTTATTTGATGTCTTTCCAATTGACGTGGGCATCAAATGTTATAAATTTCCCGCTTAACCCCTCTTTTGCTATATCCTATATGTTTTGATAGATTGTGTTATCACCTCCCTTCATTTCCAGGAATATTTTGATTTCTATGACCCACATTCATTCAGGAGTGTGTTGCTTAGTCTTTATATGTTTGAATATTTTGAGTTGATTCTTGAGTTATAAATTTAAAGCTTCATTTCATTTTGTTTAGGTGAAATGCATGGTACAATTTCAATGTTTCTGAATTTGCTGACTTGCTTTATGGCTTAGCATGTGGTCTATCCTAGAGAAAGTTCCATGCGTTGATGAAAAGAATGTGTATTCTGCAACTGTGAAAAGAAAGGTTCTGTTGATATCAGGTCCATTTGGTCCATAGTGTCAATTAGCTCTGGTGTTTCTTTGCTGATTTTCTGTCTAATTGACCTGTCCATTGATGAAAATGGAGCATTGAAGTTCCTCATTACTATTGATTTTGACTTTCCATTTAGATCCATTAACATTTGTTTTAAGTAGCCAGGCACCCTTAAATTATTTGCACACTATTATTAAAGTCACATCTTCCAGTTGAATTGATTCCTTAATCATTACTTAATACAATTGTTTGTCTCTTTTACCAGTTTTTGTGTTAAAGTTTATTTTGTCTGATATTATGATGGTTACATCTGCTGTTTTTGCTTTAGTTCCCATGGGATCTTTTTCCATCCTTTCACTTTCAGTCTGCATGTATCTTTGTAGAGTGTGCTTCTGATAGGTAGCAAATACATGTCCCCCCACCCCCCCGCCCCTTCAGCCACTCTTTATCTTTTAATTGGAGAATTTAAGTCATTTATAACCAAAGTTATTATTGATTATAACTACTTGGGCTTGCAATTTTTTTCCATAAATATTTATATTGTTAGCTTTGGATTTCCTTTGTACTTTTACTGGGAGTTTTTCTGCCTCTACATTCTTTCATAATGATGACTGTCTTTTTCTGCTGTTGTGTGTAGCACATCCTTAAGCATCTTTTGTGAGACTGGATAGGGGGTGACAAATTGTTTAAATTTACGTTATGGAGGGTTTTTATTTAACCTTCATCCATAAATGAGAGCTTTGCTGGGTTCAGGCTACAGTGTTCTGGTTTGACAGTTTTTTTCTTTTAAGACTTGGAATATGTCTCTATATTCTCTCCTAGCTTGTAGGGTTTCTGATGAGAAGTCAGATGTGAGTCTAATTGAAGATCCTCTGAAACTAATCTACTATTTTTATTCTGTACCTTTTGCAATCTTTTCTTCATGTTCTACAGTTTTGTGTTTGATTAAATCTGTCATGGTGAGTATCTTTTCTGATGTTGTATATTAATAATTCTATGTGCTGTGTATACTTGGACATTGCTTTCTTTTTCCAAATTAGGAAAGTTTTATTATTTCACTGAATAGGCCTTCTTATTCATTCTCTCTTTCCAAGCCTCATGAACTCATAAGAGCTGTATGTTGTTTCATTTGATAATATCTCCTAAATCTTGAACATTATTTTTAACTTATCTAGTATTTTCTTTCTTTTTTTGTTGTTCTTAAGATATTTCCAAAGATTTGTCTTCTATCTCAGTTATTTGTTATGTTATTGTTAAGGCTTTCTACTGTATTTTGATTTGACATTGAATTCCTCATTTCTAATATTTCAGTTTGTTTTCTCTTCAAAACGTCTATCTCATTTGAAAAGTTTTCCTTCACATCACGTATGGATTTCTTTAACTGATGAATTTACTTCTCATTGCTTCAGAGTAATCCTATGATCATTCTTTTGAATTCCTTTCTAGGTTTCATCAAGCTCTTTGTCTTCACATTCTAATAATTAAGTTGTGTTGTGTACGTGGGGTAGTCATGTTGTCTTCCTTATTCTTGTTTCCTGAATTTCTGCATTTATTTTATTCTTTTGTTGAAATACTTGTAGCTTTTCTCCTCTGATTGATTTTATCTTTGCACTCTACTTCTGTGGCTTAATGGAGTGTCTGTTCTTTCAGTGAATATCAAGAGGTGTGTGCTGTGTGTTGACAGGCAGCTCTGGTTAGTGCTCCAAGGTGGGTCAAGTATCCATGCTGACACCAAAGTTTGGCATGTTACATCTCTATTGTCATCAGAGGGGAGGATATGATTACCTCAGTTGGCATAATCATACCATCACCACCTTTCTTCCAAGGTGATTAATACCTAGGGTTATCCTACAATGGATGTAGCACTCACCTGGCTGTCATATAAACTGCACAAAAGATCTGTGCTGTTATCAGTCTAAGTGTGGATCCCTGGGCAATGACCCACCACAGGCAATCAGGAGCTCTGAGCCTCTGGCACCACATGCAGTGATTGCCTGGAGACCCAGCTACACCCTGTAACCTTCATGCAGCCACAGAAATCTCACAATCTCAGCATGCATTGCTCCCATACTCCTGGGGTGTAGAGGTTCATCTTCATCTATCTAGTACTTGGGAGGGTCTGGCTGCGATATGACATGCCACCATTTCCTTGGGTACAGATTCCAGTGTTTATGTGCTGAGTCGATAAAACTCATTTTTCAGTTCCTCTGTTTCATAAACACCTGAAGGATGAGCTGAGGCTGCTGGTGCCCTGAGCAACCTGTAATGCAAATATGGATGTATCGTCTCTTTGTTTTTCTACTTTAGTGTGTTCATGTTATGGACCAAATTTCAACAAGGAACTCAAGGAAAATTTGTACCTTTGGTATTTATGCTTTCATGTAAAAGGGTTCGGGGGGAGGGGTGTCTGTTTACTTTTGGTGCACTTTTTTCGAAAACCCTTTTCCACTGTTTCTGTCTGGTTTTAAAACAAATGACAGTTTTGTATGGATTTTTTAATGTACATTTTGAAACAAATGATCAAATATTTTCTGAAATAATGGAATAAAAGGCATAGAGACACACTGTCTGTCTGTCCACAGAGACAGAAGAGACATTCTGAAAGCCAACTTTCTGTGGTTGCTTTGCCTTGTCAGTTTGAACCCTAGGGCCTGTGATCTGTTGAGAGTCTGGGGGTGCCCCACATCCCACATGGGTGGCCAGTCCCCTATCACTCCTTGTAGCCAGACTCAAAGTCAGTGGGGAACGTAGATTTTTTTCCTCTAGTAAAATTAGCCAATCACACATGTGCATAAGAGCTACTGCTGTCACTACTGGTGTCAGAATGGCACTAACTCCTCAACAGTAGTCAGACTCCTTTATGGGAGGATGGGAGAAAGAAACACATTTTTCTTTCACTGGGTTAGATAAGTACCATGCTTCCTGTTAGGGATCCAGACTTGACTCAAAGTGTGCTCTGCAAGGCTCCCCCTCTGGCAGTATCATCCGTGGCATGGGCGGCTGCAGTCTGCTCTCCCCTTACTCTCCACAGCTGGCATCTCCTCCATCTCTCAGCTGTGAAGATCATGTGTGGTTTCTACACTCATTGCTGAGCTTCTGCACCTTCCACACTGATGCATAGCATGTTTCACCTGCTGTAGAATTTCCACTGTAAATTTCTCTCCAACCTTCCCCCGGGAATCCACTTGCTCTGTTTTTCTTTTTTGTTTTGTTTTGTTTTTATCTATTCTCCCCTCATCTAAAGCAGTACACCTTTTCCTTATTCAACCTTCTTGGAATCTTATTCAGTTTTCATAAGTGCTTTTGGTATTGTTTCTTGAGGTCCTTGCATATTTAGGATATTAACCTCTTCTTGGATATATGGCTTCCAATTATTTTCTCCAATTCCTTAGGTTGTCTTTTCATTGAACGTATGCTATTTTCAAATAGAAAATATAAAATTCCTAGGATTCTGAGGAAGATAAGATAAATTAGATTTTAAAATATTCTTTGGCAGTTAAAAAGTTGTCTGTATCTATACTATATATATATATATATATATATATATATATTAGATGATTTAACTGATAATGGAATCAATTTTAGATTTAGATGGATTAAACAGCTTTTTTCAAATTAGGTAGTTCATAGTTGGTAAAACAAGAATGTAAACCCAGAAATCCCAAATGTAAAGGTACTTATCCAACTTATTAAGGGAAAGAATTAGTTAGGAAACCACTTTTTTAAAAAGATTGTTTTTATTTATTTTAAAGGCAGAGTTACAGGGAGGCAGAAGGAGAGAGAGGGAGACAGAGAGAGAGAGAGATGTCTTCCATCTGCTGGTCTTCCATTCACTCCAAATAGCCACACTGGCTGGAGCTGGGCCGGTCCAAAACCAGAAGCCAGGAGCTTCTTTTGGATCTTCCATGTGGGTGCAGAGGCCCAAGGACTCGGGCCATCTTCCATTGCTTTCCAAGGCCATAGCAGAGAGCCGGATCAGAAGTGGAGCAGCTGGAACTTGAACTGGTGTCCACATGAGATGCTAGCACTGCAGGCAGTGGCTTCACCCTCTACACCACAGCGCCAGCCCAGAATCACATTTAAATTAATGTAACATGGCAGGATGTTTCTCAAGGTGGCTTGTTCCAGTTCTCCCCTAGTCTCACATATTTCTCATGTATAACAATAGTATGTGCTGAGATTATAGCATCCTCAGATAAGGATGGGCTGAGAAGAATGGTTAGGCTCTTTAAAGATCCATCTAGGATCAAAACATCCTTCAGTGCTTTAGTCCTGCACGTAATGGGGGACTTAAAATATAAAAGTTTTAAAGTTTTAAGGTTTCACACTTTTGGTACAGACACTCATGAAATGCAGACTCCATACAGTCTGAGCTGCTTTCCTGAGCTTTGAGACAACAACCCCCAAGCAGTCCTATTCCTTTTATGCTACATCCTGACTGTAATAAATTTGTTTTTTGTTAACAGTGATTTTGTGTCTGCGTTTGTGTGTGTGTGTGGTTATTTTAACTCAGCAACCTCTTTATGGCTCTATCTCCAAACACAGCCATGTTCTGATGAATTAGTTTTGGGGCTTTGATATGATTGGGGGGGCATAATACAGGCAAGGATTAATAAAAAAGTCTTTATATATGGATGAGGCACATGAGCCTAGAGTCAGAAAGAGATACATGTTAAAGCAAGAAATTAAGGGCCATGTGATATGTTCTGAGTTAGAAAACTTTTACTACAGATACATTTAAAGATTAATGATTATTTTGTGTCTTAGATATATTGAGCCCACATTTAATGAAAGATTACTTATTTCATCATATCCTAATTAAAATAACATCCTCAGATTCTAGATGTACTCTAATTGAGTCTTTGGGGACTGAAGAACATATTTCTGAGTTGCAATGTAGTAGGAAACTCTAAGGTATATCTAGGTAAATGCATATATTGGGTCTACTAACAAATGCATTTCAAAATACCAGAGAGGAAAAAATTGTCATTCCCAACAACTGGCTTTCCTGACCAAGGGTAAGTACCTGGGGTCAGAATTAATTAAGCTCTTAAACTTTTCCATGCTTCGGTTGCAGTTAGAAGGGGGGGAGAGAGGTCAGTCTTGGTTCTGAAAGCATTATTACTACACTGAACACCCACATGCACGCACACACATACAAACAGGCATGAACAGACTTATATTTATACACACATTCTATTCTATATAAGAGCATATTCAGTAAAAATATTTGGTCTCATTTACATCTTGAAATTCAGTCTGGTAGTTATTATAGACCACTGCATATTTGCTTACATGATAAGTAAATCGATAGAGAAAAATTGTGCTATGATTTGACTTTGTTAGTTATTCTTTGCTGTGCTTCCAGAATTCTAGTGTATATTTTCTTTTTTTTTATTTGACAGGCAGAGTTAGACAGTGAGAGAGAGATACAGAAAGAAAGGTCTTCCCTCCGCTGGTTCAACCCCCAAATGAGCGCCACTGCCAGCACGCTGCACCAATCCGAAGCCAGGAGCCAGGTGCCTTCTCCTGGTCTCCCATGCGGTTGCAGGGTCCAAGCACTTGGGCCATCCTCCACTGCCTTCCCGGGCCACAGCAGAGAGCTGGACAGGTGGAGGATTAACCAAGTGAGCCATGGCGCCAACCCCTCTCATGTATATTTTCATTGCCTGGTACTTATTTCCAGGTGTTAGAGGTTCATCCTATTTCCATAGAATTCTGAGCACTCCTCTGAAGGGAACAGAGACATGCTGCTGTACAGTAGTGATATCTTGATAAACCATTCTGTATAGGATGCTTCACATGGACAATATTTAGATAATCAGCTATAAATTAATTACCTGTTTATTCATTCTAGAAATTTTATTGAATGCTACTTTGTTTCTAGAAAGTGTTATGTGTGCTTGATGATTGTATTAAACAACTCAGAGAACTCTTTGTGCTCCAGGTATTGTATTTAGATTGGGAGACACAATCCATCAATAAACAAGAGGTAGAAGATGCTGAGAAATCAAAGGGAAAGTATAGCAGCATCTGAACAGAATATGCAGATATTGGTGGAAAGAGAGTATGTTATACAAAATGGAGTTATTTTGATGGTCTTTCATCAGAAAACGGCACTTAAAAGGGAATTAAAGGAGATGAGGGAGAGAGCCATGAATATCTTTGAAAAACAGTGTTTCAGGAAGAGGAACTAGTCAACAGTTTTTGGCACTGGAACAGGACTGATATATTTGTAAATTTCAGGAAACCCAGCAAAACTAGAACAGAATGAAACAAGTATGAATGTGTTAAATGTTGGGAGATAAAAGAACCTATAGGAAATGGGAGGCCAGGCCATGAGTGATCTCTCAGTCATGGTGTGGAATGGTTTTTACTTGAAACGAATTGAGAATCATACAGGGTTTGAAATACAAAAGTGGTATTGCCTGTCTTTGCCTCCCTTCCTGTTATGTTTTTAGGTTTATACTGGCTGCTGTATTGAAAATAGACTTTTGCAGGATACTGATATATACCTGTTAGAAGACTATTGAAATCTTCTTTGCAAAAGAGTACTGAGTGTGGTGCTGGATGGTAGTGGGAGATGGTGAAACATAGTTAGTTCGGGATTTCCCTTCAAGGTTGGGGCACCAGGATATATTGAAGATGGAGAAGTAGATAATAGAGAAAGATCAGTTGGATTCCAAAGTTTTGACTTGAGAATTCAGAACAGTGGGATTTCAATAACTGATACATGGAATAAACATTTCATTTTTTTAGAAGATAGAGAATTTGTCTTTAAATATGGTGTTAGGCATCTTTTATTTTCTTATTTTCTTATTTTTTTGACAGGCAGAGTGGACAGTGAGAGAGACAGAGAGAAAGATCTTCCTTTACCATTGGTTCACCCTCCAATGTTTATTTGAAAGGCAGAGTTACAGAGAAAGAAAGAAAGGGGGAGGAAGAAAGAGAGATATCGTCCACCTGGTGATTCACTCCCCAAATGTCTGCAACTACTGGGGCTGGGCCAGGCCAAAGTCAGTAGCCTGGAGCTTCTGGGTTTCCCCATTCGGTGCAGGGACTCAAGGACTTGGGCCATTCTCCACTGCCTTCACATGGACATTAGAAGGGAGCTAGATTGAAAGTGGTGGAGCTGGTACATGAACCAGCACCCACTGGAACATATGCCCTGCCCATTGTGGCTTTAACCTGCTGCACCACCACCAGTCCCGAGTCATCTCTTACAGAATGTTTAAACAGGAAACAAAATAAGACATCTTTTAGTGTTAGAATTTTTAACCTGGCAATTATAATCCGGAACTCCACAAATAGATTTATGGAAGTTAGTGAACCCTCTCTTTGTTATATTTTATATATCTCTGTATCTCTATATATGTATGTATGTGTATACACACACACACACACACACATCATGGGGAGATTTATTACTTCTATTCTCACGTATTCAAAGGAGAAATAGTCCAAAAATTAAAAATCTTATTTATTTGGAGATGAAGACATTAAGGAATATACTGGTTATTGATTTTGCACAAGCCCAATGAATTGATTTATTCAGAGAAAAAAGAATGAGAATGCACATATTGAAGTGGAAAAAAAAAAACAATTGTTTTTGGTACCTTCCTTCACTGACTTCAACCAAAATGGTGATATGGTGGTAATATATTCTAGTTTAGTAGTGTGGTGCTCAAAAAGCATGAAAGCATTTTACACATGCATGGATTTTGAAACGGGATGAGAGCTGCTTCTTCTAAGTTCACACAGATGATTGATTTCAGGGCTGCATTTCAATTACAGGACTCCACAATCTAAGACTTCTGATTGCTTTTAGTGTCATATGCAAAATATCAGTACCCAGATCAGTATCAAGAAATATTGTTTTCTTCTATAGTTTTATAGTTCTAGGGCTTACGTTTGTGTGTTTATACTATTTGGAGTTAATTTTTGTAAACAGTATAAAACAAAGAGCCAACCTTAATCTTTTCACATGGGTATCCAGTTTCCAGATACCAGGACACCACATAGGGAAGAGACATTAATCTCTCCCTCATGTATTCTTGGAGCTCTTGCCAAAAACTAGTTGTGTATATTTGTATCTGGGTTTTTGATTTTGTTCCATTGCTGGTTGTGTCCATTTCATGTTTTTAACTGTACTTGCATCGCCTTGTAATAGAGTTTGAAATCAGAAAGCATGAGGTCTATAGTTTAATTTTGTTATTTGAAAGGCAGAGTGACAAAAGGGAGAGACAGAGAAAGAGATCTGCCGTGTGCTAATTCACTTCTCAAATGTCTGAGTGGCTGGGACTGGGACAGGCTGAAGCCTTCTACCAAAGCCAGATGCCTGGAACTGAATCCAGGTCTGCCATGTGGCATGGGATCAAATACTTGGGCCAACTTCTGCTGCTTTTCCAAGCTCATTAGCAGGGAGCAAATTAGTACCTCATTATCTGGAATATAAACTTGTGTTCTGATATGGGATGATGGCCTTGCAGGCAATTTGTTAACTGCTGTGCCACAATGCTAGTCTCTATTTTTTACTCAAGAACTGAACTCTGGTTATTTGATGTTTTTCTGTGATTACAAATGAATTTTAGGATTTTCTTTCTTTTTTAGACAAAAATACCATGGCTATATGGATAAATCTGGAGAATATTATCTAACAAAAATAGATTAGACAAGAATGACAAATACTGTGACAAAGCCCACTTATATGTGGGATCTATAAATAGGCCAGTCAGACTGAGAAAGATGAATAGCTGTGATCTCATTTATCTGCAGAAATAGAGGTGCAGAGTAGGGTGGTGGTTGCCAGAGAATGAAATGGCAGTGTAAGGACACGGTCAGAGGACACAGACCCTCAGTTATAAATAAGCAAGTTCTGGGGATCTGACTTGTTGCATGCTGGCTCTTGTTTGTAAGACTTTAAGACTTTATAGGACACTTGATATATGCTAAAAGAAAACATTTTCAATGTTCTCATCACAAAGAAGATGATAAAATATGATATCACTAACAGTTACAGAAGAGTAGGTGAGAAACATTAAACTTGTGGATTTCAGCACGATTGTGAATGATAATAGCATTCTAGCATAAACTGCCTCTCTGTTGAAGTTAGACCTTATTTTATCTTTTTCCCAGCAGTACAACTTTGGAAAACCCTCAGATATTATTTCTCCCACTCAGAAAAATTAACTACCATTTACTAAATATGTTTTCTTTCCAGACACTGAGTAATATATTTTATTTATATAACATTGATAATATTCTTATATTTTGAGAAGTAGAGATGGTAGGTTTGAAAATTGTTGAGTCCGTCCCAAGATTACTAAGCTATCTTGTCATGTGAGCAGGACTTGAACTCAGGTACCATTTGAATTCCCTAATTCTGAACATGGTAGAACTGTCTGATTTTAGCTGTACTTGCTCATATATCTAGTTGGTTCTGCGCTCAGTTGGAAATGGCTCATACAGAATGGCCCTGATCATATGTCTAGCAGTCAGCTTGCAGCCAATAGTGGTGACAAAGAGAACATGACCAGATGTCTCATTATATTGCACACTATCTCGAACTTACTACTAAGTGGTGGAAGGATTCTAAAAGTGAGATGAGATGCATGAAAAGACCCTTGATACCCAGGCTTGGGATCCACATGGGGCTCATTATGCTGAAACTACTTGCTAAAGCAAATAAGTAGGCCACTAGGCCACTCAAGGGGCAGAAAAGCAGAATCCATTCTTGAAATCAGTGATGAATTGTAGCAATATCTCCCCCAATATAGCCTGTAGTCCATGGCTTTGTGGATTGACATTGCTATTTCTACTTTAAATATTAAGAATTTTGGTACTAAAAATAATGAAGTATAATGACACAATGCATGCAAAATTACATATAATATCGAATATTTCAATTGAGTCTTCTCAGTCTTCTATTATGTTCATTTGTATATACTTCAAGATTTTAAAGTTTGTTGTATAAAAACAGACATAGGAAACTTTATTATCAATACATATTTGAAATAATTTTGATTTTAGACTTCCCCTATCTGTTGATTAAATGATATATAAAGAAAGAACAGGTTTTTTTTTTAAAGATTTATTTATTTAAAAGTTAGAGTTACACAGAGAAGGAGAGGCAGAGAGAGAGAGAGAGGTCATCCATCTGCTGGTTCACTCCCCAACTGGCCGCAACAGTCCGAGCTGTGCTGATCTGAAACCAGGAGCCAGGAGCCAGGAGCTTCATTTGGGTCTCCCATGTGGGTGCAGGGGCCCAAGGACTTGGGTCATCTTCTACTGCTTTCCGAGGCCATAGTAGAGAGCTGGATTGGAAATGGAGCAGCTGGGACTCAAACCGGTGCCCATATGGGATGCTGGCAGTGCAGGCAGCAGCTTTACCAGCTACACCACAGTGCTGGCCCCAAGAAAGAACAATTTTAAGAGGAGAGATTGTCACTAAAGGTTTGAGTTCTGTCCTCCAGGAGGTTGAATTTTTTTTTTGCCTTTTCCTTGCTAATTCTCTTTTTCAGTTTTATCAGAAGATCTGCACACACACATTCTTCAACACCATGCAGCCTGGTTTCAGCAGGTGAGAGAGAAGAGTGAAGAGTGTAACGTTTCCAGTTCAACTGAGCAATCGCTCCTTTCAATTCATTTGCTGAGCTGCAGCCAGAGTGACTTTAAATAAATCGGATCACATCAGCTTCTCACACTATCTGACTTTAACTTCTGTTGGTTAAAGGCTAAAGTCAACATGTCCTCTAAGATTTTTTGTGATGTGACATTCTGGCTCATCGGAGCTGCCTTGCTCTGCTCCAGCTTTCCTGAGTCTCTCTCAGTTCTTGATCGTACCGTCTCCTTCCATGAGAAAGCCCTCACCCATATTCCACTTTTGCTAGGGTTGCTACCCCCTCTCTCCTTGGTCCAAACTGGGAAGTCATCTTTCTAAATATTTCTTATTTTTCATTTCCCAATTAAATAGTTTTTCCTTGAGGTTTTTGGGATATTTAGTAAACTATATGTTACTCTATGAGGTATTTGAATTTTCTGAGTGGAAGTAAAAAAAAAAATATGTGTAGCATTTTTTTTCTCTCCATGCACTTCTACTCTTCCTGAAATTGTGTTATATTAAAAATACGCTTGACCTTCCTCAATATGTTGTTTTGTATACACAGGTGATAACAGCAGAGGAAGTTCACAGTGGCCACAGAGATGGTTTGCAGCTGTAACTCATGATTTTATTCATTATTAATACAATAACCATAAATTCCTGGCAAAATAATGCTACTCAGGCTTGAGAAGTTTCAGTAACAAAATAATAGTGTGTAATTGCATGAGAGTATGGCATCGTTTATCTACTGTTGAGCGCCTAGAGTGTGAGATCACTGTGAGGAAATTAATCACATGAGTAATCTAGGTTGGTTGAAGTCCTAATAGATGAACTTAATCTTCATCTTAATAAATTAAGAGGATATCTACTAAGTGATGGTAGAGGAATGAAAGAAATTTCAGAATTCCCGCAGCTTTTGGTACAATGATATTAATCAAATTGTGTAATTTCTGAGCATCACCAACAGCATCTGTATGTTAAGGACTCCAAAGAAGCCAGAACAGCAGACTTATAGCAACAGGTCTTGAATTTGTATTCTAGTTACAGCACTTGCTTTGACTTAGTTCAAAAGTGGGTGGTTTTACCACAGAAATAACTAATAATCCTTTCTGGGTTTTCACTTTCTTTTTCTGCTTTAGTAGTTGGTTGGTGAGTATTTGGGGAAATCAACTGACCATTGGATCAACAATCTAAAGAGGGTATTTGCTGTGAATATTTATTAAAAGGTCATATAACTTTAAAAAATTGAGTAGTGTATTTTGTTAAATATCTCCTCTTGGCTTTTCTCTAAGGTTTTTTTTTTTTTTTAAATTTTGTATTGGGCTATGAACCTGAAGTACTCATGGTCTCTCAATGAATTAATGTTAAAATTTAGATTCTTCCTAGTGTTCAAACTCTATGGTACTGAATAAGTGCCCCAACTAAGTGAGAGAGCAGTTCAGAAAGTTTGTTGAAAAGTTGAATTTATACATAAGCTAATTTTGATGCAAGTACACTTGAAATCTGTGACTTTTTTAAAAAAAATCTTAATTAGTTATCTGAAAGTCAGAGTTACAGGGAGAGAAGGGAGACAGAGGGAGAGAGAGAGGTTATCTTCCATCTGCTGGTTCACTTCTCAGATAGCTGCAATGGCCAGCACTGGGCCATGCTGAAGGCAGGAGTCTAGTCTCATCTGGATCTCCCGAATGAATGACATGGGATCAAACATTTGTGCCATTTTCCACTCTTTTTCCAAGGCCATTAGCAGGGACTGCATCAAAAGTGGAGCAACTGGGACATGAACTGGTGCCTGGTGTAATAGGCGGCAGCTTTTCCTGTTGGAGCACAACACTGGCCCCTGTGCGAAACATTTTTATAGCATGAATTTTCCATAAACTTTTTGAAGTATCCTCGTATACAATTTCAAATCTGTTAAAGAACAGTTGTTATCGGGTGCAGCATTGTCTTAGTAATGAAAAAATGTGAGAAAACAATCATTCACCTATAAGTGATAAATGGCTCAACATTTGGTATCATATACTGTTGATTAAGAAAATTATTCTGAGTTTGAACATGGACTCTGCTGTTCACTATCTAGTGTTCTTCGAGGCTTCTTACATCTATGATTAAGTCTCAACAGCAATACCAAGTGGATCATCATGTTATCTACCTTATCAAGTTATGATGAGGTGGGGTCGGTGCTGTGGCACAGTGGGTTAATGCCCTGGCCTGAAGCGCTGGCATCCCATATGGACTCTGGTTCAAGACCTGACTGCTCCACTTCCCATCCAGCTCTCTGCTGTGGCCTCGGAAAGCAGAAGAAGATGGCCCAAGTCCTTGGGCTCCTGCACCCACATGGGAGACCTGGAAGAAGCTTCTGGTTCCTGGTTTCAGATCAGTGCAGCTGTTGCGGCCAACTGGGGATTGAACCCTCTCTCTCTGTGTAACCCTGACTTTCAAATAAATAAATCTTTAAAAATAAAAGTTATGATGAGGAATAAATGGGTTAAGTAGAGAACTTCAAATACTACCTGGCACATAGTCAGTACAGGCCATTTTTTCTATTCACATGAGTAGTTGTAAGAATAGTACTATATACTGTTGTCCATAAACCTATCATCAAAATGGCTTGTATATAAAGAGCTTTCTGTAACATATGGAAGGATATTGACATTTAAAAAAATCCTAGTCTTTCTATTTAAAAATGCTTGGTTTTTAACGGCTTTAATATAATTAGTAGCTGCAGCTTGAAGAACATAATATCAGTTTCCTCCCTCCTCCTCTCTCTCTTTCACCAGGTACCAAAGTTCTCCTTCCCTCAGTCAGACCAAAGTCAGAAAGCTATTAGTAACCTATGTGAGCAGTATTTTTCTCACCTATTTGCAGGAGACTGGCTTCCCATAAAACTGGTAATGTTGATTAACTCTAATTTAAAAGTGAAACTGTAATTTTGTAATCAGTTCTGACTCCAATTTCAGGGGTCATCCAGAGTCACAGACTGAAGTTCCGTAATTTTTGATTGTAAGGATAAAAATCCACAGACCCTCTTCTAATTGTTGACATAATGATACCTTTATTCATTTCTTTTAATTAAAAAGTCACTTCCATCTTTTTTTCCTCATAATGTTACTCAGCCTTGCCACTCTGAACATGGAAGAGGGAAATCGCACCTTCCTGACTGAATTCATCTTGGTGGGTTTCTCAGCAGACCCCCGGTGGCAGCCGATCCTGTTTGGGGTATTTCTGATGCTCTATTTGCTAACCATGTCTGGGAACATGACCCTGGTTATCCTAATCCGGATGGATTCCCGTCTTCACACACCTATGTACTTTTTTATAGGTGGTCTGTCCTTTTTGGATTTCTGGTACACCTCTGTTTATATCCCTAAAATCATGGCCATTTCTGTTTCTGAAGATAGACGCATCTCCTTGGCTGGATGTGGGGCTCAGTTTTTCTTTTCCTGTGTGGTAGCCTACACCGAGTGCTATCTCCTAGCAGCCATGGCGTATGATCGGCGTGTGGCCATCTGTAACCCTCTGCTTTATTCAGGTATCATGTCCAGGTCTCTCTGTGCCTGGCTGGTTGCCGGCTCCTACATAGGAGGATTTCTGAATGCTGTAGCACACACTGCTAACACGTTCCGCCTGCATTTCTGTGGTGCAAACATCATTGACCACTTTTTCTGTGATGTACTACCACTGGTTAAAATGTCCTGTACAGACACCAGGGACTACGTGAAAATTCTTTCGTGTATGGTTGGCTTTACTGTCTTCTCCTGCCTCCTTGTCATCTTCATTTCCTATTTCACCATCCTCTTGGCTATCCTGAAGATCCGGTCAGTCTCCGGAAGGCGCAAGACATTCTCCACCTGTGCCTCCCACCTCACCTCTGTCATGCTCTTCTACGGATCCTTGCTCTTCATTTATTCACGACCTAGCTCCTCCTACTTCCTGGAGAGAGATAAAGTAGCTGCCCTGTTCTACACCATCGTCAACCCACTGCTCAACCCTCTCATCTACAGCCTGAGAAACAAAGATGTCAAAGAGGCCTTCAGGAAAGCAACACAGAGCCTAGGGCCACAAACTTGAAGTTATGTTCTATGGCATTTTACAAAGTTTAGGCCTGGAGGCGTGTTTTCATGACTATTATAGTTTAATTTCATTTGATGAATTTTAACAATGTAATATTGGGCAGAATGCTGTTATTTCATTGTGATGTAAAATTGTTGTCTATTATATTTGCTTAAAATTATGAAATACGATATTTTGCCTCTTTTTGGTACTGGATTTGGCATAAATTTGATCCTTTTGGTTTTCTTTGGGAAGACTTGGAAAGAGACATTCTCATAATACTCATCATATAACAAATAAAAGAAATTGGGCTAATTTAGGGATGAGCTAAAATGTAGTCCTTAGGGGTCTTCTTCCAGATTATATATCTTAGAAATTATGCTACTATCCAGTTGAAACTGTAATGTAGAGTTTTGAGTATACTCTGATCATTAAAACAAAATAAATTAATTAACAAAATAACACATCTTCTATTTTTCATTTCTTTTCATAGAAAAAAGATTTTAAAAAAATCTGGGGGCTGGCGCCATTGCTCAACAGGCTAATCCTCCACCTTGCGGCGCCAGCACACCGGGTTCTAGTCCCGGTCGGGGCGCCGGATTCTGTCCCGCTTGCCCCTCTTCCAGGCCAGCCCTCTGCTGTGGCCTGGGAGTGCAGTGGAGGATGGCCCAGGTGCTTGGGCCCTGCACCCCATGGGGAGACCAGGAAAAGCACCTAGCACCTGGCTCCTGCCATCGGATGAGCGCGGTGCGCCGGCTGCAGGGCTCCGTCAGCGGCGGCCATTGGAGGGTGAACCAATGGCAAAAGGAAGATCTTTCTCTCTGTCTCTCTCTCTCACTGTCCACTCTGCCTGTCCAAAAAAAAAAAAAAAAAAAAAAAAA
>CM027387.1:98491785-98503367 GCA_015711505.1 Sylvilagus bachmani | reverse complement strand
GACATCTTGCCTATCTTGTTCATGACATGGAAATTTGCTGAACCTATTATATTTATTTCAGTAAGATGCATTTAATATCAGGAAAGTCATAACATATTTGGCATTTTTATCTATGTTTCAGGCAATATTCTTGAGACCTAAGAGCTGTTCTGTATACCAAGGTAAAGCAATGAAGGCAAAAAGCTTACCCTATTTGAAGGAAATTATTCTAGAAGGGAGAAATACAAATAAACAAGCAAGCAAAGATAGATATGCAGTCAATGATAGATGCAGCTAAAAACTGATAATGGTCTAAAGATGAACTGAGAGAGGAGCCAATTAAAGTTAGAGACTGTAAAAAGAAAACAGGAAACCATATTTAAAAAGGGGCAAAACCATATTTAAAAATGAGCCAGCATAGTGGCATAGTGGGCTAAACCTCTACCTGTGGTGCTGGTGTTCCATATGGGTACTGGTTCTGTCCCAGCTGCTCCTCTTCCTATCCAGCTGTCTACCATGGGATGGGAAAGTGCTGGAAGATGGCTCAAGTGCTTGGGCCCCTGCAACTGTATGAAAGGCATACATAAAGCTTCTGGTTCTTGGCTCTCCCTCTCCCTGACTATAACTCTACCTATCAAATAAATATTTGATTTATTTATTTGAAAGGCAGAGTTACAGAGTGGCAGAAAGAGAGAGAGAGAGAGAAAGAGAGAGAGAGAGAGAAAGAGGTCTTTCATCCACTGGTTCACTCCCCAAATGGTCACAATGGCTGCAGCCGGGCCTACCTGGAGTCAGGAGCTTCCTTCGGGTCTTCCATGCTGATGCAGGGGTCCAAGCACCTGGGCCATCCTTCATTGTTTTCCCAGGCCACAGCAGAGAGCTGGATCAGAAGTGGAACAGCTGAGACTCGAAGCAGCACCCACGTGTGATGCTGGCCCTCCAGGTGGCAGCCCTACCTGCTATGCCACATGATTGGCCCCAATAAGTAAATATTTTAAAAATTGACAAAGAAGATTAGTAGGCACAGGAAACACTCAACAAAGAGACAACGGACAGACCTGGGGAAAATATTTGCAAACTATGCATCTGATGAAGAATTAATATCTAGGATCTATAAACAGCTCAACAAAGTCAACAAAAAGAAATGTGCAAAGTATATGAACAGGCATTTTTCCAAGGATTAATACAAATGACTAACAGACCACAAAAAATCCTCAGGATAACTAGTGGTCAGTGAAATGCAAATGAGAACCATAAAGAGGTTTTACCTCACTCCAGTTAGAATGACTGTCATCTCCAAATCGTAAAATAACAAATTCTGGCAAGGAATGGATAAAAATGGCACTCTAATACACTGCTGGTGGAATGTAATCTAGTACAACCATTTATGGAAGACAGCATAGAGTTCTCAGAAATCTGAAAATAGATCTACCATATGATCCAGCCATCCTACTCTTGGAAATTAACCCAAAAAAAATGGAATCAGCATATTAAAGAGTTATTTGTACATCCATGTTTGTTTCAGCTCAATTCACAATATCTTATATATGGAATCAACCCAGATGTCTATGAAATGATGACTAGATAAAGAAAATATGGTGTGCATACAAAATAGAATAATACTCCATATTTAAAAAAATGAAATCCAATCTTTTGCAACTAAATGGATACAAGTGGAGACCAATATGCTTAATGAAACAAGCCAGTCTCAAAACAATTAATAGCACAAGTTTTCTCTGATATGTGGTGGTTAACACAGAATCAGAAAATATATAAGAATGAAACTGACATCTTGTAATTTGATGACTATTTTTAGCTTGTATCTCTACTCCTATGGAAGAGCATTCTTTCTGCTTTTTCTTGTTGAACATTATGATTACTGGTACATTAAGCCTGTGTTTATAAAGTAAATTGTATTTCTGTTATTGCAAAAATTAAAGGAAAAAAGGGAGGAGGAGGGATTAAGAGGAGGGAGACTGTATGGTTAACTTCTTAGAATTGTATCTATGAAATACATGAAATCTCTTCTCTTTATATTAGTAAAAATTAAAATACATATAAATGTCTAACAGATGTTGAGAAAATATTAAATATCAGCAATTATTAGGGAAATGCAAATTAAAAGAACAAGATATGTTATATAATACCTGTTAGAATGGCTATTACTAAAGACATAAAAAATAAGCTTTGGGGAGGAAGGGAACTATTGTACACTGGTGGAAATGTGAATTAGTACAGTCATTTGGGAAAATGGTGTGGCATTATTTCAAATACTAAAAATAGAATTACTATGAGGCAGCAATCCTACAAACATGAAATTAATATATCAGAGAGATATCTTCAGTCCTGTGTCCATTGCACCATGATTCATAATAGGAAAGATATGAACTCAACCTTAGTGTCTGTTGATGGATAAAGAAAATATACAAGGAAGCACTCTTCAGCCTTAAAACAGAGTGAGATTCTGTCATTTCTGACAACATGGATGAATCTAGAAGACAGTGTGCTAAGTGAATTAAGGCAGACACAAATGACCACTAGGGCTCATATGTGCAATCTAAAAAAGCTGAGTATAAAGAAGTTGAGTTCATACAAGTACAGAATAGCACAGTAGTGAAGTAGTGGAGTGGCATGGACAAGGAAGAAACATGTGTTGCTTTAAGGGTAACTACTTCAATTAGATAGGAGGATTAAGTACTAGTGATGTATTGTATAACATAGTGAATATAGTTAATAGCATTGTATCACATATTTCAAAATCACTTCAAGAGTGTATTTTAAATCTTTTAACAACAAAGAAATGATAATATGTGGGCAATTGATATTTTAATTAGTCTGATTTAATCATTCCATAATGTATACCTGATCATCACAACACATTTTATGCCATAAATATATGTAATTTCTTGTAATTTTAAAATAAAGTTTAAAAATATAAATAAACTTAGACACTGTCTTTCTCCTTTCCAGTTAGAAGTGGGTAAGTTGTTCAGAGTTTATGAAAAATTTGAATTTTCTTGTGTTTTATAAGAGGGTGTCAGAGCCGGCGCTGTGGCGCAGCGTGTTAATACCCTGGCATCAACTGCGGGCATCCTATATGGGCCCTGATTCAAGTCCCAGCTGCTCCTCTTCTGATCCAGCTCTCTGCTATGGCCTGGGAAGGCAGTAGAGGATGACCCAAGTCCTTGGAACCCTGCACCCGTGTGGGAGACCCAGAAGAAGCTCTTGGCTCCTGGCTTTGGATTGGCACAGCTCCAGCCTTTGAGGCCATCTGGGGAGTGAACCAGAGGATGGAAGACCTCCCTCTGTCTCTACCTCTCTGTAACTCTGTCTTTAAAATAAATCTGTAAAAAAAAGTACACAGGGTCAGTCCACACCACATGTCCCCTGTATTTTCTATTAATTTTTTCTGTGAACCTAAAATTGTTTTTAAATTAATAAAGTATATTTTAAAAATTTGTGGAATTGTTTTCTTGTGTGAAAGAATTTGAATTTAATAGGGGCTAGATGTGAAGTTTAAGGTTGAAGGAACTTTCATTATTTTCCTCTGTATTCTTCAGGATTGTTTGATCTTTATATGCTACCTATATAATAGACATAAGAACAAAATTATTTCCTCTTATTTATTTATAAGTACATTTAGTAAAATGAATACCTTTTTATTATCTATAGCATATAAAAAACTTTTACCTTGTATTATTGGGTATTCAAATGGGGACAGTCAATGATCACATTCTGACTTCAGTGTAACAGCAAAGTCACTTTCTTAGAGAATTCTTGCATTCTGTGGTGAGTGAAAGCAGAACATTACAGTATATCTATCTCATTCTGTACTTGGAGCAGCACCAACTAGCAGCCAGGCTCTGTTGCTCTCAATACTTTCAAAGTGCTGGAACCTTTCAGTAACTATGGCCAAGAATCTCTGCTTTCTAGAACAATTTCATACATTGCGCTTTGAAAAATTTATATGTATTAGTGGATGCAATTTTCCTTGTCTGATCCCTATTCTGTAATTTCCAAGCAAGCTAAGTCCATGTAGGCTTTCATTCACTTGTGTATATATTCCTTCCCTACCATGGTCCTCCTACAAAACATCTAGTAGAATAGCATTTGATAACTATTTGTGAAGTGAGGTAACTAATTAATACAAAGATTCAAAATTGTTTCCAAAGTATTTAATTTGAAGAAAGGACAGCAAAGAATGATGTGTCTAATGTTTTCTCATATGCATATGTGTATCTAACAAAACTCATTCTTTATATCATCTCAAATCCTTTGGAAGGAAACACAGGGACAATTAATGATGACCATTGTTAAAAAGGCAAAGGGAGGTGTGGGATGTGATGATTGCTTAGTTCTTACAGCACACCCACTTACATCTATTATTTGAGCTCAGTGACTGATTGTTACCCAATTGTTTGGATAAATAACAGGAGATATTATTTGAATCACTCTAAACAAGTATCAGAGAAACAAATTTAGCAAGGAAATTTTTTAAAGATTTATTTATTTATGTGACAGCCAGAGTTACAGAGAGAGTGGAAAGAGAGATTTTCCATCCACTTGTTCACTCCCCGAATGACCACAATGGCTGTGGCTGGGCCAAGCTGAAGCCAGGAGCCAGGAGCCTGTTTTGTGTTTCCCACATTGGCACAGAGGCCTAAAGACTTGGGTCATCTTCTGTTGATTCGCCAGGCCATCAACAAGGAGCTGGATCAAAAGTGGAGCAGCTGGAACTTGGATCGATGTTCATAAGGGATGTTAGCACTGCAGATGATGGCTTAACCTGCTGCATCAGAGCACCAATCCAGTATGGAAATTTTAAAGAAAGAAATGGATTGATTGAAAACATAAATGGAGAAACAAAACAAACTGGACTCCCCAAGCCAGAGGGAATTCTCCAGTACATAGCCTTTGGACTTCACCTATCCCACGGAATCTCCCAGGGCTCATGCCACTCACTTGAAAGTGCACCAACAGTATCCTTGCTCTCCTTCCTGTTAGAATACTCTATGTACCTGGATTTACCAGGCTCCATTTTTATACAAAAAGAAACTGTGTGTGTGTGTGTGTGTGTGTGTGTGTTTAGAGAGATCCTATTTGTTCTGTTCTCTGCATGACAGAATAAATCAACTACAAAGTGTTCATTTTTAATTGAACATTACAATTTAAGAAATATTTTGCATAGGGGAGATATGCATAAACGTTTGTACATTAAAAAACAGTAACATGTTCATGTTCCTAAAAGATACACCTTGCAAACCACTTTTTCTTAAGAATTTAAACTTAATTTTGACTTGAGTTATGAAATACACTTTGCAATTTATGCAATAGTTTCAAATTAATGTTGATGATTCTTTAAATAATTAAGTGGTATAATAGCAGATGAAACATATCCTACAGTGGGTAAAAGTGCTTATTGATAAATTTACACTGAAACACACTCTAAAACATGTTTTAGAACATCAATTCCATATGTATAATTATATTTTATTGTGTTGTTATTTATTGTTTTGTGCCTTGGAATTATTATTACCTGTGTTTTATTTTTTACTAGTATCTTGAAAATATTCTTTATACATGATATGAAGTTGATATGACCTTCCTTACAAAAAACAATAGTAACACACTTACATCACACAAAGTAACATGATATGCACAAATATTGATTTTAATTTAGAGAATGGAACTTGGTTGATTCTCCTAAAAGCTTTAGAATAGAGGTTCTTGGACAGTAATTTGAATGCCCTTCTGTAGTTACACAACAGGGTCTATGATACCTGGATAGTTTAAGAATAGATTTGTCACTTCAGTTTTACTTTTTGTAACTAGTGTTTCGTTCCGTAATGATGATTTTTCTAGTTTATCTCAAGTGGTGTAATATAACTGATTTTCACTGTAATAAAGTAATTGGATACATCAGCATTTATTAGAAAAATGCACTTATAGGAATTTCATCATCATTAGTGGGAAATAGAATCTATCTTTTAGGAAACCAGAAATTGAGTTGGCATAGCTTCCCAGTTCAAGCACCTTGGAATTACACTGTCAGACCATTTTTTTCTGGATTACTCTGTGTTACAGCCACGACTGACTTTACCCCTAATCATATGTTCCAAGTCATGTGCCTGGCCATCACTGTGGATCAGTCTTTCCTATTCTGTGTGGAGCCACTGCATTTTCTCAGTCTATTTGTTCATCAGTTACTTGCATTTTCTTTCTTTAAAGCCTGAACCAAAACAAACAAGAACCTGTCTATACTTTATATGTTACATTATAATAATTGTAGTTTGAATATTTAGTAAAAATTAAATGCCATGTGCCATATGTATCTTTTTGTTTTATCACAACAATATTGCCTTTGTAAAATTTTCTTTGCAGAAATGTGTACTCAGAGTTTATTTTTCAAGTTACCTTACTTCAAGGTATTACCATTTTTTATAATTTTGTTTTGATGCCTAGAATACCAGCATTTGGAGATAAGAAATCATTGTAAGTTCACTCCTATAAAATAAAGAGCAGACCATGGAGTTACAAAGTAAATCACAGAAATCATATTTGTGGGATCTTGATTGATTATTTAAAGGAAGAACTCATCTAAGGTACATACAGGTAAGAAGGAACATGTCTGCTGGGTCTCATAGGTATTCAATTATCCCTTGGATGTTTCTGCTAACATTAACTGGGCAAAAACATACACACATTTAGGATAGTCCCTTAAGGGAATGTAAGTGATGAATGGTATCTAATTATTAATCATAGGAAAATATTAAAAGCTAATTCATCCTATCTGTTATTATTTCTAGGAAGTAATTACGTACATACTAGTCTGTGTTTTACCAGGCAACAAAGTCTGCAGCTAGTAACAACAGGCTATTTTTTTGTCCTTTTCGAAGTCAAAAGATTACTTTTTTGGTTCATGTTCTTTATTTTTAACCCATAGTATAATGAAATTCAACACAAATCCTTATAATTTATATTGGAATTTTATATCCTAGGATCCTATTATTTACTTATATCTTCTGCACTGTCAAATATTAAAGTGGAAACTCTTCAACCTATATGTCAAAAATCACTGATTCTGATGGAACACGGCAACAGATCTGCTTGAAATACAATTAACCTTATCAAAGACTGTCTTTTCTTCTACAGAGAAGGAAAACACCAGTTTTACTTGAAGAGTTTATTCAGAGCCTCTTTTACATCCTTATTTCTCAAGCTGTAGATCATGGGGTTCAGCATGGGGAACACCACAGTGTAAAACGTAGAAACTATTTTGTCTTTATCCAAAGAATAACTAGATCTAGGGCGGGAGTAGATGTAGAGAATGGAGCCATAGTATAAGGTCACAGAAACCAGGTGGGAAGAGCAAGTGGAAAAGGCCTTGAGGCGGCCCTGGGTGGAGCGGATCCTCAGGATGGTGGCAATGATAAAGAGGTAGGAGGCCAGGATGAGCGCAATTGGGGTAATGACATTGGAGGTCAGGAGAAAGTACATCAGGGTCTGGTAGCCTTCCTTTCTGCCACAAGCCAGTTCCACAAGGGGAAGCAAGTCGCAGAAAAAGTCATCAATAACATTGTCCCGGCAGAAGTCAAAGGAAAACGTTTTTCTGGTGATGATAGAAGAGTTAATAAAACCACCAAGGTACGAGGCTGTTACCAAAAATGCACATAGTTTGAAGGACATGGCTTGAGCATAAAGCAGTGGCTTGGAGATGGCCATGTAGCGGTCATAAGCCATGGCAGCCAGCAGGTAACACTCACTGTAGTCCAGCCCTGCAGAGAAAAAGAACTGGGCCACACAGCCCGCAAAGGAGATGCTTTTATCTTCTGAGATGCAGGTCAGTAGGATCTTTGGAGTGTAGACAGATGACAGCCAGAGATCCAAAAAGGACAAATTCCCAATGAAAAAATACATGGGTGTGTATAGGCGGGAGTCATTACAGATCAACACTATGAGGATGGTATTTCCTAGCACAGTCAGAGAGTACACACCTAGGAACATGACAAACAGGACCAGCTGCATCACAGGGTTTGTTGTGAAGCCCAGTAGGATGAACTCAGTCACTGTATGATTGGTTCCCTCCATGATGTAAGGTGTCTCATGTAGGAAGAGAGAAAAGGGGAATTCACCTGATCACTCTGCTGAATAAATAAACAACATGCTAAATAAATAATCCAACATCGTTGATAATCCTTGACATTTAAGAACCAACAATCTAGGTGCTCAATTATGGAATTTTCATTGTGTAACTGTAACTAAGTAAACCAATATCCCATTGAATATGATTTTTTAAGGTACATGACAAAAACTATAATTGAACATTTAGATGGTTTCCTATCCTTCTAGGTACCTAGGAAAACAGTTTGTTCTCGGTGTTTGGTATTAGCATTAATAAATAACAATATTAATAAGTAGAATTATTGAGTCAAATTAAGAAGCATGTAAGACTGTTGCATTTGGACTTTTGCTATTAATATTTATCTAAAGTTCAGTGACTTCATATGGTTAAATCTAATAAGGAAGTTTGAGTCCTAATTTGATTTGATCCACGAGTGTCTGCGTCATTTGTCTTTGTAACTCTTTGTTGCTGAAAACTTTTAGTTGGTTTCAGATCATAACACGTGTGAATTTTATGTTTTTCTTACTATATTCACTCAGCATTATTGTCTCATTTTTTGAATTTTGGAATGCTCTCAGAATCAACTCTTGAATCTCTTGTCATTCCCATGTAGTCATTCCCTGGAGATTTCATCTAGTCTGATGACTTCAAATGCTCTTTACATTCAAATAAACATGAATCTGACATCTCTATTCATAGATGATGCATGAACCCTACATGTAAGGATTCAAATGTCAACTGAACATTTTTGACAGGATATCTATGGCAACTCCAGAAAATTTGCATTCCTAACCATTCTTCCTTAACTGCCTTCTCTTTATGCCTCACCCTATGCAGTAAATGGCATTACTGCAATGTGGGGAAAGTTGTTTAATATAATTCTTGCCTCTTGACTACCTCTCTCACTCTCTTTTATTAATTGGTAGCATCATCTGGGCTACCTTCAAAATATTTCTGGAACCTGGCTAATGTTTCCCAGGTCTGGTTTCCCACCATAAGTGGATTACTGCAAAAGCTGCCTGACCATGTCCCTACTTCTAGCCTCAGAATTTCTCAGAATAGTCCTGTTCAAATTGCAGTCAGCAATATTACTCTTGTAATCTAAACAGTCAAATGACTTTAAACTTCAAAATCCTTTTAAAAATGCACAATCTCTGCGATCCTGCTGTCACTACCTCTATGCTTACAAATCCCACTGTTCTGCCCTTTACTGTTGAGCCATCACAGCTATACTTCCTCCTTACTGTTTCTGGAATAAACAGGGCTTGTTTAATGCCTTCCTAGCTGCGACTCCTCATGGCTACAATGCCTTTTCTTCAGGTATTTTTATTTATGTCTCTCTCACTGTCTCAAATTTTAACCGATTCTATTACTTCTTAAAGTGTTCCCTGATTGCAGTTTTGCAATATACTTCCTTGACAATTTTCTTTTCCTTTTTTTCTTTTTTTGAGAGGCAGAGTGGACAGTGAGAGAGAGAGAGAGAGACAGAGAGAAAAGTCTTCCTTTTTGCCGTTGGTTCACCCTCCAATGGCCACCTCAGCCAGCGCGCTGCGGCGGATGCACCGCGCTGATCCGAAGGCAGGAGCCAGGTGCTTCTCCTGGTCTCCTATGGGGTGCAGGACCCAAACACTTAGGCCATCCTCCACTGCACTCCCTTGGCCACAGCAGAGAGCTGGACTGGAAGAGGAGCAACCGGGACAGAATCTGGCGCCCGGACCAGGACTAGAACCTGGGGTGCCGGCACCGCAAGGCGGAGGATTAGCCTAGTGAGCCATGGCGCCGGCCCTCCTTGACAATTTTCTAATCTCTTATTTCACAATTCTTTCCAGTACTGTTCATCTTATATATTATATATATAGATATGTATATCATGAATTTAATATTTTTTCTTCCTTCTTCACTAGAAAATGCCTTTTTATCTGCATTTGACATACAACACATACCAGTTAAATGTTATCTCATGTTGGCTTATGGTTTTATTAATAAGTTATGTGTGTTCTAAATTTAAACCACTCACAATTTTATGGTGAGGCAAAATCTTTGAAAACATGGATCTAGAAGATTCAAGGAGGGAATTTGGAAATTCCTTGACTAAAATATATCTGCTAATTCCTTGACTAATATATGATATATCTGTTGATTCTGATTAGCTCTAGCCTCTGTTTCCCATTATGACACCAGAATTTGATTATTTGTAAAATAGCAGCTAACAAATTTGAACTCTTTGTTCTGAGTCAAGCACTGTGCTTGATGTTCTACTTGCAGTATTTAATCTTCACAATACCTATTTTATGTGTATTTAAATATTAACAGTAATATTTTATAGATAACCAAATTGATTCTTGCTAGTTATTGACACAATTAATGAGTAACATTTTCTTGACTGTTAATCACTGAACCTTCTCTTATTCAATATGAGGGTGGCAGTTGCTCCTGAGGTCTATGTCTTTTTCTTTTTGATCAAGACAACTTAAATGGAAACCAACAGGACTGGGGTGGGCACTGTGATGTGGAGGTTAATTTTCTGCTTGGTACACTCACATCAGCGTGCTTGGGTTTAAGCCCTGGCATTGCTTTCAATTCAACTGCTTCCCACTGCAACCCTAGGAGGCAGCAGATGATGGCTCAAGTATTTGAGTCCCTGCCACTCACATCTGAAATATGGATTGAGATGCAGGTTCCTGGCTTAAGCCTTGCTCAACCCTGACTGATACAGACATTTGAGGAGTGAACTAGTGAATGAAAGATATCTCTCAATCTTTCTCTCTCTCTGACTTCCAAATAAAAAACCTAAACAAAAATTTAAAAAAAAAATAAAACCAGTGTAACGCTGGCTGATTCAGGTGATATCAGAGATGATGTTACAGGTAAGGTCAACCTCAGTGTCCAGCACTGGCCAGTTGTCTGCTGCCAGATTCCTGTTTCTCTTTCCTACAGAGCCAACCCTGGTGATGACTGCAGAAACATTCTATTGTCTTCCCGCAGGACCAGCGCACTTACCTTCAACTCACAGTCACAGCCACTATAACACACTGCGGATCCGGGTAGCTTATGCCTGCTCAGGCTCCCCAGTGTGTTTGATTCCACAACCCCCTCAGGACTCCTAGTTTGAAAAGGTTCTTTTAAGGTAATTAATGAAAATGTGCATCGGCTTCATTTCCTGTGTACTGTGCAAATGAAGGAAGTTGTTTTTAATGCCATGATAGTGATTCCACCCTGAGAATTTAGTGATTTTAAAATCCCAACCTCATAATGAAAAAAAATTAATAAATATTATCAAAAAATTCTTGGAAGTATATGTTGGAATTCACATTATAGTCAAGAAAAATATGGCTGGATTAGGGCAAGATGGCGGAATAGGAAGGCAGCACACTGATAGTCCGGGGAGAGACAGTTTAATAAAAGTGGAGATACTGCAGGTTCAAGGAAGAGTAGGGGCAGAAACAGCAGAGGAAACTCTTCCGGAACTAGTGATTCACAG
>CM027387.1:98430764-98473631 GCA_015711505.1 Sylvilagus bachmani | reverse complement strand
GACTAGAACCTGGGGTGCCGGAACCTCAGGCAGAGGATTAGCCTAGTGAGCTGCATTGCCGGCCAAATTTTCTGTTTTGGGAATGGAAATTGATGAATGTCTTCTAGTTGCCAACAGAAGCTTATTAAAATCAATTCTACATATTTGTTCCTATATCAAGGAATTAACTATATTCATAACTTTATTTTTATTGAAAAGCAGAATAACACACAAACACAGAGACCAAGAGAAGTCTTCAACATCCACCCTCCTCTGCTGCTGTACAACCCAAAAGTGTGCAACAGCCAGGTCTGCACCAGGAATTCAGGACTCCAGAACTCATTCCGGTTTCCAACCTAAGTGGCAGAGACCCAAAAACGTGAGTCATCACCTGCCACCCTCCAGGGTGGGCATTAACGGGAGGCTAGAATTGGTAGTGGAGCTAGGACTCCGATCCAGGCACTCTATTATAGGCTGCAGGCATCCCACGTTGTAACTTAACTACAACATCAAGTGCCCAGCAGTACATACTATTATATATACATTGGTCAACTAAATATTCTTCTCAGACTGTGGCCTAATTTTGACTCTTTCCAAAGTCAGGAGAGCATTTTTAAGCCCCTAATATTTTCTTGTTTTAAATCTAAACTAACATGCAATTCAATGAAAATTCTTACATGACAATCAAACCTGTCTACCTAATTTCCTTTTTAATATCCTGTTCCTAGAAAGAACATTTTTAAAATGTATTTGACAGAGTTAGACAGCGAGAGAGAGAGATAGAGAGAAAGATCTTCCTCTCGTTCGTTCACCCCCTAAATGGCCACAACAGCCGGAACTACGCTGATCCGAAGCCACGAGCCAGGTGCTTCCTCCTGGTCTCCCATGAGGGTACAGGGGCCCAAGCACTTGGGATATCCTCCACTGTTCCTGGTCCACAGCAGAGAGCTGAACTGGTAGAGGAGCAACCAAGACTAGAACCTGGTGCCCACATATGATGCAGGCGCCACAGGTAGAGGATTAGCCAAGTGAAGCACAGTGCTGGCCCCAGACATTTGTTTAACTTACATTTTAAGACTCCTTAATTATGGGGGAGAACATGAAAGCTCTGTTTGAAAGATAAATAAACTGAAATGTTAATAGACGGACCAAAACAATCTTTGCTTCTTCTTAGAGGGAGATTATTTTTTAAATTTTCTTGAAGAGTTTATTCAGAGCCTCTTTTACATCCTTATTCCTCAGGCTGTAAATCATGGGGTTCAGCATGGGAAACACCACGGTGTAAAATATAGAAACTATTTTGTCATTACCCAAGGAATAGTTAGATCCAGGGCGGGAGTAGATGTAGAGAATGGAGCCATAGTATAAGGTCACAGAAACCAGGTGGGAAGAGCAAGTGGAAAAGGCCTTGAGGCGGCCCTGGGTGGAGCGGATCCTCAGGATGGTGGCAATGATAAAGAAGTAGGAGGCCAGGATGAGCGCAATCGGGGTAATGACATTGGAGGTCAGGAGAAAGTACATCAGGGTCTGGTAGCCTTCCTTTTTGCCACAAGCCAGTTTCACAAGGGGAAGCAAGTCACAGAAAAAGTCATCAATAACATTGTCCCGGCAGAAGTCAAAGGAAAACGTTTTTCTGGTGATGATAGAAGAATTAATAAAACCACCAAGGTACGAAGCTGTTACCAAAAATGCACATAGTTTGAAGGACATGGCTTGAGCATAAAGCAGTGGCTTGGAGATGGCCATGTAGCGGTCATAAGCCATGGCAGCCAGCAGGTAACACTCACTGTAGCCCAGTCCAGCAGAGCAGAAGAACTGGGCCACACAGCCCGCAAAAGAGATGCTTTTGTTTTCAAAGATGCAGATCACTAGGATCTTAGGAGTATAGACACAGGACAACCAGAGATCCAGAAAAGATAAATTCCCAATGAAGAAATACATGGGTGTGTATAGGCGGGAGTCATTACAGATCAACACTATGAGGATGGTATTTCCTAGCACAGTCAGAGAGTACACACCTAGGAACACCACAAACAGGACCAGCTGCATCACAGGGTTTGTTGTGAAGCCCAGTAGGATGAACTCAGTCACTGTATGATTGGTTCCCTCCATGATGTACGTTGTCTAACCTAGGAAGAGAGAAAAGCACATAAGCTTAACTTTATTGGATGTATTTGGTTTAAACAGTTCAAAGGTACATTAAAGGTTCCATGGGGAATGGAATGAAAGGGTATGTTATTGCGGCAGGCATTGTGGCATAGCGTTAGTTAAAGCTGCTACTTGGGACGTCTTTGTCCCATATGTGAGTGCCGGTTTCAGTCCTGCATGCTTGGTCTCCATACAGATCCCTGCTAACTTTTTGGAAAAGCAACAGATGATGGCTTCTTTACTTGAGCCCTTGCTGCCCATGGAGGAGACCCGGATAGAATTCTGGATTTCTGGTTTGAGCCTGGCCCAGGCTTAGCTGTTGCAGCGATTTGGGGAGCAAACCAGAAAATGGCAAACACTTCCTTTTCTGTCTCTCTCTCTTTCTCTTTTTTTCTTTCTCTCTCTCCCTCTCTCTCTCACTGCCTTTTAAATAAATAAATAAGTAAATGCTTTTTAAAAAGATTTTTCATTTAAAAGGCAGAGTGAGAAAGAGGCAGAGAGAGAGAGAAAGAGAGAGAGACAGAGACAGAGAGAGACAGAGAGAGAGACAGAGAGAGACAGAGAGAAAGACAGAGAGAGAAAGGACCTCTATCTGCTGGTTCATTCTCCAGATGGCTTCAAAGGATATAGCCATGTCTTTCTGAAGCCTGGAGTCATGGGCTTCTGCCAGATCTCCCATGCTGGTTCAGGGGTTCAGGGACTTGTGCCATCTTCTATTACTTTCCCAGGCCATATCAGAGAACTTAATTGTAAGTAGAGCAGCCAGGACTGAAACTGGTGTCCATAGGGGATGCTGCTATGTAACAGAGCTGGCCCCAAATAAGTATACTTTTTAAAGAATTAAGTTTATTTTATTGGAAATCTTCAAAATGTAAGACATAAAAAGTGAAAAATATTTTATATTCATGGAATTTTTTTCATGAAATGTACTTTCCATGAAGTTTTTGAATGCCTTTGAGTATGCACAGATTTCAAAATTTTTTCAACAGTTAACTTCTCTTTTTTAAAATATATATGTATTCACACACACACACACACACACACACACACACACACACACGAGTTTATTTGAATCAGAGAGACAGAGCTCCCGTTCACTGACTCCAAATTGTTCACGTTGCTGGGGTTGTGCTAGGCTGAATCTGGCAGTCTGGATCACAGTTCAAGTCTCCCATGTGGGTGACAGTAGAACTATCACTTGTGCCTTCACTGCTGCCCCCTGGGTTCCACATTTGAGGCTGAATTTAGGAATTGGAGCCAGGAATGGAGCCTGACCCTCTGATGTGCTATGTGGGTGTTTTAACTACTGGTTAAATGCCTCTTCCCTAATCTTATCTTTTATTTCCATTTTCTTCCAACTTTTTGAGGTGCTGGTGAATGTAATGAAATTCAGAAGCCAGTTTTTAGTGTACACAATTTATTTATACCGCATAATATATGTAACATTAGAAATTACACACATAGAATTTTAAGAAGTGCCTATCAACAGAAATGTATCTAGGACCACTAAAACTATACTAAGCCTTACCCATTGCAGTCATACTCACTTTTCATCAACCCAGTCACTTTGTAGCTAAAGAAACAAAAATTCCAGTGCATGTGAGTTTTGTTTTATGTCTTTTTGTGACCTAGGGAACCACTAATTTCATACTCAACACTCAATATTAATGTTAACAAGTATCAATGTTCAAATTAAACTTATTTCTGAGTCAAACAAAGAACAGACAAAGTACAAGTTGGACTTCTGCTACTACCACTCACTCAAAGGTTAAGGGACCTCTCATGGTTAAATCCAACCAATAAGTTCGAATCCATATCTAATTTGATGTTTGTGTATTTGCAACATTTTTCACAGTTTACTCTTAGTTCTTATAAAATATTCCAATTATGTGGTTTCACATTGTCAAATTAACCTGCATGCTCTTTCTCTATGCTCTTAGAGTTATTATCCCAACTTTTGAATTTCAGAATGTTCCTAGGATGAATGAACTGGGCCACTTGTGTTTTCCATACAATCATTACATGGTGTTCTCATCCAGTCTGATGACTTTAAATGCTCTGTACACATGAATCAGTCTGAATGTTATATCTCTTGACATGTTTTCCCACTAAACTGAAGAGACATGGATTGAAATACCAACCACACCGCTCTTACAGAATTTCTGCAGGGCCCTTCAAGAAAGGTAGCTTTCTGATAACAATTCCTTAACCTCCTTCTCTTTCACTCTTCCCCTCTGCAGGAAAGGACATTATTGCAAATTAGGAAAACCTCCTAATGTGATTCACCACTGCTTTCTAGCTTTCAAAATGTCCATAATTATTTAGCAAGGTCTTGTGAACTTGACTGTCAAAATATATCCAGAACCTGGCCAGCTTTTCCCAGTGGCAAATCTTCTATCCTACACAAAGCTGCCATTATCTCTTCTCTGTGTTGTTGTCAAATGTTCATATACATTTCCTTTTTCTTATATAATCAGCAATTGGTATTATCCTTAGAAAGATGCTCCATCATTTTCATTTCTGATATTACTTTAGGATCTGTGTGTCATTTTAGAAATTTTATTGAAGTTATACAAGTTTGATGTATTTCATATACACAGATTTAGGAACATAGATCTTTGTTTTTGTTTATACCATCTTATCTAAAAACCAACAGGACAATGGTGAGACATTCAGATACTTTCACAGAATATGAGGACCGTACATGTGTGGGGTCACTAATGTTTCCAAGGATTGCCCAGATAACCAGCTGGCAGATTCCTGTGTCTCTCTCCTTGAGAGCCTGCCCTGAGGATGAGTGCAGAAACACTGCTGTCCCCGTCCAGGACCAGCACACTTACCTGCAGCTCTTACAGTCACAGCCAACAGAGGAGCACACTGTGGGTCCAGGTGACTAAACCAGCTCAGTCTCCGCAGTGTGTTTGATTCCTCAAGCACCTTGGGGGTTCATAGTTATGAGAGTCTCTGAAAAAGCAATTAACTAAGAGGGTTATTGACTTTATTTAGCAGTTCTTCCTGAATTCAAAAGAAGAGAATGGTTTAAAAAGTCATGGAAATGATTAAATGCTGACAAATAATTCTGTGTACTCCAGAAAGACACTCTTTGTGAATTTATTCAGCTATAACTACATTGATTTAGAGGTGGACGTAACTTATCATGTTTGTCTATATAGATAGATTTCACAACACACATATTCACTCTCACCTCTCCAGCACTCATCATGCAATATTAATCTTATAAGAATGGTGTCATGCTGGCTAATGTCCTTAAAAGCAGCTTGTCAAGATTCTCTAACACTTATCATAAGATTTATTTAACAGAGCCAGACACTGTGATTGAGATTTTAAAGTGTTATGTTATCTTAACCTTTATGCTAATTTTGTGAAATAAATATGCTTCCAAATTTATAGATGAGTTAACTGAAACACAGAAATGGCTTTTGTAATCATTATTCAAGATCACACACCTCGAGACTGGTAGAGTCAAGTGAGCAAGGCTAGACACTTTGAAGAAGCAGTGTCACTCCTGAGATCACAAAGCAATGGGACAGCTAAGTCTAAAAGACAGTGCCAGTCTCTGTGTTCTATTTTCTGTCACTAATACTTCCCAAGCCTCTTTCTGCCGTGAAATAAAATCTCCCTTCATTCAGGAGCTTCTGCTTTTCGTCCCATCTTAAAAAACAAGAGCTACATAATCCATGATATCTGACCTTTACATCTTAGCTCCGTCTCTTCTAGTAGAGATGGCTTTTCCTCTATTGAGAAGAAGGCAGAACTAGATATAAGACAACTCCACAGTGAAGGGAATCTCTTGGCAGGAAATACTGGTATTACCCTAGTTAAGTTACATGCACATGTACATATATTTATTTGCTCCTTTAAAGTACAAAGGGTTTTCAAATACCAAATATTTGAATTTGCTGCTCACCTCTTTTACTTGGAACCTTCTTTTACCCTCTTCAGTTGCTCAATATATAGGAGCTTGCTCAGTAAGCTCTGCCCAGACCACCATCTTCAAAGCTACCCTCTTTCCCCACTCCCAGCACTCCTTCTCTGCTTTATTCTTCAGAATACTTCTCATATGGCTCTCCACGTAGCTGACTGATTTCTCTATTTCTCTAATTTGCTGTCTGTCCCATGAGGATGCCAATTCAAAAAGGGCATGTTTGTTGATTGCTTTGTTTCCCAATGGATATCAGTCCTTAAAGAATTATCTGGCCCATAGTATACACTTATCATCTATTTGAAGAATGATGAATTGGATGTCCCAATTCTCAGAAGCATATTTACCAAATCCATATCCAGATCCACTAGAACAGAAGTATTTAGTCCCTAAAGTGATTTTTTGCTATATCACTTGCTATAGCTGGAAATCTGATGATTTTGTGCTCTGCAAAGGCAAATACAAGGAAAAGAAGGAAACAATGACTATAGAATATACAACCTAACCCTGAAATACACAGAAAAGTTGTGCTTTACTGGTGGGAGGGAACTTATGGAGGGGGGGATGCTATTGTAATCCATAAGCTGTACCTTGGAAATTTATATTCTAAATAAAAGTTAAAAAAAAAAAACCGGTGTTAGGTAAGTAGTTTGCATATGAGTAACAAGTTATTTTCATATTAAGAGCTCTTTAGGAGTCATTTTTAAGTCAGAGACAACAATAGTAAGAGGGCAGTAAATCAAAGATAGCAATGGGCCACCAAATTCTAGCTCAAATCTTATCACCTCTCAGAAAGCCTTATTAACCTAATTCAATTCTCTTCAGCCTCCCTTGTATCACTCACAAAACAAGAATAACAATTCTAACTACTAGATACGATTGGATGGGATTGTCATAAACATTAAGGTATACAATATTTTCCTTTAGACTTAAAGGAAAATACAGCCATGTAGAGAATTAGAGATTGAACACATGGATTTTACAGACACACATTTCAGTCTACCTGTGTAAATTAGAGGTGTTTATTCCTTGTGAACGCTCTGGTCATTTAGTAGATTGGAGTTGAAGGTATAGACCTTCCCATATTCAGTACCCTCGTAAGATCTTTTCCCACTATGAACTTTCTGCTGATCACTGGGGTTAGAGCTCTGGCTAACGGCTTTTCCATGTTTGCTGCACTCAAAAGTCCTGTCTCCAGTAGGAACTCTTCAGTGATTTTTGAGGCTAGAGTGATGATTAAAGGATTTCCCATATTTGCTTCATTCATAAGGCCTTTGTCTTGTGTGGCTTTTCTGATGTCTAATGAGGACAGAGTTCTGGCTAAATGATTTCGCACATTCACTGAACTCATAAGGGCTTTCTCCTGTGTGAACTCTCTGGTGTTGAGGGAGCATGGAGCAATGAGTCAGGATTTTTCACATTTCCCACATGCATAAAGCCTTGAGGTAGTATGATTTTTCCAGGTAGGGTTTGCAGCTAAAAGATTTTCCACCTTGTCAGTGCGAATTACCTGATGTATAATAAGGTTGACTTCCTACTAGATAACTTTCCACATTCAATGACTCCAGTGTTAACTCTGTGGTGTTGGTAGAGATCAGAGCTATAGATAAAGAATTTCCCACAACCCTACACTCATGAGGCCCTTCTCCAGTGTGAAGTGTCTGGTACTTAACAAGGTGACTTTCCGGCTGAATAATTGCCCACATTCACTGCACTCATAAGGCCTTATTCCAGTGTGAACCCTATGGCGTGCAATGAGGCTAAGCTATGGCTAAAGGCTTTTCCATATGTACACTCTAGTGTGAACTCTCTAATGTATAAAATGTCATACTTTCTGATAAATAATTTCCCACACTTATCACATTGATGAGGTCTTACTCCACTGTGAACACCTCAGTGTGTAATGAGGCTAGAGCTTTGCCTGTAGGATTTCCCACGTACCCCACAAGGAGAATGCTTCTATGAGTGTGAGTTCTCGAATGATCATTGAAGGCTGTGGCTTGTGTTAAGGATTTCCCATGTTCACTACACACACAGCATCTTTTCCTACTGAGGAATCTCTGGTACTGAACAAGTGCCCATTTGTGGCCAAAAGCTTTCATGTATTCTCTCTAGTTGAAATGACATTTCACACTGTGAAAGCCACTGTATTCACGCCTTTGTGAATGACCTGTTTGTTGATGAAATCCTGAGCTGGCTGGGAGGACATTCCCAACCTCTCTGCAGGTAGAGCTTCCCAGACACTTAGAATTTGCAACTATTTGGAAATGAGTCTCTTCCAACACTGCTTCTAAAGTGTTTCTCTATAAGATCTGCTTCTGGTGCTGATGAAGACATGTCATGAATGGTGATCATTTCTCACACGTCTCATTCACGTACAGATTGTGCCTGTGATGCTCATGCTCAATCAAGTACAACATGTTTCTTAAAACTAGGGCACGTATCTCAGAGGAATGGACCTTCTGGGGAGAGCAGGACTTGGGAGTCTTAACCTGGGACACTCTTTCCACAGAAATGCTCTGCTGAGAAGGTGCCCCATCCTCTGTTCCATTGCAATAACTTAGTGAGGTTGTAAGCACTAAAATCTCTAGATCACATCATGGTACAGGTGTTTCTGAGCCTCCCCAGGGAGACCGCATTCCTACCAGGAGAAGTATGGGGTCAGGTGTTCTTTTTTTTTTTAACTTTTATTTAGAATATAAATTTCCAAGGTACAACTTGTGGATTACAATGGCTTCCCCACCCATACCTCCCCTCCCCCCCCCGCTACCCTCCCCCCTTACCCAGTCCCTCTCCCCTTTCATTCACATCCAGATTCATTTTCAATTCTCTTTGTATACAGGAGTTCAGTTTAGTATGTGTTAAGTAAAGATTTTAAACCATTTGCCCTCACATAGCATCACAGAGTGAAATATACTCTTTGAGTACAAGTCGCGGTGTCCTGAGCTGGATCCGTCTGTGCCTGTGCTGCAGTAAGACTTTGTGAACAAGGCAGGGACTTGGCTGTGGTGCTCCGCACCCCTGCACTGATTCAGTCACCCCGGGGCAGTGTCGGTTACCCTCAGATTCACATCTCCTGCCTTTCTTTCCTGGCCATCTTGGCCCAGACAGAGCACACAAGAGCACATCTTATAAAAGCCAAGACAACTTTTGCGTTTATTACCTGTGCTTCTACAGTCTTATCCAAGAAGTCTTTGCTTATACCAAAGCCTTGCAGCGTTTCCCCTGTTTTCCTCTAGTAATTTGAAGGTTTCAGATCCAAGATTTAGATGTTTGATCCATTGTGAGTTGATTTTTATACAGAATGGATGTTAGGGATCTTGTTTGATACTTCTGCATTCATAGATTCAGCTGTCACAGCACCATTTCCCTGTTCTTTATCCAGGGAGCAATCTTAGCTCATTTGTCAAAGATTAGTTGATTATAGATGCACAGGTTAATTTCTGGGGTTTCAATTTATGTTCCATTGGATCACATGTCTTCTTTTGTGCCTGTATGCCACACTGTTTGGTTATAAATGCTTTGTGATATATTATTTTGGTGATCTTTTATATTTTCCCTCCTTTAATTTTAATTAATGTGAACAGAACAAATTTGATTTCATAGGTACAAATCTAAGAATATAACCATAATTCCCCCTTCCCTAAACCCTTCTTCCTTCCTTTCTTCTTTTTTTTTAAGATTTATTTTATTTATTTGAAAGGGTTACAGAGAGAGGTAGAGCCAGAGAGAGAGAGAGATTGAGAGAGAGAGAGAGAGAGAGAGAGAGAGAGAGAGAGAGAGAAAGGTCTTCCATCCACTGGTTCACTCCTTAAATGACTGCAACAGCCAGAGCTGAGCTGATCTGAAGCCAGGAGTCAGGAGCTTCTTCTGGGTCTCCCATGTGGGTGCCAGGGCCCAAGGACTTGGGCCATCCTCCACTGCTTTCCCAGGCCTCAGCAGCGGGCCCTTCTGGTCTGACTCCCTGTCTCAGAACCCTGTCTCCTAACTGGTCTCGAGCCTCTATTTCTCTACGTGTGCTCCCGTATGCATTAATTTGTTTTCCCTAGTGTCACAGGGCCTTGAATCTATTTATTGAGCTACCAGGGTCCGTCTGTCATCACGTTTGACTATTGTTGAGGCTTTTAATCCTGGTGGAGGAGAGCTCTTTTTAATCAGGTGACCATTGTCTCCATTGTTGCAGTTTTGCCTGGGGATTTCTAGGCAAGAATCTCTGCCCCGCAACTTCAGATACTATTGAATATACATGGATTATTCCAGATGATGAAGGCTTGAACTAGAGGCACCTCTTGACCTGACTCCTCATCCCTGAGGCTGGTTGGACTGACAGCCCCACAGTTAGATGCTTCCAATATTGGCTTTACGGTCTGGAGTATAAGGCTATTGTGTCTTTGCTGGGCTTCCATTTTT
The DNA here is from genome assembly GCA_015711505.1 of Sylvilagus bachmani. Classification (NCBI taxonomy): domain Eukaryota; kingdom Metazoa; phylum Chordata; class Mammalia; order Lagomorpha; family Leporidae; genus Sylvilagus; species Sylvilagus bachmani. The sequence goes on along the minus strand of CM027387.1, from coordinate 98,463,151 downwards.
CTTCCATCCTGCTCTTCACAGACTCTTACAGGATCCTCCTTGTAGGTCATTGCTTTTTGTTCTATAACCTATCAGATTCTCCTTAGGAGTCTTTGGAAGGGAGCCTCTCTGCTCTGATTGATGCTCTCTCCCATTAAACCCAACATAATGGTGAAGAATCTCCAGTGGAAAACTACACTCAAATTCAATTAGAATCTAAATAATTATTTTAAAAAAGCATTGAGGTTTTTTCAATGCATGTATGCTAAATATTTTTAAATAGTCTTAAAAATCTGTTTAAAAAATGCAGTGTCTCCTCTCGTTTAGTTGACATCTTGTTTAGTTGACGACTCTGTCAGTTTTCTAGCCAGCTGCAGTAAGCTATGTTCTCATCCCTAGTTCTGACTTTGTTAAAATTGTTCCAAGTTATGGGATGATTCCATGTGCTAATTCTTAGATTCAAGGTTTTATTTTCAATGTTTGAGATAGCCAAACAGACACAGGTTTTGTGTTCTGTTGAAGTAATCTATTGTGGTCTCTTAAGTGTCTCTATTAAGTTCTAATTGTTTAAATATGGCTATTTTTTTAATTAAGAGTTATGGTCTGTTTAAATAGCTACTTATTCTAAAGTATTTGGATGATGGGTGATCAGGGGCTATTGCTGTGGTGCAGTGGGTTAAAGCCCTGGCCTGGAGTGCTGGCATCCCATATGGGCACTGATTCTGGTCCTAGCTGCTCCTTTTCTGATCCAGCTCTCTGCTATGGCCTGGGAAAGCAGTGGAGGATGGCCCAAGTCCTTGGACCCCTGCACCAACGTGGGAGACAAGGAGGAGGCTTCTGACTCCTGACTTCAGATTGGCTCAGCTCCAACTGTTGCGGCCATCTAAGAAGTGAGCCAGCAGATGGAAGACTCTCTGTCTCTACATTTCTCTGTAACTTTGTCATCAAAATAAATAAATAAATAAATCTTAAAAAATTTAAGATGTTCTAATTATTTAAAAACAGCTGAATTTTTTTATTAAGAGATTTGGTCTGTTTAAATATATACTTATTCTGGCCGGCACCACAGCTCAATAGGCTAATCCTCCACTTGTGGCGCTGGCACCCTGGGTTCTAGTTCCGGTTGGGGCACCAGATTCTGTCCTGGTTGCCCCTCTTCCAGACCAGCTCTCTGCTGTGGCCCGGGAGGGCAGTGGAGGATGACCCAAGTGCTTGGGCCCTGCACGCACATGGGAGACCAGGAGGAAGCACCTGGCTCCTGGCTTCGGATCTGCGCAGTGCGCCGGCCGTAGCAGCCATTTGGAGGGTGAACCAATGGAAGGAAGACCTTTCTCTCTGTCTCTCTCCCTCACTGTCCACTCTGCCTGTCTATATATATATACATATATATACATATATATACATATATACATATATATACATATATATATATATACACACACACACTTATTCTAAAGAATTTGGGTGATTGCTTTGTAACAATGATCAAATCTGGTCTATATTATGTCATGATGCTAAGGGATCCTATTTCTACCAAATATTTTAAGCCTTTTTGGCATCTTTGACAGTCCTTTACAAAAACCAAAGTTCCGAATTTCTTGGACTTTGATATTTCCAATTGGGTTCCTGAAAATATCAAAGGATATATGTCTCTCATCTTGTAAAGATACCAATAAGGTTATTTGGATTAGTTTAAAGGTACCGTCAATATGTGAAGTGGTGCTAAATTTTAAGTTGTGATAATGGAAAATGCTACTGATACAAATGTCCAAAAATTTAAAAAATATAATGATCTTGTTCTATTATCAGACATGATGGTTATCTTAATGAGAAAGGCCCAGAGACCTAAAAAGAATAATTGTTTTATAAAATCCTGCAGGTGCTTTCAAAAATATTGTGTGGAGTAAGCAAGTGCCTCTTCTTGTTGATTAATGATTTATAACTTTAAACTTGACTGCTTAAAGTTTTTTGTTATCCACAGTTTTGTATTACTAAAGCACTGAAAAGTTAAAACATTGTTGGTTCTGTGTTTAAATATTTCCTTCTAAATTCCAAAGGACTTCTTTTTCTCATGACCTCTATTGTATTCAACACTTTGGGACAGTTCTATAAGCAGATAAAGCCAGTAATGTACTACAGGTTCCAATTTAGAAAAAGTATAGTTAGTTCAGATTACTAAGAGCAGAAAGTAATTCTAATTGATTGAGGTAATTTAAAAACAGATTTTAAGAAACTATTACTGAGGCCGGCGCCATGGCTCAACAGGCTAATCCTCTGCCTTGCGGAGCCAGCACACCGGGTTCTAGTCCCGGTTGGGGCACCGGATTCTGTTCCGGTTGCCCCTCTTCCAGGCCAGCTCTCTGCTATGGCCTGGGAGTGCAGTGGAGGATGGCCCAAGTGCTTGGGCCCTACACCCCGTGGGAGACCAGGAAAAGCACCTAGCTCCTGGCTCCTGCCATCAGATGAGCGCGGTGCACCGGCCATGGCGGCCATTGGAGGGTGAACCAACGGCAAAGGAAGACCTTTCTCTCTGTCTCTCTCTCTCTCACTGTCCACTCTGCCTGTCAAAAATTTAAAAAAAAAAAAAGAAAAGAAACTATTACTGAAACTGCTTTACTGTTCTATCTTTTATGTTATATGTGTATACACATTGTACGTCTACATGGGAAAATTTATTAAAAGCTCTGTTTTAACTGGTTTATAGAAAAATATTGCTCATAAATTTAAACTGCTAGGTTAATTGCAAATAATTTTTTGGTTCTTGTGACCTAATTCTCTGTACCAGATGTTTTAAATTTGTTGACATGTTTATACTTGGGTTTGCTGGTCAAACAAGTTATACCTGTGTTAGATATTTAAGCAATGTTTTCAAATACATGTACTCTTTAAATTTAGGGAAGACATTGGATGATTTTGTAAATGTTTTCATCAGTCATTATTTAACAGTTAAATTGCTTGCTAAGTTTTCATTTGATATTGAGTTATTGACAGTAAGCAATCTGGGAAGCCTGAATTGTTCGCTCATTTCTCTATTCTCTTCAAGATGGGAAACTGATAATCAGTTTGATCTTTAGATTTTATAAAAGGAATTGCTGACACTTTTCTGTAATAATAGTGTAGCCAAAATGAGTGCTCAAATTATGATTGCACAGCTAGATTTACTTTGCCAAGGGCACAATAATCAGGTCAAATTTCCCTTTTCAAGCCAAAATAAGGGAAAGGAAGTTGTATTAATGACTTCAAATTTTATAGATAAGGTTGTCATTATTTTGATATTAAAGCAAGGACATATCTTTCCTGATGGGCATTGTCCACCTCACAGAAAAAACACTATCAAAACATGCTGTGACTATCGATTTCTAGTTTAGGCCACCAAGGATTAGAGATGGCACTGAGCACCCCTTGACTTGCATCCTCTTAAAGGTTTCCTCTGGTCTGCTTTAACAAAAACCAGGAGGCATAGGATGCTAGGCAACAGAAGCAACGTAAAGGTAGAGGGCAGGTCAATTAATGGCTGCTTTACACAGTGATCTGCCATCAAGGAGACCCACCAGGCCAGTCCACTGCATTGGTATTTTTTGGAAAGCCAGGGCTTCAGCAGAAGTCAGCTTAAGAAGAGCCCTGACAGTTCTGCCAATCAAGAGTTAGGTCACTGGAAACAGTTGCCCTGGAGCTGAAGGACTCCCACGTCTGAGCCACAGCCTTGTTTGCTCTAAGCTGAGAAGTCCTACACCCTGCTCAGCTTCCAAAGTAATTACCACTGTTGAGGGATGGACAAGTATGGTCAGCAACATTGCAGACAGTAGTGTAAATTTCCTGTTAGAGAAGCCACCTGCCTTCACCTGGCCAGCCCTCATCCCAGGCCAGTTAGATAATGGAAGCCAACAGGGTGCCTCATTAAGGAGGTTCATACCTCTCTTAGGATGTACCCGGTGTGAAGAGATAGATATGTCTGGCCCTCATATCTGGCAAGGCCATAAAGTCCACCTGGTTATTATCAAGCCTCTTTTCTGTCGGTTTCTATTTCCCTCTCAATGGGAAAAATTGCTTGTGGTTTAGATAGCACCTTTGTTAGGTCCTTGAGTAATGACTCTGTCCTTTGTTTTAGATCCTGTGAGTTTAAACTGATTGCTAGATTCATTTTCCCCAAACTTGAAACAGTGAAATTCTAGATGGCCATGCACATGAACTCATGAACGTGAACATGGAAGCAGTTTCTGCAAGCTGGCGCTGCATCCCCTTCGAGTTGCCACCTCCTGCTGGAACCCTGTCTTCTTATTTTTTTAAAAAAGGATTTATTTATTTATTTGAAAGGAGAAGTTACAGAGAGGCAAAGGCAGAGAGACAGAAGTCGTCCATCTGCTGGTTGACTCCCCAAATGGCTGCTATGAGTGGAACTATGCTGATCCAAAGTCAGGAAGCAGGAGTTTCTTCTGGGTCTCCCAGGAGGGTGTAGGTGCCCAAGCACTAGAGCCATCTTATATTTCTTTCCCAGACAGCTGGATCAGAAGTGGAGCAGCCGGGTGCCCATATGGAATGATAGCACTGCAGGCAGTGGCTTTACCAGCTAAGCCACAGCGCTGGCCCCATGGGGTGCATTTCCATAGGAATCTCCCAATTTTACCATGAGAGTAGTAAGGGAGTGGTGATTTCATCATCCAGAGCTCATACTTTATTGAGAAAACTAGTTACCTATTCCACCCTTCTGGGTGGATTTTTGTTTTATCATGAGTAAGCCAGACAGGATAAAGGATTGCAATCAGATCTTTTGATGGGTTTTCCCCCCCTGCCTTGTAAATGAATGTCAATCTGATTGTCAAGTTCATTTTTCCCCCCAAAATTGTGCTTAAAAAGTCCACTGCCACCAACCACTTTGGGTTTTCCACTCTTGGAGCCCCCTGCCATGCCACTCTGGTGGAGGTCTTATGATTCTATTAAATCTTGCTTTTAAATCTCAAGGGAAAAAAAATACACTGGGCTTTCTATGTGCTTCTAGATCTTAGTGAAACTGCTTCCAGGTTTTTCTCATTCAATATGTTGCTGGCTGTGGGTTTGTCATATTATTTTGTGTTGTTGCATGGTTTTTCCATACTCAATTTGTTTAGGGTTTTTTTTTATCATGAAAGGATGTTGTATTTTATTAAATGCTTTCTCTGTCTCTATTGAGATAATCATAAGTTTTTATTTTTCAAATTGTTTATGTAATGTATCATGTTACTGAATTGCATATGTTGAATCATCCCAGTTTCCTGGGAGAAATCCCAGTTGTTCTGGTTGGATGATGTTTTTGATGTGTTGTTGGAATTGGTTAGCTAGTATTCTATCGAGGGTTTTTGCATCTATGTTTATCAGGGATATTTGTCTATAGTTCTCTTTCATTGCTGTACCTTTTCTGTATTAGGAATTAAGGTGATGCTGGCCTCATAAAAGAAGTTTGAGAGGATTTCCTTCCCTTTCTTTTACTTTTTTGAACAGCTTGAGAAGAATTGGGAATTGGTTTTTATTTAAAAGCTTGGTAGAATTCAGCAGTGACATAATTTGTTCCTGGGTCCTGAGAGAGTCTTCATTACTGATTCAACCTCTGTCAGTGTTATTGGTCCATTTCAATTTTCTATGACTTTGTCTCTAAGTTTTGGTAGTAAGTTTTTTTATTTTTATTTTTTTGATAGGCAAAGTTAGATAGTGAGAGAGAGAGAGAGAGAGAGAGAGAGAGAGAGAGACAGAGAGAAAGGTCTTCCTTCCATTGTTTCACTCCCCAAATGGCTGCTATGGCTGGCGTGCTGCACCGAACTGAAGCCAGGAGCCAGGCGCTTCCTCCTGGTCTCCCATGCGGGTGCAGGGCCCAAGCACTTGGTCCATCCTCCACTTCCTTCCCAGGCCACAGCTGAGAGCTGGAATGGAAGAGGAGCAACCAGGACAGAACCAGAGCCCCAACCAGGACTAGAACCTGGAGTACCAGTGCCACAGGTGGAGGATTAGCTTAGTGAGCCACGTCGCCGGCCTTGGTAATAAATTTTTAAACACTTGAAGAAGATGTGTATTATGCTCTGGCCTCAGAATCAGCCTTAAGACATTTGGATTTGGCTGAAGAGCCCATGAGAGTATTTCAGGCTTGGAAAGCCAAGACACTCTGGCAAAAAACAAACAAAGAAACAAACAAAAAAACCTAAATGAAAGATCTCTGCGAGTGAGATCCCAGTGGAAAGAACAGGTCACCAAAGAAGGAATTAGTTATGTGTGGGGGGGGAGGGAGCCATTGTAACTCCTAAGCTGTACTTTGGAAATTTATATTCATTAAGTAAAACTTAAAAAAAAAAAAGATGTGTATTATGAAAACCTAGTCCCATGTTGGATTGTTCTCTCTTCTTTCATAATGATGAGCCCATAGTGTGTACAACCTTCACCCATGCTGCCATGTGAACCACACAAAGGAGCTGTGAAGTTCGCAGTGTGAGCATGGAACCCTCTGCAATGACCAACCCCAGGCAGGCATAGAGCTCTGAGCCTCTGCCACCAGATTGCCCACAGACCCAACTATATTGTTCTGGATAGGACACTATGTTGAATAGAAGTGGCAAGAGTGAGAATTCACTGAAAAGCTCTCAACTTTTCAGTGCTGTGTATATTACCTTTTGGCTTCTAATTTAGTACCTCTTAATTCATTGAGGTATGTTTCTTCTGTATCAATTTTCTTTAAGCTTTTTATCACAATGGGTAATTGAGTGTTGTCAGAAGATTATTATTCATACACTAAGATGACTCTATGGTATTTGTTCTTAATTTTGTTGATATGACATATTACATTGATTTATTTTGATGTGTTTAATGATTAGAGCATTCCTAGATTGAATGCCAATGCATCATGGTGAACTATCTTTTTAATGTACTGTATAACTTGCTTGATAATGTTTTCTTTAGAATTTTTGGATCTCTCTTTATCAGGGCTATTGGCTTCAAGTTTTATTTTCTTTTAGTTTCCTTTTCTAGCTTGGGTGTAGGGGCAATTATAGACTTGTAAAAAGAATATTTTTGTCTTTTTTTTTTTTTTGACAGGCAGAGTGGACAGTGAGAGAGAGAGACAGAGAGAAAGGTCTTGAAAGGTCTTCCTTTGCAGTTGGTTCACCCTCCAATGGCTGCTGCGGACGGCGCGCTGCGGCCGGTGCACCGCGCTCATCAGATGGCAGGAGCCAGGCGCTAGGTGCTTTTTCCTGGTCTCCCATGGGGTGCAGGGCCCAAGCACCTGGGCCATCCTCCACTGCACTCCCGGGCCACAGCAGAGAGCTGGCCTGGAAGAGGGGCAACCGGGACAGAATCCGGCGCCCCGACCGGGACTAGAACCCGGTGTGCCGGCGCCGCAAGGCGGAGGATTAGCTTGTTGAGCCATGGCGCCAGCTTAAAAAGAATTTGGATATATTATTCCTTTTTGATTTTTTGGGCAAAAATGGCAATAAATACATGAAAAGAATGTTCAGTACTTGTAATCATTACAAATGCCAATTAAAAGCACAGAGTACAATCCCTTCACATCTTTTAGAATGAATTTTATCAAAAACAGCTATTAACAAGTGTTGGCAAATTTGCTTACAAAAGGGAACTCTTGTACACTATTAATGGGAATGAAAATCAATGCAAGAGCTTTAAAAATAATATAGAAGTTCCTTAGTAAACTAAAAATAGAATTGTCATATGATTCATGAATCCCGTTTCTGTTTATATTTCCATAAAGTATGAATTCTTTTTCATTAATGCTCGCAAAAAGTAAAATATGGATGTAACTGGTGTTCATCAATTGAATAAAGAAGATGTAAACATACAATATGGAATATTATACATCATTTAAAAAGGAATTTTTGTTATTTGCAACAATAGATGGAACTATTGGACATTTTTCTGAGTATAACAAGTCAGCAACAGAAAGACAAATATCAAATGATTTCATTTAAACATGTAATCTTAAAAAGTTGATTTCACAGAAGCAGAGATTAGAAAGTTGTTATATGTTTGGGGGAAAGAGAAAGGTTGAAGAAATGAGGATAATTGAAGAAAAGGGAATTTGATCCAATGTTATGAAGCTTCAGTTAGTTTGAAAGAATATTATTAATGATCTATTGCACTGCAGGATCCTCATGTTAATAATAATGCATTATGTAAATCTAATTGCTAAAAGGATTCATTTTGAATTTTCTCACAACAAAATATTGTTGAGGTGACAGATATGTTGATTAATACCTTCAAATGTTTCTATAAAATATATAGATTTCAAAGCATTTCATTGTATCCCATAAATGTACACCATGATTATTTATATATAATAGTACATACAATAAATAATTAGATACATAAATAACTGAACAGGAAAAAATACATTCATTACAGTGAAACAGTATGTTTGAGATCACCCAGCTAGTATGTTTCAATGGCAGCCTTGCTATTTCCTTATAAAGTGTGTTTCACTGCCATGAGGTAAAACATGGTCAGGTAGAAGAGAACCTGGGTCCAAACATGCTTTGAAGATTGGGAGTGTATCAAGATCACAATCATCTCTAAATCCCTATTGACATTGCATGTGGTCTTTACAGCATGCATTTTAGGTGTGCAGTCCCTGCGATGAATGAATTCATTTTCACGTCGGACAGCGTTAAGCAGTACAGAGGATACCAATGCACTGTTCACGGGAAAGCACCACTATCTGATCACAGAAAGCTTCCTGTTGTGGAGAGAGGAATGATGGCGGTAGTGGGGAACAGGAGACACATCAACCAGAATCCCGCAGAACAAATAATTAAATTTTAATTATTGGTCTGGGACATTATCCCTCAAGAATTTAAAAGTCATTCTAAACCTTCTAAGTTAAAAATAACTTGATGATTTAGGGATATCACTCTCGATGCCTTTATCCTCTGCCTTAAAAAGCATCTATTAGAAGGCTGACTTGGCTTGCAGCACTATCTTATTTGTGGTTATCATGAAAGGACATTCACTTTAACTGCATGGAATTGTATTTTTTACACATAGATCTCATCTGTTACATCTTCTGCGGGCTTTTGCTTGTGTGCTCATATGCAGTGGACAGGTATGAATCATATCAATTCCATGTATTGCTTATGATCGTGGAGTACATTTATTCTGCTGTGCCCATGTTCAAAATAGCTAATGGAGGTGTAAAATAACAATAATAGCAATAAGAAAAAGTAAAACCAGCATCTATTTAACTACAAGATTTTTTGGGATTAGAAGATTCAGTACAAATTATGAATTTGCTAAATGCTCTGATGTTGAGGAAGTATATAGACTGATGCTTTACATTTTGAATTTTAAAAATTTGTATGAATCTATTTTGAAGTTGTTGTCAAGAAAGAGTTTAGTCTGAAAAATACCCTATAAAATACTTGGCACATAGTAGAGAATCATAGGAGATGGCAATTGCTATCAGTTTTCTAAATTTTTTTGTGAGACTTTTGTTTCCTTGGAGAGAGGTTTTGCTGGGAGAAAGAATTCATTGCCCCTATTGAACATCAAAAGTTAGTAACTTTATTTTTTGACAGGCAGAGTTAGACAGTGAGAGAGAGAGAGACAGAGAGAAAGGTCTTCCTTCTATTGGTTCACCCCCCAATGGCCACTACGGCTGGCGCTGTGCTGATCCGAAGCCAGGAGCCAGGTGCTTCCTCCTGGTCTCCCATGTGGGTGCAGGGCTCAAGCACTTGGGCCATCCTCCACTGCCCTCCCGGGCCACAGCAGAGAGCTGGTCTGGAAGAGGAGCTACCGGGGTAGAATCCGGTGCCCCAACTGGGATTAGAACCCAGTGTCCTGGTGCCGCAGGCGGAGGATTAGTCTAGTGAGCCGCGGCGCCAGCCAAAAAATGTTAGTAACTTCTGTTGTGTTGCCCCACATACATTGCTGCTGATTTACAGTTTAGTTCTCTATGAGGAACCCTACTCTCATATTCTTCATATATTATCAATACCAGATCTCATCATTTGTTCAAGAGGACTTGTGGAAATACTTCATGTTAGTGTTAAATTATAATCTAAAATGTGATTTTTAAGCATTCTAAGTTATGTTTATATTTTATCAGTTTATAAGTCCTTCTCTATATCCATTCAAAAATGGATTCATTGGAAAGATGTTTTTGTGGCTGATTGGTATCTGTGCCTAACACTCTTATTTAATTCTTATTCAGATGAGGCTATGATATGGTATGATCTTTATTCTAATTAGTCTGTAAACTTTTCTGACCTTAAATTGTTTAACAGTGAATTTCATTTGTTAATGAATTAATAGCCAAAGAAGAGACAGCATAAATGTTGGCAATGCTAAGCATATGTATAGGATGAATGCGTTCCATGCAGGCTGTAAGTGCCTCTACATTGATATGTCATTTACTACTGACAGATACAGTTATAACTAATAATAGTTCTGCTGGAATACAACTGAATTTATAGTAAATTGGGTAAACTGCCGTTCATAAAATACTATTAACTATAATTTATAAAGTACACAGATACTGTGCTGAAACTTCTAAATGCACTTTGTAATAGAATCGGTGAGATAATCACATGAATTAAATACTAATAGTTGCTGTTCAGCATGACACAAAGATGAGCTGGTAGTTTAGAAAGTTGTCCAAGTGATACAGGACAGAAGTGATAGGTTCAGAATTCATATTTTTGATCTGTACATTCTATTGCTTTACAAAACTTTCGCTTACTGTGAGTTGATGTATTACTGAAAAACCATAATAACACTGCTAACTAGTAAATCTATCTGCCAAATGTAAGTGAACAATTCAACCACACCCAATGAACAAAACAATATATTCAGTTGTGTAAGTGTTCCAAATTATAAAGATTGAAGAATTCTGCAAATCATGAATTTACGGAAGAACTTCAATTTTTTAATAATGTGGTAGAAAAGATTTTTAGATTTTTCCTGTGACTCGCAAAATACAAAGGTGAGTCATTAATCCATGGAATATGTAAAATGTTGAGAATTCTGTGTCTGTACTGCCCCAAATAACCCACCCAATCTAGAGGAAAGTGAAACATAGTCTGCCTTTTTAGCACAGATCCCCATCGACTTTAGAAACAACAAAAGTGAATCAAATGACTTTCAAGCATTAGGCAGTACAGTTCAAAAAAAAATAAAAGATTGTGGAGTAAATGACTTTACTTGATTATATTCTTTGACTAAAATCATGATTCTGATAAACATGAATTTATTATTGGCCTTTGTTTAAGATTTTAGAAGTAGGAAGCAAGAAGTCATTTAAGTTTATCAGTATTTAAAAGTCCTTACCATGTGAAATGAACTGGGAGAATCAAAGGCATGACTAACTAGCAAAGTGTAAATCCATGGTGATGTAAGTTATGGATTAACCCTTGTCATGACAATGTCAACTCCTGCATGCATTATACTATTTAATTTGTTCATCAACTCTGTGAAAAAATATGTTACAGTTTCCTCTTTCCCATAGATGAAGGACATGAGATACAGATTAGTGGTATGACTGTTTTAAGTCCTCTTAACTGGCACATGGTTGGGTCAGTCATGTCGCCCAGGTTACCTCCCTGAGGGCAAATCCTATGTACTCCATCACTGATACATCATCTCCTGTTTGTGGTCATCATACTCTCAGTGTGGAAACTCATTATGTTTTCCATTTGTTGTCATTTAAATCACTTCTGAAACCACCAAGACATTTATTATTTACAGTAGAAATTCTAACCACTGTTTGGAGGACCTCGCAGAGAATTCTGTATCCTCTCCTGCCTTTCCCCTTTCTTATTCCTTTTGATGAAAACAGAACTGTGCATTTTCTCTCTCCTCTTTTCAGTTCCATATTTTCTTTACCCATGGATTGGCTACTTTATATAATGTTGTTTACAAGTTTGTAGAATTGTTTGATTTGAAAACCCTGATTTAAATCAAATAACATTTAAGATCTTTAAAACATACTACATGAGTCAATATTATTTGAAAAGTATATTCTGCAAAATATATTCCTTTTCCTCTCTTGTAAATATTCCTTTCTTAATGTTTTCTTGAATAAGATTCCCCATTTTCTCAGAAACAGTGTGTTTTCTTCATGGCAAATTTCCATAAACTACAAGCTCTGTGAGTATATTGAGAACATCTAGTATGCTTAACTGTATCTGTCCAGCAGCCAGTACATGCTAGAATATAAAAATTACAGTGCTGAAAGGAAGAAGGAAAAATTAAAAGAAAGAACAAACTAATGAGCAAATGGGTGAATGATTTCTAGACACTTGTTACTGTAAGTGTGCCTAGCTCCAGGATTCTTCACTGTTGCATGTCTTTCTAAATTGCTCCTCTTAAATATTCTTGGGCTTGAAGGCAGTTGATGCTCACTCTACACAAATCAGGATGAAGTAGGCACAAGGATGCACCTATGAACCCCTCAGCCAACAGACCATTAAATTTATCTCATCTGTTTACTTCATATTATATTTGAAAGGGTGATTTTTAGAGAAGTAAAACCCACATAAGTAGAGCCTCACCTCATTTTCTGAGGACAAGTAGCCACAGGTTCTACTTCTAGGTTATGTAAACATGTGAGCATGGTCTTCCATTCTTTGAACACATCATTTCATTTAACCTTTAAAATCCTTCTCCGGACTGATTCTATTATTATTTTATACAAATTGAAATCACTCACTTCACACAGTGTGGAAGTGATGGATTTGAGAGAATTTACAATTAGTGTCCCTCGTGATTTTTTTATTGCTGGTACTCTCAGTCTTTTGTCTTCTGAGTTTCTGTGTGTCCAGGTACTATAACATGGCCTGTGGAAATGAAAGAAATGCAGGTTACTGTGTCTGCTTTACCTGTAGGTCAGTAGACATCTTATGAAGCAATGGCCTTCATTGTTTTTCACTGCAGGCTGCTCAGATGCTGATAGGTGCCAAACAATAAAAATTAGGTGAGGTCTGAGTAAGACTTTGAAGACTGAATAGGTTTTGGGATGGTTATGAATGGGCAAAAGATCTTCATTCAGAAAGGCAAGAATGTCTGCTTAACTCTTATTATATTTCAGTATGGTATCCTAACCAGGACCTTCCCTCCAAAAGAAAGGAAAAATCCATTTTACAAAAGTACAATGGGCACAATCTCAGCCCAATATTTCTCCTTCCTGTCTTGTATCTTGGGTTTCTGACATTTGAGCATTTGATTTTATCTGCAGGTAAGTGAATGGTTCTGTGAGAGGAAGGTGGCCTGAAAAATGGACGGGATGAAAATAAATTTCACGGTGACTGAATTTGTGTTCCTGGGGCTCTCATCTGAGCCCAGACTGCAGCTCATCCTTTTCATTATGTTCTTGCTCTTCTATTTATTAACGGTGGCTGGGAATGTTGTCATCATCACTATTATCCAGATAGAACCTCATCTCCAAACCCCCATGTACTTCTTCCTCACCAATTTGTCCTTTCTGGACATTTGCTACACATCCACCAACGTCCCACAAATGCTGTCCAACATGGTCAGGAGAAAGAAGACCATCCCCTTCTCCAGCTGTGCTACGCAGATGTACTTCTCCCTCTCCTTTGGAATGATTGAATGTGTTCTGCTTGGCGTCATGGCTTATGATAGATATGTAGCCATTTGTCACCCTCTTCATTATACTGTTATCATGGACCGAAACACCTGTATCCAACTGGCAGCTGTTTCTTGGTGCTGTAGCTTCCTGAGTTCCATGGTTATCAATGTCCTCACTTTGAGTTTGCCCTACTGTGGACCCAATGTCTTGAATCATTTTTTCTGCGAGGTGCCTTCTGTTCTGAGACTGGCTTGCACTGACACTTCACTCACTGAGTTGGTGGTTTTTGTCTTCAGCATCATCATTGTCTTCATCCCTTTCCTTCTTATTGTTGTGTCCTATGCCCATATCCTTTTGTCTGTTCTCAGAATGCAGTCAGCTTCTGGCAGGTACAAAGCACTGTCCACCTGTGCCTCTCACCTAACAGTGGTAGCCTTATTCTATGGAACTGCCATCTTCATGTACATGAGACCCCAGTCGAAGTCCTCCAGGGCTGGAGGCAAGGTTATTGCAGTCTTCTACACTGTGATAACACCCATGCTCAACCCCTTGATCTACAGCCTAAGAAATCAGGATGTGAAAGGAGCATTGAGGAGAGTTGTTGCAAAACAGGGGACGTGAGGGCTGCATTGGGTCACTACATTTAACTGTGTCTCAGATGAGTTCCTTTTGAATTATGAAGTGAGGAAGTAAAAATAAGCTTGGAAAATAAACATCCATCCTGAGCTACATAAAAGACCCACGGATCTAGCTATAGATTCAACAGGAAAAATGTTTCATACAAGGACACAGCAGAGGTTTAAACAAATTCATTGTGTGACTTCTATTTTTTTACTCATGAACAACTGTGTTTCTTTAACAACATAGACTGTGAAATTAATTGTATGAACCTGTCTGAGGACACATTGTTCTCCTGGAGGATATAAGTCATTTTGATAGAGAGAAGCAGCTCCAATGTCCAGCTCAGTGGCAGAGCTTCACTTCAAGGATTTGTACATGCAGTATTTCACATCTATATTAGTTTTATAGTTTCCAGAGCAAGAGGACCCTGCTACTTTCTGGCTTAGATTAGATGTTGAACCCTTTCCATAAATTCAGCTTTGAAAGGAATCTATTAAAATGTTGTATCATTTTAATTTTACCTAAAATCTGCACTTCCTCTAAATCCAGTGTTATTGTTTCTGTGCTTGATGAGAAAGTCCATAGTGTCTTGGTGGTGTGCTCCTTTTTTACAATGAATCAAAAAATCCATTCAAATTCCTAGTTTGTTCCTGGTGATCTTGGATTGTGTGTATCAAAATGTAGTAATGACTGGAAATAGAAGACTTGGCGAGTGCTAATTAATGGATTAATTTCTTCACTATAACCTATATTGAATGGCTTTATAACACAACATTGAACAAAATAGAAATGATTCCTGTCACATGAACACACATGTAACTATTATGAATGTTTTCAATATACATATATATTCTGACAAATTGCAATAATTGTAATAAAGCAAATAATTATCATGGAGCAGGGATAGACATCAATATCATTCTTGGACTAGGAGGCTGCATACAAGGAAAGGCTTAAGTATAACATGGAATAGAAGAGTTCTCCAATAAAACATGGTTGTATGTGGTTGTACACAAAGAGTGTGGCTATATACAAGAATGTGCTTCATTCAAGGGAATAAAAAGAATCAGTTACAAGCAGAGCTGTAGGAGATATGATTTGGGGAAGCATCTGCTGTGCAGGACTGAATTGTCTGTGGTAAGAAGTAGGGATTTATTTTTAGCTAAATGTAAGTATTCTGAAAAAGAGTAATATGACACAGCATATGCTTTTGAGAATTTTTTTGGTGTGTGTGGAGGATAGACTATATAAAGATATGTCATTATGACTAGAATTTGTGAAAAGAAGTGCTTTCTGTGTTTGAAAGCTTTTCAGCTTTTCAGTGGGATCTTTAAAGGGAATTATTCTTTAATTGAAGAGGCAAGTCAAAACTAATTTAGTATTAATATCATTAATAAGCTAAATACAGTCTGTGATTGATGCACCATTAAATTTGAGATGAATTATTTCTAAAATGATTTTTATCTGTTTATTCTAAAATTTAGAGTTAAAATATTTAATTTTGAGATATAGCCAACAAGCAAAATGCATTATTTTCTAACCAGATATAAAGGTGATACATAAGCAGTTAATAATAATTACTTAATAGGAAAGATAGAGTTGAAATTGGAAAGATTTAGAAATCAAAGAGAAAATTCATTAATCAAGTAGTCAAGTTTGTTGGAGTAATTTTGGGGGCTATTTTTGATTGTTGTTTTTCATATTCATATGGCTATACAAATGACTAGGTATATTATATACTTGCTTAATGCATGAAATGAAATTACAAATATACTTACAGCAAACCTTCTGAAGAATTCAAAGCAAAAGGTAATGTTAAAAATTCTCCCAAGCATCATCAAGTATTGCAGAGGTGATGAGTTGACTGTTTTAATTTATAAGCAAAATATTATTATATGTTCTGAAATTGAAGCACAAAATGTGGAAAGGTATGTACAATTAAAATTTGACTTTTTGACTCATGAAAGTTACCAACAAGTCTTATCTCTTGGATTCTAAAAATAGATGAATTAAAAATGAAGAAAAAATGCAAAACCATTCTCATAAGGTCCACATTAGACAAATCAAATAAAACAAGTTGAACTAAATATTTATTTTTTAGCAATCTGATAATTAGACCAAGGGCTTGACCTAACCCATTTGTTTGCTAGAGGTCTTAGGGAGCTCATACATATATCCTGTAGATCTCCCGAGATCCAAAATTGAATCTGTGTGTCTCCAGTTTCTCCATAGCTTGGCAGAGTGTGCTCATTCTTTTTTTTTAAGAACATTTTGTTACTTAGTTAATATTTCCCAAGAATCTCTCAGCATACAAAGGAAACTACAATGCCAAGATGAATATGTTTTAGAATTATAGCAGAAGTATATGCACAGTACTTTCTAGAACTTTGGAGACTTCCATTTTCTAAGTCTGGAAATGCTTTCTTGTAAATACACACTACTTCAATTTTTAAATATATTTTAGCATCAGAATTAGAATACTTTTGAGAGAGAAAGGTAGACTGTTAATATTCTAGGGCAACTGGAAAAACTGAAGCTCTCCTGAACAGGAGAGGTAGTTGGCCACAGCAATATCATCACTGTCATCATAGTAATCCCATGGTGTATTATCTACACTAGTTTACAAATGAGAAAATCCTGAAGGGTGATCCAGGAATGACTTGTAGGAAAAAGTGATTATTTGTGATATCAAACAGAAGTATCTGTTTTCCACATGGGGTGGTGGGCTTTGGGGCTAGTATAAGCAAAAGCATAAAAAAAGAAAAAAATTATAGTACCCTTGAATACAACTTGATTTAAACTTCTGAGAGGTGAGAAGTGCAAGGCGTCATCTATGGATATCATTCATAGTGATGATTCCATTGTGGACCATGGCCCAGTCTCCTAGAATCAGGCATGGTGATTGGGAATCATTGTCTTCATTAACACGTGATCTAACAGAGCTAAATGCCAACACGATTCCTTCCACAATCCTTCATGATTGCATAGTTTTATAGTACTTGGAATTCTATAAAACAGTGAACAAATGTTTGTTCTTTGCACAGACATTCCTTAAGTGTCCACTATGAGTTCACTGTTGTATCAGGAAAATTAATGTACATGTTATATAGTTTCTGCCTTCAAAATATGTGCACATGGTCATGCATGACTGTAATTCTCACCCACACAACTGTAGGAAAGTTAAAAAATAAGAGATCTTGTTGTTCAGAAGATGGGGATTTCTCCCACCTAAGTAGATGGGAAAGGGCCACTTTCTGATGTGTATTTTTTTTCTTTTTTTTTTAAGATTTGCTTATTTAATTGAAAGGCACAGTTACAGAGAGACAGAAATAGAGAAAGAAAGTGTCCATCGACTGTTTCATTCCCCAAATGGTTGCAATGGCTGATGCTGGAGCAGTCAAAAGCAAGGAGTCTGGAAATCCTCCCAAGTTTCCCACGTGGGTGGCAAGCCCCTGAGTACTAGTACTATCTTCTGCTACTTTCCCAGGCACATTAGCTGGGAGCTGGATCAGAAATGTAGTAGCCAGGACTCCAACCAGCTCCCATATGGTATGTCCGATTTTCAGGAGGCAACTGAACCTGCTACACTACAATGCCAGAGCCTAAGGTGTGTTCTTTAAGATGGACCTAAACAGAAAAGTCTGGGTAGCCCAGATCATAGAGATGAAACTCTCAAGGCGGTGTAGAGTGTAGATGGAAGAGAATAAGGAAAGACACAGAGGTGGCAAATATAAGAGTTAGTCGAGGAATAGTTTTATGGGGCTAATGTTGTGGTACAGGTTAAGCCACTGGTTATAACACTGGCCAGCATCCAATATTGGAGTGTTCCACTTCTGCTCCTGTTCCCTGATAACACACCTAAGGAAGCAGAGGAATTTGGCCCATGTACTTAATGGGCCCCTGTTATGCACGTGGGAGACCAGATTGGAGTTCCAGGATCCTGGAACTTCTTGGCCATTGTGGGCAAATGGAAAGTCAATCAGCAGAAGGGAGATCTCTCTCTCTCTTTCATACTCACTCGCCCTCTCTCTCTCTCTATCTCTCACTCTGTCTTCCCCCACTCCAAGCTTTCCTACTCTTCTGTTCTGCCTTCCAGATGACAACACAGATCTTTTTTAAAAAGGGATAAAAAAGAAATAACTTTACAGAAGAATCTGGCAGGTAAAGGGAGCAAAGAGAAATAATGCCAGAGAGGTGGTTGAAGGAACAGAAAGTGGAATTCTGAGAAAAGGACTTGGCCTAGGCTGGTGTTGTGGCACAGCGGGTTAAGCCACTGTCTGCATCCCATATTGAGTGCTAGCTTGAGTCTGGCTGCTCTTTTTCCAACTCAGCTCATTGCCAATATGCTGAGAAAGCAGCAGAAGATGGCTCAATTATGTGGGCCTTGCAACCCATGTAGGAGACATGGATGGAGTTCCAGAAGATCTGCACATTAATGTTTATTGCAGCTCAATTCACAATAGCTAAGACCTGGAACCAACCCAAATGCCCATCAACAATAGACTGGATAAAGAAATTATGGGACATGTACTCTATAGAATTCTATACAGCAGTCAAAAACAATGAAATCCAGTCATTTGCAACAAGATGGAGGAATCTGGAAAACATCATTCTGAGTGAATTAAGCCAGTCCCAAACGGACAAATATCATATGTTCTCCCTGATTGGCAACAACTAACTGAGCACCAAAGGGGAAACCAGTTGAGGTGAAATGGACACTATGAGAAACAGTGACTTGGTCAGCTCTTGTGCTGACTGTTGTTGTACAATGTAATACTTTATCCATTTTAGTATTGTTTTACTCTAGTACTAGTGGTTGAACTCTGCAATTAACACACGATTATTCTTAGGTGTTTAAATTTTAACTGAAAAGTGATCCCTGTGAAATATAAGAGTGGGAATAAGAGAGGGAGGAGATGTACTATTTGGGACATGCTCAATCGGTCCTGCCCCAAATGATGGAGTTAGAATCGTGCCAGGGGATTCCAACACAATCCCATCAAGGTGGCATGTACCAGGGCCATCTCACTAGTCCAAGTGATCAATTTCTGTTCACAACTGATCACAATGATAGGTCTAAGGGTCAAAGGGATCACACAAACAAGACTAGTGTCTGCTAATGCTAACTGATAGAATGAAAAAGGCAGAGAATGATCCAACATGGGAAGCAAGATACACAGCAGACTCATAGAATGGCAGATGTCCTAAATAGCACTCTGGCCTCAGAATCAGCCCTTAAGGCATTCGGATCAGGCTCAAGAGCCCATGAGAATATTTTAGAAATGGAAATCCAAGACACTCTGAAAAAAAAAAAAAAAGACCTAAATGAAAGATCTCTGCAAGTGAGATCCCAGTGGAAGGAATGGGGCCATCAAAGAAGGAAGTACCTTTCTCTGAAAGGAGGAGAGAACTTCCTCTTTGACTATGACCCCGTCAGAATAAGATCGAAGTTGGCAAATCCTAAAGGCGTCCATAGCCTTGGCAACTCATGACTAGAGCCTAGGGAGATTACTGACGACATAAACAAGAGTGTCAAATTGTTAAATCAACATCAGGAGTCATTGTGTACTTACATCTCATGTGGGATCTGTCCTTAATGTGTTGTCCAATGTGAAGTAATGCTATCACTAGTACTGAAACAGTATTTTTACACTTTGTGTTTCTGTGTGGGTGCAAACTGATGAAATCTTTACATCGTGTATACTGAATCGATCTTCTGTATATAAAGATAATTGAAATTATTAAAAAAATCTTGGTGTTAAATTGGAAATTGCATAGATAATTAATCAGTTTTTTTAAAAAAAATCATGTAGGATCTCTGTCGTTAATGTGCTATACATTGTGAATTAATACTATAACTAGTACTCCAACAGTATTTTCACTTTGTGTCTCTATGTGAGGGCAAACTGTTGAAATCGTTACATAATATGTAGTAAACTGATCTTCTGTGTATAAAGAGAATTGAAAATGAATCTTGATGTGAATGGAAGTGGAGAGGGAGCGGGAAAGGGTAGGGTTGTGGGTGGGAGGGAAGTTATGGGGGGGAAGACATTGTAATCCATAAATGTACTTTGGAAATTTATATTCTTTAAATAAAAGCTTTATTAAAAAAAGAATTTTATGCAGATCCCATTAAGCAAAGTATACTATCCATACCAGTACACTTGGTTCAAGTAACCAGTCCATTCTAATTTATCAGTTTAATGGCTATGTTTCCAGGTTGATTTCATCCAAGGTCACTCAGCTGATATACATGTAGCAGGATTTTTGGAAGCAAAGAATGTTTTCTAGAATCCACAAGTGATACACTCCCCAGGGTATAAACTCCAATCTGGTTAAATTAGTGCCAAATTATTAAGCTACATTTCAGTGTCACCTCCAAACCCTCCCTTGGGGCACCCAGTTCAAATGACCCGAATATATTTTTTAAAGATTTATTTTATTTATTTGAAAGAAAGAGTTACAGAGGGAGGCAAAGACACACAGAGACAGAAAGATATCTTCCATCCGCTGGTTCTCTCCCCTAATGACTGCAATGGCCAGAGCTGAGCTGATTCAAAACCAGAAGCCAGGAGCTTCTTCTGGGTTTCCCATGCAGGTGCATGGACCCGAGGACTTTGGCTGTCCTCCACTGCTTACCCAGGCCATAGCAGAGAGCTGGATTGGAAGTGGGGCAGCTGGGACTCAAACCGGAGCCCATATGGGATGATGGCAGTGAAGACTGGGGCTTTAACCCACTGTGCCACAGTGTGTGCCCCAGAATACATTTTTCAAGCATTTAGTTTATTTAAAAGAGAGAGTGAAACAGAGAGAAATATACATAGAAAGAAAAATAGATAGAAAAATAAAAAGAGAGTGAGGGAGAGGAAGAGGGAGAGAAAGAGAAAGAATGAATCTCATCTTTGGTTCACTTCCCAAATGCCCACAATAGTTGGGTTGGGCCAGGCCAAAGATAGGAGCCAGGAGCCCAGTCTGGATCACCAGATAGCAGATATCTGATTAACTTGAGTCATCATGTTGTGCCTCCAAGTCAGGAACATCAATGGGAGTAGAGCTGGTACTTGAACCCAGGCATTCTGATATGGATGCAAGCATCCCAAGTAGCATTTTAACTTCTATGTCAAATGGTTACTTTATGATCTTTTTTTTTTCAAAGATGTTTGCTCCTTTTTCCCTCCTTCTGGTATCCTCCACTTCATTTGCTTACCTATTTAATTTCTGGCCCATTATTCAAAGACAAATCCGATGCTCTCCCCTCCATGAAGAATTTCCTTACTCCCAAGAGTCTGTGCTATCTTTCTAGTGTGAACATTCATTGTATTTTGTGAATCCTCTTTGGCAATTATTTTTATTCTTCTAATATAGGGTAGTTATCTCCTTATAAATGTCAACTTCATGGGATCATGCATGTACATCATTTTGATCATTAAATTTTGAGCATTGGTTGTTTAGAAACTTCTCACTTGAGATAATGCAGCTCAAGAGTTGAGTCAGCAGAATATGATATCCAGAGTCTGTTACAGAGAATGTGATTGACATGCTAGCAAAATTGCTAAATTTACTATTTGAAACAGTTTTTTAAAGCATGGAAGAAAAGTCAGGACTTTTCAAACATAAAGCATTTATTAATCTTACTTGTGCAAATTAATAGATTAGTTACAAGCAACAATATACTTTTTATTGATAAAAAATTAAAATACAGAATAATAAGGGGTTTATTTGAGATAATTTCCGAAGAGTGAGATCAAGACCAAGATGATCCTACTTGTGTCCATTTTTCTTTTGTCATTATATGTTTATGTGGATAATTCTACCACCAAAACTGCATAGAAAATTAACACATTTGAGGCCCTCACTTTATTATTTAACATCAGTGGCATAAATAGATAATACATAAATGAAGGAAAAATGAAAAGGATTGTTCTCTATCAAGCATCTTTAATGTGACAGATACTTTGTAGATATTGTAGCTTACACTGAAAAATGCTAAATGGTGAGTAATGTTCCCATTTGTAGGATGAGGAAACTGAGGTGGGATAAAACCAAATGATTTCAATTTTAAATTAAAAAAACTAATGCATCCTGCTCAAATTATTTTTCAAAACATCACATACTAGAAAAATAGCAGAACCTATATAGATGCTTCTTTCTGATTTTCTCAAAAGTCAGTGGAAAGTACAACCCTTGGATCAGTTGTTATTCTACCACTCAATGTTGGATGATCTGGGTTTAGGTTTATTCTATTTTAAACAAGGAAAATATCTGTTTCTGATGATTCTTGTAAGAACATAATGAGAACTTAATGGTGGTTGTAAGACCTTAGTTCTTTTGTTAAAGGAATACAACCAAAAATTGAGAAAAAGGTAGTTCTTTAGCAACAAAATCATTGATTAGAGATTGAGAAACAAGATTCAATGATATTCCCGAACCTAAAGCAACTGCTCTTTTAATTATAATGTATACTTGTTATGCAGTTAGTAGAAAAAGAAAGACCTATTTTCTGATGCTTTACACAGCGTGAATGATTTACACAGTAGATTCTTTGGAACTGAAGGCTATCTCTTACATCTGCCCATTAACTATAGAGTAGTATTTCTCCATATTATGATGCTGAGGATAGGGTTTGGGAATTCATGATATGAGTGAGTGATTTTAAACCATGACTCATGTACAATGTTGCTATTGGAAAACCTGCTGTTTTACCCCTAACACTCTTTGGTGTTTTCCATGCTGAACATGGAAGTAGACACATTCATATATATATATGAATGTAGACACACACATATGCATTTCATATATATGTATAGATATATACATATCTATATATACATATATTTCATTCTCTGGTTTACTCTCCATATGGCTGCAATTGCCAGCTCTGGGCCAGGCCAAACATAGAAGCCAGGAGCTTCTTCTGCGTCTCCCCCAGGGTGCAGGGGTCCAAGCTCTTGGGCTATCTTTTGATAGTTTTTTCCAGGCCATTATCGGGGAGCTGGGTTGGAAGTAGAGCAGCTGAGATTCAAACTGGCACCCATATGAGATACTGGTCCCATGGGTGGCAGCTTTACCTCTTATAACACAGTGCTGGCCTTAAGTTAGAGACACTTCTGATCCCAAGTATTTAAAATTTATCGTGTGTCAGAACTGTAGCATAAATGAAAAAAAGTTAGCTTTCCCAAAGTCTCAGTCCATTACCTTCTCTTGCTCCTGACACTTGACATTCTTGTATTTAACTGGAACTGTGTAGCTTGAAGAACTTAGAAAGAGAAATGTCAGTTATTGATATGTGATGTTTAAAGTTCATGAGAATATTTTTTGATAAGAGTCTGGGCATCAAAGTGGCGAGCATGGAGACTCACATGGGAAAGGCTAGGATCTAAAAACAATTGAATTCTAGGATATCAGAAAAAAAATTTCGATGGTATCCATGTCTCTGCACAAGGAACAGTTCAGCAGGTTGATGTTAAGATCTAAAATTTGTCTTGCTACAGAAATAAGAATCCAGATTATGTCTTGTGGTATTCTAACAATGCTATAAAAGATCTGTTGATTTGAAGAAAAAAAAAAAAGATGAGAAGAGAGGAAAAATTGTACATGGGAGCCAGTAAACTAATCTTGCAATAGTTATGATATTTCCAAAATTACTTTAGAGAATGCTCCAAACTACATCTTAGAGTTTTAAAGTTATGAGATGCACATGAGGGCTAAAAGGGTGTCCATATTTGAAGTTAACACAGTTGTGTGCTCTCCACTTTCTATTACTAGGCAGATGACATCAAAGACCCAGCGATTATTAAATGAAATCAATTATTTGAATAATGGAAAAGTTGAGGTCATAAAAGAAAAGGGTCCTTTCAGTAAGCTCACGAGTAGTTAGCAGCACATCATCTCTGTCATTCTTGGAATGTATATGGTTCCTATTTTGCTGTCAATGGCAGTGGATTTATACAGGTTATACAATAAAGCAATCTATGTTTTTATTCTTCAGATCCTGGCCCTTAAAAGTTTTTGCTAAATATGTGAATTGATTGGATATCAGACTGATTTAAATCATCCACCACACTGGCCACATTCATTCCTATTTTATGTATATTTTCTGTATTTAGACTTGATATACTTCAAGATCCTGAGAAAAATGTTTTAGGCACAATGACCTTGTCTTTTCCCTTCAAGTTCTGCCTCAATTTCTAATCAATATATAAATCAATTTTATATATCTTAAATTAAAAAAATGCATCTTCTTTAGCTTATTTTTCAAAACTGTTAATGTACATTTCTTTCAGACTGTAAACTTCAGTGTGATAGAAAACTCTTCAGAATTAAAGATTCACTCAGGAAAGAAAGAGTTCCTTGGATAGAGTTATTTGACCAGGCATTTGCGTTTCTATCTGCTGTCATTATCCTTCTGACACTGTGGTAAACACATATTTTCATATTTTATTGAGACTTTTTCCCAATTAGTTTTTTGAAAGAAGCTTTCACATCTTTATTCCGCAAACTGTAGATCAAGGGATTCAACATGGGGATGATAATAGTGTAGAACACAGAGGCCCACTTGTCTTGGTCCAGAGAGTAGCTGGAGGTTGGCCTCAGGTACATAAACATGACAGTGCCATAGAAGAGAATGACACCAGTAAGGTGAGACCCACAGGTAGAGAAAGCCTTAAGACGGCCTTCAGCTGAGCGCATTCTAATGATTGTGATGAGGATAAAAGCATAGGAGATGAAGATGATGAGGATGGTGCTGAATTCAATGAAACCACACAGACTAAAGAGCAAGATCTCGCTGATGTAGGTGTCTGAGCAGGAGAGAGCCAAGAGCGGTGGTATTTCACAGAAAAAGTGGTTGATGATATTGGAACCACAGTAATTCAGGCTGAAGGTGAGGGAAGTGTGTGCTATTAAACTCACAAGACCCGCCAGATAAGATCCAAGCATGAGGCTCAAGCAGACTCGCTTGGACATGAGGGTGCTATAGTGGAGGGGTCGGCAGATGGCCACAAAGCGATCATAGGCCATGGCAGCCAAGACATAGCACTCAGCGTCCACAAAACCTACAAAGAAAGCAAACTGGGTGGCACAGCTGGAGAAGGAGATAACTTTGTGCTTCGTTAAGAAGTCAGCCAGCATCCTGGGAGCAATGGCTGAAGAGTAGCCCAGGTCAACAAAGGAGAGGTTGCAGAGGAAAAAATACATGGGTGTGTGCAGCTGAGTGTCTGTCATGATCAGGATGATCATGCCCATGTTCCCCACCACATTGACCAGGTAGACAATGAGGAAGACTGCAAAGAAGATGATCTGCAGCTGAGGATCCTGAGTGATGCCCATAAAGACAAACTCAGTCACCAGGGAGTGGTTTTCTTTATCCATTGCTTCAGTGGTATGTGTACCTGGATTTGGCTTATTGGTGAGTGTAGTAAATTTCCTATCTCAGGAGATACTCAAAGATAAGCAATCACATTCCAGAGATATTGTTATGTGTATATTAGTACAATAAATGAAGATTGTGTTTGTGGTGCTTCTTAAAAATCCTTCCAGTAATTAGACTTTATGACCAATAGGACCAATGACTTTGGCTATGGTGTTGGTTATGGGTCTTCTCGTCCTGTCCATTCTACATAGGAGAAGATGGTATTTTCTTGGAAATGTCAAGTTCTGCCTCTTCAATGTCCTTGGTACTCTGAGGTCATTTATCACATGTGTACTAAATGTTTGACCTGGTATGGGCAATTACTTGTCTTATTCATTAGTAAAGAAGTGCAGTGTTGAGTTTTCTTTGCTTCTTTCTAAAACAAAACAAATGTACATGTAGATGAGGGATAGGTGTTGATTCTCATTACAGGTGCATAAAGAGGTGAAAATGAACTGCCCTAGGACCTAAAAATAAAACATATCACACACACAGAAAATGAAATATTGGAATAGTGGTCAGAAATATAAAAAATGGCAGTGGAAAATAATATATTCTTTTAAAAATTTTGAAGTTCCTGAATATTTACTATATTTCATTCATACAACTATGTGAAGTAGATGCTATGATTGTATCCATATTATATCCAAAAAGAACAAGACCTGATATTGAATAATCTTAACAAAGTCAATAGCCAGTAAGCAGCAAAACTGGATCTGACACTAAAAAATTTTTTCATATTGTTACTTTATGTGTATATGCTATTTGGTGGCATTTGAAACTATTTTTATGTCTACCTTTCTGTCTCTTGTGCTGTCTGCTATACATGGAAACAGACTTGGTCTTCTTGTGTCTCTTACTTTTAGAATCACTTCAGCATTGAGGTGTGGGGACATAATGAGAGTCCTTGAATAATATTGTTTCTGACTAATTAGTAAAGATTCAAGGACATATCATTCAGGTGAAATTAAGGAAGCATTGTCCAACTCAGTGATCCCACAGTGGCATGCATTTGTTAAGCCTTTTTCATTTTGAATGGAGGAATATCTGCCCAGTTGCAGAATTAGGACAGTAGTGGGGGAAACCAAACCAAAATAAACAAATGTAAGTAAATTAGAAATAAGTAGCTATATACTGTATAAACATGAAGGGAGAATACAGATTGCATCTACTTTTATTGGTTTAATACTCAAGGAAAAAAAGAAAGCAGAGTTGTATAATGTATCTTTAAGGGGTTATAGACATTTAAAGTAGCTTATCATAAATCCTAGGATTTAAAAATAATGAAAGGTACACCTGGATTTTTCAATTTCCACACAATATAATTAATCACTGTGAAGAACAGGCTCTAATAATACCATGCATTATCACAAGAGTTTGTTTTATAAAGCTGTAAAATTTTTTTCTGTACAAATCATTTTTAATATTTTGTAAATGTGTGCAATAATTCATACACTAGGTCACTTAGGAAAATAAACTGAAAAGAGAAGCCTGCAAGAAGCTGCTTGAAAAACATATTTTTGGTAAAGAACTTGTACTTACATGATACAAAGAAAATTTAAAACTCAACATTAAGAGAATAAACAACGTAATAAGAATGAGCAAAAAAGGAGGGATGGAGGAAGGAAAGTATCTTTATTTTCTTCGAATTATATCTTTGAAATATGTTCTCTTTATATTCATAGAAATAGTTTACAAATTTAAACACTTACCAATGAATGTATATGTTGCAAATAAGTTCATGAAATATGCTCAGATGTTCATAATCTTGAAATGCAAATGAAAGATGTAACGAAATATTGCTGCACATCTGTTAAAAAAGTTAAACTTAAAAAAGAATGACCATGCCAAGTGTTGACAAATAAGTGGAATCATTGAAATTTCTATTATTAGTATAAATATAAAATAGTACAAACACTTTGGAAAGCACTTTCCTTACTGAATAAAAAATATACACATGGACTCTATGATCTAGTTATTTAAAAAAAGGAAAGAAACAAAATGGTTATATGTGGGTGACCAAATAAATAAATTGTGGTATGTTTATGAAATGAAACAATACTCAGCAATGAAAAGGAACAGACTATTGAACATGAAATATGATGCATAGTTTTCAAGATAAGAAATTGAAAAAACACAGAGAAAATATTACAATTTGTGTAATTCCATTTACAAAAATTGTTAAAATGAAAGATAATTACAGAAAATAGATCAATGATCAAGTTTTAGGATTGTATGTGAGGAGGATCAGGAGAAGAGGGATACCATGAGTAAAAAAAAAAAAAATCTTATAGGGCTGATAGTTTGCAATCTTTTAAAAATTTATTGAAATTTTTGTTCATCATATAATGCTTAAATATTTTATAGGGCACAGTGCAATATTCCAACTCACACACACAACATAAACCTATTACACCAGTCAACTTAAATGTGCATTTCCTTTTCTTTTTATTAATAACCTTCCAGCTCCTCTTCCAATACCTCATATTGTATTATAATTCATTATTGTGAACCATAACAATTTGCTGTCTTGATTTGTGTGATGGTTTCATGAGTATACACATATGTTAAAACATAAATTTTTTATACTATAAATATATTCATTTATTACATGTCAGTGACATCTTATTATAATTATCTTTAAAATACTTATTTGTTTATTTGAATGGAAAAGTGACAGAGAAGTGAGAGAGAAAGAGGGAGAAAGAGAGAGACACATTCCATCTATGCCCTATTTTACTTCTCATATACCCACAACTGTGGGGGCTGAGCGAGGCTTAAATCAGGAGCCTAGAATCCAACAAGGTCTCCCACATGCATGATAGGGACCCAGGAACTTGGGTTATCACCCACTGCCTTCCTAGGCTCAATACTAGGAAGGCTGGTCAGAGGTGGATGAGCTGGGTCTCAAGTCTGCACTTCAGTAGGTATGCATAGGATGCAGGCATTCAAAGTGGAAGCCTAAAGCACAGCACCAAAAAGCCTTCTCCTATGTAGCTATTGTCTAAAGCACTGGAGAAACTGTCCCTGCTCCAGCTCAGGGCATTCTTACTACCTGTGAATGCGCACATCATTTTATAGATTAGGTTGGTTGGGAAACAATTTAGACTGAGAAATTTTGGAAAGTCACAGTGAGTTAGTTGTGAAGGATTGCCAATTGCTCGCAAAATGATGTTTTCATGTTTTCCCCTTATGCATCATGTAGAGACCTGAAAATAATGCACCAGGAAACAAATACCAATAGTTAGTGGATTCTTGCTCTGTACCAACAGGGAAAACCGATACCAATGCTGAAAATAGGAGCTATTTAGCTAATTTCATAATTCTACAGACAAGTGAGCAGACTCAGTCATCAATCTCTAACATACAGAGGATAGAAGATTGCAGTATTTAGAGGAGTATGAAATACCCTGTAATAACATGGCACCAGGAGTGAGACTGACTCCCAGTTGGGCATATTCCAATTCGTTCATTTTACTAAGCTGTGAAATGGGATTAGGGACTCATTCTCTTACCCCTCTAAGATCCAATGTTCTGGCTAAATGAAGTGCTTCTGAAAGCACACTGACAGTTCTGTTATAGTGGAAAGATAAATCCAGGCTTTATCATATACTGCTATGGATTTCCAGCACACTACTTATCTTTTTTCAGCCATAGATTTTCATCTGTTGAATTAAGTTATTAATTCATACTATTGTTAAGTTGTAAATAGCTTTCTGTAAAGATGAGTAAGACTATATAGAGTGCTGAATTCAGTGACTGTCATATGCTAAGTGCTTAAAGGGTTTGGCCATTATGTTGAAATAAAGATATTTTAACTTAGTATATTATTGGGCAATCAGCTCCTGGGGAAAATGAGTACTGCTTACTTCATGGAGATGATGTATTAGGGAGTGTTTCTTTAGTTCTATACCACTTTCCCTAAATGATAAATAAATAGAACTATAACACTCAAAAGCAGGCTTGACTAAGACTGAAGAAAAGAGAATCTTTACTTTTCAATCCCACATAGTCAAAGTTCAAGCTGTCTGATTCTTGAAGAAACTATAGAATATCAATCTAACAAACTACTCAATCATTACGAAAAAACTCAAATGTCTCAAAAGAGATCATAAAAATATTATTTTATGGAAGCAAATGTGGGTGAAGTATATTTTAGACTTCAAAGTATTACTTGATTTTGCAAGTTCATTTGAAAATGCTGGAGATAGAGTCTGGGGATGATTAATTGTCACATCTTAGATAATTCCTGCATTTGATGCAACTTCCCTATCTGTATATTCTAGAATTCCTTCCAATTCCATAATTTTCTTCATTTACACATATGAAGAGATAACCAAAAGTCAAACCCATTGCCTACATCTCTTTTCAAAAATTTTAAATGGAGTGATTCTGGTATCAAGTAGAGCTCACGCCTAAAGAAGCACTGGACACTGTAACACTATACTAGGCTAGGTCACATCTCTCTCCTTCTGTCCCATGATGCAAATGTGATCTGAATTGTTTTCTACCTGTTGGTGAGAGGCTGAATATGTCTTCTTCTCTGATGAGAGGTTTATGAGCAAATATTCTGGGAAGAATCTAAAGACATCCAATTGTTCTGTTAGTTTTCTCTGAGCTACGTGCTCATCTCACCTTTGCTCCTGTGTGCAGGAGGTATTTATGTCTCAGACTCAGAAAAATTTTCCCAGAAGAAATATGATGAAATGCTTTCTGAATTCACAGGAGACTCAAAAATTTGATAAATTGTCATCCCAAAAGAATTTCTTCTTCTTTTCCTTCAACCTTAATAATAAAAGAAAACTCAGGGGATTTTGAAGACACTTCCGTGATGGTTGAATGTGTCAGGAGCACTGTGTCCCCAAGCATGACTACATGCTGTGATTCTGAGTGACTGAGAAAGGTCCTTTGTCAATACTTGAAAATCTTTTCAAAGAGGATAATACTTTCCACATTCTATGAATACATATTAAACTATAGTTATAATGGTTAAATAAAATAATAAAGGAACAATTATTTCTAACTAAAAACAGAAAGAAATGGATTCAAGGAAATTATGGGAGGTGTTCATTGTGTCTATTAACTTCATTGTGATGATGGAATTTCTGGTATTTGAATACCTCTGAACTCATCAAATCATACACATTAAATATGTGCAGTTCTTTGCAATTCATCAGTTATATCTCAACACTGCTGTCTTTAAAAAATCATTCAAATGTTGTCAGGGAGCTACGATAAACAAAGTCTTATAGAAATTCTTTTAAATAAACCATCATTTACTCATTAGGGGAATGAAGAAGCCTAAATTTCAAAACACTCATTTAGAGCTCTATGTACCTGTTACCTTAGACTTTTCAAAGGATGTTGTCCACTTCCAGTGGGGGGGAAAAAAAAAACTGCTTTAATTGCTTTGTATTTTTGCATGCAAGGAACTTTTGGTGCATCTTTTAGCAAGAAGAAATTTTGTATTTCACTGCCGTGCAGATTGAAGCACTGTGTCTTTACATTTCTAGTAGAAATTAAAAGGGTTATTGAAGATGTTTTGCTCAGGCTTCGGTTTTTACAGAGGCACTGCCAGGGCTCCTCTCAGAGCTGAGAAATGTCTAGAAAACTTTTAATGTGCAAAGCTGTAGACATATAAGCTCAGCACTGATAGGCAATAATGGTCACTTTTAGAGAACTAAGCATTGCTGCTTCACCAGAAATTTCAGCAAATATACAGTAAATTTGATTTTTTTTTTTTTGACAGGCAGAGTTAGACAGTGAGAGAGAGGCACACAGAGAGAGTTATAGACAGTGAGACAGAGAGAAAGGTCTTCCTTCTGTTGGTTCACTCCCCTAATGACCGCTATGGCCGGCACTGCGCCGATCTGAAGCCAGGAGCTGGGTGCTTCCTCCTGGTCTCCCATGTGGGTGCAGGGCCCAAGCACTTGGGCCATCCTCCACTGCACTCCCTGGCCACAGCAGAGAGTGTCTTTTCAAAGCAGCACAAATAATGTAAATGGTCATCAGATACTGAGCAATACCATTTTTTGTGTCTCTTAGATGGAAGGTACATTTGGACAATGGGGTACTTTGTAATTCTTAATCTAGTCTACAAATATTGAAAATTATTTGTTACTCTGGAAGATGGGGAAGAGTTTCAAGGTGAGGGAAACTCTTGCTTATTGATTATGTGTATGTGTTGGATGTACATATTTATTTATTCATATTTATTAATTTATTCTATCTCTAAAGTCACCCTGTGAGGTCATAATTAGAAATGAGAAAAAAGAGGCTGGCACTGCGGCTCACTAGGCTAATCCTCCGCCTTATGGCGCTGGCACACCGGGTTCTAGTCCCGGTTGGGGCACCAGATTCTGTCCCGGTTGCCCCTCTTCCAGGCCAGCTCTCTGCTGTTGCCAGGGAGTGCAGTGGATGGCCCAAGTGCTTGGGCCCTGCACCTGCATGGGAGACCAGGAGAAGCACCTGGCTCCTTCCTACGCATCGGCGTGATGTGCTTGCCGCGTGATGTGCTTGCCGCAGCGCGCTGGCCGTGGCGGCCATTGGAGGGTGAACCAATGGCAAAGAAAGACCTTTCTCACTGTCTCTCTCTCTCACTGTCCACTCTGCCTGTAACACATACTAAACTGAGCTCCTGTATACAAAGAGAATTGAAAAAGGAATCTAGATGTGAATGAAAGGGGAGGGGGAGTGGGTAAGGGGGAAGAGTAGTGGGGGGGAGGGGAGATATGGGTGGGAAAACCATTGCAACCCACAAGTTGTACCTTGGAAATTTATATTCTAAATAAAAAAAATAAATTAAAA
The DNA here is from genome assembly GCA_015711505.1 of Sylvilagus bachmani. Taxonomy (NCBI): domain Eukaryota; kingdom Metazoa; phylum Chordata; class Mammalia; order Lagomorpha; family Leporidae; genus Sylvilagus; species Sylvilagus bachmani. The sequence continues at coordinate 98,430,779 of CM027387.1, read as the reverse complement.
AAAAAATCGGCGAAC
>CM027387.1:98411790-98430264 GCA_015711505.1 Sylvilagus bachmani | reverse complement strand
TCATTCTTCTGTCCTACCTTTTCATTTTTGCAGCCATCTTGAGGATCCGTTCTGCTGAAGGCAGGCACAAAGCCTTTTCCACCTGTGGTTCCCACTTGACCACAGTCACCATATTTTATGGAACCCTCTTCTGCATGTACTTAAGGCCCCCATCAGAGAAGTCTGTTGAGGAGTCCAAAGTCATTGCAGTTTTTTACTCCTTTTTAAGCCCAATGCTGAACCCATTGATCTATAGCCTAAGGAATAAGGATGTGATTCATGCCCTGCAGCAAGTAATTAAGGACATTTCTTCTATAAAATTGCAGTTTGGGTATCTTTTCGCTTTTTATCACTAACGGTGTTGACCATGATTTCTTAAAAGAGATAAATTAGTGTTCCATATTATGACTTGTAGTTAACCAGAACTCTAAGTAACCACCTTTGCTAATTTCTTCTCAGATTAACACTATAAAGACAAATATTTCAAGAAAATTATAACATTAAATTAAAATACATTTTTAGTGCAGAAATTGTAAATATGAACTGTTCAGTATTTTATCACACTCTATAATAACTTAATGTCTTTACTTTGGTAGGTTATCTATTATAACTAACATTATGATAGGAACTCTGGAAATTTATTTTATTTGAGAAATGTCATTTCATAGAACTGCATTATCATTGAAAAGAGTGTGAATAGGTTTGCACTTATTTTTCTTCAATGATAATATGATATCTACTGTCTCTGTAAGAATGGCTCTGATGCCTGACTAATCACTGTGATCAGCTGGCAGAAAATTTAAATATATTGATCACCTGTTGGTTTAAATTTTCTGTAAATTTTCTTTTCATTCATCAAATTATATGTTATGTTTCTTAATTTTGGAAGCCAAGTGGCAACTCCCTATTTATGAGTTTTAAAGGATAGGGATTCAACTCAGTGTAGCCAAATGGCATATCTGGTATACTTTACATTGCAATAGCTCTGACTCACAGATAATTTATTAGGAGTCAGTGGGTCCTATGAATTGACTTATTCAGAAACAGTAAATAACGGTGGGTGTGTAGGGGTCTGGCATCGTGCAGTGACAGCATCACCTATGGGCTTTTGTTATAGTCCCAGCTGCTCTACTTCTGATCCAGTGCTCTGGTAGCACACTTGGGAAAGTAGTGAAATTTGGCCCAATTGCTTGGGTCCCTGCACTCATGTAGAAGCTCTCGGCTCCTGGCTTCAGCCTGGCCCAGCACTTGTCATTGTGGACATTTTGGGAGTGAACCAGGTGATGGAAGATCTCTCCCTCTGTGTCTCTCCATCCTCTGTCTCTGCAACTCTGCCTTTCAAATAAATAAAATAAATCTTTTTTTCTTTTTAAAGGTGAGAGTGTATTCTAAAGGACAAAACCAAATATACACTTTGGCTCGTAAAATTGTGAATCATTTCCTTTATAAAGTTATTCAGCAGTTTTCAAAACTTCTATCAAGAGTCACTAGTAAAAAGACCTATATAAAATGATACATACTTCACTTACATGGAAGAGAGAGAGAGAGAAAGAGAGAGAGAAAGCACTGTTGTTACATTGCCTTATATGTTGAGTGTTTTAATATTTCACATTGTGGGTTTAATTAACCCTACTAAAGGAAACGCTGTTAAAGATTCCATTATTGTATTTACCATATAACATTAAAATTATTTTGAAGCATATCACTCAGACTTGTAGTTTTGATAAAGCTCTGTCCCATTCTTTGCTTGAAACACCAAGGTGTATCAAAATCCTGTTTAAGGAAACATAACCAAAAAGAGAAAGAAAGTAATTTCTGTGTTACTTGAATATATAAATTTAAGAGCAGGGCCAGCACTGTGGCATGGTGGTTAAAGCTGCCGCCTGCAGTGCCAGCAACCCATGTGGGTACTGGTTCAGGTCTTGGCTGCTCCACTTCTGGTCCAGCTCTCTGCTGTGGCCTGGGAAAATGGTGGACTATGATCCAAGTCCTTGGGCCCCTACACCGACATGGGAGACCTGGAGGAAGTTCCTGGCTCCTAGCTCCTGGCTTTGCATCAGTGCAGCTCTGGCCATTGTAGCCATCTGGCGAGTGAACCAGCAGATGGATACCTTTCTTTGCCTGTGCCTCTCTGTGACTCTGCCTTTCAAATGAATAAATAAATTTTTAAAAAATTAAGAGCTATTTGTTTCATGTTGGCTATGATAGCAGCACAATGTAAAAAAGTAATCATTCAGAGCTGCCCTTGTGGTATAGTCAGTAAAGCTGCTGCTTGCAATGCCAGCATCCCATGGGGCACTGGATCAAGTTGTAGCACTTCTGATCAAGCTCGCTGGTAATGGGCTCAAGAAAGCAGTGGAAGACAGCCCAAGTACTTTGGTCTCTGCACCCATGTGGGAGATTGGAAGAAGCTCCTATCTCCTGGCTCCTGCATTCAGTCTAGTCCAAAGCTGGTCATTGTGGCATCTGGGAAGTGAACCAGCAGTTGGAAGATCGACTCTCTCTCTCACTCACTCGCTCTCGCTCTCGCTCTCATCACCTCCCCTTCTCTCCCTTTTCCCATCCCTCCCTCCCTCTCCCTCTCTCTCTCTCCTCTCTTTTTCTGTAACCCTGCCTTTCAAATAAATAAAATAAACACTTAAAAAAAAAGAGAAAGTAATCATTAGACACACCAATGCAGGTTCCTTTCATTTTAGAGAATCAGCACTGTTTGTTCAGGGAGATATTGTTTTGTTTTACAACAGAATTCTCTGTTAAACCAGGTATTATTTGCATTCCTAACAACCAGAATAATCTGATACTCAGGTTTATAATCCTATTTGAAAAATGTTCTGTTAGAATCAATACAAAAGTGTTCTTTTTATCTATTTATTCTATTTTTTGAAATGTCTATGTTAGTTTCATTTTCAAAATCTGAGAACCACTGCAACTTGCTGTTGAACAAACCAGAATTCAGTCCTGGAACCTTTCCTAATCCAAGTAGGTGAACTACTTGTAGTTTGTCTTTATTTATACTCTACTTACTTGCTTTTATTTGTGATTTATTGCTTCAATGTACAAGTATTTTCATGACAGCCATCTCAGAAATCCTTTAAAGATAAATCAGTTATGCATAAAATAATTGTGGTACTTAATCATAAGTTAGTGCTCACCTTTCTATCAATATTTAAATCTTCACAAATAAAACAGTGTAAGAATTATTATTCTCATTTATAATATTTAGAGTGTTAGCTACAAAGAGATTAAATGGCTTGTACATAGTCATTCAGCCACCAATGCTTCACAAAAGCAAACCCCTTATATAAATTCCATCTATTTCCAATTTATAATGCAGTGATTAACAAACTCTTTAACACAGGGTAAATGCTGGAAGGGATGATGGGAATAAGAAGCTAACAAGGTAACTGCCGTAGATGAAATAATTGTGATCATGCTACTAGCAATAAATATCCTAAGATTAACATCAATTTTCTATGGTATGTCAGGTTAACATGATAATTTATGTGCATTATAAGTAAAATTGTACTATTCAATGCAAGAGCAGGGAATTTTTCTATATCTTATCTGTATTTAATATGTATTTTATTAATATATATACTAAATTATTCACTCTTGCTCATTAGAAAGAATTAAAAAATGCAGGCTAATATCAATAAAATATAAAGTTAATAATATGATACTGATACAATATCTTATGCCTTAAACCAATAGTTAGCATATTTGCAATTCATCATATTATACATTTAGATGCTTACACATTATTATAATTCATAAACCAAAATTAGGATCTATGTCATATATGAATGGTTCATAATATTTGCAGTTTCATACAGATTAAGTATTTCAAGACAGCACCACATTTTAAAATCATTTTTCAAATTGACACAAAATTGTACATATTTATGTGACACCTTGTATATACATTGTGTAGGGTTCAAATTATGGTAAACATTTATCTCCACATTTATCACATCTTACTGGTGAAGCATTCAAAATCCTTTCCGTTAGATTTTCTGACATATACCATTATATATAGCCACTCTATTCAGTAATAGAACACAAGAACTTATTTCTTGCATAAAACTGTAACTTAGAGTCTGTTGAACCAACTTCATCATTCCTTCTTTAATCCTACTCTTCTGAGTCCCTGATAACCACTAATTTACTCTCAACATCTATAAAATAAGTATTCAAATTTACACAAGTGAGATCATGCAATATTTTTCTTTTTGTGCTTGAATTAATTTACTTAATGTAATATTCTCTGGTTCCATCCATGTTATCCCAGTTGACAATTGATGGAGACTTACGTTGTTCCCGTTTCTTTTTTATTATGAATAGTGCTACAATAAATAGAAAAAATCAGATAAAATCAAATTAAAAAGCTCATGCATAGCAAAAGTATCAGCCTGTTGAAAGGAGAGAATTATTTGCAGACTGTATATTTACAAGGAGTTAATATCCAGAATACATAATGAATGCAAATAATTCAATAGCAAAAATATAGTCTGATTTAAAATGGAAAATAAGATCCAAATAGACTCTTGCCAAAGGTCAGAAGTGACCAACAGGTATATGAGCAAATGCATGACATTACTAATCATCAAGGAAATGTGAGTCAAACCAAGTGAGATGTCACCTCTCACCTGTTAGAATGACTGTCCAAAAAAAGACAAAAGAAATGCTGGTGAGGGTGTGAAGAAAAGGGGACACTGTGGGTGGTAATGTAAATTAGAACTATCATGATGGAGACCATTATGGGGGTTCTTCAAAGAACTAAAAATAGATCTATCATATGACCTAGCTGTTTACTTCTGGATATATATCCAATTGAAATAAAATGAACATGTCAAAGAAATACCTTCCACCCCTGGTTATTGCTGCACCATCACCATAGCTATGATATGGAATCAACCAGAGGAGAATGGATGAAATAAATGTAACACACACACATGCACAGACACACATGCACACACTCGCACACATGTGCACACACATACATGCACACACATGCGCACACATGCACATACATGCACACACACTCACTGGAATATATTAAGACATGTAAAGGAATGGCATCTTCTACTTTGTTGTGTATGTCAGGACTTCTAGTATAATGTTAAAGCCGGATGCTAAGGTTTCAATATTTGTCATCAAAAATTCATATTCCAATATCCTCCCTGATGCAACAATGTTAAAAATGAGACCTTTAGGAGGCAACTGGGTGGAGTAGTACACTTGTAAAAAGACTGGATGGAACTAGGTAGGTTCCTTGTGTGCTTCCACCTTCTGCCATGTAAACACATAGCATTCAAGGTGCCATTTTGGAAACAAACTTCTTACCATACTGTGATCCTATTGGCACGTTGTAACTGGGCTTTATACCCTCCAAAATTGCTGAAATTCATTTTTATCATTTGTAAATTATGCACTCTTAGGTATATTATTATGGTAGCATTAATGGACTAAGAATCGCCTATAACATTTCTTTTTATTTTAACTTTTATTTAATAAATATAAACTTCCAAAGTACAACTTTTGAATTTTAGCAGCTTCCCCCCTCATATCCTGCCCAGTCACAACCATCCCATATCCCACTCCCTCTCCCATCCCATTCACATCGAGATTCATTTTCAAATATCTTTATACACAGAAGAAGATAAATTTAGTATACACTAAGTAAAGATTTCAATAGTTTTCACCCACACAGAAACACAAAGTATAAAGTACTATTTGTGTGCTAGTTATGCCGTTAATTCACATAGTACAACACATTAAGGACAGAGATCCTACATGGGGAGTAAGTACACAGTGACTCCTGTTGTTGATTTAACAATTGACACTCTTGTTTATGGTGTTAGTAATCACTCGAGGCTCTTTTCATGAGCTGCCAAGGCTATGGGAGCCTCTTGAGTTTGCCGACTATGATCTTATTTAGACAAGGCCATAGTTAAAGTAGAAGTTCACTCCTCCTTTCAGAGAAAGGTACCTCTTTCTTTGATGGCCCATGTTTTCTGCTGGGTTCTCATTCACAGAGATCTTTCATTTAGGTCACTTTTTTTTCCCACAGTGCCTTTGCTTTCAATGCCTGAAATACTCTCATGGGTTTTCTAGCCAGATCCAAAAGCCTTAAGGGCTGATTCTGAGGCCAGAGTGCTGTTTAGGACATCTGCCATTCTATGAGTCTGCTGTGTATCTGCTTCCCATGTTGGATTGTTCTCTCTTTAATTCTATCAGTTAGTATTAGCAGACACTAGTCTTGTTTATGTGATCCCTTTGACACTTAAATGCTATTATTATGATCAATTATGAACTGAAACTGATCCCTTTGACTAGTGAGATGGGATTGATACATGCCACCTTGATGGGATTGAATTGGAATCCCCTGGCATGTTTCTAGCTCTACCTTTAGGAGCATGTGCCAAACTGTACATCTCCTCCCTCTCTTATTCCTACTCTTATATTTAGCGGGGATCACTTTTCAGTTAAATTTAAACACCTAAGAATAATTGTGTTAACTAAAAAGTTCAATCAATTGCATTAAGTAGAACAAAAGAATACTAAATCTCCTATAACATTTCAATAAAATTATCCATTTGAAATTTGCAAAAACAAATAAAAACTTACAGGACAAGAAGGATGTATCAAACTATCTGACTATTATGACATTTTTGTAGCTAAGATCGAAAGGCCACCACAAAACACACCAAATATAGGAGTTAAAGGAAAAGTTTATTGTTGGGGGGATCTGACAAGCTGGAGAGAGAGGGTGAGAGAGAAAGAGAGAGAGAGAGCAGGGCTTCGTATAGCCTTGCAGGACTGTGAAGCGGGAGCAGGAGATCCTGTTAGGGTGGGAGAGGAGTTGACACTTGTGATTGGGCTGTTTGGCCACCTGATCTTTCATATGCCAGGCTGGATTTTGGAGAGGCCAAAACTCATTTTTACAAGATGGCAGCCTGGCCAGAGCCCAAGATGGTGCCCAGGGCTTAAGATGTCACCTCAGATAAGATGGCACCATTTCACTAACATCGCCCCCCCCCTTTGTAATTAACATTTTTAAAGATTTATTTATTTATTTGAAAGACAGAGTACAGAGACCCTTTTGTTTTTTATAAAGGAAGTGATGTATTAGGATTACATTGGCTGCAAGAGCCCAGAAAGCATGGATAGATGATGATCTATCTTCTAGAGCTACTTCCTGCTGTCATGGAGTCTCAGTCACTCTCTGCTGGTGAGACAACATCTTAAGTCATGATCTCCTGGGTAGGGAGCCGAGTATATCCCTGTAGTAGTATTTCAATGATCACCTAGCTAATGAAGGCTTTGGTTTGTTCCATTACCACCCCCTGTAAACACTTGAACAGACATGGTAGTATAAAAGCCAAGGTGAGACTAACAGTCAGTGGTCCTAGGAGTGGCATTAGCCAAGTAGTGAGGGGACTCCATAGGCCTGAAGAGAGGAGAGGTTCTCTGGACCCTGGGGCAGACTCTTTAATAGATGTGGCAACTTGTTGGGGGCATTTTAACATCTTGTTTTACCTGACCCCATTGATTAACATAATAGCAACATTGTTCTACCAAAAGGATACAAGTTCCCCCTTTTTAGCTGTTATAAGTTCTAAAGCCAGTTTGTTCTGTAGTACCACACCTGTTAGCGAGATTGATTTGGCTTTTTTTATTTTTTGGCTTTTTTTTTTTTTTGACAGGCAGAGTGGACAGTGAGAGAGAGAGACAGAGAGAAAGGTCTTCCTTTGCCATTGGTTCACCCTCCAATGGCCGCCGCGGCCAGTGCGCTGCGGCCGGCGCATCGAGCTGATTCAATGGCAGGAGCCAGGTGCTTGGAGATCTTGTATGGCATCAGCTGAAGTCTCAATAGACATAGTGACCTCCTCTTATAACTGTTGGAGTTGTTTTGGAGCTGGTTGTTGAGATAATGTTATAAGCTGTTCCTGTGATCACTACTGACAAGAGGGAGGCTACAAAGCTGATTCAACCAAAACTGGGAGAAAGACTGCTCATGTCTTGTGGGTAGAGGGGTTTGATTGTAGGAAAATTTTGAATAATCATAAGTGGGGGATGAGGGCCACTGATACACATGGGCTGGGAGTAGAGCCGCTGATGTAAGTGTAGAGTGTATGATTATAAAGAAATAAGGCCCCAAGTGGGCTAGACAGGGTCTAAAACAAAGGACAGAGTCATTACTAGAGGGCCTAAGAAAGGTGCTTTCTAAACCAGGAGCACGCTTTTCATTGAAAGGCAAATAGAAACTGACAGAAGGGGCTTGATAATAATCAAGTGGGCTTTAAGGCCTTGCCAGTTAGGAAGCCCAGACCTATAAAAGATAGAACAATAAAAGGCAGTTTCAATAATAGTGTCTTAAAATCTGTTTCTTAATTACCATCAGTCAATTGGATTTTTTTTCTGTTCTTAGTAATCTGAATTAACCACATTTTTTAAAAGTTGGAACCTGTAATACATTATTGGCTTTATCTGTTTATAAAAATTGTCCCAAGGTATTAGATATATTGGAGGCCAAGGAAAAAGAAGTCCTTTGGAACCTAAGAGGATGCATTTAAATACAGAGTCAACAAGGTTTTAACTTCCATGAGCAGTAAATCTGATATACAAAACTGTGGATGACAAAAGACTTCAAATAGCCATGTTTACAATTATAAACTCATTAACCAACAGGAAGAGGCACTTGCTTGCACTACACAGTATTTTGAAAGCACCTGCAGGATTTTATGGCATTTATCCCTTTTAGGCCTCTGGGCCATTCTCATAAAGATAACCATCATGTCAGATAACAACACAACAAGACAACTTTCGGGCATTTGTATCTATAGTATTTTATACTACCATAAGTTAAAATTTAGCACCACATTACATTGACAGTACCTGTAATATAATCCAAATATCCTTATTAGTTGGTGTCTCTATAAGATGAGAGAAATATGCTTTGATATTTCCAAGGGCTCAATTGGAATTATCAAAGTCCAAAGAATTTGGAGCTTTGGGTTTTTGAATGTCAAGGACGCCAAGAGGGTTTAAAATATCTAGTAGAAACATGGTCATGATATATACATATAGCAAATTTGATCATTGTTAGAAGGTAATTACTCATATGCTTTAGAATGAGTATATATCCAAACAAATCGTAAATAATTTAGCTGCTTTTAAACAATCAAAACTTAACAGATCATTAAGAGAACACAATAAATTACTCTCTTTGGTTATTCCAATTCTAATTTTACATCAACGAAAAATATATTAATAGCTTTTATATCCAAAAATGTATTTCTTTCATAACCATTTGTGACTTCCACACAGCTTCTGCAACTTACTTGAAGCTTTCTCTCTTTTGCATGCCAGTCTCAAATAAACCAGCTATCGCGATACAGTAATTCTTATAAACCATGTCCTTTCTTTATTCAAAAAGAAAACTCTTTCCTTCTTAACCATCCTTACCAGGAACGTACTTCAAGCAGTGTTGATTTATTTTTTATTAGGACAATTTATAAAAACATGTTAGCATACCCAAAAAGTTTTTCTATAGAATACATTTAACACATTTATCATTTGTCTTTACCCAATTTTTATTTAACAATTACACCTAGATGATTAAAGATGCTGATGTTATATCATACCTCCGTCTGAATTAAGGTTGTAATTGAATTTATATGGAATTTTACTCCTTTTAGCTGTAAATCAGTGACATTAATCCAAAGATAACCATTGCTATCAGAAACCTGTTAAACCAAGTTGTAAAACAAGTTTGGCAAGTTATTGTTCATCATTTTGTTAGGTTTAATGGGAGAGGACATCCATCAGAGCAGATGGGCACCCTTCCAGAGATTCTTAAGGAGAATCTGATAGATGACAGAATAAAGGGCAATTATGGAAAAAGGAGATTATTTCTGGAAATAGTAATTAACCCGGTGATTCTGCTGGTTTGAAGGACCAGTAGTCTTGATCATTATTTCACATAGGTTGCGGAAAATATCTCTCAGGGTAATGTGAACATTAATGGGTAGAGGGCTATTTCTAGGTACAGAATTTCTGAAATTTCTCTAAGGGCTTTATGGCTCTCTTGGTGAAGAGAAGGAGAGATACCAAGGTGGCTAGGTTAAAAGAGTGGCAGAATGGAGGAGGAGGGTTTAGGAAGAAAGAGGCAGTTTTGGCTGTTAACTCAGAGCTAACGAACAAAATATCTAGGAAATACCCACTAATGAGACCAGGAAATAAAGTTTGTAGGAACTGAGGAGACCTGGTGAGGTACAGAATGCATTTGGAAGAGCAGAGAGATGGAGATCTTGTTGGGATCTGAGGTAAAGGAAAAACTCATTGAAGCATGGAGCCTTGAGCCAATGGCCTCTCTTCAAGCTGCACCCAGTCTCACCAACAAATTAATCTCTGAGGAAGGAAGAACAGAATGCAGTTTTAGCTGACCTCCTAAGGGGCTGAAAACCCATCAAAAGACTTGATTATCCTGTCTGGCTTACTCATGGTAAAACAAACAGCCATCCAAAGGTGGGATAGGTGACTTGTTTACAGTAAAATGTGAGCTCAGAAGGATAGAATTGCCACACCCTTACCATTCTTATGGTAAAGTTGTGAACAAGAGGAGGAGGAGCAAAGACAAGTTGGAGGATGGAGCCACTGGAGTATGTCTCTTCCCAGAAAGGGAATAGGACATTGAGGCATAACAAGGAAAGAGTGAGAGAAGGTGATGGAACAAAGACATAGGGTTCAGCCATTCTTTCTCATTGCACAAAAAGACAGATAAACATTGGAATGCATTCCTTGCCCTTATCTCAGTTATCTCACACCCTATTGCCTTCATACCCCACCCTGCATTCTTTTCCAGGTTCCCAAGACCTTGCCCAGTTCCAAGAATTCCCCTTTGCCTGCTGCCTCCGACCCCAACCCCCAGCCCTAGCCCTCCTTAAAAAGGCCCAACCACTGGTGCTCAGGGTCTTCTGCCATGTGTTCCATCATGTGCACATGGGTAACCCACCTCTACAAATTTTTTTTTTCTCTGATTAAATTTGGTCTGGCTGTAAATTCTACACTGCCTCCTCTCTATTCTGCACCTCTTTTCCTAACATTTTGGTGCCCCGTGTAAGGAGGCACCAATCTGCAACTCTTCTCCTAACAGAAGGGTGTCTTCAATCATGCAGAGTAGACTGGGAGTCTGTAGAGGTAAGGTTTTCCTCTGCCCCTACTATGGAGGTTGAGGCAGTAGAGCTGGGCCAAGAATAGCGGGTAACGACTGAGAAGGTTGCCCCTGTGTTCATGAGGAAAGAAGTTAGCCTACCTGCTACTGTTACCTGAGAAGCAAAGGGTCCTTGTCTTCGTGCAAGAAAGAATTCAGGTGTGAGACAGAGAGCAGTGGAAAGCAAGATAGCAAGGTTTATTAGGGTAGGAACATCTGTAAGATTGGATGGGTGGCCAGCGCCGTGGCTCAATAGGCTAATCCTCTGCCTGTGGCACCGGCACCCCAGGTTCTAGTCCCAGTCGAGGCACCAGATTCTGTTCCAGTTGCTCCTCTTCCTGTCCAGTTCTCTGTTGTGGCCCAGGAGTACAGAGGAGGAAGGCCCAAGTCCTTGGGCCCTGCACCTGTATGGGAGACCAGGAGAAGCACCTGGTTCCTGGCTTTGGATCAGCGCGGTGCACCAGCAGCAGCGCGCCGGCAGCAGTGGCCATTGGAGGGTGAACCAACAGAAAAGGAAGACCTTTCTCTCTGTCTCTCTCTCTCTCTCTCACTGTTCACTCTGCCTGTCAAAAAAAAAAAAAAAAACGGATGGGCACCTCTCTAGACAGAACCTGACAGAGAGAGTGCACAGTTGATAATTAGGCTGGGGTTTTTAAGGGGATGGCTCTTGCCTTCACGCCTTTTCTCTCCCCCTCTCCTCTCGAACAAAGGACTTGTTGGGTGTAAATACAAAAAAAAAATCCTTTCTGAGTTTTCCCCCCTTAAGTTATCAGACAGGGGAAGCCTGGCTGGTGTTGCCTCACTTTAGAGGAAGGATATTTATCAGGCCAGGTAGAAAGGTCAGGACTCCCTGGAAGGTCATCAGGATCCTGGTGGGACTTTGAAGTGTGGATATTGGGCTGCACCTGGAAGGTTATCAGGATGACTTTGAGATGCAGATGGACCTCTGTAGATGTCAATTCCTTAGGACCCTGTCACACACACATAAGCTCATTTCTGACTTCCTATCTAGCACTACCATCACAGTTACCCTGGGCTCCCACAGAGTGATGGCTGTTGTTGGGTGGCGGGAGTCAAGGCTCCTTTAAGCCTTAGTTGGCATTCCAAAATGTCTACTCGGGGTATGGGTGGAGTTGATGGCCTAAAGACTCGATGGACAAGAGGACAGTCCATTCCCCATGGCCGTTCTGGTAACATTCAGGATAAGGGCCCAATGGATCCTTAAGGTTGGTACATGTTTAGGCCCAGTGGCCTGTTTGGGCACATTTAAAGCATGGACTAGAGGACTCCTGCAGTTGGCAGGGTTATGAGAGGCAGCAGGTTGCTGAAAAGCCTTAGCCAGTGTTTGGCATTTTGCCTTTTGTGTTCTCTCATCCCCTATCATTGTATACTTTAAAGGCTGCCTTTAAATTTCTGCCTGTGGAGTTAATGGGCCCCTTTCAAGCTGATTTAACTTTTTCTCTTTGGTGGATATTTTGAGGCCAGCTAGTAAGCAGGTAATGAAACGACATCTGACCGTTATGCCATCGGGAGAGTTATAATCTCGAGTGGGATCCTATTTGGGAACCACATCTGCTCCTATGGGATGGACAGGGTCAGTTTGATGTGTCTGGCATGGAGACAGACCTGTTCCAAAACTTGCCTTCACTCTTCTGGAAGGAGGGTACTAGAGAGAATCATAAAGGCATCATGAAAAATCAGATCATAGGACTCTTCAGTGCAAAACATTGAGTTACAGGTGAAGGCACCCAGTTTTTGTTTGATTTTTGAGAGATCAGCAAGTCATTCTGGGGCGGGGCACAGGAGAGGGGTGGTTGAAGGGACAGAATGTTGGCTCTGTGGAATGGGGGAAGGCGATTGTCAGAACTAGGATGGTTTTGAGATAAGGTAAAGGGAGGGGGAGGAGCAGAAGTGGATAAAGACTGGTTTTGAAACAAGGATGAGCAGAAGACTCGAGATAAAGCAAGGGAAAGTACAGTTAGAGCCAGAGGAGAAACAGACATCACCTCCTGGAATGTCTTGAAGAAAGGGGAGGTGTCGATGAGATCTGGGGCAAATGGTGCTGGAATGGATGATGGGTTTGAAGCGGGGGCTCATCTGCAGAGTCGAAAGTAGAAGAAAGGGGTTTTGGCATTTTGATGGGAGCTTTCAGTGTTAAGAGAACCTGATCCAGAGAACACGAGGTGTAGAGAGAAGGTTTAGAGCAGAGATGGGAGAAAGCCTGAACTTGAGGATTCCCTTCCACTTTCCTGCACAATCACAACAGTGGTAGATATCCTGAATATTGTCAGCATTAAATGTGCTGTTAAACGGCCATTTGGACTGGTTGTTGAGGTCATAACTGAGCCGTGCATGATTATAAACAAAAATGAGGTGATAGCATTTGTGGTATGGGGAAAATTTAAGAGGAACAAGACTATTTAGGAAACAACCAAGGGGAGAATCTGATGCAATATGGGAGGAGGACGCTCCCATAGTGACCTGAATGGTCAGGCTGACTGATAGCAGGCATCCCTGGTATCACTGCTGTCCAACAAAGAGAGTAAGGGGCAGAGCAGAGGGCAGGGTCGTCACCCGCATTCTGTTACCCGAGGTGTAGAAATCACAGAGAGATGTAAAGTCTGTGGAGGTTGTGGTCCCTGGTACCAGGACTTCGAGATGAAGCAGAACAGAACCAAAACCTGAGGTAGAGGTTGCATTGTGAAAATTCCCCAATTCCCTGTCTTATTTCAGGATTTGGAGAGCTGGTGTGTGGATGGAAATCACCGTGTGTTTGTTGGCAAAGAAGGAGATCCAGGGTTGAGTTTTGTGGTTGGTAGGAACTCAGGATCGTGAAGCAGCTCAGATCCCCAAGGGGGGAGCAAGGTCAACTGGAGAGCCTGAGTCTGAGTCATGGCACCAATGAAAAGCCACCACAAAACACCAAATGCTGGAGGTAAAGAAAAACTTTATTGTTATGTGGGGTAGGGAGAGATCTGACAGTATGGAGAGAAAGGACGAGAGAGAAGGAGAGAGAATGTGCGGGAAAGTAGATCTTGTTATAGCCTTGCAGGGATGGGGAAGTGGGAGCAGCAAATCTCATTAGGGTGGGGTGGAGTTGACACTTGTGGTTGGGCAGTTTGGTCACCTGACTTCTAGTAAGCCAGGCTGGATTTTGGATAGGTCAAAACATATTGTATAAGATGAGGACTGGGCCAGAGTCTAAGATGGTGCTCAGGGCTTAAGATGGCACCTCAGATATGACAGCACAATTTCAGTAACAATCATTGTAACTGTAACACACACATGTAATACACACACACACACACACACACCACACACACACATATATATATATATATAATTTGAAATTGCAATGGAAGCAAAGTAAAATGAACTAGCAATTTCAGTCCTCCACTTTAAGGCAAGCATTCTGAAGGCTTTCTTGGAAAATTAAAATAAGAGCTCATGGAACCCTTTGAATTACTTTCATTCATCTAGGAAAAGTCTGCCTACTGTAAACCTATTCATTGCTGGATAAATGAGTTTTTAGTTTACTGAAAATTCTCAGTATAGAATTTTAGTCACGTGGCATCAGCTAATAAACATGGAATATTGCTTTTTCATATCTTAAATTTCTAATTACATACATTTTTCATTATGAAGCCACTTCTATTTCATGCTTGAAGAATCTTTGTAAATCACATGTTTTTAAAACTATTTTTGGCTATTAACATATATCAATAACTAAATAAATATTTTGGACCAATTTTATCAGAATGAAATCTGTCATTTTGTCCTGCAAAAATTGTGTGGTCCACATTAAGACATCAAGAGATTAGCTGTGCCAGCTTCATAATACTATAAGACCTTTTACTCCACAGAAACATTTATGTTGTAAATCTTATTTTAAAAATTATTTTTATTTTTATTTATGTAAGGAATCAGACTAAAACACAAACTTGTAAGTAGAGAACACTTTTACATTTCTGTTGAGAAAGAAACATATGACAAAATTTGAAACCTCAAATTTCCTCTGGTTAAGAAAATACATATTTTGATTTTGACATGAATGTTATCTTTGATTTCTGACTTATCCTTCATCATTTGAAGATCTAACCAAGCTAGAAATGCCTCTATTGTCTCAGACTATACTTTGACTCATTGGATTGTATTGAACTGGAACTATCTGTACATTGGAAAATAAAAAAGAATGATAACATCTTAAGCTGCTATTTTCTCTAATAAAGTCAGTGCTGAAAAATGCCCAGTGTCTTTTCATCATATTTTCAATATTCGACTAGAATCACCAAATATCATGAAGTATCAATTTTGTAAAGATATTGTGGTCCTGAGACCTGGCTTTGATTCCTAGTGTGTTGATGAATCACCTGATTAGGGCAGATTATCCCTGGATACGTACTCCAAAGATCCCTGAGCAATGACTTGTGTGTCACTTCTGATCAATGCAGCCTATCAAACAGTTTTCTCTCAAATTTCTCACCATACGTTCCTATCATAAATACATACTAGGTGACCCCCCTCAATGTATAAAGAGAAAAACTGAGGACTTCTGATGGGAAATATTTTATCTTGGCTATATTACAGGATATAATGCATCTACTCATATTTACCTTATAATTGAAATTGTCAAGTTGTTTTTGTCTGAGCTAGAGATCTCTCATGTATACACATACTAAGGTCTGTACATAAATGTTAGGTAAGGGTTTTGGCCTCAAAGGAGAATCTACACAACAAAACATTAAATTAAGGTTATGCCCTGGAGTAATAAAAATATTTTAATGGGATCTTCAGAATTATTTCAAAAATACTTTAGGGACTTTTCCTAATAAATGCATTACAGAGCTCCTCATCTTGTTTTTCCAAAATACGGTGAGTCAGTATTCACAAGTAGATTATTATTTGAATTTCTTCACCAAAAATACATGCTGCATTTTCATGTGGCAGATTATAGTGCCATCATTTTGGGATAAATATTCCCATCAATTGAATCTGAATTTACATTCATATATTAACATTTCACTGACTCTGTGAAGAGTCAATTTCTTTAAAATATTTACTTGTTTGTTTGAGAGGATGAAGGACACAGAGAGAGAGAGGCAGAGAGAGAAGGAGCTCTTCCATCTACTGATTACTCCCCAGATGTTTTCTGGTGCCAGTTCTGGATGATGCCACAGCCAGTAGCCACTAGCTTCATTCTGGTCTCCACATGAGTGTTAGAGGCCCAAGGACTTGGACCATTATCCACTGCATTCTCAGCCACATTAATTGGGAGCTGGACCAGACATGCAGTAGGTGGGACTGGAACCTGCACTCCAACGTGGTATGTCAGTGTTGCAAGGGGCCACTTAACCTGTGCACCATGGAGCCAGCACTGATTCCATTACCATGTGTGAGTTATTCTGATGTTACAAATTCTATGTATGAACTAAACAAATAATAACCTTAAGGTGCAATTCTTGAGTAATTGTCAGAGTGATTTTATTTACAGAAAGAAATGAGAGAGTGTGTAGACCTGGAAAATATGATCACATATAAACACTTGTGCTTCCTTATACAATTGCTTTCATGGTGAGATTAATGGCACATAAAACCCACGTTCTTCCTGAAATGCTTGCTGTATTTCCCCTTCAAATGTTGCCTGCTCATAAAGGTCTCCCCTAATCATGCACGGCACCCTAAGATCATTTACTTCATATTAATTGCCTTTATGTGATAGCATATATTTGTGTCTATAGGTTTATTATATGTTACCTCTTTTTAATAATTCATGGTCTTTGAGACTGGAAATCCATAATGTAGAATAGAAAAAAATTAACTTTTGCAATATACGCTACTAAATGGATAGATATATTTCCTAAGTAATGAGGATAATTTTTGCTTCAGCATGTCTTTTGTCGCAAACCAAGACAAAGATTTCAGAAATTCATTATTATCTGAATGAAATTAAGCCAGGTAACAATGCATTTTAAAAGAAAATGCTGAGCTGAAAGTTTGGCTTTAGTTCAATATCTGAAACAATGGATTTTATGGTTTGAGGTACTCAGGAGGTACATTTTCTTCACTGTTTAGAATGATGTAAATGACCTACTGATGTACATTTCTTATTGTGTTGCTGAAGACTTTTATTCTAGAAATTTGGAAAGATAATGGATGTCCTTAAAGGGACAGATAATTGCATGAATACACATAAAAACGTAAGAAAAATATTAATATATATATATATAATTATACGTGTGTATGAGAGAGAGAGAGAGAGAGAGAGAGAGAATGTGTATATGTTTCTGAGGTTCATAGAAAAAGAAATTCAGAGAGCAAAGTTAAAAAGAAGTAGGAAATCTGGTGACTTTATTGTAGGCTTTGTCCTTAGGATCAATAGGTAAATTAAAAACAGTAGAATGGAATGAATACAGAATCTGAATGAGACAAAATTATTTATTTATTTTTTATCACTTCAGTTTTTTAGGAGTAAGAAAATGTCATCCTGGAGCAACAACACCAAAGTGACAGAATTCATTCTCCTGGGACTCACAGATGACCCAATACTAGAGAAGATCCTGTTTGGGGTTTTTCTGGGAATCTATGTAATCACAATGGCAGGGAATCTGTGCATGATTCTGCTGATCAGGACCAATTCCCACCTCCAAACGCCCATGTATTTCTTCCTTGGCCACCTCTCCTTTGTAGACATTTGCTATTCTTCCAATATTACTCCAAAGATGTTGAACAATTTCCTCTCAGACCGGAAGACCATCTCCTATGCCGGATGCTTCACACAGTGTCTTCTGTTCATTGCCCTGGTGATCACAGAGTTGTATATCCTTGCTTCAATGGCCTTGGATCGCTATGTAGCCATTTGCAGCCCTTTGCATTACAGCACCAGAATGTCCAAGAACACTTGCATCTCTCTGGTTGCCTTCCCTTACATTTACGGCTTTCTTAATGGACTCTCTCAGGCACTGCTGACTTTTCACTTATCCTTCTGTGGCTCCCTAGAAATCAATCACTTCTACTGTGCTGATCCTCCTCTTCTAATGCTGGCCTGCTCTGACACATATGTCAAAAAGATGGCAATGTTCATCGTTGCGGGCTTTACCCTCTCAAGTTCCCTTTTCGTCATTCTTCTGTCCTACCTTTTCATTTTTGCAGCCATCTTGAGGATCCGTTCTGCTGAAGGCAGGCACAAAGCCTTTTCCACCTGTGGTTCCCACTTGACCACAGTCACCATATTTTATGGAACCCTCTTCTGCATGTACTTAAGGCCCCCATCAGAGAAGTCT
>CM027387.1:98356137-98401270 GCA_015711505.1 Sylvilagus bachmani | reverse complement strand
TTCCTAGCAGGCTTTGGAAATGCAGCCATCCACACAGGGATGACTTTCAGATTGTCATTTTGTGATTCGAATAGGATCAACCACTTCTACTGTGACACTCCACCCCTGCTCAAACTCTCTTGCTCTGATACTCACATCAATGGCATTGTGATCATGGCTTTTTCCAGTTTTAATGTAATCAGCTGTGTTATGATTGTCCTCATTTCTTACCTGTGCATCCTCATTGCCATCTTGAAAATACCTTCAACAGAGGGCAGGTACAAAGCCTTCTCCACCTGTGCCTCTCACCTCATGGCTGTTACCATATTCTTTGGGACGATTCTCTTCATGTACTTACGCCCTACATCTAGCTATTCAATGGAGCAGGACAAGATTGTCTCTGTATTTTATACAGTAGTGATCCCCATGCTAAACCCCCTCATCTATAGTTTGAAAAATAAGGATGTGAAAGAGGCCCTAAAGAAGATCTTACAGAAACACTTACTCTAAATTCCTATACCAAGCATCTTGTTTTGTAGGACAAAATAATTTTGTACTGATTTTATTGTCTGACTACTTAAGCTCTTTCTCCCATGAAACACATGATTTAAATGAAATGTATCAAGGAATAGTGTGCCTAGCGGTTAGGAAGACTGCAACCCATAGAGAAGTGCCTAGTTTGTCTGGGTTTCCCTCCTGATGCCTGCTCCTGTTATGCAGCTGGTGATATACCAAGTAATTGGGTTCCCATCACCAGTGTGGAGACCTGGATTGAGTTCCAGGCTCCTCGATTTGACTGAACTCAGCACTGGCCACTGCAGGCATTCCTGGAGCGATCAGTGACCTGTCAAACGGGTGTCTCTTTCTCTCTTTCTCTCCCTCACCTCTCCCCCTTGCTCTGTTTTTCTGTCTCTGCCTCCCAAAATAAAACAAATGGATAGGAATTGTATATTAGTTTAGTTGTAATGATTATGTGATTATTTCAAAAATTAATTTATATGAGTGAATGTTAATATCATTTCATTTGTTTATTGTTTCTAGCCCTTGCCTATTTTTGTTTGACTGTGTTTTTTTTAATTTTTTATTATTGAGTATAATATTACTTGAAAATATATTATCTCAAAAATCATAAAATATTGTTGACAAAAACAAAGCAATATTAATTAATGCTGAAAAATTAGCAAATAAAAATAAACTGAGATCAACTTCCTAATATCCTAGAGCATTAAATGCGTATAAATATATCATCTGACCAATCAACACAGGGGTGAGGTAGTATCTGCTAAAAACATCAAAACATTTAGTATTGGTTGATCTGTGTTTAAGTTTCAATTTCAATACATGGCTTTTTATTATATATACAATCTCAATTTCATTATACTAGTGTATACATATATGTAAATTGATGCCTCTCTTTATGACCCAGACAAACAGACTCTGAGACACACATTTGCACATATTCGGAGTTTACTGGAGAGTGTTCACATGAATAATGCTTGTATGGTGAGGGAAAAAAGATTGGAACACACTAAATTCTGATGAGGTTGCAACAGAGGACTCAGTCAATTTTATTTGGAGCTCTGAGGCTCTTACCAAAGCACCACACTGTGCAAAGGTGCCAGGGTTTTGACAATGGTCATCGTGTATGTGGCTTGTGTAGGGGGAAGAGTTCATAATCTTGGGCAAGGATTTTTTTTTTTTTTCCATCAGGAACAATTCCAAGAGCTGTCAAATGCCTATGTACTTGGAAACTGGGTAATAATTCAACTCTGAAAGGCAAATTTTGGAGCTGTGCAAATAATACTATTCCATTCACATGGATGGCAGCGGTACCAAATAAGACCCATGAAAGAGTCTTATTAGGTATTATTCTATGAGAACCACAGCAACATTTGGGGAGTATTTCATTAACTTTATGAATTAATTAGGATATTTGGTAATCTGGAGTTTAAGGGAGACGATAAAGGACAATATGGAAAAGTTAAGTCTGAAAACTATTTCTGAATTACAAAGCTCTGTGTGACATGCCATTCTTTCCAAAACATCTTATTTATTATTATTATTATTATTATTCTTTCTTTGTAACTTGCTCATTCTTGTTGACATATACTTCAATGCACATTAACATTTTCTCTCCACTCCTCCCAAGATTTCATAGTTTTCAATAAACATTTGTCAAATTAAGCTGTCTATTTGTTACTTATTTTAGTGGTATGGGGCACTTCAGTGTTGGAAAAATGGGAAAGCAACCTCTTTGGAGAGATATTTAGAGAGATCTAAGTAGTTATTTACCATCAGGTAAATACCTATACCCCATTTCTTTTCATCCATCCACTGCAAACAATGAGAGAGAACATAAGTGTTTGGGATGCTGTGAGATTACTATTTTTTTTCTGAAAAAAATTATTAGAAACAGAAGGAGTTATCTCATCTTGATTCTTCCTTCATCTTGGTATTATTTTAGTTCATGAACTATACTGTATGCCCTTTAACCGTTTATTAATCTAAAGGAATTGGACCTTATTCATTATCCATCACCACTTTTGCATCCACTTTTCACTCTTTGTTCAGTTAGCTTTCATATCCCATCATATGAAGATTCATTATCAATAACCCTTAGTCCTATGGTCCCAGTTTCTCCCCATTTCATTGATCTGAGCACAAACTTAGTTAAACCGGTTTGTTCATTGAGTCCTGTCCTCAAGCTGCTAAGTGCCATTAGATGAAAATCCTCATCACATTTTTTTCTGTTGGTTATTGATTTTGCTTTGTATTTCATCCTTTAAAACATTAAACAAGATACAATCATAATAATCTTACCAGTTTTGTATCTTTGTACATATATTTTTCTTACCTTCCTGCCATGGAGGAATTTATCTCTGCTTTTCCCTAACACTTATTCTTTCACCACTTTGGAGCTTCCTATGGACTTGTTTCTGGATTTGTGTCTCCAACCTACCCAAGAATTAGTATAATAAACTCTATCTACATTTGTCTGCAAACATTATCCAGTATCACCTTTTTTTCTGTAATTTTCTAGACTTACAATCCTATCCAGTCACTAATGAAATGTTCTGCTCCTCTTTACAATCTTTTCTTTTTTTATTTGTTTCTTTTTTAAACTTTATCTAAGGTATACAATTTTCATACATTTCATATATATAGGTTCTTCCTACCATACCCTCTCTCCCACCTATGTTCCCACTCTTCTTCCTTGTGTCTCTCATATCCTCATTCTTAATTTTTTTTAAGATTTATTTTAGTTATTTGAGAGGTAGAGTTACAGAGAGAGAGACAGAGAGAGAGGTCCTCCATCTGCTGGTTTACTCCCTAGATGGCCAGAGCTGTGCCAATCCGAAGCCAGAAGCAAGGAGCTTCTGGGTCTCTCTCATGTGGGCGCAGAGGCCCAAGGACTTGGGCCATCTTTCCCAGGCCATAACAGAGAGCTGGTTTGGAAGAGGAGCAGCTGGGACTAGAAGCAGCACCCATATGGAATGCTGGTGCCTCAAGCCAGCGCTTCAACCCGCTGCGCCACAGCACTGGCCCCCTCATTCTTAATTTTTGCAAAGATGTATTTTCAGTTTAATTTTATACTCATGAGATTAATCCTATGGTATTTAAAAAAGCTAGTTCTACTAACTGCCCTCACTGTCTCATACCCTGTTCATTCCACAGCATGTTCCATTTGTATTTCCACAGTACTTCTCCGTTGAGCCTAACTTTTTCATGAACACATGAGACCTTTACATGACTGCATCCAAACATTACTTTTCCATCTTACCTTAAGCAGATAACTAAGGAGAATTTGTCACCATTAATTTCTCCATCTACCTTAATACGCAGTTATATAAGGGTAGGAGGGGCCAGGTAGGCATTTTGTCTTTGCATCTTCTGGAGTATGGGCTCGCAGCATTCAAGATGCCATCTACTTGGAAGTAGAAATTGAACTCTCCCTGAACACTAATTAATCTCTTACAAAAATTGACAAATAAACTTTCAAATATTAGGCATTTCAGTATAACAACAACAGTGGCCTAAGCTATCTGGCATAACATTTCAATAAAAATAACCAGTTGATAATCAAAAAAAATAAGAACTGACAGGAAGCTATCAGTCTGTGTATTTTTAATCACTAGGTAACACTAGTGGAGGCTTTCAATCAATATTGAAATTGAAACAAAGTGACGTGAATCAGCAATCAATGTCTTCAATTTTAATTTAACCAGAACTATCTGAAGACTGTCTCAGAAAAATAAGATAAGACTACAAAAAACTTTCTGAGTTAGGTTAACACATCTAGGCAATGTCAATATCCTCTGACATCATTTATTACCATGTTAATGAATTAACAAGCCATCTGAGAGTAAACTCCTGATCACTCATCGCTAACTATGAAATATCTATGTATGTACTGTCCTTTCCAGTCATGAAATAGCTACTTACTATATTTTTGTACCCTTTTTTGTTTTTGACCGACAGAGTTAGACAGTGGGAGAGAAAGAGACAGAGAGAAAGGTCTTCCTTCCATTGGTTCACCCCCCAAATAGCTGCTACGGCCAGCACTGTGCCGATCAGAAGCCAGGAGCCAGGTGCTTCTCCTGGTCTCCCATGCGGGTGCAGGGCCCAAGCACTTGGGCCATCCTCCACTGCCTTCCTGGGCCACAGCAGAGAGCTGGACTGGAAGAGGAACAACCAGGACAGAATCTGGCACCCCAACTGGGACTACAACCCGGGGTGCCAGTGCTGCAGGCAGAGGATTGGCCTAGAGAGCCATAGCACCGGCCCCCCTTTTTTCTTACATTGAATCAATCCTATTTATTCTTAAGAGAGTCATTTTGTAAATCTAATGATTTATTAAATTCTATTTATCAACCTATATCAGTAAATAAATATTTCAGGAAAATTTTATTCAGACTATAATCTGCCATTCTACTCTCTAAAAAAGGAGTGGCTCACAATGAATGTCAGAGAATCAGCTTGCTCATTTTATATTGCTATAAAACCTTGTATTATATAGAAATACTGAAGTTGTAAATCGTAGTTTTAATTTTTTATTAATTTTTATGTAAGGAGTTATCATAACATATAAAAGTTATATAGAGAAACTTTTTCCAATTCCATTTGAAAAAAAGAAAACATGCCAAAAGCTCATCTCGAGTTTCCTGGAGTGATACAAATACATATTTTGATTTTTTTAACTTTTATTTAATAAATATAAATTTCCCAATACAGATTTTGGATTACAGTGGCTTTTCCCCCCATAACCTCCCTACCACCTCAACCATCCCATCTCCCACTCCCTCTCCCATTCCATTCACATCAGGATTCATTTTCAATTATCTTTATATATAAAAGATCAATTTAGTATATACTAAGTAAAGATTTCAACATTTTGCACCCACACAACTTCATCGTATTGACTGATTTCTTAAAGCATAATTCATTATGTGTGGATCTATTCAAATTAGAGATGCCTTGTCTATTGTGGTCAGACTGTACTTTGTCTCATTTCATTGCACTGATGTGGGACTCACCTTGCATGGAATAGTGTTGAGTGAAATCTATTCATCCTGGAATTGTGTTCTTGCTTCGTATGATTCCAGGAACCACAGAACAGCACAGAGTGAGGCTGGTTGCCTTTATAAAGTAACCAATAAGGCACAAGCATCTACCTGGGAGAACAGAGGTGCTGCAACTGACCAAAACTGCAAGGATGTGGTGCCTGTGAGCATCAAGGAGGGATGAATATCCAGTGACACATTTTTGCACTGGATTGTTATATGGTCTCTAAAATAAGTTTTTATCAATGTTAGGTTATGCACTTAATAAAAAGTTAATTTCAAAGATAATCTGGAATAATGTATGCTGTAATTTAGTTGTAAAACACTGAAACCAAATTTTCATTCATATTACTGTAGCTGGTATGTGAAATAGTCTGTGGATAGACAAAAGGTGGCAAATAAATGGAAACTTGATATTTAACAGTTATTGATAATAATATCAGAGACAAATGATATAAATCAATTAAGAATCGATGTGTTTGATTAGTGGGAAAATGACACAAGTCATAGTCACAAAAATATGCAAATTATTATGCTCTTTGTTGAAATATAATAGAAGAAATACTATCTGAAAATCAAGATGAGTCAACGTAACAATTCAGCAAACATTTAGGAAGAAAGCATCTTACATTAGGTATATGAGTTTCTTCTGAGACAATGTCTCTCACCAAAGAGAATTTTGAAATATGTTACATGAATATGAATCATTAAGGAAGATGTGATATGACTCATTTCACTTTGCTGATAAAGTAGCTCTAAGACGCTGAATTTTGAGAAGCTGGAAAGTGAAAGGAAGGAGATACCTGCCAAGCAATCAAGTAGAAATGAGGTCATGAGAAAACCAACTATGCATGGCCCTGCCTAATCTTAAACAGCTGATATCTGCTGTCTTGTCCTGATAATCAGCCTTTCTGAGCCTTTGTATTCATTGTTTCCACTTGGCTCTCACTTAGTCCCAAACTCATAAGCAAAAGCAAAACTATAATACTGTTATTCCAGAGAATTGCATTCAGGAACAATGATGAGGGACAGATTTCTATTTATTTTTTTATTGGGAAACTGTAACTATTGAACTTTTCATTCTACCAAACCTTCCCAAAAACACTCTTCTCAAAGCCTGTTTCACATCCTTGTTCCTCAGGCTGTAGATAAATGGATTCAGCATGGGACTCACAAAAATACAAAACACTGCTACGATTTTCCCTTGCTCGACAGATCGCTCATTTGCTGGTCTCAGATACATGCAGAACAGGGACCCATAGAACATAGTGACAGCTGTCAGGTGGGAGCCACAGGTGGAGAAGGCTTTGCGCTGTCCTTCACTGGAACGGATCCTCAGAATGGTGATGAAAATCAACATGTAGGAGATGAGGATTATGAGCAGCGAACCTGTGAGGTTAATTCCTGCTGACACAAACAGTGCAGTTTGCTTTACATATGTGTCAGAACATGTCAGCATTAAGAGGGGTGGGTCGGCACAGTAGAAATGGTTGATGGTGTTGGGTCCACAAAACGACAAACGAGACGTCAATATTACTTGCATTGTGGCCACTGTAGATCCCCACAGGTAGGGGACAGTGACCAGGCAGATGCAAACCGGCTTGGACATTTTGCTGGAATAATGTAGGGGATTGCAAATGGCCATGTACCTGTCATAGGCCATGGCACCAAGCATGTAATACTCAGTAAGGAGCAGAGTCACGAAAACAAAACACTGGGCCAGACACCCAGTGTAGGAAATGGTCTTCTTTTTAGATAAGAAGTTGACAAGCATTTGAGGAGAAACATTGGTGGAATAGAAAATGTCCACACATGCTAAATGGGTGAGGAAAAAATACATGGGGGTTTGCAGCCGGGGAGTGACTCTGATTAGAGTAATCATCCCCAAGTTCCCGGTCAGAGTGATGAGATAAATCAGCAGAAACACCACAAAAAGTATGGGCTGCAGCTCGGGCCTGCTGGTCAATCCCAGCAGAATGAACTCTGTTGCCTCAGTGCCATTGTGTCTGGGAACTATTTTCATCTTCATGTTCCCTAACAAGCAAAGAAGAATGTGTCATATAAAAAGAGAAATCAATTGCATGTAATCTAAGGACAGCCAAAATCAATGAGCACTAAAACAGACGTTTTGAAAGAGATGATCGGACCAGCGCAGTGGCACAGTAGGTTAATCCTCTGCCTGCAGTGCTGGCATCCCATATGGACACCTGTTCTAGTCTCAGCAGCTCCCCTTCCAATCCATCTCTCTGCTATGACCTGGGAAAGCAGTAGAGGATGGCCCAAGCTCTTGGGCCCCTGCACACGTGCATGGGAGAACAGGAAGAAGCACCTGGCTCCTGGCTTTGGATCAACACATCTTGGCCTATTGTGGTCATTTGGGGAGTGAACCAACGGAAGGAAGACTCCCTCTCATTGTCTGTAACTCTACCTCTCAAATAAATAAATAAAATCTGTTTTTAAAAAAGAGATGATTACAAAGGTTATTTCCTCAGAGATGGAAACATTTCAGTAGACACCTTCAAGTGTCTTGTGTTGCTGATTAGAGCAGGCAATGCAAGAAATTGTGATTTTCATGTGCCATACTCTACCTTCTGCTCTGCAGCTTCCACCTTAACCATGCTAACACACTGGGAGTTGGGAGTAGTGCGCTGATGTCTCTTGGTAGGTTATGGAACCAGTATCCCAGATCCACCATAGTCTGATCAGGGGATGAGGCTAATCTCTAAAGACTTGTTCTATCCTTGCCAGTAAAGGCAAACCTTCTGCAAATTGGGGGACCACTATTTCTTGAGAGTCTATTGTACAAAAATTCAGGTTCAATTTCTGCCTCATTTTTTACTGTCCAACAACACTTAATATCTCCTGGTTCCTTGGTGTTCATTTGTTGTAAAATAACAAGTAATAATGTGGGCTGATTCTTCACTTAATGTCCACTTTTATCTCACAAATCTCCTTTTAACTCACAATTCCTGCTGCTTTCATGTTCTGTATTTCTATTTCAGTTGATATCACACCATTGACTTTATATCAGAACCACCAGGAAAAGCTCTCAGTTCTACTTTCCCAGTATTTCATATTGAATCTTGCTAGCATTTCCTCTGCCACCAGTCAGATCTAAGACAAAATCATTACTTGCCTACAATATTGCATTGGTTTTATTCTTCCACACATAAATCCTTCTATTTTCTAATAATACCAGCTTGTGATTTTTCATAAACCAAATACCTTGTGTAAATTATTTCATAAATTGATCCAAGATTGTCCTTTACACTTGGACAAAAATCTAAGAGTTTTACCAAAAAAACCGTATGATTTCTCCCCAACCACATCTCCAAATTTCTCTCCTATCACTGTCCCCTCATTTCCTCTTCTGCTATGTTGACCTTCTAGCTGCTCCCTGCACATGATGGGAACATTCCCACCTCAGGGACTTTTCACTGGTGCTCCCTCTGCCAAAAATATTCTTTCCCCAGATCGTTGGGTGACTTTTTTTTTTTTTTAAGATTTTATTTATTTATTTGAGAGAGAGAATTACAATGAGAGGGTGAGACAGAGAGAAAGGTCTGCCATCTGCTGGTTCACTTCCAAAATGGTCACAACAGCTGGAACTGAGCCAATCTGAAGCCAGGAGCCAGGGGTTTCTTCCTTGTCTCCCGCCTAGGTGCAGGGGCCCAAGGATTTGGGTCATCTTCTACTGCTTTCCCAGGCCATAGCAGAGAGCTGGATCGGAAGTGGAGCAGCCGGGACTAAAACCTGTGCTCATATGGGATGCTGGCGCCTCAGGCGGAGGATTAGCCAACCTTGCCACAGAGCTGGTCCCTGGGTGACTGTTTTGATCACATCACTCAAGTCTGTCTCCTAATAACACCTGCTCTGAAAACCATTTCCACTCGTCTAAATTAGAATCCTTCCAAATAACTGTTAATGTATTAAAGATAATTTGTTTTCATCATTCCAGGAAAAGTTCTTTATTCATGTGTTGGTTATCTGTCTTCTCCATTAGGTTGTTTGCCACCTGAGGGTAGGAACTAAGCATTATATCCCGAGAACATGGACCA
Source organism: Sylvilagus bachmani (assembly GCA_015711505.1). Taxonomy (NCBI): domain Eukaryota; kingdom Metazoa; phylum Chordata; class Mammalia; order Lagomorpha; family Leporidae; genus Sylvilagus; species Sylvilagus bachmani. Next base: position 98,391,672 of record CM027387.1, on the reverse strand, counting down.
ATACTTGATTTGGTATACATGCAATAACCATTAATTAAATAACTGGATTCATTGAAGCATTAAATGACAACTCCCATCACCAGATTTTGTATAGTATGCAGATGTCTCATCTCTCTAGTATTAACAATAGAATCTCAGTTACTACAAACACCTCTGGATACTGTGTGAGAAATATATAGGAAGGAGTACAATTACAGGTAGGGAAACCAACTAAAGGTTTGTTTAAAGAGTTATTGATCATTGTACTTGACCTAAAACTTAGTAGCTGATGGTCAAAACTTACAAGTTGCAGCATTGAAAATTAGATAGTTGTGAAGTGATGGATGCTAATTATCCTGATTTGATCATTAATATATGTGCATGTATCAAAATATTATGTTGTACCTCATAAATATGTACAATTATTATGTGTCAGTAAAAACAAGTGATAGACTAAAACATGAGCTCCTCTATTCCAAAAATGAGCTACCTTTTACCACTGCAGCAAATTTGTTCGGTAATCCAGGAGGACATAGAAATTCCCATGTTTTAAAGAATAACTTTGTTGCCTTATTAAAGTCCCATATTCACAAATATAACATTTGTACAAGTAGTTATCAACCTTCAACCTTGGCTTCCACACTGGAATGTTTGTGGAGTTTTTAACATTGGCACCTGAGTTCCAGCCCAACCTGGGAAGTTTACACTCATTTGTATGATATTCTTAACAGGTTTTCAGGTGACTGTAAAACACACCAAGGGTTAAAATATGGAACTGGCAACTGAAATAACATTGAAATAATTTTTTTTCACAAATTTCAAGTGATTTACCTTCTGATAGCTTGCATTTTTGCCTTATAATGGATTCTAAGATATTTTCACAATCTGTCCTCAAGTACAGAATTAGCCACCATCAGAGCACATAAACTTCTCTCCTTCAGCTCAGAATTAGAAACAAAACAAAAAGTGAAGCCTCTGACACTGACCCTTATGCTGTTCTGTGAATGCTAGAAAACTTGAAAAGCTGGAATCTTTCTGAGAGCCTCCATAAGCCTGTTCCCAGTGTTCCTGTACTCAGTGGGGCAAGGGAAGAAACTTCTCTGTCAAGGGCTGCACCATCCCGTTGTATTGTGTGTAGTCTGAGGTTTGACTTCCTGGACACACACGAGAACAAGGGTTGTGAACACAGAACTTGACGTAGCTTTGTTTCAGGCTAGTGTCTGAAATGGGATGTGGGGGATGAGTAACCTAGGTTGCTCTGTCCACTAATGTGTTCTGTAATTAAAACACCAGCACAGATGGTTTGTGATAAAGGATGACCAAAACTTCAGTAGCTCATTACATCCCATAACTCGCAATACCACTGCCCTCCACTGGGTGGACCCATCCTGTGTTGTTATGAGACCCTCCTCTCTAGTCTGTGAGTCTCATTTCAAGAGGAAGATAGAGAAAATGGCAGAAATAAGGGCAATCTGATAGAACATAATTAAATCAGTAAAAGCATCCCAGTTTAAATCATTGAATGATTGAAAATAACCCCAATTATGCTTAGGGATGGGGAACAATTAAAACTCTCCATATAATGCAGAGGTGAAAACACAAACTTCAAGCCCTACAGAATGTTTTCTTAGAAGTTTGGCCAATTGGAGGATTAGACTGAAAGGCTAGTAAAATCTGTGACAGTGGTGGGAAGAGACAGAAATATAGTTAAGTCTATTTTTGTAAACAAAACAATGTCAATCTGTTTTGATGATGCTGGGTCTAGCTGTGTCTTCATATTTCAATGAAAATCTGAATTGGAGAAACCCCTTAAAATGAGAAAGACCCCACACAAATGAGAAAAGAAAGGTGTTCAGAGTTTTTTTTTCTTCTCATTCTTAAACTTACATTCATTTTTACCTAAATCTCTTACATTTTTTTCTGTTAATAATGATTACATAGTATCATCAAAGAAATATGAAATAATATATTTTCTTATGTCAAAATCCAAGGCTTTAGGCTTGGAAAAGACAAAATGGTTAACATATGAGTTGTTTTGTTCTAACAATTGGCTAAAGTCTATTCTAAATCTCAGTTGTATCATGAACAATGGGGAATGTAAGTAAGGCCAGACATGGCTGCAGGGCCTGACTGACCTGAAGCATCACCAGTAACCTGCTGTCTTTGTCAGAGAGAACCAGACACGTCTGCCTATGGTTTTGCTATACTGTGGTGATTCTATATTTTTGCTACTAATTCAATTTAAAAATTATTCTCATTTTACTTGAAGGCAGAGAGAGAGAGAAAGAGAGAGAGAGAGGTTTCATCTTCTCTTTCATTTCCTAAATGCTGGGCCATACTGAAGCCAGGAGTCAGGAACTCAGTCTGGGTTTCTCACATAGGTGACAGAGACCCATCTGCTTTAGCTGTCTATCACTTTCTTCATCCCAAAGTGTACATTGCAGGAAGCTGGAATCTGAAGTGGAGCTGGGGCTGAAACTCTGGTATTTGGATGTGGGAAGCAGTCATCCAACCTGCATCTTAACTGCGGTACCAAAGGCCTGCCTCTAATTCCACTGTATGTGCAAGAGACCATAATAAGAATTCAGGAAATATTTATATGAGTTATTGATTTTCATAACTAGAAGACTTACCTTTGAGGAATGGTATTTTCTTATCTTCCTCCAAGCTGCTCAAAGTGGAAGGATTTATACCTCAATGGTTAACCTTGTCAGACTCATCCCCACAGCATTAATCAAGAAATCACTCATGGGATATCATTAGAGCTCCCTCTGGAGGTGATTGCAAAAGTCACATCTTCATAGACAACTCATTTATGAGTTTATCATTAGCTGTGTGTAATGTTTTTGGTAACTGCAGTAACACCTGGCATTTTAATGTTGAGTTTAGATCTTGGGGAGATTAAAAAGCTATTTCATTTTTTGAAAACAAAATGGCTCTACTCATTATATCTCAGATGGGACAGTGTTTTACTTCTTCCAAATGCCATGGTGATGTTTTCTCCTTTGTAGCATTATCCCCCTTTTAATCACTGTTTTATTTATTCTTCTCAGGTAGAAATGCTCTGAGGACAAAACTAGTGTCACATTCATCTTGGCCTTCCCAACGGGACTCTGTACAATATTTCTGTAGTACAATTAATGTTTAGTGAAGTTACAGAGTAAGTTACTAAATAGTAATGATTAGTTTAAATGAAATTGGATCAACTAGTAACTAGGTTGATTGATATGTGGCCTGAACTATTAAAAAGGTCTATTTATACAAGGTTGTGTTTAACATATGATTCCAGAAATTGGAATTAATTCATATAATATTTGATTTTGGGACTCTATGTACATTAAATTTTAAACTCAGAGTAAAGCTCTAGTACTCCTGGGCCAGACATAATAATGCTACTGTGACTAACAATAAGATAATTCTCCTGAATTCTATTCACCATTGACACTTGACATTAACACACACGCACATATTTTGATGAAGCTAAATAACCAAAGCCTGTCCCTACAGCACGAGCATACTAATGAGTCGATAGATGAAAAGGAAATGTGAAAGAATGTTTATGGCCTTAGAAAATATCTTTGAGAGAGGGTGTGCCAATCTTCCTGCACATTTTCGCCCTGAGTCAATTTGTTGTGTACCGAAAGGAAAGTAAACCTCAGGCTCAGTGTATGTAAACAGTTCCCACTTGGGTTTGAGCTAAGATTCTCATTTTCTTTAATTTCCATGTGGCATGTTCAATCCTCAAATGCCCAAATTTCCAGCCCAACAAGGGAGTACAAAAATAGCCAACCTTTCCTGCCTAGTAGCTAGGATTTCAAAACAGGGATGTACTGTACCGGGAAGCTGAGTCCTACCACAGTAGACTTCGTAGTCCAGGTTTCAGGTAAACAAAGTGGGCAGGGCTAAGGGGGGGGGGGGTTTCCTGTGGAAACAGAGGTTCAGCTGGGTCAACTGTGGAAAACAGTCTGTCATCAAGACAGGGAAGTGGCCCAAGATGCACTTGTTATGGTAGGTGACAGTAGAGCAAACAGTAACTAGGCTGATTGGAGGCCAGAGGGCAGCACAAGAGAATTTACACAAATCTGAGCCTTCCTTCCCACTCATGATTAAAATACAAATGGGATTTCACCTAAACCAAAATATCAATCAAAAGAAGCTATTTGAATCATTGACCACTCTAAGTATTTATTTATTTTTTTTTGATAGGCAGAGTGGACAGTGAGAGAGAGAAACAGAGAGAAAGATCTTCCTTTGCCGTTGGTTCACCCTCCAATGGCCGCCACGGCCAGCCTGCTGCGGCCGGCGCACAGCACTGATCCGATGGCAGGAGCCAGGTGCTTCTTCTGGTCTCCCATGGGGTGCAGGGCCCAAGCGCTTGGGCCATCCTCCACTGTACTCCCTGGCCACAGCAGAGAGCTGGCCTGGAAGAGGGGCAACCGGGACAGAATCCGGTGCCCCAACCGGGACTAGAACCCGGGGTGCTGAAACTGCAAGGCGGAGGATTAGCCTGTTGAGCCACGGCGCCGGCCTGACCACTCTAAATCCAAAGTTACTTCTTAAAAGAAGATCACAGTTCACTTGTCCATGTGTTAAGTATGTCAACAAAAGGGAACAAGTTATATAATAATTAAAGATATTTTGACATCATAATTTTATTTTACAAAGAGAGAAACAGGTAGATTTTTATATATTAGTTGCTATAAACACTGAAGAATTAAACAAAAGCACTTGTGAAGGTGGCCAAAAATCCTACTACAGTGGCTGGCATTGTGACATAGCGAGTATGGCTGCCTACTGAAATGCTGGCATACCATATTGGTCCTAGTTTGAGTTCCAGTTGCTCTGCTTCTGACCCAACTTCCTACTAATGACCTGGGAAAAACAATGGAAGGTGGTTGATGTACTTGGGCCCCTGCCAACAATGTGGAGTGCAGGATGGAGCTCCTGGCTCCTGGCTTTGGCCTGGCTCAGTTCCTGTGGTTGTGTCCTTCTAGGGACTGAATCAGTGATTGGAAAATATCTCTCTGTGTCTCTCCTCCTCCATAACTTTAGCTTTCAAATAAATAAATAAATCTTAAAAAAAAACCTACTATAGTTTAAAGAAAAACCTCCTATATATCTTCATTATTTTGTCATTCAGAAAATGCCTTTCTGTCTAGTTGGTTTATTTAATGGGTAGTAGTTCTAGTATGATAGATATCTTTCATAATATGCTATTTCAGAGACACAATTATCTCTCTCTTAATGTTTAATCCTAAAGCTGTGCTATCATCAATTCTTTTTTAATGCTGTTCATGAGAAGAAATTACATTTTCTTATTTTGTTAAGAAATTATGTTTCCTTATGTAAAGTAATAAATTGTTTTTGTCGTAGGACTTGAATTTGAACTGTAGAACTTTTGGATTTAAATGTAGTCACTAAAGATACAATAATCAAAACACTGTCGCTGGCTTTGTAAATATCTTTATGGTTAACTTTAACATTGTAAACTTCATGCACATGATTCCGGTAATTGAAATTATTTCTGGAGGTTTCCTAAATTCAAACTGGATAAGCATGTCGGTTTCAGCATATTCACTATAAAAATCATGTTTTGAAATTTAATTTTGCCACATCTCAGTCCAACTGGATGAAGCTCCTATGGATGAAGAAAATGTTTAGAGATAATTTAACAAGCTACATTTTCTCTTTGTATTCACATTATGCACTGACCAAGTGCATATATTTACAGCTGTCTTTGCATGATAATTAATAGCATTTTATGAATATTATTATGTATCAATCACAAGTGCACTGTGTGTAATAAGGGATATCCATGAATGTTTCCATGGAAAAAAACATTTATTTAATATTTGGAAAGTCCCTTTGATAAAGATATTATAATTTTTTCTTACATATAAAAAGACTAAAGCTCAGAGGAATTAATTTATTTTTCCCCAAAGATACAGGAAGAGCTAAATTTCAAATCAACATGTAATTATTTTAAATATTTCTGGACTGACTCTGAAAACACCTTGATTCATAGGGGTTCATTATGTTGTTCAAAAGTTACATTTGTGGGTAATTATGTTTCAGGAGGTTTGAAATGTTTCTGAATATGAAAATATGTACTCATATGGGGAAGACTCAATGGATCACGGAGTTGGGATTACTCAAACTATTCTAGCTTCCAGGAAAACAAAATGAGAATGGGTTTTGATTGACAGCGGTTAATGAGATAAAATGTGGTCAGAGACATGCCTTGCTTTTCTCGTGTCATGCACGTCCCTTTTACAGCAATTCCTCAAAGTTTTAATTTTAGTTGGAGTGAATTGATAAAATTCTGTAATATTTTGAGAAAAATAACTTCCAATATTCTCAAAGCATTAATGCAAGCTTTTTGGCTAATGTGGTTCCTTGAAATGTTCTTAATTTCTTTACTCTTCTTTTCATTGTAGGAAAATTTGATTCTTGAGACATTTAACCAGTCATGGAGTACATAGTCGGTCATGGAGGAAGTGGAAATAAAAGGAAATCATAAAGGATATCTTGGAGGTTTCTGGGAAATATAGAGTTGAATGGGTGTGCAAAGTGTGATGAAAAGGATTGAGGCATATGATTGAATGACTTTGGAGGAAACAGTTTCAAGAACACTTTTGAGTGCTTTCTCTACACTTGCTATACCTCCATAGGGTGAATGCTGATAGGCGAGATTATAAGAGTTATTGATGTTGCCTGATTTTAACCCAAAGCATCCTCTCTCCTTTGTGATTCATAATTGTGTTAACTGGTTATGACTCTAGAAACAGAAGGAGGGAGTAAAATTATCCAGCTCCTCTAAATCTGAATGACTTTTGTGATTCAGAAGAAAAGAGCAGAAACACATGCCAAAGACAATCCTCAAATTAAAATTCTTTTTTTAAGATTTTATTTATTTAATTGAGAGGTAGAGTTACAGTGAGAGGAAAAGGAAGAAACAGAGGTCTTCCTTCTGTTGGTTCACTCCTCAAATAGCCACAACTGCCAGAACTGTGCCGATCCGAAGCTAGGACCCAGGAGCTTCTTCCTGGTCTCACACACATGGGTGCAGGGGCCCAAGCACTTGGGCCATCTAATACTGCTTTCCCAGGCCATAGCAGAGAGCTGGATCCGAAAAGAGGCAGCTGGGACTAGAACTGGCATCCATAGGGGTTGTCAGCACCACAGGCAGAAGATTAATCTACTGTGCCATGGCGCCAGCCCCTCTCAAATTAAAATTCACCTACAGTAACATTAGTAATTATTATCTTGTCTCCTATATGCAATCCTCTATTAAGTGATGGAGAGGAGGATAATTCAATGTCCCTTTTACTTTCTCACATTGGTGAGCATAGAAATATCCCAAACCTTTAACAAAAATAATAATTTATTACAGAAATTATCTTGACCGCTATGATTTCTAATGAAACACTTAATGAATAAATACTATGTGTCACTCAGCCTGGGTCTGAGACATGGCATAAAACTGAGATACATAAATGGTTTAGTTGAACAAAGTCTAATGAAAATATTGAGAATCTAGGCAGTTTTAAAGAAATCAGTCATCCAGGGAGATACACAGCCATGCTAGCATGTTGTTATTGAAACTGAGAGAATGAGAAAAAAACTGAGTCACATCTCTTCTCCTCTTAGGACTTCCTGCTGGTTTCTCCTGTTAGCTATGTCAGCATGAAACCAGATGTCAAAGAAGCTCTGTAGTCAGGGCCCATTGATGTTAAACACATAAAGGTATGAGGCTCAATATCAGTAAATAACTAATTCAGTTCAACACACGTTATTTGATCTTCCAGTGGTTTTCCGGACTCATGCATTTCTATCACACAGGTTGTAAGCAACAGGACTAAATTATTTGCATGTCTATAAAAATAGACATTCAAGTGTAAATGAAAATTAATAAAGAATCCCATTACTTCATTATTCTTGGGAGAAATGATTCCCTGATGATAGAGGGAAATGGGCAATACTCATGTCCTCAATGAGCTCAGTTTTTCAAAAGAATAAGAAGGTAGTGATTATTCATAATCCAAATGATTTGCTGCTAGAAATAATTGAACCATAGGGAATTGATCTGTATGACAATTCTGTTATAAACTCCTCAGGTTCTTCACATCCAGGCTTCCGCTGTGAAATCACTCTCCTGTCTCAGGTAGGAATAGGCATTTTTAAAAATGTTGAAATTCAGAAATAAATACCTAAATCTATAAACACAAATTGAGTTGAATTATAATCTGATGAATTAGCAAATGATGTTATCAAAATATTAGTATTCTTCTCACAGTACAGGTACTTATAAATAAATGAACAATGGAGGCGTGCTTACATAATGGAAGGAAGACCGAACCAAAGAGAATCTTAATTCCATCAATATTTATTAACTGTCACCAATCGAGAAAGCACTTCTGTAGGTGCCATTGTGTCTACAGCTGTAGATAAAAGTTTTGTCCACAGTCACTCATGCTTTGATATTGAATCTTATTCTAGACTAGACCTAGATCTTTCATCATAATACTAATTGCTTTAACATATAAAATATACCAGACAGATTTTAAATCCTTTTAAGTGCTACTATAAGCCAGACATATATTTTAGGTTTCCTATGGATCAACTCAAGCACCTGGAGAGAGTTGCTATTATTAACCAAGTTCTATAAATGTGAGAATTAAGGCACAGGGATATTATTAACCTGCTCCAAACCACAAGTCTAGTTAGGAGAAACTATCAGGAAGTGTGACTGCAAACACCCAGTAAATCAATAATTAACCCTGATTATGCCCTCTTCCTTCCTAAAATGATAAACAAAATAAGGTGTTGGCATTAAATACATTATGATTCCTTTTGACTCAATAATGCTGAATGCTGCTATTTATCATAAGTACTGTATGTTCTATACACTTGACAAAGAATTGGCTACTTTGAGGTTATAATCTGTAGACATTTTATAAACATGTAGACATCTTCTCTACATTTCTTTAATCTGCTTCAAATTGAATTACTATCAGATGATAAGGGGGTAATACTTTGTTAAAGCTGAAGACTAACACTTTAGAGACTCTGGAGGCAAAAGCAGCTTCAGCACACATTTATGTAAAACAGCTTTGGAGTAAGGTGCATTTCAGGGGTGCAAACTATTGAGGCCCCTGAGACGCTGCTTTCCATTTCACATGTTTTCTCACATTTCTTGGGTAAAAGCATGTAGGCTCTTGTGCTCCTTTTCTTACAGCAAACGTTATTATTATAAAGTAGTCAGTTAAATTATCTGGAATATTCATTGCTTACTTTATCTCATTACAGTAAAAAATGAAAATGAAAGGGAATACTATTTTTGGCAATAATATTTTGAATCTTGATTAATATTTCAATAAATAGACTTAATACCATTCCAGGAAAAAAACACTATTTATTTGGACATTATTATGATAAAATGTAGTTGAGCCTTATGAGCTTAAAAAGTAAAATGACAAAATAATAATTCCATTGATTTAGGTGACTTGTTTTGTATCTCATCTAGTCAATAAGTTCAAAGTCCTTGAATACATGATGGCATGACATCATGAAAAGAATGCTTGAATGATGAATTTATAAAATGTCTTGCAAAGTGATCTATTTCTTTCATTGATATTGGAGTTTTATTTAAAAATTAATATAGCATTTTAACATCTGGCTGGGTATACGTCATTGAAAGAGGAAGCTTATTTTACATGATAGTCTTTATGGCCATGTTTTTCCTTCCCAAATTAAGGGAGATGCATTTCCTGCTGTGTCAAGAATTAGCTACATTGCCAAAATAACTGTTACTTCAATATGATACAAATAGCATATATTTTATGTTCTCAAAAACCTGTCTTGAATTTATATTATGCATTTTTCTTAATTTTTCAAGAGTTAGAATGAGATAGAGGGACACAAAATTACTATGATTTGAGGATTTAGTTCTCTAAGTTTTTAAAGATTATTATCACCATGCTGAGCCCTTTGATACTTTATTATTTTCCCTTAAATGCCATCTCTTCATGAACATTTTAAACCTGCCAATATATGTGTATGGTAGTTTTTTCAAAGATTTGTGGAAAATGGAAATTCAAAGATAAGTGGAAAATGGCAATTAAAAGGATAAGCAATTTTTTGAAATCCATGCACATATGGGGGTTTTAAAAAATTCTTGGAAACATATATAATGTAAAAATATGCATGGATTTCAAAATCTTTTTGCACCAACATAAATTTTCCTTTTAATTACTTTTCCACCAACTTTTTGAGATACCCTCATATATGCATACCTATGTACACATGTATATGCATATTACTTATATATTGTATGTGTGTATATGTGTATACATATATATATATATATATATATATATATGCAGGCAATACATTAAACACAGTTAAGATTTACTTCATTCCTTCTAATCCAATTTTCGTTCAAATGGAAAAAATATCCTGTGCTGGGTCTTAAAAGTTAAACAAGATCTGGTGTTAGGATGGCCACCTGAGGTGCACTTGAGTGGGGAAAAGGGACAAACCTTATTGGGTGTGGGCCAGCTCCAAAACAGTCTGTAGTTTAAAAGGACAATCAAGGAGATTCCACTTCTATAGGGTTCTGTACCACACACAAATTCTATCTCCCTAAGCTTATTCAGCTGTAAAAACACAAATGAAGATGATGACTGATATTTTACATTCCACAGTCAATGATATGTTGCAAAACGAAGGATTACTACTTCAAAGCAAAGCAATATTTCTAGCCATGTGTCCAAGGAAATTGAGTGAACAAATATGATAGAGTGTATGTTGAATGTTCCCAACACAATGGATCAATATTTGCGGTGATCTATATACTAATTACCCTGATCTATCCTTCTACAATGTACCCATGTACTGAAATATCACACTGTATCCCTTAAATGTGTAAAGTATTACTTGTTCATTAAAACATTTAAAAGACTTACGGAATGGTACAGGTGTGTCAAATATGAAAAGACAGAAAACAGCGACAGAAAAGTCCTTGAAATATGATGGCCTTTGACTTAAAGAGCTTTACATTTATTTAGATACTTAACACATTAATCACTTGCTTACCACATACTAATTCTGTATGCCACTAGCAGTTATCAATTGGAGAGAAGAGGAGGAAATATAAGCTGAGTTTATGGGGTGATAAATAATGGCAAACACCAGATGCATTTTGTTTCCTTTTCCTCAGACCTTATTTGAAGGGAAGCGAGCACAATGTTGAAGGAAAACTACACAAGGGTGACTGAATTTATTCTGCTGGGACTGACCGATAGAGCTGAGCTGCAGCCTGTTCTTTTTGTGGTATTCTTGGTCATCTACCTTATCACAGTCATTGGCAACGTGACCATGATTTTCTTAATCAGAATCGACTCAAAACTTCACACCCCAATGTACTTCTTCCTCAGTCACCTCTCCTTTGTAGATCTCTGTTACGCCACCAACGTGACTCCTCAGATGCTGGTTAATTTCTTATCCAAGAGAAAGACTATTTCCTTCGTTGGCTGTTTAATACAATTCCACTTTTTCATTGCCCTCGTGATCACAGATTATTACATGCTCACAGTGATGGCTTACGACCGCTACATGGCCATCTGCAAGCCCTTGTTATACAGTAGCAAGATGTCCACGTGCGTCTGCCTGTCTCTCGTAGCTGCTCCTTACATTTACGGTTTTGCAAATGGCCTGGCACAGACCATCCTGATGCTCCAGCTCTCCTTCTGTGGACCCAATGAGATCAATCACTTCTACTGCGCAGACCCGCCTCTCTTGGTCCTTGCCTGCTCTGACACCTATGTCAAAGAGACTGCCATGTTTGTGGTGGCGGGTTCCAACCTGACCTGTTCCCTTGCCATCATCCTCATCTCCTACGTTTTCATCTTCACAGCGATTCTGCGTATTCACTCTGCAGAGGGGAGGCGCAAGGCCTTCTCCACCTGTGGGTCCCACCTGACAGCCGTCACAGTCTTTTACGGGACGCTGTTCTGTATGTATCTGAGGCCCCCTTCGGAGGCATCGGTGGAACAGGGGAAAATTGTAGCTGTTTTTTATATCTTTGTGAGTCCTATGTTAAACCCTTTGATCTACAGCCTGAGGAACAAAGACGTTAAAATGGCAATAAGGAAAGTTATGCAAAAGGAATTGTTTGTTAAATAAGGTAGACATGGTCAGTAAGATACTCTTATATCTAAACAACTAATGAACATTTCAAGGTGAGGGATCACTTTCTGTTGTTGAGTATTTTAAAATTCACATATGGGACTTGGAAGTGTGTGTCAAATACTCAGTTTCCAGTGGCATCCAGTAAGTTAAAAAGACAACTTTTTCTATATATTCAAATGCAAGAACAGAAGGCACTCTTATTTTTTCAAAATCTGTAAAGAACAGATAATTCCATGTGTAGCATTCAACAATGTTACAAAGATTTACAATTGTTTAATTCTATGAAAATATTAATTTTTAAGTGATTTATAGTGTTTAATAACTTCTGAACGTTTTTCCATACATAGTATGTTACATTTTCTCCTTTTATATAAATTATATAATAATGAAGATCTTTCAGATATATCTCAGATTATTATTTGAGATATGGCTATTGAAAGATATAACTGATCCAATGGCATTCTAGTTCATAAGTGTTTGAAGGAAATGCCAAATTTCTGTATGAAGGGTTTTATTTTATACAAATACTTATTTTATTCATCAATATGAGACTTCTGACATACTCTTTGATTATCACAGCCTGTCCCTTTTAAATAAATGGGTTGCATTTGATGTTTTATCTGCATGGATGTATTGGTATTGTGTTTCTATGTATAAAGGACCTCAAGATAACACTTTCAATCAACTACTAATTATTCAAATTGTCTTGGGACAAATACATTTGTTTGTCTTACCTATTTTTAAATTGTAGCATTTGTATTATTCCTCTTACTCATTTAAGACTTCTTTCTTTCTTTTTTTTAAATATTTTTTTGTTTATTTATTTCAGAGGTAGAGGTACAGACAGAGGCAGAGAGACAGAGAGAAAGGTCTTCCATCTGCTAATCCACTCCAAAAATGGCAGCAATGGCTGGGGCTGGGCCAATCCAAAGCAGGAACCAGGATATTCTTGGGGTCTCCCACAGAATGAAGGGGCCCAAGCAATGGAGCATCTTATACTACTTTCCCAAGCCATTAACAGAGACCTGGATTGGAAGAGGAGCAGTTTGGATATGAACCAGCCCCATGTGAAATGCTGGCATTGCAAGTGGAGGCTTAGATCACTATACCCTGCCCCCATACCCTGCCTTTTTCTTAATGTTACAAACTCATTCCTTGTTACATATATGTTACATATATGTGTGAGGTACTTCAAAAATTTCCTGGAAATCCATTGTCAAAAGCCTTTGGATGAATTTCAGAAGTGTTTTGTAGCAAAATAAGCTTATCTTTTAATTCTATTTTTGTAATCTTTTTGAAATACATTTGTATATCTTGTTACCTTTTGTTTTACTTGTCTTATTGTCATATGTTTTGAAATGCTGAAATTTTGTTATTTTAAAATATTTTCAAATGATTTATATTTCACTTTATTGGTTTTATTTTTTGATTTTAGGAAATTAAGTTCTTAGCCACCTATAATTGAGTATATATTCATGTTTGTTTTATGATTTCACTTGTTTTTATAATGAAATATTTTCAATACACAACCAAAAGTAGAAAATAATAGAAATATTATCTGTTTAAGTTTGTAAAATTTTCATACATTCCATTTGTTTCAGATTTTTTTGTATTATAAAGTTGAATCTGCCTGCCTGATTGTGTTCCTTTCCTCATTTACTTCATCAACTCTAACATAAATTTGAAATTTTTTATCCTATGTAGAGTAACACCATTTAGTAGATGTATATGTATTCATAAAATTACATAGTGTTATGTTGATTGATTTAAAATTTGATATAAAATAAAGTGTCACTTATTTTATTTTTCACAAACACTATAAAATTTATTTATGCTAATTCATGTAGCAGAAATTTTCACAGACATCATCAAATATATAAATTTCTCACCATAAATGCATCTACTACTAGTGGGCAATTGCATTTTTCTACTTCACTCATAATGTGAAAACCCAGCAATATTTTCTTGTGTAATTTCAAATGTGTACAAGTGAAGGAATTTCTCTCATAGGGGTTAATAGTTGTGCCATAAGAATAAACTTCTTTTAATTTACTACATATTTTCAATTACTTTACCGAGTTAAATTCCCACTAATTGTATGCTCTCTTCATTCTGCATCCTTGCCAGTACAAGATATTGTCAGACTTCAAATGCTTTCCAATGTGATGAGTACAAACCAGATTCTCATTTAACATACATGTTCAATCATAATTACCAGTTAAGTATTTTCAAATGTGTTAAAGCTTATTCATAAGCTCTCCTTTTCAGTTGTATGGACTTTTCTTTGTTCATTTTTTGCTTGAATGTTTTAATCTTTATTTCAACTGTTTGTAATTGCTCTTTATGTATTATGTACTAGATGCTAATCTTTTGATTCTCTATGCCATGAAAATATCTTCAGTCATTTTATGCTATATATTTCATTTTCTGTGCATGATGTATTTGGTGGTGTAAAAGTTAGTTTTTTTGTTTTTTTTTATGAATATAAAGTGATTTTATGCATTCTATAGGTACAGTTTCAAGAAGACAACCACACTTCCCTCTTACATTAACCTAGTTCAAATGTATTACACCTTCTGTGCATCATTGTACACTGCATCTATTATCTACATTATTCCTACTTTAATGGTGTTCTATTTCTTCTTCCAACTTTTCAAGGTTTTTCTTTAAGGGTCATCAGTCTTCCTGGTACTATAAATGTTACCAAACAGAATCAAGCTATATTTTTATGAAAAGGATGATTTTTTTAAAAGATTTATTTATTTATTTGAAAGTCAGAGTTACACAGAGAGAGGAGAGGCAGAGAGAGAGAAACAGGTCTTCTATCTGCAGGTTCATTCCCTAATTGGCTGCAACAGCCAGAGCTGTGCTTATCTGAAGCCAGGAGCCAGGAGCCTCTTCCGGGTCTCCCACATGGATGTAGGGGCCCAAGGACTTGGGCCATCTTCTACTGCTTTCCCAGGCCATACCAGAGAGCTGGATAGGAAGTGGAGCAGCAGGGATTTGAACTAGTGCTCATATGGGATGCCGGCACTGCTGGCAGCTTTACCCACTATGCCACAGTGCTGGCCACCCAAAAGCATGATTTTTACATTTAAAATTTTTTTATGTCTCTTATTATACTCATAAAAATGCTTTTACAAATTGTCATATAACACATTTTTAAATATAAACATACCAACACATGTGTTTATCAGGTCATTCTCTGGGATCAAATTGTCAATCCTTTCTATTAAGATTTATCTCAATTAAAATAAGTTTACCATCTCTCAGCTGGAAGTTAAAAGCATTAAAGTTTTTTCTTTATGATTTCTTGAGAGAGAATGTATGGGAACACCTACATTCTCTGCCAAGGTCATGTCCATTATTTCTTCAAAGGGCACATGAAACATACTTCCTCAGCTCAGAAAAGATACAGAAACAACCTAATATTGTCCACCAATAGATGAACAGATAAAAAAATGTGTTCACATGAACAATGGAATGCCATACAGCTTTGACATGTAGACAATCCAGTCAGTCACAACAACATAACTAAACCGGGAGGACATTATGCTGGACGAGATAAGCTGGTTTCAAGCAGACAAATGATATATGATTCAACTTATACAAAGGTTCTGTAGAAAGCTAATGGACAACATAATTGTATTTTAATTAATATAAACATATTTAAATTCCATTTTTCTACAAGGTTTTAGAAATACCCTTATATGAACAATTGATAATAGTAAAACTTAACAGAAATAGAGTAGAAAGGTAATCCTCAGGAGCTGTGCAGACAAAGGGAGCTTCTGTCCAATAGGTAGAATGTTTCATTCTGGGGCTAGTGTTGTACTGCAGTGATTTAAGTTGCTGATTGCAATGCCGGCGTCCCATATGGGCATTATTTCATGTCCAGGCTACTCCACTTCTGATACAGCTCCCTACTGATTCATCTGGAGATGACGCAAGTACTTGGGCCTCTGCCACCCTCATGGGAAACCTGGATGGAGTCCTTGGCTTATGGCTTCTGTCTTGTCCAGCCCTTGCTGTTGGAAACATTTGGGAGTGAACTAGCAGATCGAAAATCTCTCACTATCTCTCTCTCTCTGAAACTCTGACTTTAAAATCAATCAATCTTAAAAAAGGAAAATTTCATTATTTAAAGTGATTTTTATAGTTCTGCTGTAAAAACATTGCACCTAAGGTTAGTGATAATATATTATAAACTAAAAAATTAAGAAGGCGTATCTCAAGTTAATTGTTTTTATCTCATTAAAAGAAAAAAATAATGAGAAGTTTCTGTGTGTTTTCCACAGATCTCATATAAAAACAGTGATAAACTGGAATTACAGAAAATGTGAGTGAGGCAAATGGTTAGCTTCCTGATCTCAGAATGTCCCCCTGATGCCCAGGAAGGGTGATTCCAGACATAACATTCATCACTGATAATCCTCAATCCCCCCGAGATTTGCATTAAGAGCAGGTCCCACCTCCCTGCTTGCTATAAATATGAGTACATGCTATAACTCAGAGATGTGTCAAGAAAATTCCTTCAGCAGAGGATGAGAAAATAGATGTGTATTAGAACCATAGGTAAGTTTTGAGTTTCACCTTCTTTATTTTTAGTCAGGAGGAAATTATACAAAAGTCTCCAACTGAAGCCTGCGATTTATGTACATTTATTGTCCTTAACAATTATGCTTTCTTTGAGCTTGCAAATCAGTGTGGGGAGAGGAATCTTAAATCCTAGTGAAGACTTCTTTACTCTGTGACTGTGTGCAAAGAAGTAGGGCTGGGGCCAGCTATGAAAAGTATTAACTGCATTTCAAACAGCTGCTATACTTTATTCAGATGTTAAGTAAACTTGAAGAAGCTATTATCTTTCTACTGTTCATGTAAAGCTCTATGTGCACATTTATAAGCACAAGTCAATAAATCCTACTTTCCCCTGCATGCCTCTAGAACAAATTTAACATTGTTGCTCTTTTTTTTTCCCTAAAAATGTGGATATGCAGTCTTTTCTCATTTTAGTAGCAGAGGTTGAACCTCAACTTATTTCCAAGAGAAGATACTGATTGATTGCTTTGATTTGTTTGTATAATATTTTATAGAATTGTCACTGGTGTAAAGAAGCAAGAAAAATACTCCACTCACTACCCCAAACTGTAAGGCCATTAGTAATCTATGAGCTCTTTATAATTTGGGTAAGATTTTGAGCATTGTCTTTGTTGAGGATTCATATTTCGTTGAAAGGAGCTGATGTAGGTAAAAAAAAAAATTCTCAGCAAGCTCAAGAACAATTCTTACAAATGAATTATTGCTAAAAGTTTTTCTTTACCTCTCTTTTTTCTATAAAACAGAATTTTTTTGCACTGGCTTGTAACTGAGCAGCCTATACAATGTAGCTCAACAGCCCCTTCCTACATCCGGACTGAAGTCCTTCCATTGGGGATCTTTCCCTAGTTTCATTTTCTGTGGGAATCGGTGTCTCTCCTTCTTTTAAATCCCCACAGTCAGTTCTGAAGGATTGTGTGTTCCATGGGTGGCTGAATTACAGGTTTGCAGTATCTGCATTGCCTCATGCCCAGTAGATCCCGCAATTTGATGAGATTCTCTGCTGTCTCTGATTTGAAGGTGCTATTAATTTTTGAGCAGTGCATCTTACACTTGTATTATGTAGCGTACATAGTATATCATGCAGGTGATCTTAGTTGTGGGTTTTACAACTTCTGTTTTCCGGTGTCCCTGAGCTACTCCTCTGTCGGTTATTCACCCATCATTTAAGAATGCCCAGGTAATGACCTGCAACTATAGAGGTTTCATATTCAGAAGATCTTCCTTTTTACCCTGACAATACACAGGCACTAGAAATTTCTATCTGTGCATACAAACTTTCTAGTATATTTTTGCTCCCCTTTCCTTATGAGTGTTTCTGATCTACTTCACATAAATATTGCTGGATCCCATAGAAGTCACAGTGCTTGTAAGTCAAAATAATGTAAAATTCTACAGGTGTGTGACAAGTGTTCAGCTTGGTGGGGGTTAGGATTTTGGTTACAATGCCTGTGTCCTACTTTGAAGTACCTGGGTTCAGTTCTTGGCTCCAGCTCCCATCTTGAGCTTTCTGCTAATGCAGACCCTGGGAGGCAGTGGTGATGGCTCAATGATTGTGTTCTTGCCATCCATGTGGGAGATGTGGGTTGAATTCCTGGTTTCCAGCTTTGACCTCAGCCCATAGATAGTGAGGAGTGAGCCATTAGATGGGCTCTCTCTCTCTCTCTCCCTCTCTCTCTCTCTCCCTCTGTATTTTAGGGAACCTTAAAGTTGGATTTTTCACTTTTCTGCATGAACTCTGTTCTGTCACTAAAACAGACCCTAAAGCAGATTGCACTGGGTATTTGCATCTGCTCCTCATTCTTCATAGAATATCTTAGCAATAAATATAAATGGCCTTATACCTTGTTCTCTTCCTCTTTTAGTTTGTTGCTAAAAAAAGAAGCCTTTAAATTGAAGTCTAATTGAATTTCCTGTTTAGTCTTTAAACAACATTTATTTACTTAGAGTTATATTAGTCTCTGTCCACTAGAGTGAATGCAGAAGGGCAGGGATTTTTGAAGATTTGTTCATTTCTGCATCTACACTGATAAATTCCACAGCCTAGAAAGTAATGAAAAGTGTTGTTTATGATGCTAGAATTTGTTGTCCACAGTGACCTGAAAGAAAGGCAGAACAGACAGTAGTATCATCATCTTCAATTAGGAAAATGTAGTAACTCAGTCAGATGCAAAGCTTTTAGGCTGCAGAAGGAACATCCTGGGCTCCCAAGTGACTCCTAGCATCAAAGTATGTCATCACCTCTACATGTGATATTTCCTGGGTAAGTCAGATGCAGGTACTTGCAAGGCATGAGTCAGCCACATGGTAGATCATGACTATGTAAGGGGAAAGTGAGTTGCACAGGTCTGTTCTCATGCTGCACTATACAAGGGTGCCATGGTTGTTGCTATTCCCAGCTATTGATTACCATCATTGAGCTCAAGGTCTCCTTTGTCTAGTTTGGAATTTCAAAGTAAATTCTACTTTTAAGAAGGCAATGCATTGCAGATAATAAAGGAGGTCTAAGATTAGATCAATATTTCAAATCCAGTATTCACTAACTGTGTGATTTTGGCCTGCTCAATTAAACTTTTTGTAATTCATTTTTTTTTCTCAACAGTAAAGTGTGGTTAATAGTAGTACCTGTCATATATAGGTTTTCAGGTATTAAGTTTGTGATTACACGCAAAGCGATAGAACTGCAACTTGGTACGTGGTTAAAGGTCTGTATAGGCTATCAATAACTGTTATCACTGTATTTGAAAAATGCTTATAAAGTACCTACTCCTCTGGGAAAAAGAGATATGGTAACAAAAAGAGGATTACTGACCTCCTAAAAGTTTCATTAAAGCAAGTGCAGCAACTAATTTGATATGAATTGGACAAATTGGAAAAAAAATCTGAGAGAAAGAAGGATTCATTCAGCACTGGTTGGGATATGAAGATAAATTTTTTTAAAAGGGGGATCCTAAAGCCTCTGTTCCCTACCAGGGTGCATATTTGCAAGAAGCTGAAATTGAGAAATGGAACCAAGGATCAAACCCAGGAACTGTAATGTATAATACAGGCATTTTAATCAGCATCTTAACTGTGGACTAAAATCTGCCCTTAATAGCTCTCTGATACAAGTTATGTGTAATAGCTTAAATAATAGTAATATGAAATAATATTTTGTTAATATTTTCTTCATAAACACTTTCAGTCATTACAGTAACCATCATCAAAATACTATGTGAGACTTTGTTTATCTGACAATTTTTCTCATTTATTTAATATGTGCTTAAAATGCACGATATCTGTGCTTTTCTAAGGTGTGGGCTATGACTACTGTAGTCCTGTGAATAATTATTTAATACTTAGATTCCAGTTTCCCACATTAGATTTTCTGAAAAGACCTCCAAATTCACTTGATTAAAAAGCCTTCCAAATAGTTGCTTTTTACCCAGAATATCAAAAAGCAAAAAGGTAAAGGAGGTAGAGATGAGTAAAACATTGTAAATAATTCAATCTTTCTGCTACCACTGCTGTGTCTTTCTTTTAGTACAACTCAGTATATAAATGTATGCTCAATAGTCATGACACAGTGATACACTGGGCTTTGTTTCTACCTTTGAAGAATTACTCTAGAAGTAGAAACTAGATGTTACTATTATGATACAATGTGCTAAAGAATAAATTGGAACTATGCAGCCTTATGTTGGAAACATACAACATAAACAGATTAATTCAACCTCTTATATGAAGACAATCAGGTGAGAAATGCATGAAAACAGTAGTTTTAGACTGAGATTTGTAGAATAAGTAGAGGAAAGAGGTAACCCAGAGATATAGGGGATATGCACCTCCATTATGTGCATTTTTATACACATAAGTATTGGTTTATTCATAGTACAGATGGAGGTCTGAAAAAGGTATAGAAATAAAACTAATTTGCACAAAGGCACATGAAATAATGTCTTAGTGGAAACACAGCATTAGATTCTAGTACAAATAGCTATGAATGACATACTTATAGAGAAAGAATATCTCAACTGTCATCAACATGATTTGTACATTTATGTTTGCTTTGTTTGCCTAGCTTCAAGTTCAGGCACAGGCTCACAGGAAATGTCCTTCACAAACAGCAGTACAGTAACAGAATTCATTTTACTGGGGCTCACAGATTGCCCCAAACTCCAGCCTCTCCTCTTTGTGCTGTTTCTGGTGGTTTACCTTGTCACCCTCCTAGGCAACCTGGGCTTGATCATGTTAATCAGAATGGACTCTCGCCTTCACACCCCCATGTACTTCTTCCTCACCAACCTAGCTTTTGTGGACTTGTGCTACACCTCAAATGCAACACCACAGATGCTTACCAATTTCTTATCAGAGAAGAAGACCATCTCCTTTGTCGGCTGTTTCATGCAGTGTTACATTTTTATTGCTCTTCTCCTCACGGAGTTTTACATGCTGGCTGCAATGGCCTATGACCGCTATGTGGCCATCTGCAACCCTTTGCGCTACAATATGAAAATGTCCAGGCGAGTCTGCATTTGCTTGGCTACTATTCCTTATGTCTATGGCTTCTCAGATGGGCTGTTCCAGGCCATCCTGACCTTCCGCCTGACTTTCTGTAGATCCAACGTCATCAACCACTTCTACTGTGCTGACCCACCACTCATCAAGCTCTCTTGCTCTGATACTTACATCAAGGAGCACGCCATGCTCATATCAGCTGGCTTCAACCTCTCCAACTCTCTCAGCATCATCCTGGTGTCCTATGCCTTCATTATTGCTGCCATCCTTCGGATCAAGTCATCTGAGGGCCGACGCAAGGCGTTTTCCACCTGTGGTTCTCACATGATGGCTGTAACCCTGTTTTATGGGACACTCTTCTGTATGTATGTCAGACCCCCAACAGACAAGACTGTGGAGGAATCCAAAATAATAGCTGTCTTCTACACCTTTGTCAGTCCAGTGCTGAATCCTTTGATCTATAGTCTGAGGAACAAAGATGTCAAGCAGGCTTTGCTGAACGTCCTCACGCGAAATAGGATCATGACGGTATCAGTGTTTACACTTTCCAATAAGTCGTAACTCTGAAAGGTTATCTGAAATGTATTTGCATTTTGTTGATGAGTTTTGGTATTCTCTGTTGATGAGTTTTGGTATTTTTTGCTGAGTGCCTCAGCAAAAACAATCACTTCTGGGGAAATTAGTTACATTTATATTTCTATCTTTGCCTCTCCACATAATGACTTATAAATCAGCAGCACAGGCATTATCTCTGAGTTTCCTACACATGCAGAATCATGTGCTGTCCTCCCCAATCCAGATCAGTATTTTAACCAAATCTTCAATTCATTAGTAAGCACAGTAACGTTTCAGAAGTACTGGTTTAGTTTTGACTTCCAATTGAAATACCCTGGGATATTTTTTATAACAGCACACATGATAAACAAACTCTCAACTCAGTTAATTTTTATATTCTTACCTTTACCTCCTGCCTTTTTAATTGAAGAATATTCAAGAAACATATCCTTCTTCTGCACTCCTGTCTTGACTCACTAAGTAACATCATAAACATGCATCATGATAGTTGTCTTCTGTTTTTTATGAGTGTTCCTGTACACTAGGGGGGTAACAATCAGAAAAGAAGCTAACATTGTTTTTAGTGTTCCTACACTTGGGTTTGTGGATGTGACTGAGTACCAGCCCAGGAAGATTACATTTTGTTTCATTTGCTTTTGCAAAATTAATACTTGGTGATCTGAGAGTTAGGACTAAGACTAAACATGGAAATAAACACTGAATAAGCAATGGGCCATATCTAATGGAGTATCTACTTTGCTTGGGCAATTCTCATGCTGTCTTTTTTTTAATTTTTATTTAATGAATGTAAATTTCCAAAGTACAGCTTATGGATTACAATGCCCCCCCCCCATAACTTCCCTCCCACCTACAACCCTCCCCACTCCCACTCCCTCTCGCCTTCCATTCACATCAAGATTCATTTTCAATTATCTTTATAGTCTCATGTTGTCTTAATTATGTTTAGAAAAGCCATGTTGGGGCCGGTGCCATGGCTCACTTGGTTAATCTTCTGCCTGCGGTGCCAGCATCCCATATGGGTGCCGGGTTCTAGTTCTGGTTGCTCCTCTTCCAGTCCAGCTCTCTGTTGTGGCCTAGGAGGACAGTGGAGGATGGCCCAAGTGCTTGGGCGCATATACCTTCATGGGAGACCAGGAAGAAACACCTGGTCCCAGGCTTTGGATTAGCGTAGCTCTGGCCATAGCTGCCATTTGGGGGGTGAACCAAAGGAAGGAAGACCTTTCTCTCTGTCTCTCTCATTCCCACTGTTTAACTCTGTCAAAAAAAAAAAAAGTCATGTTGATTCTCATCTACTTGTGCATAGATATGGCACATGGCCTCTATATATGCTGTGTAAGGGATGAGTTCATAGAGGGGAAGAAAGAAATGGAATTGCCCTGGCATCTTCAAAACACCCAAGAGATCAAAATAGACTTCCCTTCAAAGTTTGTGCTGAGTTAAAAGGTTTAAAGGTCAAATAGAAGTTATTCTTTTCACCAAAATATCTTTTGCTTGGTCCTTATTTTGGTTTATTGCCTAAGTTGTTTTCTTGGAAAACAAATCCTTACATTCCAAAACACAAAATAAATGACATAGTATATTTTACGTGTATAAATGTATATTCTACGTTAAATAACAATATTAGTAAAACTTCTACACTTTTGTTTGCTTTGGTTTTCAAATGTTATTTGTGTGTATTGAGGGAGCAAAGCCCCCTCAGATTAGCTAAGGCAGTGGGGAAAATCTATTATAAACATGTGACAGTATCTAGGAGCATGCAAGGCAAGGAGCAACTAGATCTTAGGAACCAACTGGAATGCAGGACATGAATGCTCTGAGAAACCTTCACTTTCATGGTCTAGTTCATATCTGCTTGTTGCCAGGGTTTTTTGCAAATCATTAATTATTTCATGGATCATTAGTTTGATTTTTTTCTATTACTGAATAGGAATTCCTTTTAAAGATATTATTTTTATCAATTCATCTGTTTTTACAGTCTGAGTTCTCTTAAGTATCAGACTTAACAAAAATGTCCTTTGAGGGATAAAATTATCCTTCCATTAAGTCAACTTAAACTCATAGTGGGAACATATGTGACAACTGGTAACAACCATGTCTTTCTACTTTCATACATGGGTGTTTTTCTTTCTTTTTCATCTGATAAAGTTACTGTGGATTAAAAGTTACCACGTATAGGGCTGGTGCCATGGCTCATTTGGTTCATCCTCTGCCTGCGGCACCGGCATCCCATGTGGGTGCTGGGTTCTGGTCCCAGCTGCTCCTCTTCCAGTCCAGCTCCCTGCTGTGGAGGATGGCCCAGGTGCTTCGGCACCTGCACCGGCATGGTAGACCAGGAGGAAGCACTTGGCTCCTGGCTTCAGATTGGCATATCTCTGGCCGTAGCAGCCATTTGGGGAGTGAACGAATGGAAGGAAGACCTTTATGTCTGTCTCTCTCACTGTCTATAACTCTACCTGTTAAATAAATTTAAAAAAAAAAAAGAAAGTTACCACATATATGTTATCTTGATAGAATTGTTTTAGGTACAGGTGATTGTTTTGGACATTGTGTCTTTACTTTATAACTAGAAGTTTTAATGCATCTTATACTATATTCAGTGCTGTGATCAGAAATCAAATAAGAGTGAAAAACATAAAATATGTGAAAACAGTACCAATTTTAGTGTTAATAATAATTATAGAGAAGTTTAGAAATTTTATTTCATTCTTCATCATCATAAAGCCTTTTCCATAACTCTATTTACAATATTCAACGCTGACTTTTTTTCTGAATGTCCATGGTGATTTTCTCTGCCTTCTCTACAGTATTTCTTTTCTTCACTTAATTTTCTATTTCATCTATTTCTAACTCAGAGATTGTAGGTGCTTTGTAAAAGGAAGTATTATGGATTTAAGTTTTGAAAACCTTGTAGATACCTATACAAAATTTCAGAGGGAAAGTTAATATTAAGTGACTGTGTTTTAAAAGAACAGCTAATGGCATACTGGGTAAATCATGTGACTAAGTGGCCTTTCTATTAAAGAGCTATTTTCTCATTTTGAGTGGTGATTTAAGATAATTTTTTCTCTTGAATTCAAATGCAAGGTTCAAGGAATTACTTTTTGATTCTGGGGTATAATTAAATAATATTTCAACAAAATGATCTCAGGTAGATTTGTCAGTATGGCCCACTTATACAATACTATATTTAGTTTATGATTCCAGAGATATATTAAGCCATGATATTTCTTCTACTGACCCTTTATATATATTTACTCTGAAATCAGAGACTTTTGGTGCCACTTTCATCATAATGGATAGTATAATAATAATAAAATATTGTTAGATAATTGTCAAAATAAAGATAAAATCAGACCAAGTTAGACAACTTTAAATGTTTATTGGGCTTACAAAGGAGAGCTCATAAACTGTGAGACTTTGAACCAGCACAACTGGCTACAGCACAGTTTGCAAAGCTTTATGGAAGAAATATCTTGCTTTTTTCAAAATTCCCCAAAAAATTCCTCCCTCTTGGTCATTCTCTCAGTTGAACTAAGTGTGATCAGCTGTTTCAAGTATTTAGCACTACTCTTAGACACCTCATACTGTTCCTCTTTCTGTAGACAGCATAGGTTACAAAACTAGAAGCTCAGCAAGTTCTTTCAATGATTCTTCTCACTGTAAGTTTTGTTGTTGAATCCTCATGGAGATCATTTGTTGACTAAGTTGTGACAAACATTTAAGAATCTTGAGAGAATACAACTCCCAACGGAGAGAATTAAAATAACTACCAGAAGGATTATACCAAGGATTTGAAAACCATACTGGAGCTGTGGTTCCCAAGAGCCAAGACTGAGCCAACTGAATAGATAGATCCATTGTTTTTTTTCTTTATCTGGTGATTACCTGGGTCTGCCTTTTCATGTCTCTAAGATTTTGGACTACATTTCTTGACTATTTGACATAAAAATAGCATTCTCTGATATAATAGATCCAGTTTATGATATTTTCCTAGGTTGCAGTTTCAATGCCTGTGTGATGTCATCTGTTATTCTGGTGAACTTTCTGTGTGGCTCACAAAGCAAGAAGCATGGATATAACTGTTGTGATGAATTCTCCTGGGTTCCTATCAAGTGATCCAACTTTAGTTTGTAGGTTTTTAAGGCCTAGGACATCCTGGTTCAAGGTTATCAGATATCTGTTTTTGTCATAGTCTTTCCCATGATTCTCTTGCAATTATGCACCACAGCTATCTGCAAAAACTTTTAGAAAAGCATCAGAATGAAACAATAATCATTTGGGAATGCAAAATTACTTTACTTGTACTTTAAAGGAGCTAATTTGTTCATCCTCCTGTCAGTTTCACATATTACAGCTGAGAAAATAAAGGCCAGACAGATTTTTCTCAACTTGCCACTAATATGAGTTGAGTTCATGATTAATGGATCTAAAATCAGAATCACTAATTGAAATTAAAAACAAAATATGTGTTTGTAAAAACTGAAGTACTGACTTGGATACATTGGAATGGCAGACCAGGCCTAACAGTTAAGCCAATTCATTTCTTTTGCAAAGGGTGCAAATGAACTCTAACCTAAGTTCACACAGGTAATTAGTTGGTGGCAGGGTTGTGTGTAGTTTAGTTTCTGGTTTCAATCTAAATTTTTGTTTGTCTGACTGAACATCTGACTATTCCAGCAAAGCTCAACAGTAGTGTTTGGTGTACCACTGGATTTTGCACAGATCTGATCATTTGATGTGTCCTGTAGATGAGTTAGTGACTTGTGGTAGCTGTAAGAAAGGCTGACTCTTATCAGGATGGCATGTCAGCCTACACACAGAACATTCTACTGTCCCTGACATCTATCTTCTTACATGGTTTTCTTTCTTGCAGATGCTCAGGGAATTGCTCTTATTTCTCCAAGGTCCATATCACTTGCATTTCAATGATTTCCTCTACTTCACCATCTACAAGAAAATTTATCTATACTAATGGAAGAAGTGGGAAAAGCAGAGAAAAAGGCAGGGAGATAATTCTATTCATTTTCCTTCCATAAAATATCATTTTGCAATCAGATTTAAATAGAGATCAGCTTATTTTTAACTATAGTTCCCATCATTGTACAGCTTTATATAACCTTGAAGACAAAAAAAAAATCTGTTTAATTTTTTTCCTGCATCTCTCCATTCCCAGAAAATGAAGTTGTTATATTACAATCATTTTAAGTCCCATTGACCATTGCTTCTTAAAAATTGAATGTTTACTATTCTTTATGATTTTGTTCATCTCATTAATACTGCTTATCTCCATCTTTATGAGCACATATAGACAAAAGGTCATATTTTCCTTCATTCATTTTGAAGGATGCTTAGGGAAATGTTATTTCAACTGTCGTCAACATGATTTGTACATTTATGTTTGCTTTGTTTGTCTAGCTTCAAGAATAGATGTGACCTTTAAGGAAATATCCATCATGAACAACAGTACAGTAATGGAATCCATTTTATTGGGGCTCACAGATTGCCCCAAACTCCAGCCTCTCCTCTTTGTGCTGTTTCTGGTGGTTTACCTTGTCACCCTCCTAGGCAACCTGGGCTTGATCATGTTAATCAGAATGGACTCTCGCCTTCACACCCCCATGTACTTCTTCCTCACCAACCTAGCTTTTGTGGACTTGTGCTACACCTCAAATGCAACACCACAGATGCTTACCAATTTCTTATCAGAGAAGAAGACCATCTCCTTTGTCGGCTGTTTCATGCAGTGTTACATTTTTATTGCTCTTCTCCTCATGGAGTTTTACATGCTGGCTGCAATGGCCTATGCCTGGATATCTGCAACTCGCTCCAACTCCCTCACCATTATCATGGTGTCCTATGCCTTCATTATTGCTGCCATCCTTTGGATCAAATTATCTGAGGGTCAACAAAAGGCATCTTCCATCTGTGGTTCTCACATGATGGCTGTAATCTTGTTTCATGGGACAAGACTGTGGAGGAATCCAAAATAATATCTGTCTTCTACACCTTAGTCAGCCTAGCGCTGAATGCAAAATGTAAAACATGCCTTGAAGAATGTCCTAAATAATACACGGTCAAGGTGGTGGTCTACATTTTCCAATAAGCCATGACTCTAAACAGGTTGCTGAAGTGTATATGCAAAATGTTCTTACACATTTTTGTAAGTACAGCCACTATAGGAAATACTGTGGACATTCAAAAATAGTATAGAACTAGTGTCTGTTGCAGCATTTCATACATGTGTATATATATATATTTTTAAATGGAAATAAAATTAGTATTTTGAAGGTGTATCCTCACTCCCACATTCATTGCAATACTGTTCATGATAGATAAGATATGAAATCAACTCATGTGTTCATCAGAGGATTAATGGAGAAAGAAAATGTTGTTTCTATTCAGTATAGAAAAGGAAGGAAAATCCATATTTTGTGACAACATACTGGAATTGGAGGATGTTGTTTTAAGTGAAACAATTCAGGCACAGAAATGTAAATATTGCAATGTCTGCATTGTGTAGTAGAATCTAAAAAAAGTTGCACTCAGGAGACCCCAGTGGAAAGAAGGGACCATCAAAGAAGGATGTGCTTTTCTTTGAAGGGAGAAGAGAACTTCTACTTTGCATATGCATGTCTAAATACTGACAGAGTTTGTGGATTCAAGGGGCTTCCATAGCCTTGGCAGCTCATGACAAGAGCCTCGGATGTTCACTGATGTCAAAAATAAGAGTGTTAATTGTTAAATCAACAGCAGGAGTTACTGTGCACTTACTCCCCATGTTTGACCTCTGTCCTTAATGAGGTGTACTATGAGAATTAACGGTAAAAGTTATATTCAAACTGGACTTCATACTTTGTGTGTCTTTGTGGGTGCTAGCTATTGAAATCTCTACTTAGTATAGAGTTGGTCTTCCATATATAAAGTCAATTAAAAATGAATCTTAATGGAAAATGGAATGAGAGAGGGAGTGGGAGGCGGGATGTGAGTGGGGGTGGGAGGTAGGATAGGAGGAAGAAACACTATATTCCTAAAAGCTGTTCATATAAAATTTGTATTCATTAAATAAAAACCTTCAAGAAAAATTTTAAAAAGTTGCACTCAGACAAGTAGGGTGTATAATGATATTCATAAGGGGCTGGTGAGAAGTGGGAGTAGAATGGGGGAAGTACGATATTTCAATTAGACAGCAGAAGTAAGTTCAGGAGATGGGACATGTACAATATGATGACAAGTTAAAATACATTGCATACATTAAAATTGATGAGAGAGTAGATTTTAGATATTTACACCAGAAAAAAATCATTGGTTTTATTTAGCCATTCCATAATGTAAACATATATCAAATGCAAAGATATGTATAATATAATAAGCAAACTTTTCAAATTAAAATACAATTGAAATTTGAAGTTGAGTTTTAGTATTCTATGAATATATATGTTTAATTCAAAAGATTTGTGGAAAAGTGGAATTAAAAGATGTTTGGTATAGAATTTTTTAAAATCCATGCATTAAGGAGTATTCCAACATTAATAAAAATACATATTATGAAAAAAATGTGCATGCAGCTTTTTGCTGAACTTTTTGAAATACTCTTATATTTCTCAAGTTTCTCAGTTATAAGGTTCAGGTATGGGGACACATTAGCTGTACTTGCTTTTCTAGGTCCTTGATCTTCAACATACATCTACAAATGAACACAATAGGATTTGCTCCAGTGATTTTCAGACATGCAAATTCACATTCTGCACTCCAGACCAAGCATATCAGCCTTAATTGTAACAGAATCCCAGATTTGTAGACACATTCAATTTTGATGAACATTATCCAATGTGAAAACTCCAAGCAATATGCTTTGGGACATTGGTGTGCTCATATTGTTTACAACGGTAAACAGAAAAAACATACCTCATTATAGTTCTCAAATTTATTCAGCTTTTACTCTCATGTAATTTTGATTAAAGGTATTTAAGAGACACATCCTTCTTATTTCTCTCCTGCCTTATTAACTAAAGCCAGAAACTATGGGTCCTGATAATGTTTTTCTGTTTGTGTGAATGTGGTTGTGTAGTGATGAGGGTGGCAAGGAGAGGGAAATAGAGTGATGATAATTTTCTTTCATGTGAGTTTGTGGTGCAGGTGTCTGAGTGATTGAGACCTATAGCCAAAGTCACACTCTAGAGACAGCTCCAGAGACAGGCTCAGGGCAAGTCTAAGGAACGTGCTTTTCATATCACTTGCATTTGGAACATTTAGAATCAAGTGATAAAAGATTAAAGTTAAAGGGTAAAATAAGGCAGCAATGGATTGTTCCAGATAAAGTATCCACATGGATTTGGCTATGATTTCTAGTCCTAATTATGTTTAGGTTAGTGATGTTCATTTTTTTCCTAATTCATGGTCTTTTTATAAGCACTGTGGGGATGAGGATGTGATCTGGGGGAGAAAATAAAATTATGCTGTCATCTAAAAGGACTCAGCAAGCAAAATCAATTTGCCTTCCAGATGTGAGCTTAAGTTCATTTTTAAAAAGCTAAACACTCAGCAAAATAGTTAATGAATTGTCACTGCTCTCAAATGCAGAGTATTTCATAATTCCTTTCTTGATAGACATAGCCTGTAAAGATGTGAAATATTATGTGTACATAAATACACATTAGAATGAACACAAAATAATTTTATCAGTAAGGTCTCTTCCTCTCTCAGAATTAGTCGAATCTCTCTCTTTCTCTTTCTCTCTCCTTTTCCATCTAACAAAAATTCTACTTATTCTATTCATCTTATTCGAATAAATGAGAGATAGCTCCTGATAACTCAAGACAATCAGCTCAAAGTACTTACAAATTGATACAATCATGTTGCTCAAATCCCAAGACTCTGATAATGTGAGTCTATATCAATTACTGTTTCCTCTCTGGAGTTATCTTTTCTGGTAGCAATGTAATTATTTCCTTAGTGTATGTTGAAAAATACTTTAGGGATAAGAAATCCAAACTACAAGTCAAGTATAAATCACTCTTGGCAGCTTATCTCTTGGACCGCTAGTGTCTCTGAGTGAATCTTTCCTGGGGTCAGGTAGGAGTGAAAATTTTGACTTCTATGCCTTCACTTTATCTACTTTTTCAGTTTTGGGTTTTCATCAGTAAGAGTCAGGTGAAAACAAAAGTGCCTTTAATGTTAGCTTAGATTCTTAGCTAGTTGGAATGAGGCAACGTATATTTCTTGTTTATTCACTAAAAAGCATTAGAATTTTACTGGAAATGTGCATTTACAATGATCATTTTTACTTTGCAAATAACATTCTCACAATCACTCAAGTACTGAATGCATTTTGAATGGCTACGTTGGAGTAAAAACTTGAATAAATCATCTCATTATTATTTTTTGAATCATGTTTGTTGAAAGCACATCCTGCCCCTTAAAAAGAACTTGTTCGAGGACTCAAAAAAGGGGGACAGATTAAGCATGGATGATACTCATTCTAGCAAAGATAAAGTTCTTAAAGATATACTAAGAGGCACATGACTACTAATGAGTGAGGACTGGCAAAAACATCAGTGCAAGATCGCAATGTTAGAACTGATGTGCACTTGAGAACTTGTTTAGGAACAATCTGATAGGGAATACATCAGGACTCTGAGGCCCCTAGAGAGTAAGTCATTACATCAGTGTCAAGTGCGTGTTTTTTAAAAGAAGACTCAGAAGAGCTTTTACTGACATTCTGAACAAGTACAGATCCACAGTGCAAGTCATCATCTAGAAAATAGGCTCGTGCATGGTAATCAGGTAATTTTCCTGCTGTTGTCATAGTAAGACACTGAATGAGAGGAGGAATGCTGGAGTTCATAATGACAGAGTAGGCAGGGCAGGGAAACTGATATTTGCATGGAGAAACTTGTCTCCATCAGCTACGAGACTTATTCTCCTTTGTCATCAATTCTTACCTCAAAATATCGTTTTTCTTTGCTCATCTTATTTACATCTAAATACCCAGTTGAGGTAGTTTCTGGGCTTGATGACTAACACTAAACTTCCATAACATGTGCTTTTATTTTCTGTGATCTTTCTCTTGGTGTTAAACTTTCCAAGACTGCTATTCAATCTTGCTAGACTACATAATGCTGATCTTAATGTACACTGATTAATAACTGTGGCAGTGTTTAATGTTAGCCTATCGCCTCAGATTTCTATATTTTAAATAAAGCCTGAAAAACATAAATTTATCCACAGGGAAAAAAACACTTCAACAAGTAGTATACCAGTAGTAGAGACATCTGCAGATGTGAATTTTACATTTTTGCTGATCTAATTTGAGTTGAGGGAATAAGAAACTCACATAAATATTTTCTATGTGTTAGGCAGGTGTTTGGCACGGCCGTCAATCTGGTAGGGTCTCTGTCAACTATGCAGAAGACTCAGCTTCAGTTCCTGGCTCAGCCTTAGCTCTTGAGGGTTTTGGAGAGTGAAAGAGGGGATGAGCCCCTCTCTTTCTCTCCCCTATAAATAAATGAAACATAAATTTTAGAAGTTGAATTAGTTGCTAACACTATCTTTGCTATATTTCATATTAAAATAATAAATTTAGATTTTTTAAAGGATTTGTTTTATTTATGTGAAAGTTACATGTGAGAGTTACATGAGAGAGGTAGAGACAGAGAGAGAGGTCTTCCATCTGATGGTTCACTCCCCAGATGGCCACAACAGCTGGAGCTGAGCCAATCTGAAGCCAGGAGCCAGGAGCTTTCTCTGGGTCTCCCACATAGATGCAGGGGCCCAAGAACTTGGGCCATCTTCTACTGCTATCGCAGGCCATAGCAGAGAGCTGGATTGGAAGAGGAGCAGCCGGGACTAGAAACTGGTGCCCATATGGGATGCTGGCACTTCAGGCCAGGGCTTTAACCCACTGTGCCACAGTGCTGGCCCCGTAAATTCAGATTTTTAAATTGGAAACTCTTGAGATCTTAAAACTCTGGAATTCCAACATGGTAATCTCTCTCTGTATTCTTCCATTATGATTCACGCTATCTAAAAGTATAATCTGTGAAAATTAACAATGTCTGGGCTCTGGTCTTAGAACAACCCAATCTCTCTTGATGAATATTTTTGTTTTATAATTTTGACCTTACAAATATCATAAAGAAGAAGGTTTAATTATTTACACGTGGTACTTGAATGCTAAGAGTTAGGGAGAGTAGAATTTGTGTCCCATCAGCAGTATGTCTGGCCAATTTTTGTTACATGCTATGAACCTCTTATATGTTTCCTGGAAAAAATAAACAGTTAAAAATATGATCCAGTTCGATGATTCTCTTCCTCTACGCAGGTCTCACTAGCTTTATTCATGAATGAAAAGTCTTCCATCAGTTCATGTAGGCTTTTGTTATTCTAAATTTATGAACCTTATCTTAGTCTATTCACACAGAAATGACATGCTCCGTCTTTCATGAATATATCCTGAAACCAGACCCCACATTTTCTTCAAACCCCTCTAATTCGAAGCTTTCTGATGCTGCACACAAGTCATGAAATTCTAAAGGTGAAGCTTTTGAATATGCACACTGCTAGTGACTGAACAGCGTTTTCCCAATGCCTTTTGCCATTTTATCTAGGACCAGTCCTGGATACAGATTTTAGGAGAAGTCCAAATTTAACGGCAGATTGTGGTGGTTCCACCCATTTCTAGACAAATTTTTGGGTCATAATTCTTCTATTCAAAAGCAAGGTGGCATATTATCTTCAGGAATCATGTGCATATTAAATACCTAGTCAATTAAGGCTTTGGCCTTTTTAAGTCTACCAATCCCTACATTCTCAGATTATCTCAGACTATGTGAGGATAATGTGACAAAGAAAAAGAGATAAGGAGAATAAGAGAGAGAGAAAGAAAATGATGTACTTTTCATTGACTTTTTAAATTTATTTTAACTCCTCTAAGTGAGCAATGCTGGCACCCAAGAAAATGATCAGAAGAAATTCCACCTTGGTGACTGAATTTATTCTCCTGGGATTGACGGATCGTCCAGAGCTACAGCCCATCCTCTTCGTGCTGTTCCTGGTGATCTACTTGATTACTGTGGGAGGGAACCTTGGGATGATTGTGTTGATCAGGATAGATTCACGTCTCCATACACCCATGTACTTCTTTCTTGCCAGTTTGTCCTGCTTGGATTTGTGCTATTCCACTAATGTAAGTCCCAAAATGCTGGCGAACTTCTTGTCCGAAAAGAAAACCATTTCCTTTGCTGCTTGTTTAGTTCAGTGTTATTTCTTCATTGCCATGGTGATCACTGAATATTATATGCTAGCTGTAATGGCCTATGATAGGTGCATGGCCATCTGTAACCCTTTGCTTTACAGCAGCAAGATGTCCACAGGTGTCTGTATTCGCCTGATTGCTGGTCCTTATGTCTATGGGTTCCTTAGTGGCCTGATGGAAACCATGTGGACATACCAGCTGACCTTCTGTGGCTCCAATGTCATTAACCACTTCTATTGCGCTGACCCGCCCCTCATCCGACTCTCCTGCTCTGACACCTTCATTAAGGAAACATCCATGTTTGTGGTAGCAGGATTTAACCTCTCCAACTCTCTCCTCATAATCCTCATCTCCTACACGTTCATTCTCATTGCCATCCTGAGGATGCGTTCTGCCGAAGGCAGGCACAAAGCGTTCTCCACCTGTGGATCTCACCTGGTGGCAGTGACTGTGTTTTATGGGACCCTGTTCTGCATGTATGTTAGACCTCCCACAGACAAGTCAGTGGAACAGTCCAAAATCATTGCTGTCTTCTATACGTTCGTGAGCCCTATGTTGAACCCCATAATCTATAGCCTGAGGAACAACGATGTGAAACAAGCATTTCGGAAACTAATCAGAAGAAACGTGCTCTCCAAGTAATATCGGGTACCTTTCTTTATGAATCAAAAACCCATCTATTTATGAGAATTTTATCCAACTTCAATAACATTTGCAGTAAAGTTGTTTTAAAATCCGTGACGAAAAATGATCTAATGACACAACATAAAAGACACAGGTACAGAAGATTTATAGTTTTGTGGCATTTGGTGCAATGTCTGTGTGATGGATGGGAATGTGCACCTATAGATGTGGGAAATTATTTTTATATAATTTTATGTTTATAACTCGACATATGATGACACTTCAAAAAGATTGTAGAAAATGTTATAAAATCATGCATGGATTTCATATTTTTAATCAAAATAAACTTCATTTTCCCACAAATTTGTGAAGTAGCTTCAATTTATGTTTGCATCATTAAGGATATGATTTTGTAGTAAGACATTCAGTCTGCATAGAAGGTTATGAAATAAAAGTGTAAAATATTAGCTTTTTGTTCCCTCCACCCAGATCTTCCATTCTTGCTTCCCAGAGTTAGCACTACTAAGAATTTCTTGTGAGAAAATTTCTACCTGCCTACACAAAAGTCATTTTAAGCAATATATACATTATACACAAAATTGTTAAAACATCAGTTGACTCGGCCGGCGCCGTGGCTCAACAGGCTAATCCTCCGCCTTGCGGCGCCGGCACACCGGGTTCTAGTCCCGGTCGGGGCACCGGATTCTGTCCCGGTTGCCCCTCTTCCAGGCCAGCCCTCTGCTGTGGCCCGGGAGTGCAGTGGAGGATGGCCCAAGTGCTTGGGCCCTGCACCCCATGGGAGACCAGGAAAAGCACCT
>CM027387.1:98294612-98355637 GCA_015711505.1 Sylvilagus bachmani | reverse complement strand
CAATTTAATTTCCTTTGGGTAAATTCCAAGGAGTGGGATGGCTGGGTTGTATGGTAGGGTTATATTCAGGTTTCTGAGGAATCTCCAAACTGACTTCCATAGTGGCTTAACCAGTTTTGCATTCCCACCAACAGTGGGTTAGTGTCCCTTTTCCCCCACATCCTCACCAGCATCTGTTGTTGGTGGATTTCTGAATGTGAGCCATTCTCACCGGGGTGAGGTGAAACCTCATTGTGGTTTTGATTTGCATTTCCCTGATTACTAGTGATCTTGAACATTTTTTCATCTGTCTGTTGGCCATTTGGATTTCCTCTTTGGAAAAATGTCTATTGAGGTGCTTGGCCCATCTCTTAAGTGGGTTGTTTGTTTTGATGGTGTGGAGTTTCTTGATTTCTTTGTAGATTCTGTTTATCAACCCCTTATCTGTTGCATAGTTTGCAAATATTTTTTCCCATTCTGTCGTTTGCCTCTTCACTTTCCTGACTGTTTCTTTTGAAGTATAGAATCTTCTCAATTTGATGCAATCCCAAATGTTAGTTTTGGCTTTGACTGCCTGTGCTTCTGGGGTATTTTCCAAGAAGTCTTTGCCAGTACCTATATCTTGTAGGGTTTCTCCAATGCTCTCTAATAATTTGATGGTGTCGGGTCGTAGATTTTAGTCTTTAATCCATGTTGAGTGAATTTTTGTGTAAGGTGAAAGGTAGAGGTCTTGCTTCATGCTTTTGCACGTGGAAATCCAATTTTCCCAGCCTGGTGCATTTTTTTGAAAATCCACACTTATTTTATTACATGTATTTCTCATGTACTTTTTGTAGATCCCTTGTATGAATGGATTTCAACTTTTTTTCTAAAGAAACTTATCTTTCCATTCCATTTTCAATGAAATTTTGCAAATATCCTTATTTATGGCTAATCTCAAAGAATTGCCACTTCTTCATAATTTAGCAAAGATGTACCATACTTCTGCATCTGGACTTCTTCCTACCATCCTCATCTCTG
Organism: Sylvilagus bachmani; assembly: GCA_015711505.1. Lineage (NCBI taxonomy): Eukaryota > Metazoa > Chordata > Mammalia > Lagomorpha > Leporidae > Sylvilagus > Sylvilagus bachmani. The sequence goes on along the minus strand of CM027387.1, from coordinate 98,354,638 downwards.
CCTTATAAATCTACTGTTCTGGAAGGGAAAGACCAGATGTTTTTACCACAGTTCAAAATTTACCCTTGATTTTCCTATACCAGAATTAGTAATGAGATTTATAATTTTAGAATAAAGTATGTTGACTTGTTTGGTAGCATTAACAGAAATAAAATAACAGAAATAAAAGTCAAATTTAATTTCAAACATGGAATATTTCTGACTATTTTGAAGATGTCTAGCATTACTAGAATTGATGAATTTTTATTGAGTATGTGCAAAAAATCACATGCTGCTCCTAGAATGGTGTACCTAGAGCTCTAGAATGGTGTACCTTTGTGGAGGTTCTGAACTGTAAATAGAAAAATCAACACATTCTGTTAAGTGCTATGATATCGGAATTCAGTGGTGCTGACACACATAGGAAAGCGACAACTAACTCTGAGCAAAGTGAAGCTAGCCTTGTGACTGTGCAAGACAAGAACCTATTCATCCCTTGGCCATCCTCCCTAGTCCATTCACAGCTCCTAGTATAGCATTGTGTCAGACCAAGCAGAATCGGAGCAAAATATGGCTAGAACCAATGTTTGATCAGATACATAGATCTTACTCTCAATGACACAGGAAAAGGCATAGCACTCTAGTTAGTTACCCCTCAAGAGACACATTTTTTCTTATTTTTATTTCAAGCTTTCTACCTTAGAATTGATTAATGTTAAATGCATGCTCTAGGTTGAGATTTGCAGATTCATTCATCCTGTATTACTAAATACCTTTATTTAAACATTTGTATTACTACATATTGTTATTTTAATCTCTTCATTGGAAAGTCAGATTACTTACAAATTCTGTTGAAACACACACACACAAATAAAAACGTTTTTTGAAACTTTTTGCATTTAATTATTGCTTTGTCATACTCTGCTTAAATATACAATTAGATTTGTTATTATTTAATCCTATGCACATTTAGTTACACTAAATCAATCCCTTTTTATACCTGATTTTTTAATCTACTGGTCCATGTTTCTTTCTTTAGGTTCTAATTTGATAACAAATAATGGTTTGTTAGTGACAACAGCTATGCATAAAAAATATCTTTGAATATATCAAAAATGACTTGAGGACATATATTGTTTGTATTATGTAATAAAAATATTAAATATGCTATCATAAGCCAATGGTACTTTTCAGAAATTAGTGACCATAATGTCACTGACTCCAGCAATATGAAATCCTAAGTTTGAGATAAGGGAAGTGTTACCCATTTGCTTACAGGAGTTGACACGCTAACTGGAAATACACTGGTGGTCTGTTTAAGGTCATAGATTTTATAGTCTACATTACATTATAGAATGATTCCCTTTCTAATAATTTATTTTAAATTCCCTTTTTAACTCTTTCAAGAGGAATATCAGGAAAGGGCTCTGATTTCATGTCATTCTTTTAAAAGTTAATTCTATTGACTTCTTTGCTTATTGAGCAATTCGGGCAGTATAATCAAGGAAGTATTTAAAAGAAAATAAGTAATATTTATCATTCCAAGCTAAGGAAGAATAATTTTTGATACTTTTGTAGAATGTTTGGACCTTAACTCACACTAGCACATTTGAAGAAGAGATAAAGGATAATTTTTATCTAAATTTAGGCACTAATGTATAACTGTATGTATTTCCCTTTAATCTATTTATTATACTTTGGATCCGCTTATTGTCTGCATTCTCAACTTAATTGGAAGTTCCACAAGGTCAGAAAAACCGTGTTTATTTATTCATTTATTTTTATTTATCTGAAAGGCAGAAAGAGAGAGAGAAATCTTTCATCAGCGAGTTCACTCTCCAAGTGGCTGAAATGGCCAGGGCTGGGCCAAGCTAAAGCCAAGACCCAGAGTTCAGTCTGAGGCTGACATGTGGGTGTGAAGACCTAAGTTCTTGCGTCATCATGTGCCACCTCCCAAGAAACTGGCTCTGAAGCAGAGTTGCTAGGATGTGAACCTGGCACTCTGAAGAGGGATGTGAGCCCTGCAAGTGGCTTTTCCTGCTGAGCCCCGGTTTCTGCCTCCAGAAACAATGATTTCAAAGCAAATTATTTTTTATTGCTTAGTCTGCAATATAGTCTGTTTCCTAAAATGGAGCAGTGATAGTAAAATGGATATATGTATGGATAGATGGATAACTTAATAATAAAGTTTATAATATCACTTTTGTAAGATGATAGGATGTTTATACAAAACATATAAACATAATGATAGGATCTTAAATGTGTATACTTCCTTCATGTATAACCAAAGAAGTGAAATATCTCTACAATGTAAATGATCAAGCATTGATGAAGGAAGTCATCAAGGATATCCCTTGCTCTTGGTTCAGAAGAATCAAAATCATTAAAATGTCTATACTACCTAAGGTAATTTACAGATTCAACACAATTCCTATCAAATTACAAAAGGCATTCTTTACAGAGTTAGAAAAAATTCTAAAATTATTAGGAATAACAAAGACCCTAAATAGCCAAGTGATTCTGAGCAAGAAAAACAAGCTGGAGGCATCATAGTACCTGATTTCAAAGCATACAACAAAGCTATAGTAAAGAAAACAGCTTTGTACTGGGATAGAACCCAATACACAGATCAATAGAATATAACAGAGAGCCCAAAAATTAACCCACACACATGCAACCAACTGATTTTTGACAAAAGTGCTCAGATCTCAGAACATACTGTGAAATAAGGATAATCTCTTCACCATATGATGCTGGCAAAACTGGATAACTATATGTAGAAGAATGAAATTAGATCCATACCTATCATCATGTACAAAAACCAATTCAAGATGCATAAAAGATTAAATTTAAGTCCTGAGCCTATTAAATTGCTGGAAGAAAATGTAGGAGAAACATTCTGATATATGGGTAAGGGGATGATTTATTGGACAAGACTCCCAAAGCACAGGTAACAAGAGCAAAATTAAGCAAATAGGACTATATCAAACTCAGTAGCTTTTGCACAGTAAAAGGGAATAATAAAAATAGAGTGAGGAGACATTCAAAAGAATGAGAAAAAATATTTGCAAACCATGTATCTGTCAAAGGGTTAATATCCTGAATATATCAGCAACTTAAAAAACTTAACTCTAGCAACCAATCCAGTTGAGAAATAGGCAAAGGACTTCAACAGACAGTTTTTTGAGGAAATGAAAGTGGTCCACAGATATATGAAAATATGCTCAGCATAGTTAGCCATCAGGGAGATGCAAATCAAAACAATAATCAGATACCACTTCATCCCTGTCAGAATTGCTAAAATCCAAAACACAGAGAGTAACAATTGCTGACTGGATATGGATGAAAGGGAACACTATACAATGTTGGTGAGAATGTTAATTGGTGTGGCCATTATGGAAAAATGTGCAGACTTCTTAAAAAAAATTAGAAATAGACTTGCCACATGGTCCTGCCATCCTACTACTAGGAATATACCCCAAAGACTTGAGCATAATTTATCAGAGATAATTGCACCACCATATTTAGAGCAGCACTGTTCATAATATCCAAAATCTGGAGCCAACAAAAGTGTCCATCATCAGATGAACAGATCATGAAAATGTGGTGTGTGTGTGTGTGTGTGTGTGTGTGTATACAATCAAATATTATTCAGCTATAAAAGGGATGAAATTCTACCATCTGTAGCAAAATGGAGGTAACTGGATGACCTCATGCTGATTCAAATAAGACGGACCCAGAAAGACGAATACCTTATGTTCTCCCTTATATGTGGGAGCAAAAATTAAAAACAAAAAGAAAGAAAAAAAAAGAAATGTCTGTATGTATCAATGTTGTTGCAAATATGGTTTTGCAAAACATTGTTTTATAACTTTGTCAAACAAATTGTCAAGATTGTTATACTACTATAGTTTTAATAATCTGTGATTGTTTTAAAATTTACTGCATAAGGATGAAACGGTCATTTTCCCATTCAACTATTGTTTATAGTCATTTTGCTTTTTACTTGTGAAGTTTCCTATTTGATGAAGTACTAATCCTTTTTATTATAATGTAATTTTAAAATATGTTATCTCAAAAACTAAAACAAAGGAGGAGGGGAATGAAAGAGTGTGGGAAGGAGAGAGCAATGAAGACAATATCATTATGACCTTAAAATTGTATCTACAAGTCACACTGAATCTATTAAAAAGTAATTAAAATTAAACTTAAAAAATTAAAAGTTACATGTCAAATAATGTTACAAGTTTTACTTAAACTACTTTTCAATTAACTCCTTATAGACAACATTTTGCTATTTCCTTCGGGAATTAGCCTACTTTAATTCATAGGCTAGTATTTTTATTATTGACTTTATAAATACAAAATAGTTTATTAACTTTTTTATTAAAGGTGAGTTGTTAGCATTCTTCTACCTATCCATTTGTCCCAGTCTGACAAACCTACTTCCTCTCTTCATGTTCAAAATAAAATTACATTTGAATTTCTGGTTAAATCAATACTAATTCTTAAAATTTCTCTGATTGTGATGTTAATAATACCTGAATAATAATATTTGTATTTTATCATCAGTAATAGTATGTTTCTAAGATTTATTAATTAATTTTGAAAATCTGAGTTACAGAGAGAGAGGGAGAGACAGAGATAGTACTATTTTCCATCTGCTGGTTCACTTACCATATGGTTGCTATGGCCAGCACATATCCAGGCTGAATCTAGGAACCATAAGCCTCGTCTGGGTCTTCCACATCGGTGGAAGGAACCCAATCACCTGGATCATCTTCCACTGCCTTTCCCAGGTCATCAGCAGGGAGGTAGGTAGAAATAAAATTTACTCAATCATCATTCGAGCTAAGTATGCTCTGAGTTCCATTTTGGAGTAAATTTTAAGAAATATTTCTGAACATAGGAAGCATTTTATAAGTAATAAATTAAATATATTATTTAGCTTAGACAAATAAATGTGAATACACAGTTTTTGTTTTTCTATGTTTGGATTTTGTCATTTAACATGGTATCCTCTGGTTCCACCCAGGTTGTCACAAATCACAATTTCATTCTCTTTTTTGGTTGAATGAAATTCTATCCATACAAAGGATAGGAAATGATGGTATATAACAGGTATGAATATAAAGTTAGGGAGTAGTAAGAAGTCGTAGTGTTCTATAGCACCTGTGGAAAACTATAGTTTATAATAATATATTATTCAAATTGCTAGAAGAGAAATGTGGAAATACTCTTAACACAGAAATGATATTTTGGGAAAGGAAAATGCTAATTATCCTGTTTTGATCATTACACACTATACACATGTCTTGAATTGTCATAGATAGGTACTATTATGTGTTGATTTTTAAAAATCAGCAAAATATGTTACTTAGCTATTGGAATATTAACTTTTTTAAATTTTTATTTGACAGGTAGAGTTATAGACAGTGGGAGAGACAGAGAGAAAGATCTTCCTTCCGTTGGTTCACTCCCCTAATGGCTGCCACAGCTGGTGCTGCAGCAATTCAAAGCCAGGAGCCAGATGCTTCCTCTTGGTCTCCCATGTGAGTGCAGTGCCCAAGCACTTGAGCCATTCTCTGCTGCCCTCCTGGGCCACAGCAGAGAGCTGGACTGGAAGAGGAGCAACCAGGACAGAATCCAGCTCCCCAACAGGGACTAGAACCCGGGGTGCCGGCACCGCTGGCGGAGGATTAGCCAAGTGAGCCATGGCGCCGGCTAACCTATTATTGTTGATCATTGTCTCCATTAGTTGCTGCTATTATTGGTAGTTGCTAGTCTCACCTATTCATGGCACTCCAAGGTTTTTTTTTTTTTTGAGAAATTAGTCATTTATAAATAATAAATAATATTGCTTACATTGGTAAGTATTTCCTTATCATGAACACTTCTTTAGAAAAGGGATATTTTTATTTTTATTTTTATTTTAGAGTAAGCAGTCTTGAACTTTGCACTTAATGCATATTGCCACATGAATCTGTTACAGGACAAACAATGTAGGAAACATGATAGCGATTGTGAAATGATGAGGATAATTACATAAATTCTCTTCATGACAATTAGGTGTGCTCAGATCTAAAAATCTAATGCTAGATGTAGACATCTGTATGTCTAAATGGCTACCTTAGGAGAAACAGCACAACTTAGTTTGTACTCCAATGAAGTGTAAAATATGGCTGGGTTTTGCCATCTGTCAGGCACAGGTTATTCACAACATATATTGTGACTGATACAATACTGATTTGATGGGAAACCAAGACCATTTATACTCCAAATAAGTGAAACACAGTTGCCAAGACATAAAGGAAACATTTTAAACAAGAAGAAGGTAAAAATCTTAATTATTTCTCACTCTTTTTAAAATAACTGTAATTATTCTGAGAGCCATTTTTCTCTTAAGACTAATTTTCTAATGTAGATGATGCAATACATAGCATTTTAATTACTTCCTTTGGTTTCTATCTGTACTCTCCAGGGAGAAAGCGTCCTGGTGGGAAATCCTACCCTTATGTATCCTTCTGAATTACCCATGTATGACGGCAGATGAGATGTTTCCAATCACATTTTTTTCTTCACACTCAGGTGAGTCCATGCATAGGAAGAGTCTATGTGTTTTTGCAGAATCATCCTGAAATGTCAGCCTTCTAAGTTTTCTTTGTAATTCTGAAAAGGAAGAAAATGTTTTATGGAAAATGTTCTGTAGGAACATCGCTGCGGCTGTGGAAGACTTTGTGTATGTTGCTTTTGGCCTGACAATGCAGTCCAAGAATAGAACTCAACAGACAGAAGCGTACAATACCCACCTACACAAATAGTGGCATTCCTTCCTATAAAGTGTCACTAAATAGTAACCTAAAACTAGGTTTCTGTTTTTGTATAAAGCACATTTTCTTGTTAGTTTAAGTGTCATTCAATTTCTCTATCACTTTGTCTCTTTATCTTTTTCATAAACATGTACAGAGTCATTGAATGTAAGTTCTACATGGTATTATTATCTGTAAAATACCAAAGATATGTTTTCAAATCAATTATTGACAGAGAAGCCTTCCTGCGCATTAAGCGTTGGTGTCCCTACACTGCTTAGAAACCACCGGATCCTTACTTCATTCTTTCTTTGAGTAAAACACAGTATGTATGTGCATACACACTTAAACACATACAGGCATGTAATCCATCTTTTATAATAGGCTCAAAGTAAATTTATACTACCTCAAAAAGTTTGGGTTCATAGAGTAGACTTTAGATAATTTTCTACATGCAATTGTTGTACAAATATGCTTAATATTTTTCATTTAAATCTCAGTCACCTTTTATTCAACTTCTTCATACCTATTTGAGGTAGGTACAAATTGTTTCTTTTTAGGTGACAGAAAACCACTATATGAGTTGTTTCTGCACAAATTACATAGATATCATATGGGTATGGGTGTGTAAATGTGTGCATGTGAATGTGTGTTCAATAGCTACTTTGAAGAGTGTAGGAGATAATTGTATATTTGGTATTTCTTCTTTTTTAAAAAGATGTATTTATTTATTTGAAAGTCAGAATTACCCAGAGAGAGAAGGAGAGCCAGAGAGAGGAGAGAGGAGAGAGGAGAGAGGAGAGAGAGAGATATATATCGATCTTCTATACATTGGTTTACTCACCAACTGGCAGCAGTGGCTGTAGCTGTGCTGATCTGAAGCCAGAAGTCAGGAACTTCCTCCTGGTCTTCCTATGTGGGTGCAAGGCCCAAGAACTTGGGCCATCTTTTATTGCTTTCTCAGGTATTAGCAGAGAGCTGGATCAGAAGTGGAGATGCCGGGACTCGAACAGGTGCCCATATGGGAAACCAGCACTGCGGGTGGCAGCTTTCCCCACTAAGCCATAGTGCTGGCCCCTGATATTCTTTCAAGAAGAATGATAAATGTTATGATTTTTCTCCAACTGAACGGATGACATCCTATAAGAAAGTACTCAACAAACAAGCTAGAGTAGTAGTAGCTAGAGTGATCAGAGGGTTTTCCAATATATTTTTACTCAGCTACATTTCTATTTTGTAAACTCTTACAGAGATTTGATATTTAGATTAAACTCTTCCTTCCTTTTTTTTCTAGGTATTATGGTTTTAGCAATCTAAGATAAACACAATCCTTTTTAAAAAATTTTATTTATTTTTTGCAAGGCAGAGTAACACAGAGAGAGGGAGAGAGAGAGAGACAGAGAGATCTTTCATCCTCTGGTTCATTTCCAAAATGGCTGCAATGGCCAGGGTTGGGTCTCCCATGTGGGTGCAGGAGCCCAAAGACTTAGGCCACCCTCTACTGCTTTCCCAGACCATAGCTGAGAGCTGGATCAGAAATAGAGTAGCTGGGACTCGAACTGGAACCCGTAGGGGATGCTAGCATTACAGGAGGTGGCTTAACCTGCTATACCAGAAATGCCAGCCCCACAACACAATATTAGTGTGAGCCATTTTTGTGGAACAGTCTCTACTATTAAAAGTTGAGACACTTCTTCATACAAATGTGACTTTCTTTGCTAGTAGTAGACATCCTCTAGTGGGATATTAGAAAATAGTTTTCTTTACAGAAATTCTGAGAATTAACAAAGATTTCTTGCAGTTTCTCTTTTGTCACCCTAAGATAAACTGAAAGCTATTAAGAAAATAACAACTGTTAACTATTTTTTTCCCAACGATAAAAAAGACAACACAATATAAATTGGGTTCCTTTAACAGATTTACATGCCATATTTAACAGTGCTGGAAATCACTTGGCCAAACCCATTGATTAATTTTTAATAAGAAAATTGAGTCTACATTTAAAAAAAATTCTGGTAATGGAAACACGACTATGACACCTAACATGGAATTCTCATCAGTATATCTTTTCTGTAGTCATGTCTGTCACCTTAGTTAATTCTCAGTATATTCCCAAAGGAATTTCTCATTATCCTGAATTCCACATGAAGAACCTATGGCATAAGGACCCACAAATCTAGTAACGAACAGAGCTTGGAGTTGAACCTAAAGCTTTAACTATTTTACTATCAACAAAGCATTTCAAACTTACTACTGTATAATACTAAACTCAACAAATAAGACACTGGATCCATTAATCTCCATTCTCTCTCAGCTTCTCCTGGAACAATTGAGTGGAGCTAAGGAGTAAGGATGATGAGATTTTTATATCTTGTACTTTGCTGGAAAATACAGGATAGTTTTATGAAGAATAATTGGTTGTGCAATTTCTTGGCCTATGGATAACTGAATATGAATAGGCTGTGAAAAGCAGTACTTATGTACTACTTATACATTGGCTAAAAATATTTAGAGATTTAGGATGTTCTAGAATGTGTACAAAATCCAGATAGCTAGTTCTTTGATGAAATAGAAAACCAAAAACAGCTTATTTCCCAAACACTCAACATATTTCCTTAACTTTCTGGTTCATTTTAATTGATTTTATTTAATTTATTTAATTTATTTGAGATTAAATACTCATAGAAGAATAACATAGACTTTCAATAAATATTTTATTTTTCTTACTATTAATCAATTTAATAGAGAGAAAGGAAGTAAGAAACTGCCATATAATTTGTTAACATTTCAAAATCAAAAGGTTTGAAATTCTGAAGAAAATGTGAAACAGGTGTTTGTATCAGATTTGTTCGCAATGCAGACATGGTCAGTATAGATTTGATTCTTTTTCAAGTTGATTTTTTTAAAAAATAAAATTGCTAAATAAGTATTATATTGTGAGAGACTTTTATTTATTTTTCTTGTTTATGATGTTAGCTATAAGATTATCTTAAAGCATTTGTTGTCATTTTTGCAGTAATCATCTCAAATTTGCAAGATGCCTAAATATAAATACCCATTTACTTTGTGATAATGGAGTTTAGTATTTCTTTGCTGTGGCTTTCAATCAAAATCTAATATATGAAAGACCATCTAAATTTTATAAATCTAGTGAGCATATAATATGTATATATCATTTAAGAGTTGGAGTCAGATAAGAATAAGAATACAAATTTCCTTGTGAATTTTTTTTTCTGTACATGTAAAAGTAGACACAATAAGTTATATAACTGTGCTTCCATAATTTTATATTATTTTACCAGTTTTAAAAACTTTGATATGCAGATGCATGAGTAAGATAAATACTACTGAGAAAAGATATATACAAATTAATGGAAAGAGAGAGAAAATTAACAGAAGCAGTGAAACAAAAGTGTCATGAAAGAGGTAATATTAGTGAAGAATGGCTATAAATTGTCTCTGTACTTATTTTAATTTATTTTATTAGGTAAAATGGAGCCCTCTTTGGGTCAGATTTAAGAAAATGCTCAATTTTACTGATGTGACCGAATTTATCCTTTTGGGATTAACTAGTCGTCCTGAATTACAACTCCTTTTCTTCGTGGTTTTCTTACTGGTCTACATCATCACCTTGCTTGGGAACATTGGCATGATCATATTAATCAGGGTCAGTCCCCAGCTCAGCAGTCCCATGTACTTTTTTCTCAGTCACTTGTCTTTTGCAGATGTGTGGTTCTCCTCTAACGTCACCCCTAAAATGTTGGAGAATTTAGTATCTGAAGACAAAACCATTTCCTATTCTGGATGCATTGTTCAGTGCTTTTTCTTCATTGCTTTTGTCCATGTGGAAGTCTTCATTCTTGCTGTGATGGCCTTTGATAGATACATGGCAATTGGCAATCCTTTACTTTATGGCAGCAGAATGTCAAGGACTGTCTGTATTCGACTGATCTCCTTTCCATACATATACGGCTTCTTCATTAGTTTGATCTCAACACTGTGGACTCATGGTTTATATTTCTGTGGAAACATTGAAATCAACCACTTCTACTGTGCAGATCCAGCTCTCATCAAAATGGCCTGTGCTGGGACATTCATTAAAGAATACACCATGCGCACTTTGGCAGGTCTCAATTTCTCTTATTCCTTACTGGTCATTATTGTCTCCTACATATTTATCCTTATTGCCATTCTAAAAATGCGTTCGGCAGAAGGAAGAAAGAAAGCCTTCTCCACATGTGGATCCCACTTGACAGCTGTGACTATATTTTATGGAACACTCTTCTTTATGTACCTTCGAAGCCCAACTGAGGAGTCTGTGGAGCAAGGGAAAATGGTGGCTGTGTTTTACACCACAGTGATTCCTATGTTGAATCCTATGATCTACAGTCTAAGAAACAAGGATGTTAAAGAGGCCATGAACAAAGCGATAAAGAGAGCATTTTTAACTAAATAAATTTTACTCTGGGTAAGAGAGCCACAATGTGCATTAGAAGGGGAGGGAATTATTTCTTTCATATAATTTTGAGAAAAATTGCTATTTACATTTATAATGAATAGGCAAAAGTTGTATATGATTGAAAATGAAACAATGGGGTAGAAGAGAGGAATTTTTCTGTCAGGAAGTCTGTAATGATGGAAAGTGGTTGAATATCAATTCTAAGATGTTTCCTTCAACCCAGTATCAAATTTAGTAGGTTAATCTATAGTTTGGCATGATTTTTCATGACTTTGGTATTTCACAAATACATCCTCTCAGTTATGTCTTTCAAAGGACTATAGTGCTACTTAGGATCTCATTTTGCACCTGGAGTCATTTTCAGATTAAAAATTGTTTCAAAAAGCTGAAATTGATTATGAATTTACCATTAACTGTTGCTATATGTGTATACAATACTCATGACAAGAGAATATTTTATTTAGAATGTGTTATGTACTCAAGTGACAATACCTGTTTATTTGCTTTTTATTTTCAAACATATATGATTTTATAAAATAAATTTATTTATAAAAGATTTACTTCATATGCCACAGTATCCGTTTAAGACTTGTGTGTGTGTGTGTGTGTGTGTGTGTGTATGTATGATACATTTATATGGATTAACATGAGGTTATGACCTAATTGGTATTCGGGAATTCTGAATGCACTTCTCTAAAGATATTTTGGCAAATTACATTGGTTCCTTCTTTTATGAAGGGGATACAGTGGGAGACACTGTGCAGATGCTTGAAACAGTGGGTAGAACCAAATCCTATAGGCATTTGGAATTATAAACTTAAATGTTGTAGAAGGGAGAATAAAGCAGTACTCTAGGATATCATATACTCATTTATACCTCTGGTTACACCTTTCTCTCTCTCTCTCTCTCTCTCTCTCTCTCTCTCTCTCTCTCTCTCTCTCTTTCTCTCTCATTCTCTCTCTACCTTACTCTTCTTTTTTAACTCAGATGACCAGGGACAGAGGACTGCCCTACTGACTCATCAAACATTCTTTGTATAGGATCTGTGACTAACAAATTTTTGAATTTTTTTTTTTTGTATTTTAATGCTGTATTGAATTCGCAGCATCTATTTGAACAACCAGGGACTATGCCCCAGGTTTTCCTTCCCTGATGCTGGAACAAACACAAGATCATGTACCCAAGGTCAAAGCAATGGTCAAGTTGGCAAAACCTGGATATTGATCAGACAAAAGCATTCAGGATGTCTGCCAGTAAAAATGTGTGTAATGGGCCCCTGGATAAGAATTGAGCCATTTGCCAACCAAAAGAAGTGTATCATGAGAAGTGCAGTGTAAATAGATTCAACTGTCCTTCATCTCCCTTTAGGGCAGGGTTGTTAGCTACTCTGGTACTAGATTCTAGTTTGGCTGGGGAAGGGGAGTCTCAAAAAACAAGTTATATAATCAGGACAAGAAATACAGCTACTCAGAACAAAGTAGCAGCATTAAAGATGGCAAGAGAACCTCAGATTCTGACTGTGTTTCAATGTAGATCTTTTGAATGTAGAATTTTGGCTTGGAATTCATTTTCCACCATCAAAATATTTTTTGCCACTCCAGTATCTAAGCACTACAGTGTGATTAATTTGCAGCAATGGAACTACTATTTACATGTAAAATTTCTAAACTGGGGTGTTTAGAAAATATAGATACACCTGTCACCTTATCCAACATCTGGATATTAGTGCTCAAGATGGCACCATAAGGTATATGTTATAGAAAGCAAAGGAATTGACAGCTTGAGGCTTTGAATGATAGTGAATGACCAGGATCTGCAACACCAGTTTTTTATAAATTTTTTGAGATAATAAAACCTCATAAAATTGTATGTCTTCATCCTATCAATGTCAATGTTACTAACTGATAATCTGTCCCTACACTTAAATGCTATAGCCCTAATCTGTAAGAACTACATCTTTGATTATGTTTTAATCAACCCTATTTTTTCTATTTTTTCTGCATTTGTGTTTATGAATTCCATTTGTCTACCCTCTTCAAGAGTTTCAAAAATTTTATATCATTTGGAGTTATTGTTAAACCAATTACATTTTTTCTTATTTCATGATGATAACTGCTTGTGTTTTCTTCCAGATTTGCATCATATCATGCATTGCAAAGGGTACAATTTCAGCATGTTGTGCTTTAAATATAGTCTTAGTGTTTATTCCTTCTTAGTTCCAATATATATATATATTATTATTCAATAATAAATATTAATCATTGTGATTGCATTATGTAATATATAGCAATAGTGTATTATTATTTAATGTTAATTTAAAGATGAATTGTATACTAATCTTTTTATCTTTTAGATTTTATATGTTTAAAACAATAAGGATTTTAGTATATATCTTCTAGTTGTTTTAATATATAATTTATTAAAATCTATATGGCTGTTATTCATAGCTTTTGTTTACTTATTTCCATTATCTATATGTGTTCTTGCAAAATATTTAAAAATTAAATATTTAAAGTATTTTTATTTCAAATATTTACTTTATTTAAAATATTTTTCTATATGATTTCTATATAATTTATTATGTGCAATTCCACATCCAAAATCCCTCCACTGAGACGTTCCCAGAGGGAGAGGGGAGAAGAAGAGGGGTACCCTTACTCATGTCCATAAAAACCTCAGTCCAAATGCAGATTGGGCTGTCAGCCCTTTCCTGAGATGCCTACCTGCTCTGTCAGGTGTAGGAGTTTCTGTCTCTTCCCAAAACTATGCCCAGATCGCCTTCTTTCCTGCTCATTCATCAGCCACATCCTTTGCTGTCAATACATCGAGTTCCCAGGCTTCCATTCTGTCATAACAGTATTTTAAACTAGATTCTCCTGGAGCTCATGAGGACTTCCTGTCAAACATTTCTGATGTCTGTGGTACAGTAGTCAGTTTGGGTAGGGTTCACAATGGAAGAACAGAACATCGGATTTCTTCAACAAGCTTAGGATGGTGTATGTGACTTCAAAATTACAGATCATAAAACATCACTCAAAAATTTTTTAAAAAAATGAAGACATTCTTTGGCTTCCTGTTTCTATTTTAGATCAACAAATTTATATAAATTTAATGAGGATAATTTGCTCTGATGACATATAACACTAAATATCATTTAAATGGTTAAAAGCAACTGGCTTAGTAGGCAATATTGAAAATTCTCTATTATTGCCAGAATTAAAATTTTAGAACTCTTAACATTGCTAAAGCAGACATCTGTCTTTCCTAAGAATCTTCACTGAGTGGATGTTTTGTTTTCACTGGCCCTGTGGGTTGCAAAGGCAAGATACAGTTCCCTTTTATGAGGGTGGCATGCTGCCTGCTGTCTCAAGAAAAAAGGAAACTTTTAAGTAGTCACTTATATGAGAAGACCTTGTGCCAGTCTGTAACTATAAGTGTTCTAATCTTTGTAACGTTTCAAGCAAAAACATCTTTTTCTAAATGGAAAAAAACAAACAACCAACCAAAACCTTGGGATTATTCAAGCTGATTCTCAGCGAAGGAAGAAGATATCAATTGGGAAGGCAGAGGAAAGAGAGAGATAAAGATAATATAGAAGTGAGAGAGATAGAGATAGATGGAACTAGAGATACAGATCAGTCATTTTATATTAAAACTGTAAGCCAAAATTTTATTTATAGTATCCCTGGGTTCCTGGTAGAAGATAAAACCTTACTGGATACCCAGGGCTTAATCCTAATTTTTTTTAAAGAGTTATTTATTTATTTGAAAGCCAGAGTTACAGAGAGAGAGAGAAAGAGAGAGAGAGAGAGAGAGAGTTCTTTCATCCATGGATTCAAACCCCAAATGACAACAATGGCCAGAGCTAGGCCAAGGAGCTTTTTCCAAGCCTCCTACATGGGAGCAGGGTCTCAAGTACTTGGGCCATCTTCTGCTGCTTTCTCTGGCACATGAGCAGGGAGCTAGATGGGAAATGGAGCACCAGGACTGCAACCAGTGCCCATATGGAATGCCAGTGCCACAGGTATTGGCTTTACCAATAAGCCACAGTGCCAGTCTCCATCTTAAATTTCTAAGAGTTCTCATAGGTAAAGTTCCAACAAACACTAAATCTCAAAAGAACCTGAGTTATCTAGTGTGTGTAAGATTGTGTGTGTGTGTGTGTGTGTTTCCATGTAAGACAGGTGGGAAGGAAACTTTATACACCTTACTGGATCCTCCAGGATATTGTGTGATCATCAGGGAAGGAAAGATAAGACAACATGCAAGCATTCTAGCACCATGAAACATACACTGAAAACTATCTGCAATGTGAACTAATTCATATGGAAATTCTGGGCAGGAGATTATCAATCTTAAATAGGGAGCCTCTAGGAAATTATTTGAACGTAATTTTGCATGACTGACGTATGTAACTCTTGTAGAAGTTGCTGATACCAAGGTAAAATTGTTCCTGATCAACCTAGAGAAAATTACAGCTGAGAGACAATGAAAGGGGAGGGTTCATGCCTGCCTGAGATAAATACTGTGTCAAGTTTCTAAATTCCCATAAGAGAATTTTCTTTCCATTCATATTCTATGCTTTGAACACCTGTCACATATTCACTAAGGTCATTTTTAAGTTATTTTTAGACCATAACAATGTAGGCGAATTCTCTGTACAGAACACATGTTGAGCAATAGCACTTTCACCAGTGAGCCTATGCTAATGCCTGCCTTTTGTCTCCATGAACTCTATGTCCACACAGCTTATGGACATTTCTCCCTTTCTACCTTTAAGACCTTCCCCTTCCATCAATCTCTTTGAAAACACCCACAGTATATGAAGAATTGCATTTTCCCATGGCAGTGTTCTCAATACCCGAATAAATATCATTATTCTATGGAAAATCCCACAGATTGTTTCTGAGGTTGACTTTAGATTATGTTCCCTTTTTCCAGGCCTGGAGAAAATCTCATTAGGCCTAGAAGAATGAAAACTCTTATTCTTACTTTGTGGACGTTGTCCTATCTGGATTTCTCTCTGGTAAAGAATGGTCCTCACAATTTGTTTCACTGAGATGAACATTTGTAACATCAAAGCCAGTGGAATCCCCTAAGCCTATTTACTGTCCAAGAAAGATTACATTTTTTGTTCCCTTTTTATATATTTTTAAAATATACAAATTTCATATATTTCATATATGCAGATTCAGCAACAAAGTGATTCTTTCCACTGTACGCTCCCTCCCAACCACATTCCCACTCTTCTTTCTCCTTTCTCTCCTATTCTCATTCTTATTTTTTACAAAGTTTTATTTTTAGTTAACTCTATACTCATAAGATTAATCCTCTATTAAATAAAGAGTTCAACAAATAGTATGAAGAAAAATAAAAAGAAAATGCTGATTTCCAACAATGGAGACAAGGGCTGTTAAAAATCATTATGTCTCAAAATGTTAATTTCACTCCTACAGATTACTTTTTAGGTACTCTATTAGCACAGAACAAGGAAAAATGTTTTTTTTTTTTTTTGACACTGGCTTATTTCATTAAGTAAAATGGTTTCCAGTTGCATTCATTTTTTGGCAAACAACAGGATTTCATTTTTAACTGCTGTGCAGAATTCTATAGTGTGTGTATATATATATATATATATACCATAATTTCTTTATCCAGTCCTCAGTTGATGGACATATGTGTTGATTCTGTATCTTAGCTATTGTGAATTGAGCTGCAATAAACATGGGAGAGCAGATCACTTATTCATATGCTGATTTCTGTTCACTTGGATAAATTCCCAGGAGTGGGATGGCTGGGTCATATGGTAGGTCTGTATTCAGATTTCTGAGATATCTCCACACTCTTCTACAGTTACTCTACTGGTTTACCATCCCACCAACAGTGGACTAGGGTAACTTTGTCCCCCACATCCTCATCAGCACTTGTTGTTGGTTTCTGTTTGAGGACCATTTTAACTGGGCTGAGGTGAAATCTCATTGTGGTTTTGATTTGCATTTCTCTGGTGGCTAGTGATCCTGAGCAATTTTTGTGTGTCTGTTGGCCATTTAAATTTCTTCTATTGAAAAATGCCTGTTCAAGTTCTTTGCCCATTTCTTAACTGAATTGCTGTTGTTGGATTTGATTTAAAAATTAAAGTTAGCATGTCAGTCTAAAGAAAGTCTGGCTTTAGAGAACCAAGACTACCTTTTACAATGAGGGACTGAGATCTTCTAATCATAGATAGAATAATTGTCTCACAATTCTCTCATGTGCTGCTTAGGATTCTAAATTGCATAGTGTTAAAAAGGTAGTTTGATTCCAAAATATGGTCTTATTTTAGGTCTGAGACCTCTAATCATGAGAGAATAAGTTATATTCATATTTAGATATGTATCTGTCTTATTTATGCAGTTCACCCATTAAAAGCATTATCAATTTGAAGTAGGCAGGCATACAGGTTAAAATTGGTCAGATTTGTGAACTGGAAGACCACGCCCCTGTGTGACCTTATGCCCCTACCTGATGCCTTTGCCACGCCCCTGTGTGGCCTCATTCCCCTATCTGGCCACACTCGGGGTGCCCACCAGCCAATCAGGTTAATTAACCACTCCCCTTTGGAGTGGGTTAAAAGTCTAAGGCACAGTGTGCTCTGTTGGCTTTCTGGCCCTGCTCTTTTTCCCTGGCATCTTGCCAGGACAGGGCTTGCTGTAGCCCTGCGCCTCCAGGGCACATGGCCTTAGGGCCATGTGCTCTAGGCTTCCTGGCCTAGATGCTCATCCACGTGGCTGGTTCCTGGTGCTCAGTATGAACCCCCATTCACTTCTCTCTCCTAAATACTCTCTTATGCACCTTTCTTACTAAATAAAAGCTTAAAACATACCATGCTGCCTCGTTTATCTATGCCGGCATTTAGAATTCTTCTCTAAATATTAGGCAAGAACCCTCTTGGGCTTATTAATATCGAGGATTTAGTAATAAGCCCGTGGTGAAATCATAAAGCACCCCAAATTCCAGTAGCACATGTGACACCCCGGATAGCATTTTTAGGGAACTCTAAGGGGCCACATTTTAGAGTAAATTTTAGGGGGTCTTTTCCGATTTCAAATTGAACCACTGCCTTCAGCAAGTATTTTATAAATTTCTGCCATACACCAAATATGGTAATAGATTCTGGAGCAGGGTTTAAGGAAGTTTGTTAATGGCTCTGCAATCAAAATTACAATACAACACAGAGGGGATTGGGTGGGGGTAGAACTAGCAATTTCCTCCAGAACTGAGAATCAGAAGTGAAATTCTGTTTTTTGTTATAGGAGCTAATGGACGCCTGGTGTGAGCATAGTGCCATAGATAAGGCAGAAAAGCCTATAAGTTTGAGTAATGGTATAAATTGCCAGAAAACTGAATGTTTGTGATCAACTGAATGTGACATTGTCATTATCCACAATCTTTTCACTACAAAAATGCTATAGTTTTGTTCCTTCAAGTTAATATGAATTGTGTTACAAAATACCAGATGCATAGTCGTTTAGTAAAAAATAGACTCCTCAGTTTTGAGAATTAATTTTGATTACTTCCCTGTTAATAGTTACTATTTTAACATAGGATGAAGGGATGATAGTACATATTCTGACCTCAGGAATCTACTCCTTGATTCATTGGAAATGTGACAGTGAGCAAGTCACTGAACCTCTAAAATATTTTCCTGTTTATAAATGAGAGGAACAATAATTGCTTTAGAGGTACTTATTAGAGAACATGGGGTTGATACATACTGGCTAAGTAGAACCATCAACAGTTTTAATACGGCACAAACCCAAGGAAAAATTTCTTATTCTAGAATCTAATAAAAAACAACTTTAGTGGATGGAACTAGAGGACACAATATTAAATGAAATAAGTGAAATAAGAAAAATGTTCATATACACGTGGAAGCTATAAATATTAATATCACAGATGTAGATAGTAGAAGAGTAGCAATGTGTTCCTGGACATGGTAAAAAGGAGGAGGCACAAAAAGAGGTTGGAAAATATGTACCAAAATACAGTATATAGCATGAATTAGTTCTAGTGTTGGATAGCTTAATAGCGTATATTATAGTCCCTAATATTTTATAGGTATTTCAAAATTTATTTTTAAAATTTTATTTGTTTTACAAGTTTCATGTGTTTCATATATACAGATTTAGTAACATAGTGATATTTTCCAACCTATCCTCTCTCCCACCCTCACTTGAACCCTTCATCCTCCTCCAGGCCCACAGCACGTAGATATCATAAATGATTGAGGATGTGGAAATGCCACTTACCCTGATCTGATTATTGCACATTGTATGTATGTAATTTCATATAGTATCCTACAAATTAATGTGCCAATTAAAAAAAAAAAAAACAGAAAAATCCCAGCAGCTGATGCTTCCTCTAGAGATGTCTTTCCCCAGGGTTATTTCTAGGGGAAAACTATTTGCTACTTGTTTTTTAAGGAGAACATTTAAGAGAGAGGTTTTTCCTGCGGACTTTTCTTCTTCTCTTTTGCCAGATGTGTTGTTTACTTTTCTCATATACAGTATTCACTTTCAACTCTGCCTTCTTAGGAACATTTCTCTTTATTTTCAGGTTGGTAAAAAACACATCTGCTGGAATTATCACATGAAACTTTCATCTTAGACTTTATTTTCTTTAATCCTTTATAAGATATGTGATCAATTTCAATGATTCCACACGCAATACATGTGTGTGTTTGTGTGTGTGTGTGTTTGTAAGAGACAAAACGATGATTTGATTTTCAACAGAGATTAGGTTACTTGTTACAAATGATCAGTGAAGGTCATTTAATAATTATTCTTTGTATATTTAGTATGAACTAATATTAATGTACTTTCATATTTAAGAACATAGTAAAATTGGTACCGTTACTATTAGAAAAGCATGTTGAGACCCAGAGAAATCTAAAATAAAGTAAAAAATATTCTACCTCATAAAATAATTCATGAAGCCAGGATTCAACTAAAGCCTGATGATAGAATTATAAATATTTAAATGGGATACTTAATTTTCACTCATACCTGGTCTGTGGAAAAATCCACCTTACTGGTAATTCAACTTTATATAGAGTGACAAACTAAGGGAAGCCTATGTTTGTGTGTGTGTGTGTATCAGTTCATATATTGTTATGGAAACCCTCTTAATTTCATCAGGATCCAAAGCCTCTACTTCTTAGCAGATCTCACACCCTCTAAGATCCAGGCCTGATCTCATCAGGGAACCTGTGATTGGGCTATTGCTATCTATCTCCTGGCAAATCCACCACCGTGGTGTCATTGCATTTAGGTTTTGGGAAGTACTAATGATTCTGTATCCTATTTGTATTGAATCATCCTTGGCATTAAGTAATCACATCTGAAATTATAAATAAGAATTTTTCTATCGTTAATCTCTGAATGTTACATAAGGGTAAAAGCACCTCAGACAACCACAGGAATATACTGTTGAGTCAAATATGGTGTCATCTGTTGATATGTTTGTAATCTGTAATCACAATCAGCTTACAGGGGATTTTTGTAACCATGTAATTAATGATGAATCCTATCTGTAAACACATTTTATTCAAATTTTATAGTTTACACTTTTTCTGGTCTTTTAAAAATATTTACCGATTTGGTAAAGGTTTAAATTTTTATTAATTTGCTCAATCTTTGGAGTCATACAGAGGCAGTGTAATATATTTCAAGAGAAATCTACTACAAAATTTTCTGTAGTCTCAAGAAAATTTTATTTTCAAGTTGGGTAGGTGGAAAGTTCTGGAATATCATTATGAGTAAGAATCCATTTGATTTCATAATAGCGATGCAGTTTACCTTCTTGCTTACTGACATTCCTTGTGATGAGCCAGTGATAGTAATGGACAGGCTCTACCAAACTGTAGTAAGACAAAAATGCAATCCTGAAGATTCAAAGGTTTGTGAATATTCAGTTGTTCTAGAGAGCATAGTCAGCCATCTGAAAGTACAAAATTAATTCTATGCATAACAAATTCATGTCCTTTTGAAAGTTGAAATTCTACTTCCAGATTTCAATTTGATTATTATATGCATTTATCTTTGCAGAATGTGAATGTTCAGTGATAGTAATGGAGTCTCTCATATTTACATATATGTGCATTTATATATATTGTATATAATATGTATTTACATATATATGCATTTTAGTTAAGTAAATGCTAGGTAAAGGTAACAAAGTGTTTCCCACAGTACTCCTCATAATTTAGCTTTTATCCCATATATGTGTATCTCTAAGAAATTGGACAGAATATGAAGGTATCCCATTATTAAAATTAGATGGAAGTAAACTTGTTTTTCACCATAATATCTATTAACATTATATAATGAACTAGTATTTTATTAAAATGTAACTTTCAAACATTGTCTAGAAAAAAATCTGCATTTAATAATGCATGTGAAAAATACAAAATAAGTCTGCCTAGGACTGCACTGATTCTCCAAAGTAATTATAATTTAACCAATTTATAACTGTGCTTGTTACAAGTCTATAAGAATATTCCTGATTTTAGAAGTAGTACTATGCATAACTACCCCTAATTCAATTATTTCTTTTTATTTACAACAGAGATTTCTTACTACATTGATTTAGAATCAAGAACATGCTCAATTTCACCGAAGTAACAGAATTTATCCTTTTGGGATTGACCAGCCACCGTGAATGGCAAGTTGTCTTGTTTATCATTTTCCTTGTGGTCTACATTATCACCATGGTGGGGAATATTGGCATGATGGTGCTAATTAATATCAGTTCACAGCTGAACAGTCCCATGTATTTTTTCCTCAGTCATTTATCATTTATCGATATATTGTTTTCTTCAAATGTTACTCCTAAAATGTTGGAAAATCTGTTATCAGAGACAAAAACTATTTCTTATACTGGTTGCTTAGTACAGTGTTTCTTCTTCATTGCCCTGGTCCATGTGGAAATCTTTATTCTTGCTGTGATGGCCTTTGATAGATACATGGCGATTGGAAACCCTCTGCTCTATAGCAGCAAGATGTCAAGGGTTGTCTGTATTCGACTCATCTCTTTCCCATATATATATGGGTTTCTGACTAGTTTGGCAGCAACATTGTGGACTTACGGCTTGTACTTCTGTGGGAAAATTGAGATCAACCACTTCTACTGTGCAGATCCACCTCTTATCAAAATGGCCTGTGCTGGGACTTTTGTTAAAGAATACACAATGCTCACACTTGCAGGCTTTAACTTCACATATTCCTTGACTGTAGTTATCATCTCTTACCTGTTCATCCTCATTGCCATTCTCAAAATGCACTCAGCAGAAGGAAGGAAGAAGGCCTTTTCGACCTGTGGGTCTCATCTCACAGCTGTCGTCATCTTTTATGGTACTCTGATCTTCATGTACATCAGGCATCCCACCGAGGAGTCTGTGGAGCAGGGGAAGATGGTAGCTGTGTTCTATACCACTGTGATCCCCATGCTGAATCCCATGATCTACAGCTTGAGGAACAAGGATGTGAAAGAGGCCATGAGCAAAGTGATCACTAGAATGTTGTTTAACCAAATAAAATAATGTTGAATGAGTTTTGTCTTCTATTCCACAGATGTTTGGTGATGAGTTACTTCTTTTGTTTTCTTTAAGATTTATTTTTATTTATTTGAAAGACAGAGATAGAAGTAGAGACAGAGAGAGGTTGTTCATCCCTGGTTCACTCCCTAGATGGCTTCAACGGCTGGAGCTGTGCTGATCCAAAGCCAAGAGCCAGGAGCTTCTTCTGGGTCTCCCACGTGGGTGCGGGGGCCTAAAGTCTTGGGCCATCTGCTACTGCCTCCCCAGGCCAGAACAGAGAGCTGGATTGGAAGTGGGTCAGCTGAGACTAGAAATGGTTGCTCATATGGGATGCTGGCACTTCAGGTCAGGGCTTTAACCCACTGCACCACAGCACTGGCCCCTGAAGAGTCACTTTTCACTAAATCAGTCCATTAAGCTAAAAAAAAATTGTGGGATAAAAATAAAAAAAGAAAAAAGAAATCAACGGAATTTGCTGATGAAAATGTGAAATGTATTAGGAATGAAAAAAGGAGTCAATTGGAAAGTTCGTTTTGACAAAGTTCATAGGTGGACTATTTGAAATTATTTAAGCACTCGGGGAAGACCAAAATATTTGCTTTTCTTTTCCAAACATGAAGTTGATTCATTTGACAAATATTTATTTATTTTTTAATTTAGAAACTAATTTGTCAGAAAAAAACAATATTTGTTTTGTGATTTGAATACATAAAATTTTTCTTCTTGATGGTTACAAAATTGTTTAATATTTAATATTTTGGTTATTATTGTTATGTTCAAAGACTGTGTTTGAAAATAACAAATTATTGTATTTAATTATTTTAAAGATGTTTGATATATCTTAAAAGAAAAAAGCAAACAAACATAGATTCTTGTCGAACCCTCGCCAGCAAGGGTCCAACAGAGTCACGACATGACCGCTGTTGATCGGTTCTCAAGGAACTTTTATTTAGAGTGATAGCAGAAAGCAAAGAAGAAGAAGAAAAAACAGCAAGCCCTGCAGCCCCTCTCCTGGTCTTTTATATATACCCAGTCCCCCAAGTTAACTTCACAACATATCTTATCATTAAATGTGAGCATAATTTGGTATTTCTCTTGTACTTCAATTCTTGAAGTATATGAAGAAGCAACACATTAAAATCTTATTTCATTAAAGTGTCTCATATACATAAATGAACTGCTTTGTTGTAGGAATTGCATAGGTACGAAGGCAGTTTAAACATTATCAATTATGCATTTAATTATACATGTATCTGCAAAGGTGAAATTAAAAAAAATACAAGAGTTTTGCAATAGGGGAAAGCATTTTTTGTCCAATATTGATTTTCATATTTGAGACAAATGAGTAATGTATATGTACTCATTCCACATACACACACATATGCCACAGGCAGCTCTTTAAAAGCATTTATATATGTAAGTGAATCGTCAACTTTGATCAATTATAATAGTAACTTGTCTGTAGCTTCAAAACTTAAAACTCCTAAGGACTTTAAGTTCTTTCTTAATAAGATTCATTGGTGGCAACATAAAAGCGATTTCTAGATTGATTTAATTTTCTTTAAAAAACATAAGAAAGGGAGATAAATAAAGAGAAAGTGATCTTTCTATTTTTTAAACTTTTATTTAATAAATATAAATTTCCAAAGTAAGCTTTTGGATTACAGTGGCTCTCCCCCCCCCCCCATAACTTCCCTTCAACCCGCAACCCTCCCATCTCTCACTCCCTCTCCCATCCTTTTCACATCAAGATTCATTTTCAACTATCTTTATATACAGAAGATCAGTTTAGTATATATTAAGTAAAGATTTCAACAGTTTACACCTGCACAAAAACACAAAGTGTAAAGTACTGTTTGAGTACTAGTTATAGCATTAATTCACATTGCACAACATATTAAGGAGAGAGATCCTACATGGGGAGTAAGTGCACAGTAACTCTTGTTGTTGATTTTTTTAAAGATTTTATTTAAAGAATATAAATTTCCAAAGTACAGCTTATGGATTACAATGGCTTCCCTCCCCTCATAACTTCCCTCCCACCCACAACCCTCCCCTTTCCCGCTCCCTCTCCCCTTCCATTCACATCAAGATTCATTTTCAATTCTCTTTATATACAGAAGATCAGTTTAGTACATATTACGTAATAATTTCAACAGTTTGCCTTCACATAGCAACACAAAGTGAAAAATACTGTTGGAGTACTAGTTATAGTATTAATTCACAATGTACAGAATATTAAGGACAGATATCCTACATGATATTTTTTTAAAAATATTGATTAATTTTCTATGCAATTTCCAATTTAACACCAAGATTTTTTTTTCATTTTCAATTATCTTTATATACAGAAGATCGATTTAGTATATATTAAGTAAAGATTTCATCAGTTTGCACCCACACAGAAACACAAAGTGTAAAATACTGTTTCAGTACTAGTTATAGCATTACTTCACATTGGACAACACATTAAGGACAGATCTCTCATGAGACGTAAGTACACAGTGACTCCTGTTGTTGATTTAACAATATGACACTCTTGTTTATGGCGTCAGTAATCTCCCCAGGCTCTACTCATGAGTTGCTGAGGCTATGGAAGTCTTTAGGGTTCGCCAACTTACATCTTATTCTGACAGGGTGATAGTCAAAGTGGAAGTTCTCTCCTTCCTTCAGAGAAAGGTACCTCCTTCTTTGATGGCCTATTCGAAAATGTGATCTTTCATCTACTATTTTGTTTTTTAAAGATTTATTTATTTTACTTGAAAGCCACAGTTACACAAAGAGAGGAGCAACAGAGAGAGAGAGAGAGAGAGAGAGAGAGACAGAGAGAGAGACAGACACAGAGAGAAAGAGACAGAGAGAGAGAGAGAGTAAGGTCAGTCTTCCATCCACTAGTTCACTCCCCAGATGGCCTCAATGACCTGAGCCATGATGATCCAAAGCCAGGAGCCAGGAGCCAGGAGCCTCCTCTGGATCTCCCACGTGGGTGCAGGAGCCCAAGGACTTGGGCCATCCTCCACTGCTTTCCCAGGCCACAGCAGAGAGCTGGATCAGAAATGGAGCAGCTGAGTCTTGAATGGCATCCGTATGGGATGCCGGAACTGCAGGCAGTGGCTTTACCTGATACACCACAGTGCTGGCCCTTCATCTGCTGGTTTACTCTCACTCTCCAAATGACTTCAATGGCTGGATTTCAGTCATGGCAAAGCCAGGAGCCTGGAACTCTATTCAGGTCTCCAAAATGTGTGTGAGGGACCCAGGTACTTGAGGCATCCCCTGCTGCTTTCCCAGGCATGTTAACAGGGAGCTGGATCAGAAGCAAAGTATGTATGTGAACTGCTGGTCTGACATGGATGCTGGTGCTGAAAGCTGCAGGTTAACTGATATGGCACGATGCTGTCTCCAAAAGCAATTTCTTTTGGCAATCAATACACATTCATCATTTTCATGAAATAAATGGTGTACTATACCAAACTATTTGTTTTAGTAGTAAACTTCAAAAAATGGTCGAGAAGCAATACAATTCAAAATATGATTGGAAAGCATTTTAATCTCTGTAGTCTGTTGGTAGGTGAACTTGGATCATCTTTATTCATTCTTTTTAGCACATTTAACTCTTTAGAGAGCTAATTTAGTAGTTAGTTTAATGTTAAGTGAAGAATGATGATGTTAAGATGTGATTAAATCATGTTCACGGGGGCCGGTACTGTGTCATAGCGGGAAAAGGCACCACCTGATGTGCTGGCATCCCATATGGGCGCGGGTTCAAGTCCCAGTTACTCTACTTCCAATCCAGCTCTCTACCTGACCTGGAAAAGCAATGGAGGATGACTCAAGTCCTTGGGCCCCTGCACCAGTGCGGGAGACCTGGAAGAAGCTGCTGGTTCTTGCCTTTGGATCGGCGCAGCTCTGGTCACTGTGGTCATTTGTGGTGTGAACCAGCCGATGGAAGGCCCCCCCTCACCTCTCTCTCTTCCTTTTCTACTCTCTCTGTGTAACTCTGACTTTCAAATAAATAAATAGATCTTTAAAAATAAATTATATTCATGGTTTGGGATCCTAAATTTCAAATGAATTTGCAGGTGACTGGACAAGACACTGTTGATCATTCACTCTGCTGTGGGTTAAGTTTTGCTGTTTCATTTACACATTCTCTTGTGGCTTATAATACAGATTCTATGGTAGACATTAAAACAATGTTTACATCTCCTGAAATTCATGATGTTTTTGTAAAATACTTGCAAAAACTGTTGTCATCATTGTTTCTGAGACTATCATCAGAGTTATATTTAAACATGTCTGACATCTAACCATAAATCCTAGTTCTCTCACCTTGTATTTTTCATGTTTCCCCCTCTAGCATCCGCCCACATATTTTCCTCTTTTCAAATATACATTATTCTAATATATAGCAAATTAAGTCATAGTTATGTGATGCCAATGATTTCAACAAATGGGCTTTCTCTGTAACAAGTGAGAAGGAATTCAAGAGTTTTCGGTCCTTGGGCATTGAAAGATGCAGGAAAGAACTTTGATTGAATACAGTTCTGTTCATAATTATCCAGACTAAATTGGAATAGTATATTGGTTTAGTATTTATGAACAATATAGGGTGTTCGTTTCATACACTGTTAGTTACCTAAACTTGGTATGAAGGTTAAATTTAGGCTATTTTACATACATATATTTTTATTCTTTAAATTAAGAACAATTTACTCATAAGATAGAGAGCTCCTGTCTGCTAGTTCATTCTCCAAAGGAATCCAATGGACCAGGCAGGCTGAAACTTTATGCTGGGAACTAAATCCAGGTGTCCTATGTGGATGACAGGAACTCAAATGCTTTAGCTGACCCTGGTGCATCTCAAGGTGTGCATTAGTAAGAAGCTTGAGTCAGGAGAGGAGCTAGAACTCCAACCCAGATACTCCAATTTGGGATATGGGCATCCTATGTGGCTGATTAACACATAGGCCGAAGGCCTATCTCTAGACTTATTGAACTTTATGTATTTATTTATTTTTTATTTATTTGAAAGTCAGAGTTACACAGAGGGAGAAGCAGAGGTACAGAGAGAGGAAGGGAGGGAAGGGGAAAGAGAGAAAGAGAGGCCTGCCATCCAGTGGTTCACTCCCCAATGGCTGCAAAGGCCTGAGTCGTGCCAGTCCAAAAGCAGGAGCCAAGAGCTTCTTCAGTGTCTCCCACACGGGTGCAGGAACCCAAGGACTTGGGCCATCCTGTACTGTTTTCTCAGGCCATAGTAGAGAGCTGGATCGGAAGTGGAGCAGCCGGGATTCTATCCGGTGCCCATATGGGATGCTGGTCCTGCAGGCATTGGCTTTACCTGCTAAGCCATGGTGCCAGCACTGACTTACTGAAATTTAGTCTCTCTCCTACTCCACCAGAGATGTTTATTCATTTTCATTCTCCTAGATACCACCAACTGATCTATAGTGTGAGGCATCTGACAGCAGAAAACCGCCTTGAGTTGTATAAAGCACCTGTTGGGGGCATTGTCTAGGCTTATAAATGGTGCTTTTCAGAACATTTGCATAATAAGAAAGTGATTGACTAAAATTTTACACAGTACAAATCCATAATATCTTCCTGAGATGTGCAGTTGCTGCTTTATGAATGAAAGAAGCCAGAATCTATGTGAGGGAGGTGACACGTTATGTTTTGATGCTGTTAATTTTATTTATTTTTCCCATCAACACTCTTTAAGCTTTCCTACCTGTAAGGTGTTTTGAGAATTTTTATCATTCTTCCCTGACCTAATTCTCTAAATATTCCCAAAGGGATGTTCCCAAACCTCCTGACACTTAAGACTCTATTATAAATAGGGAAAATTTACTATTTGTTGATCTCATCTGCTGAAGGTAGGTCTGAAAATTTCATTCTTTGCCATAAAGATCATTTCCACCATTTCCACTCAAATCTAATTTCTATTTATTATTTTGAAGAAAATGTTATTCATAGAATTATTTGTCATTGGTGTGGTTTATCAGTAGGAATTACATTACTGGCAAATCTGTGTATTTGTATCCATAGTTTGCTCAAATGTTTTTAAACTTGATTTTGTTTCAATGAAGATTTATAAAACCTTTATTTGGCTATAAAGACTACACAGGAATGAATTTGTGATACTGAGTCCAAGAATACTGATTCACAAATGTATATGTACCTTCACTGCTTTTCTCAGAATCTCCTGAAATTCTAATAAAGCTGAATTTGGTTTTTTGTTTGTGAATTACTTATCCTTTCTTCTCGATTGCTTTAAAAAAGATGGTGCACATCTGTGTAAAATTTAGCTTCTCCTAGAAGTCATTTGTCACGTGATCTTATGTCGATGGAATCATCTAAATGTGGAGGGAGTAGCAGTGGTTAACTGTATCTAATTCAGCCTGCTCTGAGGTCATGAGAGTCCATATTACTCTGTACATTGAGGATGAAATATTAAAGAGATAACCTTCTTTTGTATTGGAAGACAATCATATTGAATTATACATGGAATAAAACATAATTATATAATAAGGTATTGATGAATTAAAATAGAAAGTTATTGATGATATGAAACTGTAGTCAAATATTTTGATTTGCATCCCAATCCTGCCTGTTAATAGATGTCTGACCCAGGGAGATCTTAAATCCATCAGTACTTCAGCTTTCTCATTTGTAAAATGGGGGCATGCTGACCGAACTTGGTTCATAGGAATCTTGACTTGCAAGGGTTTAGTAAACATTTAATAAATGTTAATTATTCTTACAAATAATATAATCTAGGATTGTTATCATCAGAAAAATCTTTCTTTCTTGGAGAGTTTTAATAACAGTAGAAAACTGTATTAAATGAAGAAAGCTATTCCAGAGTTCAGGACATTTTTTAAAAAAAATGGAGCTGTGATTATTTCTGAAGATGCATTAATATGATCACTAAGTATGTCAGATTAAGGAGTTTTAAAGACAACAAAGCAAATTCTATTTCCTAAAAGCAAATGATTAGGTGTAAAGGAAGAAAAATACACACATAAACTGAAACCAAATTGTAGAAGCGTTGATAGTTTTTGTGTCTTAGATGCCTTGATGCTTTACTGAAATGTTTTATAGTTAAAACAATATGGTAGTAAGATTACTCCAAAATCCAAGTCAAGTTCTGTTAATGAGAAATTACAGCGTGTTGAATTGATGTTAGAATTTTTGGCATAAGCAAGCCTTAATTTTAGCTCTGTTTCACAACCAGATTTTCATATGCCTAATAAATTTCAAATATTAAACATGGGAACCAGATCACCAACATTGATGGCAATTTACAGCAAGGCAGGCCCTAGATCAGAACTATAACCACAGGGTCTATTATGTTCATGCTATTTTTTTTTTTTTTGACAGGCAGAGTGGACAGTGAGAGAGAGAGACAGAGAGAAAGGTCTTCCTTTGCCGTTGGTTCACCCTCCAATGGCCACTGCAGCTGGCGCACAACGCTGATCTGAAGGCAGGAGCCAGGTGCTTCTCCTGGTCTCCCATGGGGTGCAGGGCCCAAGCACTTGGGCCATCCTCCACTGTACTCCCTGGCCACAGCAGAGGGCTGGCCTGGAAGAGGGGCAACCGGGACAGAATCCGGCGCCCTGACCGGGACTAGAACCCTGTGTGCCAGCGCCGCAAGGCGGAGGATTAGCCTAGTGAGCCGTGGCGCCAGCAATATGTCCATGCTATTTTAAAAGTAGCATATTTAACTCTCAGATTTGCAATTGAGAATAATATTCAATGTTTTAAAATTTATCTTATGAGAATAAGGATAAAGTAACTCAAAAGCTGCAAGAATAAAAGAAATTCACCATTATTTTTCTTTAATTTCTTTATAGGCAACATATTCTTTGTCTATATTAAGGCAATGCCAAATTTCACGGATGTAACAGAATTTATTCTTGTGGGGTTGACCAGTCGTCAGGAGCTCCGGGTTCTCTTGTTTGTGGTATTCCTGGTAGTTTACATGATCACTCTGTTTGGGAATGTTGGTATGATCATTTTAATAAGTATCAGTCCTCAGCTTCAGAGTCCCATGTACTTTTTCCTCAGCCACTTGTCTTTTGTGGATGTGTGGTTCTCTTCGAATGTTACCCTCAAAATGCTGGAAAACTTATTGTCAGAAACAAAAACCATTTCTTATGTAGGGTGCTTGGTGCAGTGTTACTTCTTCATTGCACTTGTCCACGTAGAGGTCTATATCTTAGCAGTGATGGCCTTTGATCGCTACATGGCCATCTGCAACCCATTGCTTTACGGCAGTAAAATGACCAAGACAGTGTGTGTGCGGCTCATTTCTGTGCCTTATGTCTACGGATTCTCTGTGAGTTTAATGTGTACTCTATGGACTTATGGGTTGTATTTCTGCGGGAACTTTGAAATCAACCACTTCTATTGTGCAGATCCCCCTCTCATCAAGATCGCCTGTGGAGGAGTGCACATCAAAGCATACACAATGATCGTGATAGCTGGGATTAACTTTACGTATTCCCTCTCAGTGGTCCTTGTTTCCTACACCCTCATTGTAGTAGCTGTGCTGCGCATGCGCTCTGCTGCTGGGAGAAGGAAGGCGTTCTCCACCTGCGGATCCCACCTGACAGCTGTCTCCATGTTTTACGGGACCCTCATATTCATGTATCTCCGGCGGCCCACGCAGGAGTCGGTGGAGCAGGGGAAGATGGTGGCAGTGTTCTATACCACTGTGATCCCCATGCTGAATCCCATGATCTACAGCCTGAGGAACAAGGATGTGAAAGAAGCAGTCAACAAAGTAATCACCAAGGCAAACCTGGGACAATCAGCTTTACCAGGTGTGCTAGTGCCATGAGGTCCTTATTTCAAACACCTAGCATGAAGACCCTTTCTCAAAAATATTTTCAAAAATTTTTTTCATAAAGTACTTTCTAAGGACTTTCTTATATACACTCATGTTACACTTGAAACCAGACATACTTTACCACACAAATATATTCTATGTACTAAGCATGTTTTATTATCCTTCTGTTACACACAGGATAACAAAATCAACATAGTTTCCTCAGAATGCATGTAAAATTGTGCTGAATTCAGCTATCAAAGGGCCTTACAAATATAGTTAATCAAATGTATCTTAGTTTGAACTTCTGTTAGAAGTGAACTCTGTTTTAAGGTTTTCTCCATGCATGTCTTTTCCTTAGCAGGATTTCATGTAAGATATATCACTTCAGGAGAAAAAAGAAGTCATATTTTTCCCTTGATTATTAAAATTTGATGAGCCCTGTTTACCTAAAATGTTTGAAATGTTAACATGTAAACACATTTTAACAATTAAATTGTGAAACAAACTGTCAAATATCATCTTTTTTTAAAAATTATTTATTTATTTGAGAAATAGAGTTACAGACAGTGAGAAAGAGACAGGGAGAAAGGCCTTCCATCTGCTGGTTCACTCCGCAAATGGCTGCAATGGCTGGAACTGCACTGATCCAAAGCCAGTAGCCAGGAACTTCTTCCAGTTCTCCCAAGCAGGTGCAGGAGCCCAAGTGAGTGGGCCATCTTCTACTGCTTTCCTAGACCCTAGCAGAGAGCTGGATTGGAAGAGGAAGAGCTGAAACTAGAACCGGTGCTCATATCAGATGCCAGCACTGCAGGTAGTGGTTTAACCTACTGAGTCACAGCGCTGAACCCAAATAGCGTTTTAGTTTTTTCTTTTACAAGCAGTTAGACAGTGTGAGAGAGAGAGGTCTTCCTTTCATTGGATCACCCCCCCCAAATGGCCACTAAGGCCAGCGTGCTGCACGGATCTGAAGCCAGGAGCCAGGTACTTCCTCCTGGTCTCCCATGTGGGTGCAGGGGCTCAAGCACTTGGGCCATCCTCCACTGCACTCCCAGGCCACAGCAGAGAGCTGGACTGGAAGAGGAGCAACCGGGACTAGAACCTGGAGTGCCAGCGCCGCAGGCGGAGGATTAGCCAAGTGAGCCTCAGAGGCGCTTGCCCCAAATAGCTTCTTAATAGAATCAAAATAGCCCCAAGTCGTGTCCTCAGTATATATTGTCAGTAATTAATGTTTGTGTTTCAATAGTCTGTTTTCCCACTTTACTGCTTGCTATAGAATTAACAGAAGTTCTCTGATGTTAAAAGTGTGAAATATCATAGAGCAAAAACTTTCTTTTCTTCATTATAATCAAATGATCATTTAAAATATGATCTTTGGCCACAGGGTATCATCTCATGAAACCATTGGTTGTTAATGTATCTTGAAGCTGTTGCTTACTTCCAGTTTTTTCCAACATTAAATTCTTTGTGAGGTTAACAGCTTAAATAAGTCAAGCTTTCATTGCCTACAAGTGATAAAGCATTAAAAGAGCTTGAGTCAACCAAATATGAAATCTATAATAAGATAACTTGGAATGAACTAAGCTGAAGTAGTTTTCAAGAATTCATATTAAAACAGAATTTATATTAACATTAACACAGACATATTTTGCAAATGTTTACTACCATAATTGAAAAGTTTACCTTGCACACAAAGGCTGAGTATTTAATGTTTTGCTATTTATAATTTTTATTATTTTTTATGGTGATAGGTACCAAACTTCATTTTTAGTGGCTAGATGAATTTTAGCTTACAGATTTATTTAATTAAATTTATTAATCAACTTAAGAAAATATGCATAGCACACAGTAGTTTCTATGTGGGATGGCTGGGTCATATGGCAGATCTGTTTTCAGATTTCTACGGAATCTCCATACTCTCTTCCATAATGATTTTACTAGTTTACATTTCCATCAACAGTGTGTTAGGGTACCTTTTCCCCCACATCCTCACTAACATTTATTGTTTTTGATTTTGGCCTGATAGGCATTCAAACTGGACTAAAGTGAAATGTCATTGTGTGTGGTGGAATGAGAAGGCCATGCCAAGGTGGCCGCTGGCAAGCGAGCGTCAGTTACTCAGGAATGGCTTTGAAACCCACCTGGCAATGGAGCCTGCCTGGCCACAGGCTGTGATTGGATGGCTTTGGAAACTGCCTGGCAACAGGCTGTGATTTGTTGGGGCACAGACTGCCCCTTGATTGGATTGGCTGGTCTTGGCTATATAAGATGTTGTACCAACTGAAATAAATGAGTCTGCAGGTTGCTTGCCTCAAGCCCACTTTCACCCGACTCCCGGAGTCTGTGTGGTGACTCCGCGCCTCTTGCCCCAACCACACTCCTCCTCTCAGAAATGAATCCACTGCAACATTGTTGAGAAATCAACTGTAACAATTGTGGTTTTAATATGCATTTCCCTGATGTCCCTTGATACTGGGGATTTTTTAATGGGTTTGTGACCATTTGCATTTCATTCTTTGAAAATTGCCTGTTCATGTCCTTTGCCCATTTCTTAACTGGATTGTTTGCATGTTTATAGATCCTGGATGTTAATCCTTTATCAGTAGCAGAGTTACAAACTCTCCCATTCTGTCAGTTGCTTATTCACTTTGTTGAGGGTTTACTTTGCAGGTCAGATGTTTTGTAGCTTGATGTAATCCCATTTGTCAAATTTTGTTTAAATTGCCTATGCTGCTATTCTAATATCCTGCAGCATTTCTCTCATGTTTTACTCTAGTAATTTGCATGATATCAGGATTTAAATCCTTGATCCATTTTGAGCCAAATTTTGTATAAGGTGTAAGGTAGGGGTTTGTTTCATACTTCTGCATACAGAGATTCAATTTTCCCAGCAGCATTGGTGTAGTGACTGTCCTTTCTCCTTGAGTTTATTTCAGCTCACTTGTCAAATATTGGTTGTAGCAGTGTGGATTAATTTCCGAGGTTTCTATTTTTACCAATGTTCCGCATTTCTATTTTTTGCCAGTATTAGGCTGTTTTGACTTTAATTGCCCTACAGTATGCATTAAAAGCTGGTTTTGTGATATGATATCCTCCATTTTTTTTATTGTTTAAGATCACATTAGGTATTTGGGGGTCTCTTGTTGATGAGAAGAATGTCATGGGCATTTTGATTAGGACTACTTTTAATCTGTAAATTGCCTTTTGTAGTATGGACATTATGATATTAATTCCTCCAATCAATGAACATGGACTATTTTTCTTTTTTGTATCTGTCTTATCCTATTTTTTCTTTAATGTTTTGCAATTTTCATTGTAGAGCTCTTTCTCATCCTTGGTTAAATTTATTCCAAGGTATTTAATTTTTTGTAGCTTTCTGAACTGTATTAAACTTACTAGTTCTATCTCACTGATGACATTGTGTATACAAAGGCTATTGATGTTTGTGTATCAATTTTATAACCTCAACTTTACCAAACACTCTTATGTGTTGAATAGTTTCTTGGTGGGGTCTTTTGGTTCCCCTATACATGGGATCATGTCATCTGCAAACAAGGATAATTTGAGTTTCTTCTTTCCAATTTGCATCCCTTTGATTTCTTTTTCTTGTCTAATGACTGGCTAGTAGTTCACAATAGTGAAAGTGGGCATATTTGTCTGGTTCGGTATCTTAGTGGAAATGCTTCCAACATTTCCTCATCCAAATGATGCTGGATATGAGTTTGTCATAAATTGCCTTGATTATGTTGAGGAATGTTCCTTCTTTGCTTAGTTTTTTTTTTTTTTTAATCATGACAGAATGTTGATTTTATCAAATGCTTTTTCTATATATATTGAAATAATTACGTGGTTTTTATTGTTCAATTTGTTACTAAGTTATGTTACATTTATTGATTTATGTATGTTGAATCATTCTTGCACATTATGAATAAATCTTGCTTGGACCAGGTGAAAGCTCTTTGTGATGTATTTCTGGGTTCAATTAGTTAGTATTTTCTTGAGGATTTTGACATCTGTGTTCATCATGGATATTGGTCTATAGATCAATTTCTTTGCCATATTTTTCCTGGTTTTAGAATTAATGTAATCCTGGCCACATAGAAGGAGATTGGAAGATTTCCTCCCTTCTAACTGTTTTTGAATAGTTTGGGAAAAAAATTGGAAATAGTTATTTAAAAATTTTTTAGAGTTCAGCAGTGAAGCTATCTGGTCTGGAGTTTTTCTTTGTTGAGATTGTCTTCATTACTGATTCTGAGTACCTTCATTGCTGATTCAGTCTCTGTCTTGGCTATTGGTTCTTTTAAGTTTATTGTGTCTTCATGATTCAATGTTGGTAGATTATGTATGTTAGAAATCTATTCATTTCTTTTTTCTTGGGCAAGATGGCAGAATAGGAAGGGAGCACACTTGTAGTCCAGGGAGAGACAGTTTAATAAAAGTGGAGATACTGCAGGTTCAAGGAAGAGTAGGGGAAGAAACAGCAGAGGAAACTCTTCCAGGACTAGTGATTCACAGTGGACTGGCGTGGAGAGCATGGGAGCCCACAGTTCGGGACACCAGCGGCAGACTCAACACACCAGCACTGGAACGCAAGGTAAGCCGAACCTCAATAGCCCGAGACACTGGCAGGAAAGCGGAAAGAGGAGACTAGAGGAAACAAGACTTGAAACCCCGTGGGGGAAAAGTTCACCAGGCTAAATAGAAGAGAGAGAGAGAAAAAAAAAAGGGACCGATACAGACAAGAGTTTCTCTCTCTCCGCTCACCTCTCAAAGGCGAGCAAGACAAAGAACAGGCACCATTTTAGACATATGTCATAAGTAGGGTGACCTCAGGTCTGCACTGGCCCTGAGTCTAGCAGAAAAACCTACTCTGGGCAGGGGGATGAAATAACAGGAGATTAGAACCTAATGAATGTATGGTGCTAATGAACGGAGACTGTGAAAAAAGAGACGGTGGGGGAGAGAACTCACGGAATTCATGTGAGTACTCTCCAGAGATGCTACAATTTGGTAACCTTGGCAATCCTGTGGGAGACTGCAGGAGAATTTGAGCCCACACTGAGGGCAACACAGATTCCCTGTGTGGTCCTTGGGAAGAGCTTCTGATCTCTGGCTCCTGTGGGTATATCATTCGCCTGCTAACTACCTCCAATTCTGGTCAGCTGTGTGGAATTACTTCCTTTGAATCAAAAAAAGAAAGAAAGAGAGAGAGATTTACCATGCCTAACCTGGGAGTGTCACCTTTGGCATACCCTCAACCCTGAGGAACCAAACAGAGCTCTCAGGCCACACTCATCTCAAGCCTTTAAGGCTCCATCGAAAGCAGATAATCCACTTAATCTAGAGTTATAGTATAACAAGAAAAAACACCACAGTGAAGAAACCAAAGAATATCTCCAATATGCCAAAAACAAATGCAAAAAATGAGGTAACAAGAACAAGGAAGACACATATGATGCCCCCAAATGAAAAGGACACCCCAAGTCAAGATTATGAATATGATGAGATAGAAGAAATGCAAGAAGTGGATCTCAAAAAATTGATAAGAACATTAGGAAGTTCTCAAAAACAAATTCTTGAACTACAGAAATCCTTGATTGACAAGATAGAAAATCTCTCTTGCGAAAATGAATTATTAAGAAGGAATAAAAATGAAATGAAACAACTAGTAGAACATGAAACTGTGATAGTGATGAGAAATCATAATGAAATGAAGAATTCAATAGATCAAATGACAAACACATTAGGGAGCCTTACAAACAGAATGGGTGAAGCAGAAGAGAAAATATTGGACTTAGAAGACAGAGCACAGGAAAATATACAGTCAAACCAAAGAAAAAAAGGAAATTAGAAATCTAAAAAATATTGTTGGGAATCTACAGGATCCTATTAAAAAACCCAACATTCGAGTTCTAGGAGTTCCTGAAGGCATGGAGAGAGAGAAAGGATTATAATGCCTTTTTAGTGAGATAATAACAGAAAATTTCCCAGTTTTGGAGAAGGACAGAGACATCCTAGTACAGGAAGCTCATAGAACCCCTAGTAAACATGACCAAAAGAGATCCTCACCATGAAACGTTGTAATTAAACTCACCACAGTGAAACAGAAAGAAAAGATTCTAAAATGTGCAAAAGAGAAACGTCAGATTACTCTCAGAGGATCTCCAATTAGACTCACAGCAGACTTCTCATCAGAAACTCTACAAGCTAGAAGTGAATGGTGAGACATAGCCCAAGTACTAAGAGATAAAAACTGCCAGCCCAGAATATGATATCCTGCAAAGCTCTCATTTGTGAATAAAGGTTAAATAAAGACCTTTCATTGCAAACAGAAATTGAAAGAATTTGTTGCCACTTGTACAGCCTTGCAAAAGATGCTTACAGATGTGTTACACACAGAAACACAGAAACACGGCCATCAATATGAAAGAAGGTAAGGGAAGGAAACCTCACAGCAAAAGAAAACAGGGAATTCAAAGCATACATTAGAAAATATCTTTGGCAAATGGCAGGGCAAAATTACCACTTATCAATATTCACATTGAACATTAACGGCTTGAGCTGTCCAGTTAAAAGACACTGATTGGCTGATTGGGTTAAGGAACAAAACCCATCTATTTGCTGCTTACAAGAAACACATCTTTCCAACAAATATGCATACAGGCTGAGTGAAAGACTGGAAAAAGATATACCATGCCAACAGAAATGAAAAAAGAACGGGTGTAGCCATCTTAATATTGGACTACATAAACTTTAACACAAAAACTGTTAAGAGAGACAAAGAGGGGCACTATATAATGATTAAAGGATGAATTCAACCGGAAGATATAATGATTATCAATGTATATGCACCTAATTACAGGGCACTGGTTTATTGAAAAGATTTGTTAAGGGACTTAAAGGGAGACTTAGACCCAAATACAATAGTACTGGGGGACTTCAATACTTCACTCTCAGAAATAGACAGATCAACAGGACAGAAGATCAACCAGGAGACAGTAGATTTAAACGACACTATAGCCCAAATGGATCTAACAGATATCTACAGAACTTTTCATCCTACAGATAAAAGCATTTACATTCTTCTCAGCAGTACATGGAAGCTACTCTAGGATTGACCACATATTAGGCCATAAAGCAAGTCTCAGCAAATTCAAAAGAATTAGAATCATACCATGCAGCTTCTCAGACCATAAGGGAATGAAGTTGGAAATTAGCAACTCAGGAACCCCTAGAGCATATGCAAACACATGGAGATTGAACAACATGCTCCTGAATGAACAATGGGTCACAGAAGAAATTAAAAGAGAAATCAAAAATTTTCTGGAAGTAAATGTGGATAACAGCACAACATACCAAAACTTATGGGATACAGCAAAAGCAGTGTTAAGAGAAAAGTTTATATCAATTGGTGCCTACATCAAGAGATTGGAAAGGCACCAAATAGATGAGCTTTCAATTCATCTCAAGAATCTAGAAAATTTGCAGCGAACCAGACTCAAATCTAGTAGGAGAAGAGAAATAATTAAAATCTGAGAAGAAATCAGCAGAATTGAATAAAAAAAATTAGAAAAAATCAGTCAAATGAGGAGCTGGATTTTTGAAAAAATAAACAAAATTGACACCCCATTGGCCCAACTAACTAAAAAAAGAAGAGAAAAGACCCAAATCAATAAAATCAGAGATGAAAAAGGAAACGTAAAAACAGACACCACAGAAATAAAAAGAATCATCAGAAATTACTACAAGGACTTGTATGCCAGCAAACAGGGAAACCTATCAGAAATGGATAGATTCCTGGCACATACAACCTACCTAAATTGAACCAGGAAGACATAGAAAACCTAAACAGACCAATATCTGAGACAGAAATTGAAACAGTAATAAAGGCCCTCCCAATAAAAAAAAAAACCCAGGACCAGATGGATTCACTGCTGAATTCTACCAGACATTTAAATAATAACTAACTCCAATTCTTCTCAAACTATTCAGAACAATCGAAAAAGAGGGAATCCTCCCAAATTCTTTTTATGAAGCCAGCATCACCTTAATTCCTAAGCTGGAAAAAGATGCAGCATTGAGAGAATTACAGACCAATATCCCTGATGAACATAGATGCAAAAATCCTCAATAAAATTCTGGCCAATAGAATGCAACAATACATCAGAAAGATCATCCACCCAGATCAAGTGGGATTTATCCCTGGTATGCAGGGATGGTTCAATGTTCGCAAAAACAATCAACGTGATACACCACATTAACAGACAGCAGAAGAAAAATCATATGATTATCTCAATAGACACAGAGAAAGCATTTGATAAAATACAACACCCTTTCATGATGAAAACTCTAAGCAAACTGGGTATAGAAGGCACATTACTCAATACAATAAAAGCAATTTATGAAAAACCCACGGCCAGCATCCTATTGAATGGGGAAAGGTTGGAAGCATTTCCACTGAGATCTGTTACCAGACAGGGATGCCCAATCTCACCACTGCTATTCAATATAGTTCTGGAAGTTTTAGTCAGAGCTATTAGGCAAGAAAAAGAAATTAAAGGGATACAAATTGGGAAGGGGGGATCCAAAGAACTCTACTAAGACACTATTGGAACTCATTGAAGAGTTTGGCAATGTAGCAGGATATAAAATCAATGCACAAAAATCAACAGCCTTTGTATACACAGGCAATGCCATGGCTGAGCAAGAACTTCAACAATCAATCCCATTCAAAATAGCTACAAAAACAATCAAATACCTTGGAATAAACTTAACCAAGGACGATAAAGATCTCTATGAAGAAAATTACAAAACCTTAAAGAAAGAAAAGGATACCAAAAAATGGAAAAATCTTCCATGCTCATGGATTGAAAGAACAATATCTTCAAAATGTCCAAAATGTCCAAAAGCAATTTACAGATTCAATGAAATACCAATCAAAATACCAAGGATATTCTCAGATCTGGAAAAAATGATGCTGAAATTTATATGGAGACACAGGAGATCTCAAATAGCTAAAGCAATCTTGTACAACAAAAACAAAACCGGAGGCATGACAATACCAGACTTCAGGACATACTACAGGGCAGTTGTAATCAAAACAGCATGGTATTGGTACAGAAACAGATGGATAGACCAATGGGACAGAATAGAAACCCCAGAAATCAACCATCTAAAACCAATCTCTGGAGTAAGGACAGTCTATTGAATAAATGGTGCTGGGAAAATTGGATTTCCACGTGCAGAATCATGAAGCAAGACCTCTACCTTTCACCTTACACAAAAATTCACTCAACATGGATTAAAGACATAAATCTATGACCCGACACCATCAAATTATGAGAGAGCATTGGAGAAACACTGCAAGATACAGGTACTCGCAAAGACTTCTTGGAAAATACCCCAGAAGCACAGGCAGTCAAAGCCAAAACTAACATTTGGGATTGCATCAAATTGAGAAGATTCTCTACTTCAAAAGAAACAGTCAGGAAAGTGAAGAGGCAAACGACAGAATGGGAAAAAAATATTTGCAAACTACAGAACAGATAAAGGGTTGATAACCAGAATCTACAAAGAAATCAAGAAACTCCACAACATCAAAACAAACAACCCACTTAAGAGATGGGCCAAGCACCTCAATAGACATTTTTCCAAAGAGGAAATCCAAATGGCCAACAGAAACATGAAAAAATGTTCAAGATCACTAGTAATCAGGGAAATGCAAATAAAAACCACAATGAGGTTTCACCTCACCCCGGTTAAGAATGGCTCACGTTCAGAAATCTACCAACAATAGACACTGGCCTGGATGTGGTGAGAAAAGGACACTAACCCACTGTTGGTGGGAATGCAAACTGGTAAAGCCACAATGGAAGTCAGTTTGGAGATTCCTCAGAAACCTGAATATAACCCTACCATTCAACCCAGCCATCCCACTGCTTGGAATTTACCCAAAGGAAATTAAATTGGCAAACAAAAAAGCCATCTGCACTTTAATGTTTTTTTGCAGCTCAATTCACAATAGCTAAGACCAGGAACCAACGCAAATGCCCATCAACAGTAGACTGGATAAAGAAATTATGGGACATGTACTCTATAGAATGCTATACAGCAGTCAAAAACAATGAAACCCAGTCATTTGCAACAAAATGGAGGAATCTGGAAAACATTATGCTGAGTGAATTAAGCCAGTCCCAAAGGGACAAATATCATATGTTCTCCCTGATTGGCGACAACTAACTGAGCACCAAAGGGGAAACCTGTAGAAGTGAAATGGACACTATGAGAAACAGTGACTTGATCAGCTCTTGTCCTGACTGTTGATGTACAATGTAATACTTTATCCATTTTAGTATTTTTGTTTTGTTCTATTACTAGTGGTTGAACTCTGTAATTAACACACAATTATTCGTAGGTGTTTAAATTTTAACTGAAAATTGATTCCTGTTAAATATGACAGTGGGTATAAGTACGGAAAGAGATGTACAATTTGGGACATGCTCAATGGGACTTGCCCCAAATGGTGGAGTTAGAAACATGCCAGGGGATTCCAATACACTCCCATCAAGATTGTATGTATCAATGACATCTCACTAGTCCAAGTGATCAATTTAAGTTCACAACGGATCATACTGATAGGTTCTAAGAGTCAAAGGGGTTACACAAACAAGACTAGTGTCTGCGAATACTAACTGATAGAATCAAAAAGAGAGAGAACGATCCAACATGGGAAGTGGGAGACACAGCAGACTCATAGAATGACAGATGTCCTAAATAGCACTCTGGCCTCAGAATCAGCCCTTAAGGCATTCGGATCTGGCCCAAGAGCCCATGCGAGTATTTTAGGCATGGAAAGCCAAGACACTCTGGAAAAAAAAAAAAAAAAAAAAAAGACGACCTAAATGAGGGATCTCTGCGAGTGAGATCCCAGTGGGAAGAACAGGGCCATCAAAGAAGGAGGTACCTTTCTCTGAAGGGAGGAGAGAACTTCCACTTTGACT
Organism: Sylvilagus bachmani; assembly: GCA_015711505.1. NCBI lineage: Eukaryota > Metazoa > Chordata > Mammalia > Lagomorpha > Leporidae > Sylvilagus > Sylvilagus bachmani. The sequence goes on along the minus strand of CM027387.1, from coordinate 98,311,982 downwards.
ATGACCCTGTTGGAATAAGATCAAAGTTGGCGAACCCTAAAGGCTTCCACAGCCTTGGCAACTCATGACTAGAGCCTAGGGAGATTACTGATGCCATAAACAAATGTGTGAAATTGTTAAGTCAACAATAGGAGTCACTGTGAACTTACTTCTCTTGTGGGATCTGTCCTTGTTGTGTTGTTCAATGTGAAGTAATGCTATAACTAGTACTGAAACAGTATTTTACACTTTGTGTTTCTGTGTGGGTGCAAACTGATGAAATCTTTACTTAGTATATACTGAATTGATCTTCTGTATATAAAGACAATTGAAAATGAATCTTGATGTGAATGGCATGGGAGATGGAGTGGGAGATGGGAGGGGTGTGAGTGCTAGGGAAATTGTGGTGGGGAGGAAAGCATTGTAATCCATAAACTGTACTTTGGAAATTTAAATTTACTAAATAAAAAATAAATTAAAAAATAAAAGAAATCTATTAATTTCTTCTAGGGTTTCTAATTTGTTCGCATATAGCTATTCATAGTAACTCCTGATGCTTTTTTTTAATTCTGTGGAATACATTTTTTTATTCTGTGAAATAATCATAACAATTCCTTTTTCATCTCTGATTTTATGAATGTATATCTCACTCTTTTTTTTTCTTGTTTTGTTTGTCCAATTTTGTCCTAGTTTTGTTTTTGTAAAACGGCTGTTCATTTCACTGATTATTTGTAACTTTTTTGTTGTTTCAATTTTTTTAATTTAAATTTTTATTATTTTTTCCTCCTATTGATTTTAAATTTGGTTTGTTCTTTTTTTTTCTATGTCCTTGACATGCATTTTTAGATCATTTATTTGTCTTTTAAATTTTTTGATGTAGGCACTAATTGATAGATTTTTTTGTGCATTTTTGCATCTATAATCATCAGTGAAATTGATCTTTAGTTCTCTATCTTTGTTGTATCTTTTTTGGTTTTGGAATTAATGTGATGCTGGCTTCATATAAGGAGTTTGGTAGCCCCCCCCCCTTCTCTTTTTTGAATAGATTGAGAAAAATTGGAATTAGTTATTCTTTAAAAGCTTGGTAAAACTCAACAGTAATGCCATCTGGTCCTGGGTTTTTCTTTGTTCAGAGTGTCTGTATTACTGATTCAATCTGTCTTGTTTATTAGCCTTTTTTGGTTTCCTATGTCTGCACTACAGGGAGTGGTATGTAGTTGTGTCTCTGGTCTAATTGTTCTTAACAATAACAACATGTTATGAAGTACAAACATGATGCAATAACAATAATTATACAACATCCATGTCTTCAGACAGATTAATAGATAAATAATTCAACCAAACATTTTCTGTTATGGTGCAGAAAATACATAACCAAGAAAATGTAATTCACATATGTTAACTAAGTAATTAACATTTATCTGCAAAGATGCACATTTAAAGCAAGATTGACACAATGTAAACATTGCTTTGTGTTGATTATTGAATTATCATTTCCTTCAAGAAAATTAGAGATGCATATAAATTCATTTTCAGGTACACAAATGTATGTAAATATATATAAAATACATGTATCATATTTGACAGATTATAAAATTTAGTATCAATTGTAATATCATCATATCCATATTAGTAAAGTTTAACATTTCTAAAGACTTTCAGATTAAAGTTATTAAAGATTCATTTTAGAGTGAGTTAAAAGTAATTATTTCAGCCTGTACCACGGCTCACTAGGCTAATCCTCCTCCTGCGGCACCAGCAGGAGGTTTTAGTCCTGGTCGGAGCACTGGATTCTGTCCTGATTGTTCCTCTTCCAGTCCAGCTATCTGCTATAGCCCAGGAGTGCAGTGGAGGATGGCACAAGTCCTTGGGCCTTGCACCAGCATGGGAGACCAGGGGAAGCACTTGGCTCCTGGCTTCGGATCGGTGCAGTGCGCCGGCTGTGCGGCCACTTGGGTGGTGAACCAACAGAAAAAGGAAGACCTTTCTCTCTTTCTCTCTCTCTCTCACTGTCTAACTCTGCCTGTCAAAAAAAAATTCATTTTGGTCAATAAAAACAATTATTTGCCTTTTAGAGGTAAATGTTTGATATGTTTAATTAGTTGCTTATATTATTACATTTTAAGAAAATGATTTGAAATAATTCTATTTTCAATCTGTTCGCAGGAGAATTTGGAGAATTCTTCTTAGCTCTTGTTTCTTCTAAGGTGAAATGTATTGTCTAGTTAATATTTTGAAGAGCTGGTTTATTATTACATGAAAAATGATGATTTTAAGGTTAGCAGTTCAATCATATTCTTGTTTTATTTTCCAAATTTCAATGGATCTGTGGGTAGCCTTGGCTGAGTTACTATTTTTCATCCATCCAGGTGCTTCTTAGGTATCAGTCTTTGATTTGGAGGTCTCCTCTGGCTCATAATTCCCAATTTTTGGCAGAGGTTAAAAACACTTTCTCTATTTGAAGAATATTCAGAATATATGTACACATGCTTTTATAAATATATGGCATTTTGTAGTTATTTCTATATCTATTAACTCAATTATGTTTAATGATCATTGATATCTAACCCTACATCCTTCACAACACACACACACACACAAACACAAGCACACACAATTTCTTCTTTTCCAACCTACATTTCCTTCAGATATCACATATTATGTCAAAATATTTTGGTATCCATTAGTTTACCTCATGGTCCTTCTCTATAGGAGGTGGGAAAGTACTAAACATTCTGGGTCCTTGGACACTGAAGTATGCATCAAAAATTTTGCCTGAGCACAATGATGTCTATACATTTTCAGATCACCTTCAGGCATTATGTTTTAGGGTTAATAAGAAAACCAAGTAAGCATGTTCGTTCTTAGACCTGCTAGAATCTACATTTGTTTAAAAAATAACCTCACATTTATTTTACAGATGTATGATTTTATTCCTGACAATGAGAACAGTATTGGTTATCATTTTCTGAAGATGGTGAGTTAATACTTGTAAATTGTTTAGATGCGAAGATGCACAAATACTGTCATTTTGTGTGCATGTTCTTCTTTGCAAACAATAAGCAGTGGGCAAGAGTTTTTGCTGTACTGCCTGAGATTATGACAACCACTCTAAGAAAACACCCTCCACTTTCTACACATGAATAGAAACAGTTTGAGACTCAGAAATATGTTACTTGCCCAAGGTCACATAGTTAATCTGTTAGAGACAAGGTTTGATTTCAGACCTGTTTGAGTTTGAAGTCCATCTTTTTCCCTACTAATGACCTCTACTCATTCTCTTCCTCCCAGTTATTTCCAAGTGATTTATACTTTGAGGCATCTGACATCTGAAAATAACACAAGTCACATAAATGATGTGTTTTTGTAATCATCTATTCTAAGAATTGGTTCTTCTGCACAACTTGATAAAGAAGAGCTGAACCCAGCAGAAATGGGAGATAGATTGTATCATAAATTCCAGAACTTATATGTTTTATTTCTTGGAGCTTACGCTGTTAAGCTGCTACTTGTGTCACTGGCATCCCACCAAATGGGGTGCTGATTCAGGTCCCCACAGCTCAGTTGCTGATCCAACTCCCTGCTAATATGCCTAGGATTAGAAAGGTAGAGGGGGATTGTCCAAGCCTGTGCCACCCATGTTGGAGATCCAGATGCAGTTCCTGACTCCTGGCTTTGAACTGGCCAAACCCTGGCTGCTGCAACAATTTGGAGTGTGAACTGGCAGGTAGAAGATGTCACTTTCTTTCTGTCTCTGTCTCTTTCTCTCCCTCTCTCTTTCTTCCCTCTCAGTCTTCCTTTCAATTAACTTAATAAAAAAGTTTAAAGGAAGATTTGTTATTCTCAACACATTCCTTAACTTTTCCCCTTGAGGTATTCCTAGAATTTTAATCATTATACCTTTCATGATTATCTTAATTGTTCATTAGGAAGATGCTCCCTATGGTCCCAATGTCCAAGTCTCTGTTATAAGTAGGGAGAAAGTACCATTTTCTGATCTTCCCTGATGAAGGTAGGTCTACAAGTTCTGCATTCTTTGCAGTGCAGAGTAATGCAGTCAATTCTTTTAGTTTGAATTCCTTTTTTAAAAGAGAAGACTAAAATTCATTAAATTATGAATATCTCATCAAATTTTATATTGTGTGGAACTAGATTACTGGAGAATTTTCATATTTCCTCTATAGCCTATTCAAAAGCTTTCATGCTTGTCTGAGAATTAAACCTTCATTCTTTTTCTTCATAGGCTATTTCTGAAATGTTAATAAGAAAAATTAATCAATTTCTTATTTGTAAATTACACATTCTGTCTTCTTGCTTGTTTTGATATACGATACACATCGATGTAATATATTAGTTTTTTTTTTTTTTTTGGAGGCCCTTGGTCAACTAATCTTAGATTAGCAGAATCATTCAAAGTTGGAGAGCGAGAAAGAAGTAGTGGTAATCATCTCTGTTGTTGAGCCGGCTCTGAGCTCATGAAAGCTCACAGTAATCCACCAAGGATGAAAGATTAAAGGGACATTTTATTCTGTTTTGAAAGACAACTACACTGATTTTTAAATATAAAGAAATGTAAGTGTAGAACAAGAGTAGCAGTAGAGAATTATTCATGGTACAAAACTAGCATTGGTTTATTTGATTTGCATAAAAATCCTATTAATTAATAGATGTCTGACGTGGGGATACTTTTAAAATCTCTTCCTCATGTATAAAACAGGGGCATATTAACACAACCTACTTCAAGGGGACAGAGCATCTAAAAGGATCTGTGAACATTCAGTTAATGTTAGATATTCTTACAGATGTTATAAAGTTGGGAATGTGGCCTCTAGAAACATCTTTGTTAAAGGGTTTTAAGATTGGAATATTGTATTATATGTAGCTGACACAGAGATCAGGAAAGTTTCAAAATGGAGTATGTGTGATTTTTGTTAAATATCTGCTATATGTAAAGATTATGTCAGACAGGTTGAGCTATCAGATAAGTTAGATAAATCCTACTATACAGAACTAACAGTTATGTGTAGAGGAAGAGAAACACACACACCAGGTGGTGACTGAAATTAAATTGGAAAAGTAATAGGTTTATTTTTCTTAGATGCAACAATGCTTTTTGATATATTTCAGTTTTTAAATAGTTGTACCTTTAACCCAAAGCAATTTTGGTTAATTAGAGAATTATGGGTCCATCAGTTTTGGTCAGGAAATGGGAAAACCATGACTAGCTAATTTTAACAAGTCTCTCAAGTGTGATCTTTCTATTTACACGTAAAAAATCCAAAACACATGGGCTAAAATTATGAAAACGTACAGTACTGGGAATTTAGAACTAGAACTTCAATGTCTATTATGTTATGTGTCCAGTTGAAGGGGCTTCAAAAATTCATGAAAAAATAGAATTAAAAGACAAATATACTATGGTGCAAAGAATTTTAGAACCCATGCATTTTTTCATAATGCACAATTTCCATTAACAATTTGAAGAAACCCCATGTAGTATACTTCATCACTGTATTAAGCATTTTCTGGAGAAGAAAAATGTTGACAGAGGTTAACTTCCCTTGTATGTTCTGATACAAGCAGAAGAGGAGTGTTATATAATCACAAAAATTCTTGGTATCGACATTCTTTTTCACCATGTCAAATATTTACATTGGGCATTCTCTCCTTCCCCTTACATCTCCATGGCTGTTTAGTTGGAAGAATCTCAAAGTCACTCCTAAGAGAAATCGTCATGACTGCCCCCTTATTCATTATCTAATTAGAATGCTATCCTGTTGTCAGAGCAGTTATCAACACTTACAGTACATCAATTGTATTGTTTACTCTTCAATATGACTAAAGCGTGATGGAAGTAGACTCATACATACCTTGTTCAGTCTAATATTTCCTCTAATTGCAATGTTTCTACATCTAATATATCAAAATATCTGATGGATAATTTGCTTGATGTAAATAAAATGTATTTATATAGCTAATTATTGACAAAGATGCATTTATAAGTCAGTAAAATCCACTTCAATACATATTATTATGGAGAGGTTAAATTCCTCTCATGGTGTTATTTTTACACATACTTCCTTAACAGCTCAGGCTCAAATACTTCTTACTTGTTGAATATTATAGTTAGTGGTGAATTAAGCCTGTGATTATAGAATGGATTGAAATAAGGTCTTTGTAAAAGTTAAAGAGAAAAAGAAAGGAAGGAGGGGAATTGTGGGAGGGAGTTGAGGAGGGAGAAAAGTATGGTTATCTAAAGAACTGTGTTTATGAAAACCTGATGTCTGTTCTCATATTAATGAAAATTTAAAAATAAAAAAGGAAAAAAGAAGACAAGTGAAAAAAAGTGTTTCAAAAGGAGAAATTTTTTTTTGCAATTTTATGATTGTGGTGATATTTAATTTGCATACAAATAGATGTTGAATTAATTGGTTATGACAACCACTTAAATCTGATGACTTAGTACTTATTAAAACATCACAAATATTTTACCCTTGATATCTAATCTAATGATACAATTAAATATTTATTTGAGAAACAGAGAGACAGAAATTGAGAAAGCGGAGAGACAAAGAAAGAGAGGGAGAGAGAGAAACTTCTAACCTGCTAAATTATTTTTCAAATGCCTGCAACACGAGGGGTACAGCTTGGTGAAACCTGGAACCCAGAAAAATATCCATGTCTCCTACATGGATACAAGGCACCCAATAACATGAGTATCACCACTGCCTCCCAGAGTGTGCACTAGTGGGAAGCAGAAATTAGGAGCCAGAGCTGGCAATGAAATCAAAACACTCCACTGTGGGATGCAATTGCTTCAAAAATAATTGAATCATTTGCAGTTTACGTTTTTAAGATAACTATTAAACTTATTATCTATGCTTTTAATCCTTCTTTTCTCAGTCCTGCACGTAGTTAGTAAACAAGTGTTATGTCTAAGATAGTGATGGACTTTATATGCTGGTAGCATATAGTGTTATAATGTGGGACAAATATGTCAGTAACTAGATTGCAAGACAAACCTGAATGTTCATTGTCCCATATAATCAAAAAAATAAGAACTTTCTCTCAAAAGCATGCAAAATGTGTGAATTAATATCACATGCATATTTATATTTATATCCAGAGGTAATTATTATGCTTTTTGTAAGATTTATTTATTTATTTGAAAGTCAGAGTTACAAAGAGAGATAGAGAGAGAAAAAGAGGTCTTCCTTCTGATGGTTCACTCCCCAATTGGTCACAATGGCTAGAGCTGTGCTGATCTGAAGCCAGGTGCCAGGAGTTTCTTCTGGGTCTTCCACATGGGTGCAGGGGCCGAAGAACTTGGGCCATCTTCCATTGCTTTCCCAGGCCATAGCAGAGAGCTGGATTGGAAGAGGAGCAGCCAGGACTTGAACCAGTGCCCATATGGGATGCTGGCACGTCAGACCAGGGCATTAAGGTGCTGTGCCACAGCGCCAGCCCTGGCAACTGTTATACTTAGCAATCTTTAATGGAGTTTCAAATGCTTATCATGTTTGCTTCCCAATGTTGCATCAACTACCTGCCTGATCTTTGGGGCACATTTGTGGATCTCAAGGGTTTTCGTCTTTAAAATACACTTTTGAATGGATTTAGTTAATCTCTGACAATTCTTAGTCTGATTTCAATATTCATGTTCTCAGATTTTAAGGATATTATAATAATCAAGCACACATAAATGTCAAATTCTAATGAATCTAATTACCTATGTTACAGATAAGAAACTGATCAATATTGATGGTAACTTCCTTTACGATCCATTACAGAAAATAATGCCAAATTACACGGATGTAACAGAATTTATTCTTGTGGGGTTGACCAGTCGTCAGGAGCTCCGGGTTCTCTTGTTTGTGGTATTCCTGGTAGTTTACATGATCACTCTGTTCGGGAATGTAGGTATGATCATTTTGATCAATATTAGTCCCCAGCTTCAGAGCCCCATGTACTTTTTCCTGAGTCACTTGTCTTTTGTGGATGTGTGGCTCTCTTCCAATGTTACCCCCAAAATGCTGGAAAACTTATTGTCAGAAACAAAAACCATTTCTTATGTAGGGTGCTTGGTGCAGTGTTACTTCTTCATCGCCCTTGCTCACGTAGAGGTCTATATCTTAGCAGTGATGGCCTTTGATCGCTACATGGCCATCTGCAACCCATTGCTTTACGGCAGTAAAATGACCAAGACAGTGTGTGTGCGGCTCATTTCTGTGCCTTATGTCTACGGATTCTCTGTGAGTTTAATGTGTACTCTATGGACTTATGGGTTGTATTTCTGCGGGAACTTTGAAATCAACCACTTCTATTGTGCAGATCCCCCTCTCATCAAGATCGCCTGTGGAGGAGTGCACATCAAAGCATACACAATGATGGTCATTGCTGGAATTAATTTAACGTATTCTCTCTCAGTGGTCCTCGTCTCCTACACCCTCATTGTAGTAGCTGTGCTGCGCATGCGCTCTGCTGCTGGGAGAAGGAAGGCATTCTCCACCTGCGGGACCCACTTGACAGCTGTTACAATATTTTATGGTACCCTCATATTCATGTATCTCCGGCGGCCCACAGAGGAGTCGGTAGAGCAGGGGAAGATGGTGGCAGTGTTCTATACCACTGTGATCCCCATGCTGAATCCCATGATCTACAGCCTGAGGAACAAGGATGTGAAAGAAGCAGTCAACAAAGCAATCACCAAGACAAACTTAAGGCAGTAAAACTGCAGAAGATGTGTTAGTGCTGCAACAGTCCCTTCTATAAATTACCTGGCATGAGTTCAAGGAAACACTGTAAAGACAATCCTACACTATAATTTCATGCATGTACTGAAAATATGAGGTGACTAACATGAGTGTGTGCAACATTGTTACTAAAGCTGATTTAGTTTGTGTCATTCACGATGTGTTCAATATTGTGGTAAATGCAGTCCATTGGTGGAGTTCACAAGTTTAAATAATTAAATGCTAATTTGGTGTTTACTTTTTTTTAGTAGAATTTTAATTCTTAGGTTATTTTTGTGAATGCATTCACCCTGACATTTATTTTATATGAAACACTTATTTTTTTAGAAAAAGTATTTTTTTCTTGTTCATAAACACACAATTACTAAATTAATTGCCCAAAAGTATTTAAAATACTCATACATATATTTTTTGAAAGAGAATTGATGTTCTTAATCTTTAACTATTGTCTTTTCAAAAAACATTTATTCATTAATTTATTTGAAAATCAGAGTTACACAAACACAGAGGGAGAGAGTTAGAGAGAGAGAGGAAGAGAGAGAAATCATCTGTCCATTGCTTTATTTCCCAAGTGGCTGCAACAGCCAGGTCTTAGCTAAACCAAAACCAGAGGCCAGGAGACTCATTCTCATATCGCACGTGGTAACAATGGCACTAACACGTAAGCCATCTTCTGCTGCTTTTCCCAGGCCTCAAGCAGGGAGCTGGATGGGAAGTAGAACGACAGGGTCATGAACCAGGGCCCACATGGGGTGCCAGTGCTGCAGGCGGTGGCATGATGTGAGCCCCTCCAACGGACATCTTAATGCAATAATTAAATATGTCCTCAGTGCGAATTTCTCCATAGTTAATAATCTTGCATTTAATAATCTGTTTTTCTATATTTTCTTTTGGTTTGAAATCTGGTTTTAATTTCCTAATGTTAAAAGTGTGAAGTTTCTTGGACAGAAGACATTCCTGTCCTCATCATAATCAAAAGACAAATGAGTGGAGTTTTCTAATACTTGAATTCTGACGTTGGCTGTAGGATATCAGGCCATTGAGCTTTGCTTTATGTCATTTTTCTTACTATCATGACATTTTTTGACTCTGAATTTAGTAGCTTCAGTCAAACTTTCAGTGGGTAAATTTGATCACCTAAAAAAGAAGCTCTGTTCAGCTAAATTCATTGTAGTTTGAATGCACTCAAATGACATTAGTAGAGTTAAAAAATAGTATCTCTCTGTGTGTTTATGTGTGTGCCACTCTGCCTTTCAAATAAAATAAATAAATCATTAAAACGATTAATTGTTCTGCTCTATCTGAACACTTTCTCCCAAGAATCACCTGATTGATTTATCTTAAGTCATGTGATCACTCTGATGTATTGTGCAGGGCCACTAGTATAGTGATGGTTGTCATGTTTACCCTTGTGAAGGAGGGAGATTCTCTGCGGCCAGAAGACACTGTGAGCAGAAACGGTCTTAGAGTGTTCACTTTATTTGTTCACTCACAGAATGACTCATTCTCCCACCATCATTCATAACTGTTGTGAGGATCATATTCGATACCAACATTGAAAAATTGTATAATTCTCCCCATTGAATTTCTCTGATTAAAAACTCAAAGTGTATTTGCTAACCCAGGTTGTTGTGATTGACTGACCACTCAGTCAAAGGTTTGCCCAAGAGTCTGATGTGCAGCAACTGGTGACACAAGCCCCATATCACACAGGGTAACCAGTGGGGCAAGGGGACAATCCGCTTTGTCTTCCTTGGCAACCAAGAACTAGGCTCTAGTAGGGAGCTAAAATCACACACAGACACACACACACACACACACACACACAATCAAAAAAAAATCCAAAGACAAAGAAATGCTTCTTTATATCAGTATTGGTATAAACATAATTTTGTCAAGCTTTTTTTATATCTTTGTCAAATTAATGGTATGAAATGTTATTTTATTATGGTATTAATGATCTGTGATATTTTAAAGATTTACTTATTTTGTTTGAAAGGCAGAGTTACAGAGACAGAGGGAGAAAGGGAAAGAAATCTTCCATCTGCTGACTCATTTCTAAATGGCTGCAATGGCTGGGTCTGGGCCAGGCCAGAGCCAGGAGCCAGAAGCTTCATTTGATTTCCCACATGTGAGTGTAGGGACACAAGCACTCAGGCCATCATCCACTGCTTTCCCTGGGAGATTAGCAGGGAGCTGGATCAGAAGTCAGCAGCATGTATATGGAATGCTGGCATCAGAGGTGCCAATCTAGATGTTTATAAAAACTTTACTTTGAATGGATGAAATGGTCATCTTTCCACTTGATTATTTTTAAAGCCCTTGCTTATATTCTTGCTGAGCTGGGATTTTCTTACTTGCTGAAGTCTTTATTGGTGAGGCATAAGCCATTTACTATTTGTAATTAAATTAATATAAATGTTATCTCAAAAATTAAAACTAAAAAAAAGAATAGAAAGGAAAGAAAGAAAGAAAAAAGAAGGGAGAGGGAAAAAGAGAGGGAGAGTAAAGGACAAATGGAATATCATCATTTTCTTAGAATTATATCTACAAACTACGTTGAATCTGTTGTCTTTGTATTAATATCACATTAACAGAGGCCAGCGCTGTGGCGTAGTAGGTAAAACCTCTGCCTGCAAACGCTGACATCCCACATGGGTGTCGGTTTGATTCCTGGCAGCTCTGTTTCTGATCCAGCTCCCTGCTAATGTGCCTAGCAAAGCAGTGGAAGATGGCCCAAGTGCTTGGGCCATTGCACCCGTGTGGGTGACCCAGAAGAGTCTCCTGGCTCCTGGCTTCTGTCTCAGCTCAGGCAGTTTCGGCGATCTGGGGAGTGAACTAATGGTTGGCGAATCTCTCTCACTGTCTCTCTTTCTCTCTGTAACTAAGCCTTTCTAGTAAATAAAATTAATCTCTCAGATGTTCATAGTGAAAGGGACATCTTTTCAAAGGACGGAGTAATCCTGTGTGTTAGGTTTCTTAAGAGAAAAAGAACTGATAGGATCTGTAGAATATATCTTTAGCTGTTTGAAAACTGCAGGGCAGAGAAAGCTGATGATAGAATTCAGTCTCAAAACCTGAGAACTTCAATGGAGTTTGGAGTGCTAATTCGGTTCCAGAGTCCAAAAGCCCAGGAACTGATGGAAAAGAGTAGGAGAAAACAGATGTCTCAGCTCATGAAACAAGAGATACTGTATCCTTCCTCCACCTTTTTTTCTTCCATTTGGATCCTCAACAGTTTGGATAGTGCCTGCCTATAATGATGAGGGGGATCTTTATTTAGTCTACTACTAAATCTACTACTACAATTTTAACCAATCACCTTGGAATTCCCTAGCCCATTAAAGTTGGTAAATAAAATTAACAATCACATTATATAATTTCAGGGAGTTAATAGTAGTGAAAATAGTGGTGGCCAGATAGACAGAGTACCCAGGGTACAAGGCAAATAGATGAAATTTCATGGGAATACACAAAAAATTCATTCCTTGTTTCTTCTTTTGCTCTTTACCATTATGCAAAATAAGAAAAAGTCTTATATATTACTATATATATATATATTATACTATAGATATATTACTATCAGTTTCACAGAGACTTCCAGGCCAATTCCATTGGATTCATCTATCTAAGCAATAGTAATTTGTTACTATCCTTATTTAAAAAAAAACAGCTTGTCTTACTATAGATTCTATGGACAACAAATTAATATACAAAAGGATTTTATTCATATTAAGTAAAATAAAGATAAATGTTCTCCAGACAAAGATTTTGAAAACAATATGTCTGCATATGGCTTTATTCCAAGTCAGGAAATTCCTTGTTTAAGGTGTTTTAGAGGCAGGTTGTAACCTTTCTCAATGGCTTTCCTCAAGGCATTCTTTACCTCCTGATTTCTCAAGCTGTAGATCATAGGGTTGAGCATGGGGATGACTATTGTGCAGAACACTGAGGCCATTTTGTCTGTGTCGAGGGAATGGTTTGATTTTGGCTGAAGGTACATGAAGATCAAAGTCCCATAGAATATGGTCACCGCTGTCAGATGAGAGGCACAAGTTGAGAAAGCTTTGCATCTCCCTTCTGCCGACTGTATTCTCAAGATGGCAGCCACGATGTACACATAAGAAATAAGAACAGTGGTCAAAGAACTTATCATGTTGAATCCAGCAAAGATAAATATCAGAATCTCTTTGAGGCTGGTATCTGAGCAGGCAAGGGCCATCAAGGGGACATCATCACAATAGAAGTGATTGATTATATTGGGGCCACAATATATCAGTTGGAAAGTAACTATTGTATGGAGCAATGCAACAGAAAAGCTGTATAAGTAGGGGCCCAATACCAGCTGCATACACACCTTTGGAGACATAACCACCATGTAGAGAAGTGGATTGCAAATGGCCACATAGCGATCATAAGCCATTACTGCAAGGAGTACCATCTCTGAAATCAAGAAGTTCAAGAAAAAACCCAGCTGCGTCGCACATGCGTAGAAAGATATGGACCTGTGTCTGGTCAAGAGAATCTCCAGGAACTTGGGGGCTACTGATGAGGAGTAGCAAAGGTCTACAAATGCCAGGTTACTGAGGAAAAAGTACATGGGTGTGTGAAGCCGGGAATCCAAGCGGATTAATGAAATCATCCCAACATTCCCCACCAAAGTTAGAGTATATATGGCTAAAATGAGCAGAAAGAGAACAATTTCAATATCTCTAGCAACGGAAAAGCCCAAAAGAATGAATTCTGTCACCTTTGTGTTATTTCTTTCAGCCATTTATTCAAGCCTCCCCTCTGCTGAAAAAAGACAAGACAGAACCAAAGACAGATTATTGGGTTTGAATCACTATAATGAAACACCATATCTTATGTGCTTCGGCTTGTGAGAAGACATTGTCACTGAAGTAGAATTTCCAAAGAAACAAACACAAACTATGTCAAACACTGATTCCTGGCTGTTTATAGTTTTATAAGTAAAAAAATTAAAAATCAGTCAAAACAGAAATAAATGGAAGGCTACAAAGTAAATAATACAAATTCATATGTTTATAAAGTTATTGAATATTTTCATTGATATAAAAATCTATTGCATAAGGAGAAGGAGATAATTTTTGTTTCCTACTACTGTATTTTCTATTTTAATATATCCTAATGAGTATATAGTACATAAAATAGATACTGCAGTATATATATATTACCATAAAATATATATTATACTATATAATATATATGCATATATTACCATAGCAAATGGATGGTAAAGTTAATGGGGAGAGAAAGAAAGGGACCATTAAATGTTTCTACTTGTGAATCAGGAAGTTTTAGATGTGTATGCAGCTCGTTTTCAAAAATTGTCTTTCTAGAAATATAAAGTTTATAGGACATGAAATTTGAAAATAAGTTCATTTTGGTGCAAATATATGAAGGATCTTCAACAAATTCATGAAAAGCGCATGTTATGTAAAGTCTGTACACAGATTTAAAATTTCTATACCTAAGTAAACTTACCTTTTTTGAAATTTCCTTGAAATTTTAGAAGTTCCTTTTATTTTAAAAAAATAACTTTTATTTTTTAAAAAGTATGGTATTCTATATTAATTATTTATAAATCTTTTATCAAATGTGCTCAATAATATCTAATTTTCAACAAAAGAATAATGTAAATGTCTACTTTTAAAACGTAACCTTTTTGGCAGAAGACTGATAATTTTCATCACGTGACTTTCCTGTCTCATGCTATTTAGAAAGCTGTCATTGTTAAAGCAGGGAGCTTTTGTCCACAACTGATAATGCATGAGTATTGCCATTTGCCTGAGCTAAGGATGCAAGACTTCATGCTTGTTGTCCTGCAACCTAAGCAAATGTCACGAGCAGGAAGTAGGGAAAGAAACAGAGCCAGTAAGGGCAGTTTTCCTTCCATTGCTAAAAGTCACCTCTCATCTGGATTCTGTATACAAGGAAGACAAAGCCAGGTGCTCCTCCAGGTTTCACTTCCTTCATCTCCTTAGAGCCTCAGACTTCATTGCAAATAACTCTCCAATGGATATCACAGCCTATGGGGTATGGTTGTTGAGGGTTAACACACCAATTTCCACCTCTGAGACTGAGGAAAGTAACTTTAATTTTAGGAGGAAAGTAAAAGATAAGAAATTTTCATCATATTAAATTCCCAGCGAAAAGTAAGTTCTGTAAAATTGAAGGTAATGTTTTTCCTCCCCAAACACACTGTCTAAGGGCAATTTTGTTTTCTGATGCTTTGGTGTGAGTACTTATTAAATTTATCCTTTTAATTTTCTCTTCTTTCTCAATAGATCTCAGCTTAAAAATATCATCGGTACTTAATATGTTCTCTGAGAAACCAAACAACTGTATATATGGATACATGTATAAAAGCATAAACTTTGGCATACATGTAATTTTCTCCTTCAATTACTCCTTTTCTACTTGGTACAGCCAAAGCCTACGTTGTGAGGAGTGTTCAGGATGAAGCTGTTGAACTGACTTGACTCCCTGAACTGAACCCAACTATTAGCACTGCAGCTCATCATTTTGTGTGTGAAATAAAAGGAAAAAATGAGAAGTGCTGATTCAGCCAATGTTTGTTCATTTTTAGATATGGGAGTATATTGACTCTAGTCTCACTTTAGTCTGCTGTGAAAATCATCACTTTGGATGTTTAGAGGTAATGAGTAGGAGATCAGATCCTGGGTTATTTTTCTTCAAATACACATTAAAATCAGGCTCTTTCTCACTTCCTAGTACAATCATAGTAAAAGGAAAAAGTGTGAAGCCATTCAACCTCTTGAATTTTGTAAAGATCAGTTATGGTTTAGGGTATTAATTCCACTCAAGAATTCTGCTTTCATACAGATTTTTTTTTCAATCACCAAAATTTTCATCTAAGAGAAAGAATTCTTATTCTCACAACTGCCCTTTTTCAACAGTGATTAACTTCTCAAGTTTTATCAAAGAATAACAAATACTTTTTTCTTCCAAATGAAACCTAAGTATTTTATTTTGGGGAAGATTGTTTAATTCCTGTCTGTGAACATCAGTTTCATCCTGTTGTATCACAATTACACAGGGTCTTCTATTTCCTTAATAGGGAAAATAAGAGAAAACTTAAGAGAAGGTTCAGATGGAAATGACCATACATACAACCTGTCAACCTACCTGGTTGTGGAAAAACTCTTCCCCTGAATGGTTGTGTAAGAGTCTCCTTTCACACAACTGTTAGGAGGGTGTGTGGGTATGTGATGTGTGCTTTTAACTAGTGGAGTCTTTATCCTCTCAGAGTTAATTCCTAATATTCCACAACTTTAATTCCCTAGGGTCATTGAACCTCTAAAGTCCAACTGTCACTGGAAAGTTCTAATCAGAAAAAAAAATTAGTCTCTGAAGAAAAAGGAAATCCCACTGGATTTAGCACTGTATTACCTTGGAGTCACTAGACTTTATCCATGTTTGTGAAAGTGTAAAAAACACAAAGCAAAACAAAAACAAAACACCCTACAATTTAAATACCACAACCACATTTTTTTCTTTAAAGATTTTTTATTTATTTATTTGACAGGCAGAGTCACAGATAATGAGAGAGAGAGAGACAGAGAGAAAGGTCCTTCATCCAATGGTTCACTCCCAAGATGGCCACAACGGCTGGAGCTGTGCCTATTAGAAGCCAGGAGCCAGGCGGCTCCTACTGGTCTCCCATGCGGGTGCAGGGGCCATGGACTTGGGCCATCCTCCACTGCCTTCCTGGGCCACAGCAGAGAGCTGGACTGGAAGCGGAGCAACAGGGACTAGAACCCAGCACCCATATGGGATGCTGGTGCCACAGGTGGAGGATTAACCTAGTATGCCACAGTGCTGGCCCCACAACCACATTTTAAAAAAATAAGACAGATTTATTTACTCATTTGAGAGGCAGAATTACAGAGGGAGAGACACAGAGAGAGGTCTTCCATCTGCCAGTTCACTTCCCAAATGGCCACAATGGCCAGAGCTGGGTTAATCTGAAGCAAGGAGTCAGGAGCCTCCTCTAGGTCTCCCACATGGGTGCAGAAGCCCAAGCACATAAGCCATCTTCCACTGCCTTCCCAGGCCACCAGCATGGAGCTGGATTGGAAGTGGAGTGGCTGTGTCTTGAACCAGTGGTCATATGGGATGCTAGGAGCTGCAGGCACAAGCTGAACCCCCTATGCCACAGAGTCAACTCCACACAACCTCTTTTAATGTATTGTTATCATTACTGAACTTTGTTTCTTCCATTTTTGATATAAAGGAGAGGATTCTGACTTAATCATTTGTTACCATTTCCTAGCTGCAAGTAACTTATACCTTGAAGTTATCAGCTTATAAACTGACTTCTCTATGATGTTTTGTTTTCTACATATGGAAATGAAAAAAAAATGACAAATCACCTTTTTTTAACATGGAAAATACTTTTTTAATTTTTTAAAGCTTTTATTTAAAGAATATAAATTTCCAAAGTACAGCTTATGCATTACAATGGCTTCCCCCCCTCCATAACTTCCCTCCCTCCCGCTACCCTCCCCTTTCCCGCTCCCTCTCCCCTTCCATTCACATCAAGATTCATTTTCAATTCTCTTTATATACAGAAGATCAGTTTAGTACATATTAC
>CM027387.1:98217669-98294112 GCA_015711505.1 Sylvilagus bachmani | reverse complement strand
TTTTTTAATTTTTTAAAGCTTTTATTTAAAGAATATAAATTTCCAAAGTACAGCTTATGCATTACAATGGCTTCCCCCCCTCCATAACTTCCCTCCCTCCCGCTACCCTCCCCTTTCCCGCTCCCTCTCCCCTTCCATTCACATCAAGATTCATTTTCAATTCTCTTTATATACAGAAGATCAGTTTAGTACATATTACTTAAAGATCTCAACAGTTTGCCCTCACATAGCAACCCAAAGTGAAAAATACTGTTGGAGTACTAGTAAAGTATTAATTCACAATGTACAGCACATTAAGGACAGAGATCCTACATGATATTTTTTTAGAAAATTGATTAATTTTCTATGCAATTTCCAATTTAACACCAAGATTTTTTTTCATTTTTGATTATCTTTATATACAGAAGATCGATTCAGTATGTATTAAGTAAAGATTTCATCAGTTTGCACCCACACAGAAACACAAAGTGTAAAATACTGTTTCAGTACTAGTTATAGCATTACTTCACATTGGACAACACATTAAGGACAGATCCCTCATGAGAGGTAAGTACACAGTGACTCCTGATGTTGATTTAACCATATGACACTCTTATTTATGGCGTCAGTAATCTCCCTAGGTTCTAGTCATGAGTTGCCAAGGCAACTTTTTACAACAGGGTTTAAAATTAATTTTTTAACATTTAACTTTTCAAAAACATATGGCATTTATTTTTTTGAGTGCTCAGGTGCAAAATGTAAGCACGAGTGGGAACCTTTTTCAGCTAAGGGTCAGAGGTTTATAATATTGTTGGCAGGCCATAAAAATTATCAACTTGAATATCAGCCTATTATAGATTTATTTAATTTTGTGAGGCCCACCTGTGGTTTTGTTGGCCAGGCCAGGGCAAATGATTTTGCTGACTTTAACCA
Organism: Sylvilagus bachmani; assembly: GCA_015711505.1. NCBI lineage: Eukaryota > Metazoa > Chordata > Mammalia > Lagomorpha > Leporidae > Sylvilagus > Sylvilagus bachmani. The sequence goes on along the minus strand of CM027387.1, from coordinate 98,293,200 downwards.
GTCAGGCCCATGGGCTGGACTTTCCCCACTTCCTGCCTAGTGATTATTGGTCCAAACAGAAAATCAATGAACAGATATTGTTGATGGAATTATTATTCTTTTGCTTATTAACTTACTTTTTAAAACATTTTATTTTTTAAATTTCTGTTTAAAGATTTATTTATTTATTTATTTGAAAGACAGAGTTACAGAGAGAGAGAGAGAGAGAGAGAGAGAATATCCATCCGCTGATTCACTCCTCAAATGACCACAAAGGCCTAGGCTGGGCCGGGTTGAAGCCAAGACACAGAAGTTTCATCTGTGTCTACTATGTGGGTGCAGAGGCCCAAGCACTTGAGGTCATATTCTGCCACCTTTCCAGGTGCATTCGCAGGAAGCTGGATTAGAAGTGGAGCAGCCGGACCTTGAACTGGTGCTCATATGGGATGCCTACAATGTAAATGGCAGCTTAACCCAATGTGCCACAACAGCAGGCCCTTATTAATTTACTTTTAAAATGACATTTTTGTAATAGTAAATATTCTCTTTTAGATAAAGTATGATTTTATTATTTATGAACTTTAGATGTGTTACAGTAAACTTTTTAATAAATACTTGAGAGATGCAGAGACCAAGAGTCAGACATACTGCAGACACACATAGAGAGCTCCCACCCCACTAGTTCACTTCCCAAATGTGCACAACCACTGGGGCAAAACCACGGCCAGGAGGCTGGGATTTCCATCATGGTTTCTTGCAGGGTCTCAGAAAGCCCATTACTTGAGTCACTGCTGCTGCTTGCCAGCACCAGCATTAGTGATATGCAAAGCTGGCGTCAGGAGAGGAGGTGGAAACTGACTCCACGCTAATTAATAAATCACTAGGCTACACATGCTGGCTCCAGTGTGCTGCTGCAGGTGTCCTGCAGTTTTATTACAGAAGTTTTCTGATTTTTCCCCTCCATTGTGATCAGTAGTATTTTTGTGATTAACGGTGATGCATGATTAAACTGCTTTTATGTGTATGTGTATAGATGCATTTTAAAAGGGTCATACTAATGAAATTTTAATAATTTAATAGTTCTTATTGGCTCTTCTATTTGATTATTCATAAACAAGGAGAGTTCTGCCTCCTTTTCTCCTAGTAATTAAGTTGCTTATTTGTCTTCTTAATGTTACCCCACTTGCTTCTTTTCTCTCTATCCTTTCTTTTATTGCCTATCACACTATATGAAAGGTATTAATTAGATTAACAATTCTATCTCTAGCCAGACTTCAAACAATCAGGATATTTGGAAAACATAAGAAAATACCATTTTCTGTAACTGCTATTCTTTTATCTGTTGATTTTGATTAAATAATTGATAAACATTAAATGATAAAAATGAAGTTAGAGATTGATTAAGTATTGATGATGAAACTGTCTCTTTGGATCTTATTACAAAACTCTTTCACAGAATTCCCTAGTTGGGTGGTTATAAAATGGGCTTGCTTGCTAATCAGTTTCTTGGGGCCTTATTAACATGACTGATTCCTCAGTTTTTTCATGGGAACTTATTAATTGAAACCAATCTCAACAAACACAAAGTTTCAACTTTTCATTAAAATTAATGAATATGAAAGTTAGTTTGAATGTGCAGAGATAATTATGGTTCCTCAGGGATTGTTATTCCTTCTGTCTTGTAGGCTTTCCTCCAGGGGAGAAGATGGTACAGTGGAAAGAGAATAGAATTTGGAGCAAGACCTAGGTTTGTAGCTAGACTCCTCTCCTGTTTCCCTATATACTCTAGGGACGGTCAAAACCTCCAAGATCCCATTAAAGCATGGAAAAACTGCTAACAATGCAGGGCTGTTATGAGTAGTAAACTTATATATTTAATTATTTGCAAACTTGAAAAGAATGATGCTTTGAGTTAAAAATAAAATGATGATACTAGCAATAATGGTAGAAATGCCAAATATTTATTAATTGCATATTATGTCACAGGAAAAGTGCTATAATGTCTATAAGCAACATATTGTTAATCCTTTCAAGTACCATAATGTATGTAAAGTGATTCTGTATTTCAAGTAAGGAAGGAGAAGCTCAGCTAATTTAAATAACTTGCCTTAAGGCACAACTGATAGATAGGTTAGCTAGAATCCATACTCAAGGTAGTTGTAGAATGCATGCTCTTAACTTCTATGTTCTCTCTTTGTCTTCTCTATTTTTTTTTTTTCAGAATCAATTGTAAGATACTCCAGTACACATTATGATAGGGTCTCTTTTAGTGACTGCAACAAAATTGAGTCTGCTGATGATCTTTGTAATAAAAATAGAATGAATATTATTATAGCTAGGGATAGATATATTTTGGTAGATAGTTAGATAAAAAATCTTTCCTGGTAAAACTTCAGCCAGACTCTGAGCCTTGTCCTAGGCCCATCCACGTAATTGCTTACAAATCTAGTTTTAGCAAAAAACTCTGCTAAATCAGTTTGCCAAGAACTTCTCTGCCCTCTCCCCGCCGCACATCTCATCATCTTCAATATCTGACCAGGTTCCATAACCTCTGCAACCCCAGGCACACCTGCTGACTGATGCTTATCTTCAGCAAGAACCTGCTAGGTCCACATAGGAAGAATTTCCCTTTCTTGTGATTCTTCCTTTTTGTCATTTTCCATACATTAACCCACACATGCTTGTTGGCACTAAATTCCCACTTGCCCATTCTGTTCTTGGAGTTGAAGATAATCTCTTCTTCACTGCAAGGTTCTGTTGCAGTGGAGATATTTAAGTACAAATATTCTGATTAAATTTTCCTTACTTTTCTTTCAAAAATATCATTGGATATATTTTCTCTTTAACATACCACACACATATGCATACACACATGACTAAAGTATTCAAGCTATCTTAACCAAAACAACTCTTAATATCTCTCAATTGAGAATCCTGTTCATCTGCCTATGAACACATTAATACTATCCAAGGAATAATGAACTACATACATAAATCTCTAATTTCTCTTCCAATTCTTTTAATTTTTGAGTTCATGTATATAGGCTGTAATGTGTGATTTTTTTCCAGTTAGAATTTCATTTTTTCTGTATTAATTTTCCTACATTTCAGTCACTTTCAAATTCACTGCATAACATTCCATTATAGAAAGCCACCATTTTGTTCAATGGCATTTGTGCTACTTCTGATTATATCAATCTTGTATGTAAAACACTTCTATTGTTTTTCTCTACAGTAGAGAAGTATTGTTCAATAGAGAAACTCTAAGCTCATGAGTGTGAATAAGGAGTCTCACTGTGACAATGAATCTTTGAAACTTCTTCCCCTACTGTTTCCTCCCGCCTGCCACAGAATTTCTTCTCCTTCATTGACCATAGCTACACTTCATATATACAGAAAATAAACCAATTATACCACAAAATTAGCTCTGTTATCTCCTTTATGGCAGATTAGAATGACCTTACACCAAATAGTAGACTAATTTGAAATCAACTCAAAAGAAAAGCATCAGAATGATAGAATATTGCCATTTTCATTAGATATCTATGCCAAAATATTTTGCTTCTTTAATGTCATTATTAGACTATTTTTATGTATGCTTTAGTTCAATATATACATTACTTAGTAGATATTACATTATTGTTGGCTTATTTTCCACTGTGTCTTTCAAAAATTAATATTTGTAGTATATAAAGGATTTTTGTTTTTGGTTAAATGCCAGTATTCTGATTCGATGGTATCCTTGGATATTACCAATCATGTTAGGAGACAAGTTTCTATTTTTTCTTTTAAAAAAGCTGCACTTGTTTTTATTTTGTACAACTTTATAAGCCTCTATGATAACTTTTCATATTTATGTACTAATATTTCAAGCATGAAATTAATAAATTATTTAACATTTTTAATATTTCAATCTTTTTTATTTTTACTAAATTATTTTATAATACACCCTTTAAATACTTCTTATGTAACATTTCAGATATAAAATTAGATAAATTGATATAAAGGACTCTCATAACAATTGCCCCACATTAAAGTCTGAATCCAGAGTTATATTTGATCTTTCCATACTCATGTAAGTAATCCACTACACCACAAATGCTATTTTTTTTTGACAGGCAGAGTGGACAGTGAGAGAGAGAGAGAAAGGTCTTCCTTTACCGTTGGTTCACCCTCCAATGGCCACTGCGGCTGGCACGCTGCAGCGGCCGGCATGCTGTAGCAGCCAGCGCACCGCACTGATCTGAAGAAAGGAGCCAGGTGCTTTTCCTGGTCTCCCATGCAGGTACAGGGCCCAAGGACTTGGGCCCTCCTCTGCACTCCTGGGCTACAGCAGAGAGCTGGCCTGGAAGAGGGGCAATGGGGACAGAATCTGGCACCCCAACCGGGACTAGAACCTGGTGTGCTGGCGCCATAAGGTGGAGGATTAGCCTATTGAGCTGCGGCGCTGGCCCACAAATGCTATTTTGAAGTCAATCTCAGTCTTCACAGCATTTCATATCCAGAAGGAACATGTTACTACTGTTACTTGTTTTAAAGAATGAAATTACCCAACATGTAAAATAGGAGAAATGTCAGCATGGCTTAGGGAGTAGCTTATTATTTCATTTGGACCTGTTAGTGTGTGTTTATAAGTTATTCCCTACAGTGGTTTTTAGATTTAATGATACATAAATTAATTTAAGCATTAACTTAATGTTTTTATAATAGGATCAGTAGTATGAGTCAGGGAACAGCATTGAGCAAATAGATATCATCTCTGGCTTCGTGAGTCTTACAGTCTGTTGCAGGACCATATGAGCATAAATTATAATTATTCTTTCCAAGTACAATGCTGAGAGAATAAAAAGTAAAACCTGACTTACATCAGATTTCAGTGAAAGAATCTTGGTAAATGGTGCTTATTTTGAGTTCCACAGCAAATGATAAAAGCAAGGATGAAGATAAGAATAGCATTGATACAGAAAGAAAAATAAACCAACTTTTAGGACAGGAAGAAATTTAGGATATCAGAAAAAGCAAAAGAAGCTAAGATGGCTCAAGCAAAAGTCAGTTGGAGCAAGAACAAAATAGAGAGGAAAACCTGTCAGATCATGAAGGATCATGAAGACAATTGTGTGACACTGGACCTGAGTTCTAAGAATGTTTGAAGGTCACTGAATGTTTCTATGTTTGTGGATTTGTGTTTCAAGAAATGCATTAACGAATAATTATATAGATGGCAAAAGAGATGTCTAGAAAGGATAGATAAGGTGAATATCCAACAGGACATTAGAAATAACATATGGGAAGTAAGGAAGACAAATGGGTGAAGGATGAATACAGATATTTGACTTGCATAGCAGGAGGGAGAATAATGCAATTCACTGAAATTTCAAAAAAAAAAAAAAGAAAAAGAAAAGCACACAGGAAATGACCATATTTGGCACCAAACAATGAGGACTTAGTCTTGGGCATGTAGAATTTGTCTAGCATTTGAGTCATGCAATTAGATATTAGACATTAGTAGGTATTTGGGTATAGAGCTCTAAAACCAAGAGGTGAAATCTAAGACAGAGGAATAAACTTAAGACTCAGTGATAATAGAAATGTGGCTATAAACAAGCATGGGACCATCATTGTGGTTTGTGTCTTGCAGTATTTCCTCTATGTTTTTCTCTGGTAATTTGATGGTATCAATCATAGATTCAGATCCATGATTGATTGTGAATTGGTGGTTGTACAGTGTGTAAGGAAGGGGTCTTGTTTCATACTGATGTTCTTAGAGATCTAAATTTCCAAAAAATATAATTTTTGAAGACATGATCCTTTCTGCAAGAGGTGATTTTAGATTGTTAGCCAAAGATTAGTTAGTGGAAGATGTGTGTATTTATTTCTGGGGTTTCAAATCTGCTCCATTGGTCCACATGTCTATATTTGTGCCAGTACAAGACTGTTTTGATTTTAAGTGCCCTGTAGAATGTCTTGAAATCCTGTTTTGTGATGTCCCCACATTTAATTGTTTTTGTTTGATTGCTTTAGCTATTGGGGTCCTCTTGTATTTCCATATGAATTTTAGGATTTTTTTTCTAGATCTGAGAAGAATGTCCTTGATATTTCAATTGGAATTGTAGTGAATCTGTAGATTGCTTTGGGTAATATGGACATTCTGATGATACTAATTCTTCCAACCAATGAACATGAAACGTTTTTCCATTTTTGTGTGTCTTTTATTTATTTCCTTAATGTTTTATAATCTTCCATGTAGAGATCTTGCGTAGCCTTGTTTCTTTTTTTGTTCCAAGGTATGAGTTCTTTCTCAGTAATGGCATTGCTTATGCATGGTACTGCTATTGAGTTTTTGTATTGATTTTATATCCTACAAATTTGCCAGACTCATATGAGTTCCAATGTTCTCTTATTTGGTCCCCCTATATATAGGATCATATCATCTGCAAACATGGATAATTTGACTTCCTTCTTTGAAATTGTATCTATTTTATTTCTTGTTCTTCTCCAATGATTCTGGATAAAACTTCCAGAACAACATTTAGCAGTAATGGTGCAAGTAGGCATCTCTTGAACACTTACTATTTGCTAGAGTTTTACATACATTAACTCATTTTAACTTGGGAAAATTACAAAGAAAATATAATTTTCCTTAATTTTAAAATTGGGGGAAATCAAGGCTTAAACTAAATATAGATTTTATTCAATATATCATGAACAAACCACTCAGAATTTCAGTGCTGATGTTATCACCTCACAGAGCTTGCATTCTTAATCAAAAGGATCTAAATATTTTGGTTTCATATTTTGTTTTATTACTAGAACCCACCTCTGCCTTTGTGAAATTAAATTGGTATATTTGAAGTATGAGTACTCACAAACACTGGGCATTAAAAAGAATTTTTAAAATCCCAATATAATTTATCCAACTAATGTTACATTTAGAGAAACATGGGAGTTAATAATACAGCTTCCAGATACCCCAGGTGGTTCAAGTTTAGATCCAAAGGGACCTAGGTTATAATAAATAGTCAAAATAACCTCACGGTAAGCTCACTGGGAGCCAGGATCATTGCTAAGCAGGTGAGTCAGATGGAGTCTGCATATGGGCCCAAGAGCCAACCCTACACTTGCACCCCACTTCCTCATCAGAAACTTTCTTCCTTGGTGAACTATGGCATTAAGTGGCATCAGAATGCACCCTAAAGTAATTTGATAGCTTCATATTTCTTCTTTTCAGAGCTTTCAGGGATATTTACATCTTTAAATGCCACTTTATTATTCTTCACTTTCTTCTGTCTCTTAAAACACACACACACACTCATGATACAATAACATGAAAGTTAGAATGTGTTTTCTCTCTTGCAGTACAGTGTTGCCCACAAATAGGATGATGGAGAAGAGATACAGGTACTGGTGAAATTTTCCATCTAAACTTCTCTTACAAGAAGAGCTGGTCTTCATAAAAGGTTATCCTTGGCCTTTAACAACGGTGAATATAAGGTAAAATTTCCCTCTTAAATAAGGAAAGGATACACAATGTAATTGTTTAATACTTACATGAAATAGAAAACTACTGGTAAAATATTTACTCTATATTGCTTCTCAGAAAAAGCGTTTGGCACTAACCAGGGTCCCAAGGCAATCAGATTGAAACCACTTCTTCCCAACCTTTTTCTCATGCCATATTGTGTCATTCTGATGTGTTTTGGGACACGTAGAGGTGGTATCTGATGGCTGAAATGTGTATGTCTGTGTGCCTGGCACACAGCAGTGGTGCACAGAATGCCTCAACCCTGTATTGAGCTTTGGTTTAGAAATCAGGCTTAATGGAGTCCCGGGATGGAGGATGCTTGACTTGGAAAAGCTCTATAAACACTGATAAGGAACAGGGAAGGATCTGGATAATTGTAGGCAGTGAAGAAAATAGGAATATTTTGTATCAATAAATCAGTGGAGAGATGAGAGGAGGTTTCTTAATGATCATTTTCTTTTCTCTGTTATTGAATACTTTTTCTATGCAAAACATTGGTATAATATTTGATACCTACATGTTTAAAACATCATAGGTAAATCCCTAGCTCTTAAGAACTAAGATAAAGCCTTCAAAACAGGGATTCAATTTGTTCTTCAATTATGTTTTGAGAATCTAGATGGGCAAAATAGACTCTAAGGAGTGAATAATAGAAGCCAATTAATGAAACTGCTTAGTGTTAAAGAATTAACCAACTAACAAAAAGGACCAAAGTGATGATTAATGATTAATTTTGACATTCGTTAACATAATTAGAAACGATATTTTCCTCAAGTTACATGGTTAAGTGAGTATTAAAAACTTTCCACCATTTAAATGTGTGTAAAGTTGTTATTTTCATGTTATAAACATTGGGATTTTAAGATATGTTTTATATACACCTAAGTGTATTTATATTCAATTAAAAGCTAAATTTACACCTTAGGTAAATATAATATATCACAAAATGATTAAAATAGCCTGTATTTTCTCAATTTTGATTAGTAATGATAAAACCCAAATTTGCCTTGTCTTTAAAATGTATTTTCTGATATGATGGGAGCCATTTTATGATGTCTTGACAGAAATAATAACCTGAATACCTTAAATTATTTGGAAACTAAAATAATTGCTTACTTTGAAGCAATAAATCCTAATAAGATTTCAGATAGATAAACAGTGTGTCTTTCTGGCGGGCGCCGCGGCTCAGTAAGCTAATCCTCTGCCTTGCCTTCTAGTCCCGGTCAGGGCGCCGGATTCTGACCTGGTTGCCCCTCTTCCAGGCCAGCTCTCTGCTGTGGCCCGGGAGTGCAGTGGAGGATGGCCCAAGTGCTTGGGCCCTGCACCTCATGGGAGACCAGGAGAAGCACCTGGCTCCTGGTTTCAGATCAGTGTGGTGCGCCGGCCGCAGTGTGCCAGCCGCGACGGCCATTGGAGGGTGACCCAAAGGCAAAAAGGAAGACCTTTCTCTCTGTCTCTCTCTCTCACTGTCCTCTCTGCCTGTCCAAAAAAAATGCCTTTCATTTGTACAATGGAAGCAGGGTAGATTTTTTTTTTAATTTGACAGGTAGAGTTATAGACAGTGTGAGAGAGACAGAGAAAAAGGTCTTACTTCCATAGGCTCACTCCTCTAATGGCTGCCACAGCCAGCGCTGCGCGGATCTGAAGCCAGGAGCTGGGTGTAGGGACCCAAGCACATGGGCCATCCTCCACTGCCCTCCCAGGCCACAGCAGAGAGCTGGACTGGAAGAGGAGAAACTGGGACTAGTGCCCGGTGCCCTAACTGGGACTAGAACCTGGGGTGCCGGGGCCGCAGGCAGAGGAATAGCCTAGTGAGCCATGGCACCGGCCTGAGAAGGGTAGATTTTAAAGTGGGAAGACAAAAAAGGAACCAAAACATTTGCATGCTCTCAGACCAATCGTTTTTAGAAAAGAAAGCCATGGAAACAGAAGAACTGAAAGTTGAATTTGTTAAAACTATTCTTGTGAACACGCCCCTTGGTTAGTTTTTTCATAATAAAATTTGTATTCCACTAGCTGGGGAAGTCTTGTACTCAAAGATTCAACCAAAGTTTAGGCCAACAATATCAAAAGAGAACAAATAATCTGGAAAGTAAGGCTGAGTTCTGCTTGCCAATGCAATCATTGGGATTATTTCTCAGGCTACTGGTTTTCACACATGGCTGAATTTTTTTTAAGATTTTATTTGTAGTACTTAAATATTATACTTAAATAGTAAATATCAACCATAGTTAATATTACCATTGATCAATTTAACTTGCCAGATGGTTCCTTCTGGTTTGATTACATGTGTACCTTGGAATCACAAGAAATTTTTAAGTTACACAAAATTAGTAACGTGGAAATTTCTAACATGTAAGTAGCCTTTATTAAATAAAAAGAAAAAAAAAATTAAAAATTTTCCTTATGCCATTTTTCTGTATGGTGGTCTACTTTACTTTTACTTTTACATTGTATAGGAACTTAAAATAACCCTTAATTAGGGTTCACAGCTGGAGTTGAAATAAAAGATTGTGCGAGAAATGTCATATATCTTCAAGTCCTTTACGCAAGGCTGAGAATCCTTAATTCATAATAGGCTGGAATGAAACAGTTTTTGCTGTGAAGGAAAGCACTACACGCTTAATTTAAAAAAAAAATCCAAGAGTCAGCAATTTTACTGAGTAAAATGAAAAATTTCACAAGATTCAATAAATGGCAGCTATCTTATTTTCTCTGTGGTAAACATTAAGCCTGCCACTATAGGAAAATGGACCATTTCTAACTTGTTCCTACACCCTAGCGATTAAGGAGAAGGAGAAAGCCACTGCACTTTGGCCAACATGGTGATAGTTAGAAATATAGGCTCTGTAGTTAAACCTACCTAATCATATCCTTCTGACACTGTCCACTCTCCGTGACCATAGCTATAAGCCTGGATTTTCTCAACTGTTAATCAAGGGTGATAAGAAACAACCTTTGTCAGAGGCTATGCAGGAGACCATCTCAAGTTAATGTATGTACCAGTATTTGTCTCATAGGACAGCACTCAATTACAACAGACTAAATAATAACAGTACTAATAAATTAAAATTAATATATAAAGAGTTTATACACTACAGTCTTACAAGACCTCCTTCTTTTTAATATTTTATTGTTCTACTTTGTAGACTACAAAGTCAGGAGCAAAAGTAAAATTTAGGTTGGCTAATACTGTGCTTAATGAAACTATTTTTCAGGGCTTGTAGAAATATAAATAATTACAATTATTATGAAAGACATAAAAATAGCACTAGGTTTTATACATTTTCATAAAACCATTTACAACTGAATATTTCCTTATATAAGTTGCTAGAAGTACAACCAACTAGAGTAGAGACCTTAGATATTTTGAACTCTTGAAATATATTGACACATATGTGTGGCAAAATATATGTATCCACATATAACTTATAATAATGATCAATTTTATAAACTACTTGATATCTGTTAACTCTTTGGACCCCTGGATAAAAACTTAAAACTTCAGTGTAATTTATAATGGAAAATATCCCAAATCCTTTTACTTTTTATGTGAATAAAATTGTGTTTTACCACACTTCTTATAAATTTTCTTATAGTTTTTGTAGCACAACCTACTTATTCAATACAAAGGAGAAATTTATATAGAAAAAGGAAGTAGATATTGGTAGATATAAATTATTTTGATATGTAAGTATGTTATACTATTTTGATGTATTTTATGGGAGCCTGCACAGAATTGAAAAAATGAAGGGTAATTGGGCCAGAGTTGTACTGTAGCAGGTTAAGCTACCGTCTGCAACACCAGTATTCCATATGGTGCCTGTTCAAGGCCTGACTGCTCCACTTCTACTCCAGCTGCCTGGCACTGTGCCTGAGAACACTGCGAAGCACTCGAGCCCCTGTCACCCATGTGGGGATCCCGAAAAAATTCCTGACTGGCTCTTGGCTTCAGTCTCTCCTGGTGCTATTGTGGCCATTTGGGGAGTTAACCAGCAGATCGAGGACCTCTGTCTCTCCCTCTCTGTGTAATTCTGCCTTTCAAGAAAAGTAAATAGATCTTTTAAAAAAGGAACTATAGGCAGGCGCCGTGGCTCAATATACTAACCCTCCACCTTGCGGCGCCGGCACACCGGGTTCTAGTCCCGGTCAGGGCACCGGATTCTGTCCAAGTTGCCTCTCTTCCAGGCCAGCTCTCTGCTGTGGCCAGGCAGTGCAATGGAGGATGGCCCAAGTGCTTGGGCCCTGCCTCCGCATGGGAGACCAGGAGAAGCACCTGGCACCTGGCTTCGGATAAGCGCGGTGCGCTGGCTGTGGCAGCGGCGGCCATTAGAGGGTGAACCAACAGCAAAAAGGAAGACCTTTCTCTCTGTTTCTCTCTCTCACTGTCCACTCTGCCTGTCAAAAAAAAAAAAAAAAGGAACTATAACTATAGTTCTGCTTATGAATTACAAATTGTATTCTGTTGTATTTACATAATGTATAGAAATATTTCCAGCAAAACAGTGAAATATTGATATTAGTTGTCTTAAGAAGTCTCATAATATTCCATTTTTAACCAGCATACTCCCTTATTTTCTAAAATTAGAAAGCAAAGCAACGCCCAAGAAGACTGTTCTGAAAATAAGCAGCTCTTTGGGGCAAGAATGGCGTATCGTTAGAGAGGTAAGCTGTATGTTCTGACCACACGATGACATAATTCCAAACTGGAAGACATCAGTGATCACCTTCCCTAACTCTGTTCGGACCCTGGGAAGTATCATTTTTATTCCTCAACTGCAGCAAAATCCGCACATTCTGCTGTAATAAATGGCTGACTTTAATATCACTTATGTCACTGAATTTATTCTCCAAGGAATAACAGATAGGCCAGAACTTCAGGTCCCATGCTTCCTGATGTTTTTAGTTGTCTATCTGGTCACAGTTGTAGGCAACTTTGGATTGATTACATTAATCAGGATTGATGCTCGGCTCCACACGCCTATGTACTATTTCCTCAGCCACTTGGCCTTTGTTGATCTCTGTTACTCTTCTGCTATTACACCGAAGATGATGGTAAACTTTGTGGTGGAACGTAACACAATTCCTTTCCTTGCTTGCGCAACACAGCTGGGCTGTTTCCTCACCTTCATGATCACTGAATGTTTCCTCTTAGCCTCCATGGCCTATGACCGTTATGCAGCCATCTGTAGTCCCTTGCATTATTCAACACTGATGTCAAAACGTGTCTGCATTCAGTTAGTGGCAGTTCCATACATATACAGCTTTCTCGTCGCCCTATTCCATACCATCATCACCTTCCGTCTGACGTACTGTGGCCCCAATGTTATTAATCACTTCTATTGTGATGACCTCCCGCTCTTAGCTCTGGCTTGCTCAGACACACGCCTGAAGGAAATTCTGATTTTTGCCTTTGCTGGCTTTGATATGATCTGTTCCTCTTCCATTGTGCTCACCTCCTACATCTTTATCATCGCTGCCATCCTCAGGATCCGCTCTACCCAGGGGCGACGCAAGGCCATCTCCACTTGTGGGTCCCATATGGTGGCTGTTACAATATTTTATGGCACCCTGATCTTTATGTACCTACAGCCCAAATCCAACCACTCCCTGGACACAGACAAAATGGCCTCAGTGTTTTATACAGTGGTCATCCCCATGTTGAACCCCCTAATCTACAGTCTAAGGAACAAAGAGGTGAAAGATGCCTCAAAGAAAGCCTTGGATAAAGGTTGTGAAATGTTAAAGATATTAAAATTAAGAAAATAATAATGCCTATTTAAATGCAACCAGGGAAACCAATAAAACTTTTTATTATCATTTTTTTTAAACCAACCGTACATGTGCCTGTTATTTTACTAGATTGTGACATTTTCTACAAGGGTCAGGGAAGATTCTGGCAAATCAGTGTGATTAGAGTCCTTTTCAGGCTCATGCAGCCTTGAGATACGACTGAAGTCTTTTTGAAATACAAACTCAGACACACTGACTCACGTGATGTGCAGAGCGAAGGCCACAAGATGTTTTTGCTAGGCCTCAGGTCTCTGGAACAGGGCAATTTGGACAACTTGGATTTGTATGTTATTTCTTTCATTTACTTCTCCTGCAACTTGAGAAACTTGACCTAAACTCTGTGTTAGTCTGTTAGGAATTCTGGGAATTAATAGAACTCAACTGGTTGGTTGAAAAACTATATATTTATAAAAATGTTTATAACAATGTTCAATAATAAGTGCTTTGTGTTAGCTACATAAATGTTTCTTATATAAGGTTAAATATTAATTCAGTGTGCTCTCAAAAGCTTATCCTGGCAAAAGGTATAAAGTCTGGATACATTTTTTATTATTTGTTACAAGCTTAACAAGTAGTTCTTATTGTCATCAACAAACATCAGAGATGTGTAGGTTTTAATCTCTGGCTCCCAATTATTCATAAATTTCCTAAGGTCACATAATTACCAACATGAAAATTCTAACTGCAAATTCAAGTCCATCTGAATTTTATTTTCTTAACCTTACAAGTATTAAGAATAGAAGGTATTATAATTGCATTTATTTTTTATTTTTTATAATTGCATTTAAATGTGTCTATATCATATTTTAAAATATAATTGGAAAAGATTGTTTGCAAGAATTGTGTTTTTAAATGAATTCCTTCAGTGTATTTGCATGTTTGTTCAGTTGGAAATAACCTTGTCATTATGTCACTTGTACCTACTATTTATTCAATCATCTTTGTTGATCATAACAATGCAATTAAAATAAATATTTGACATACTTTAATTATTCTGACTTTTCATAAAAACTGTACCAGTGATTTCATAATATTCTATTATTTTTCCATTTTGGAAGATTATGAAACTTGCAGTCATTATGTAGAATATGGTTTGAAGTTTGCATGGCAAAGGGTTTCTTTTTTCCTCTGCAGTTAATTTGTAAATGACTCAGATATACTCCATGAGGTACTGTTGGAGTCTATATTGAGTGAATTCTATGGTTATTGGATTAACTGGGAAGGCTGTTGTTTCAATTTACCATACTTTGTAAATGAGTGTACATTTGTGTAGATAGATACACACAACACAGACATGGAAAATAGATACAGCATCTCTCTGTGCAGGTCAAGAAATTCAGGCTTGGGGCCAGCACTGTGGCATAGCAGGTAAAGCCACTGCCAGCAATGCAGGCATCCCATGTGGGCTCCAGGTCAAGTCCTGGCTGCTCTACTTCCAATCCAGATCCCCGCTATGGCCTGGGAAAGCAGTGGAAGATGGCCCAAGTGCTTGGGCCCCAGAACCCATTGGAAGAACTTGGTGAAGCTCCTGGCTCCTGGCTTTGTATTGACCCAGCTCTGGCAGTTGCAGACATTTGGAGAGAGTGAACCAGTGAATGAAAGATCTCTCTCTTTCTGTCTCCATGTCTGTAACTGTGCCTTTCAAATAAATAATTAAATCTTTAAAATAAGGAAATTCAGGCCTATTAAATCTTAATTACTCATTGGAAGGACACTCATCATTTGCCCTTTCATTCACATTTCAGCTTCAGGAAATCAATATGGCAGCAACGCTTAAAGTGTGGATGTCTTCATACCATTCCCTTCTATCGGTTACCTGTCGAGGTAAAGCAAACTGTTCTCTTAGCATGAGCTAAGAGAGTCAAATGTATGGATAAACAAGTCATCCCACTTCTTCTGGAACAGAAAAATCCATGTTCAGTGCAGCCTCCAAACGGATCCAAGGATTGTCCGTGGTGGCTGTGCTCATCTCTTGAAACCAGTCCCTCAGCCAAAACACCAAGTTCAGTGCTGCTCATTTGTCTCCAGGTTTATTTAAGTAAAAGCATCTGGCACTCTGGGCTACCTATGATGTTTTGGTATCAGGATATAAACCAAGAGGGTGATAAAAAAAAAGTGAAATAAGAGATATGTAGTTCAGATTAATAAAGGACAGGCATGTTTGGGATTTTAAAAATTATTTATTTGAATACTATTGGTTGAACCCTGTAATTAACATACAATTATTCTGAGGTGTTTAAATTTAACTGAAAAGTGATCCCTGTTAAATATAAGAGTGAGAATAAGAGAGGGAGGAGATGTACAATTTTGGACATGCTCAATTGAACTTGCCCCAAATGGTGGAGTTAGAATCATGCCAAGGGATTCCAATTCAATCCCATCAAGGTGGCATGTACTAAGGCCATCTCACTAGTCCAAGTGATCAATTTCAGTTCACAATTGATCACACTGATAGGTCTAAGAGTCAAAGGGATCACATAAACAAGATTAGTGTCTGCTAATACTAACTGATAGAATCAAAAAGGAGAGAACGGTCCAACATGGGAAGCGGGAGACACAGCAGACTCATAGAATGGAAGATGTCCTAAATAGCACTCTGGCCCCAGAATCAGGTCTGAAGAGCCCATGAGAATATTTTAGGCATGGAAAGCCAAGACACTCTGGAAAGAAAAAAAAAAAAACTAAATGAAAGATCTCTGCGAGTGAGATCTCCCAGTAGAAAGAACAGGGCCATCAAAGAAGGAGGTAGCTTTCTCTGAAGGGAGGAGAGAACTTCCACTTTGACTATGACCCTGTCTGAATAAGATCGAAGTAGGTGAACTCAAAAGGCTTCCATAGCCTTGGCAACTCATGACTAGAGCCTAGGGAGATTACTGATGCCATAAACAAGAGTGTCAAATTGTTAAGTCAACAACCAGAGTCACTGTGTACTTACGTCTCATGTGGGATCTCTGTCCTTAATGTGTTGTTCAATGTGAATTAATGCTATAACTAGTACTGAAACAGTATTTTACACTTTATGTTCTGTGTGGGTGCAAACTGATGAAATCTTTACTTAATATATACTAAATCGATCTTCTGTATATAAAGATAATTGGAAATGAATCTTGATGTGAATGGAATGGGAGAGGGAGTGGGAGATGGGAGGTGTGTGAGTGCTAGGGAAATTGTGGTGGGGAAGAAGCCATTGTAATCCATAAACTGCTTTGAGAATTTATATTTACTGAATAAAATTTAAAAAATAAATAAATAAAATTATTTATTTGAATGGCAGAGTTGGGTGGGAGGAGAGAAAGGGTGAGAGAGAGAATCTTCCATTCAGTGATTCACTCCCTAATTGGCTGCAACGGCCAGGACTGAGCCAGCCTGAAGCCAGGAGCTAGGAACTTCTGATCTCGCATGTAGGTGGCAGGGATACAGGAACTTGAGCTATCTTCCTCTGCTTTCCTAGGTGTATCAGCAGGGAGCTGGATCGGAAGTGGAGCAGACAGGACTTCAGCTGGTGCCCATTGGGGATCCTGGTGCTGCAGATAACAACTTTACCTGCTGCTCCACAGCACTGGCCACAGAACATACCTTCCTGTTTTAAGAAATGTTTGATCCCAAATTTGCATTTCATTACTCCTAGTTTTGTGATACATAAAGCTCCAATTACTACAGAATAAGAAAAATGCTCATTTTGCAAGCTTGTATTTGATCATTCAGATAGATGTGCAATTACCTCCGCACAGTGGTTGGCACCTGGTGGAGACATGGTGTGTGTTAGCCACAGGAAACATGCCTAATACGTCTTCTTGCAGAGATTTCTTTTCTTTTCTTTGTATGTACACTGATTAGTGATCTACGTTGACTAAAATTCCATATAATTGTTTTTACATAAATTATTAGTTGGCCCAGGTCAACACTGCGAGCCAGGATTTCAATCCATGTCTCCACGTGGGTGGCAGGGAACAATTTCCTTAAACTTTCATCACTGTCTCTCAGGTGTACATTAGCAGGAAGCTGGCATTGGGAGCAGATCCAAGCCTTAATTCCTGGAAATCTGTTATGAGAAGTACGCATCCCAAGTGACCTCCTAACTGCCTCTGTCTGCTTACCGTTCTCTTGCATGTCCTCAATTCATCTCTGAAGGATTAGTTCAGAGGAGCAGAGGAGTCTGCATACATTCTTCAATGTTTTGATACCAGCAAGGTAATATTGGCCTGCTTCCTATAAAGAAGAGCCACTAGTATTTATGTATTCATAGATGATAAATTTTCCTCCCTCAGGCCTTCCTTTTGACACTTGATTTAGGTTTAAGTAATTTAGTATAGGGAATGACCTGGTCATATTCTAGGTAAATATTCACACAGGTTAAGGACCATCGAAGATTATTGCTCCCAAAAGTCTTAATTTGAGACAAGAAAATTCAGATCAGTTGTCCTAAAAGCTTTCATTTTTAAAATTGTCGAGATTCTTTTCCTTATGTTCCAATCCATGAAGTTACATATTAACTAACAAGATTCAGTGATTTAAAATGTTGCAGTAAAATATGGCTAAGCTTCAGGGTCAGCTAAGAATCTAGCTTTGAGGACACAGGAGAGTCCCTCAGAAACATCTGAAGTCAAGGGTAGTGACGTATGGGGTGATGAATGCAGGGAGTCCTGAGTCCCACATGGGGTGACATCTCCCTTAACTTTCTTTCTCAGAGTTGATGACCAACACAGGAGAAATGTTGGGTATACATTTTCTATGCCAGTCTTAGGTGCATTTAACCTTTATTTTTATTTTTTTAACTTCTGAAGAATTTTAATTTAAATATTGTTTTCAGACAATATTTTTGTAAATCACCATTCAGTTTATTTTTAAATTTTAACTTTATATATATAATGGCAGTTGGAAATAAGAGATAGTTATTTAAAAATTAAGCTTATGGTTTCAAAAGATTTAATGAACATCCTGGTTCTTCTAGTCATTAGCTAAATATATTATAGTGAATTTCATAAATCGATTTGTATTTTTTCATTAAGAACCCATCTCAGTTGGGGATTGTGAAAATTAAACTAAGGTAATTCAATTAAAAGATGTCACCAGGCTTTTGACACAAGAACAACATTCAGTAAGTTATTTTTACTTTTAATTAGTTCATAAGATTGAAACCTAATCTCTGAAACATAATGCAAAAATGGCTTTATTTTTATTTTTAAAGAAAATGTATATTTTAATCAGTATTAAATTCCTTAATGATTACAATAAAATAACCCCTTAACTTTTATGCTTTCATTCTGTTGACTTTAAAATGAAGAATATAATGCAGCTATCTATTTTCAAAAGGGCTATTATCTTGTTATGTAGATCATATAAAGGTAATTATGATACAATCACAATGATAATTAAGTATAATACCCATCATTCGAGACGCACTAACTAATGTGCTAAGAACTGTGCAGGGCCTTTATATTTATAACCTTATTGATATTCCCAATCAGTGAAGGAGAAAGGAATCATTGCTATTGCATTTTGCAAATGAGGATACTGAGGTAACAATATGTGAAGTAATTTACCCAGAACAATTCACTAATTGGAAAAGCTAAAATTACCAGCCAAAGTGTTTGAAAAGTAATTTCTAACCACACACTCGGAGCAGGCAGTGAATTAAAATGTGAAATGGCACCATCTAAACTGATAAAGTGTCAATGTCATTAAATGATGAAATCAAGGTCAATGTTAGTGTTACCCTTTCAAGCAGAATGCAAAGGACGTGGAGAGCTAGGGAAATTATGAAGAATATTAAAAACAAAATTCTAGTTTTGAATTTTGATTTCTTTTCCTGATTATGCAGCAAATTTGAAATAGTAGAAGTTGGTCTATTTTAGTATAAATCAAATTTCTCAGCATATAGAGTTCAGATCTTGCTTCTACTTAACAATACTGTTTCTATAATTACTGACAAAAGTGATGTAGTTAAAAATGCTGATTCCCCACTCCCCTCTCTCTCTCCTATCTTCCTAATTCAACAATGAAAATTAATAATTATAAATTTATAAAATTTAAGGTGGTAATCACTGAGAATGGAATAGTGGATGAGACACATCTTCAGTGAGTTCAAACTCTCAAAGTTAGGAATTTGGTTCTATTCTATTACTTACCAGCATTTTGACTCTATAAGACACAATTCAGAGTCCTGTTTTCTTTGTTCAATGATTCTTAAGTTATTTGACAGCCAAATACAACTTTTCAGTAATTCTCTTTAGTGCATTTTTAACCTCCTGGTTTCTCAAGCTGTAAATCAATGGATTCAACATGGGAATCACTACTACATAAAACACAGAAGCAAATTTATCTGTGTTCAGAGAATGGCTTGACTTGGGCTGCAGATACATAAAAATTATTGTACCATAAAATATTGTAATGGAGACCAGGTGGGAAGCACATGTGGAAAACGCTTTCTGTCTTCCTTCTGCAGAATGAATCCTCAGGATGGCGAAAAGGATGAAGACATAAGAAATTAGCACAATCACCAGAGAGCAAAGAGTATTGAACCCAGCAATGATTAACAGCATCAACTCTTTGATGTGAGTGTCGGAACAGGCCAGAGCAACTAAGGGAACATCATCACAGTAGAAGTGGTTGACCACATTGGAGCCACAAAAGGACAAATTGAATGTCACCACAGTCTGTGCAAGACCCACAGTGAATCCATAAATGTATGTGCTAGCAATCATTTGAGTACAGAGTCTCCGAGGCATGCGAATGACATAAAGCAAAGGGTTGCAGATGGCAACATACCTATCATATGCCATGATTGAGAGAAGATACATTTCACAAACAACAAATGTTATGAAACAGCATACCTGAATAGCACAAGCATAAAACATTATACTTTTAACTTCACGCAAACAATTCACCAGAGTGTTTGGGGTGACAGAGGAGGTATAACAAAAATCAACAAAAGCCAGATGGCTGAGGAAAAAATACATGGGTGTGTGAAGCTGAGGACTGATTTGGATTAACACAATCAAACCAAGATTACCAATGACACTAGCTAAATAGATTACTAAGAATACACCAAAGAGAATGACTTCAAGCTCTGGATTATCTGTGAGCCCCAAGAGGATAAACTCTGACACTACTGAGTGATTGCTTTTAGCCATGAAGTAAGTGTAAAAAGTTTTCAGAGTACATGTTCTAAGTAATGGTTCCTGTTTGCAATGACTAAGCAGATGTTAGGAAATGGTTCTGATCCACCACAGTCTCCTGCTGAACACATTCAAGGAGATACCTTCATGTTGTGTGCAGCTTTCGTAACCATGAATGCATGGCTTCTCAGATTCTTGATCTTGATATTAGCAACTCCACCACCCTTCCACTTGAGCTTTCCACTCCCATGGCTCCATCATGCAATTCCTTTATCTAGAAATTAATCACATACTTAATACACAAAATTAAATCATTATCTTAGGGTCACAAGCTTCTGTTCTTCTTACCTATTCATTTCAGTTATGATCTTATCATTTTTCATTAGTTCACTCATGTCATTAACCCTTTAAAGATACTAATTACTCCTTATTTGTTTTGGCACCTCTGTTGAACTATTTCAGTCTTCACGATTATGTCTGAAATGCCAAGAATGACATCGGTGAAATGCAAATTATTCTGAAGTTATCACTTTCACAATGAACTAGGCACATATCTTGATCTGTTTCTCCTGAACCATGGGTCTCTCTCTCAATATTTATTTACTTATTGCAAATCCTTTAAATTCCCTCATATTTCCTTCATTATATCCAGCCAATTACACTTGCTGTGGATGCTAACATTTCTGACATTAGAGGGGGACAGACTTAAAGTAATAAAATGAAAAACTTCTCTTGTAATTCTTAACCACTTGCACAAAATTACCTGCTCCCACATCTATTATTACCACCTTGGAAAGAGGTGAGTAGAGGACACCCTATTTCTAGTATCTAAGCTTATATTTTGGTTTCTGCACTCTTCTAGCACTTCTTCTAGCTCCTAAATCTTTTTCCTATGCTAATTTTTTCACTCCCATAAACCTAAAAAACAGTATATACAAAAATCCTCACTGGTGACCTCCAAATTCTATTCCCCAACCTTTACTCATTTTTTCCTATCCCACGATTCTTTACTTTGGTACCAGATTCCTTGAAGAACTCACTGAAGCTCACTTTATTATTCACATTTATATCTCCATCTGTTGGATTCTGACATTTTATCTCACCATTGCAATGCAATTACACTCTGTAGGTTCATCAACATCTCTTTCTTTCCAAGCCAGTGGTGATATCTGTGTAGCATTGGGTACCATACATGTCTCAACTTTCATCATAAAACTACAACATTTTCTCCTGTCCAAGTCCCCACAGTGTCTGGATTTTCACATCTTCCTATAGACGTTCATTTTCCTGTGCTTGTTTCCTTTGCTTAGGCTTTACGTAACTCTGTTACTTGGGTGTTCTTTTGTAAGTCTTCTGCAGGTTTATCTTTAACCTTCAATTGTTAAATCCAACAATTTAGTCACTTGCTAATGTATTTGTAAACTACTTACATTTTAAAATTATTGGTAAGCAAAGATCATTTTATTTCTTCCCCCAATACTTACAGGAATCATCAATCTGTAACAGCTCTAATTACACTAGTGGAATAACTGATCAAATGAAATAAGTTAAAACCCCTTCATAGAACCTCAATTACCTTTTCTTTTCATGTCTAAATATTACTTTTGACTAGTCCGCAATAGAATACAAAAAGGTACAATGTATCTTGAGGAAATTCTGTGATCATCAGCAATACTTAGCAATACCAGAGTCATTATATTTTGTATAGTCTGTTGGTCCCCATGGACTGTTTTCCTTGAATAAAGTCACATTAAATAATTTGTGAACCAAAAATATAATGATGTATCACAAGCCTGAGTGATTATATTATGGTTGATCTTTTGGGATTCAATTTGCTTAGGAAGCAAAATATAGCCACACAAATGTCAGATCATTCTGTTGGGCTCAAGTGTAATAAAGAATTAACATGTAACAACAAAATCATTTTAAGATATATGGATTAACTCACAAAATGTTTAAACAGTTTTTATTTGCCTTTTATAGTTCAGCATATATTTTGCTGCATTTTTGAGTTTTAGTTAAGGTATTACAGTGTGCATGGGATTAAAGAAGTTAATTTGTTAGCAAACTTCCAGAGGCTATCAAATCATGATTTGGACTACATTGAAGATCTAGCTTTTCATCTGAAACTCAATCATCTGCTCAGATGCATGCAAATAATGATTAAATTGTAGCTTAAAAATTTAAAGGTTAACTATAGATTTGCTTTTCCTACATGCAGTGCCTAAGGGAATTTAGGATATTTCTTTCATTGGAATAGTACATCTTAAACATTGTGTTAGAAGAATACACACATTTTAAGGCAATGAAATTTTGATATGGCCATCACTGATAATAAGCTGGCTTATGACAAAATGTGTGATAAATTGATAGCCAAACTAAGTTACCAGCTCAGAAAAAGAATTCACTAATCTTGGGCTATCATTTTCCATAACACATTGTGGGTTCTCAACCAATTACATTTTACCTTACGGTTAATAGCATGAAATCATGAGCATACTGACTAAGAAGTGGAGAAGGATTGACCCTTCCCACTATTACAACAAGAGATGTAGTTTCTGAATTTGTGCTTTCTACTCCCATAATACTAGACGTTGCTGAGTATTATATCAGGGTCACGATAAGGAGTTTAACAAATGGATCTGTGACTGCTTTATGCCAGAGAACAGCAAGTTAGAAGAAGTTGGTGTGCTGGCTGAGATAATCCACTCTGGTAAATATGGGAAATTAGAGATGCTAAGGAAATAAAGGGCCAGCAGAATTATATCTGGAACATAGAAACTCACATACCATCTTTTGGAACTTCTGTTTCCAGGGACAACCAGCAATGGGAAATTGCAAAACAAAACAAGCAAACACACACACACACACACACACACACACACACCTATAAGTTAACAAGGGCAGTGGTAATAGGTTTTTAAGTGCCATGTGTAGTAAAGTGAGTCCCTCCATCCAGAAGCAAAATCAATCCAGGGAAAGTGCTGGTTGAATTTAAGGGGAATCTGGATAGAAGAGTGGCCTGTGACAATAAATCAGAAACGACTTCAGACTGATTCAATATAAGACCATCATTGGTGACCATGAAAGACATTGTTGACATCTAATCACTTAATGAGTAAAGCTTTGAGCAGAATATTTGATAACCTCTTCATAAAAAACAAGCATAAAAGGAAATATAAATGTATACATAATCCTGGGAAGATATGAGTAACATGGCAGAGAATAAAATGTGTGAAATGTGGATGACAGTAGTTTGATAGACTAGTAGTAAGCAGATATTTGGATCAATGGGTTAAGTTACCTCTTTTGGCAAAGGCAAGCCATATTTGAGGGCCATTTTGAATCCTACCTCCTCTGCTTCCCATCCAGCTACCTGGTAAAACACCTAAGAATGAAGCAGATGGTAGCACAAGTACTTTGGCTCCCTGCTATCTATGTAGGGACTACAGATAGAGTACCTGTGTACCTGTGTACAGATAGTACCTGTGTACCTGTGCCCTAGGTTTGGCCTCACTCAGCTTTGGTATTTTGAGCATTGGGCAAGTCAACCAGTTGTTGGAAAATCTCTCCCCTCTCCGCCCCATGAGTGTGTGTGTGTGTGTGTGTGTGTGTGTGTATCCTGGTCTTTCTCCCATTCACACACTTTGTAACAGTCTGCCTTTTAAGTAAATAAATAAATCTTAAAAAAAACCCAAGATCTGTGTTTATAGAGTAGTAATTAGTACTCAGTAGAATATCACTGAAGAGTCTTAACAAGAATGATTTGGCCTAGGGTTATTAGTCAGAGTTTATACAGAAGTCTACTTCACATGGCCCAAAGATATGAGCTAACAATATGGATTTTATGTCACCTTTGCTACTTAAATTTTGCCTGTGACACAGATTCCTAGGTTAATGCTGTGTTTAACATAAGAAAAAGGACAGAGTTATCTTTAAAGATCATCAAATGCTGAAAATATTTCTTTCATGGAATAGAAAAATGGGTCCTTGAGTTGCTAAGTGCCTTGTAGAGATTTGTCCAGGATCAAAATTGGAAATTGGAAATTTGAAGTGCCAGGTGACATTGATGTTTTGGAATATATACCTACACTTGACTAGAATGGTCAAGGCAGGGTCCTCTTAAAAGTCATGAAATTTTAGGAGATGTTTGAACTTAATCTCACTAAAATGGAAAGAAGAACTACAAAGGCTACCCTGGGAAATGGTTCTCTGCCTTGTGGTCATTTCTCTCTTTCTCCTTTTTAATGTTTACTTATTTGAAAGAGAGACAGAGGGAATCTTTCATTTACCGGTTCACTCCCTAAGTGTCTGCAATAACAGAGACAAAGCCAGGAGCCTGGAATGCCATCTAGGTCTCCCACATGAGTGGCAGGGACCCAAGTACTTAAGTCATCATTTGTTGTCTCCCCACATGTGTATTAGCAGCAAGTTAGTTTGAAAGACAAGCAGGAATCAATCCCAGGCTCTCTGATACTGGACGCGAGTGTCCTAAGTGGCGGTTTAGCCTACTGTGCCACAATGGCAAGCCCTGTCCTTTTTCTCTCGGCTGGAATATGCGAATCTGGAAACTAGAGGCTGTAATAAAATTCCTTCTTCTCATTATAAGAACCAATAATCTTGTATCAAAAAATTTGCCTCCTTTATGCAGAATTTTGTATTCTTCTATATTACAGCCTTCTATCTACCAACGAGTTTCCAATTGGAGAAATAAGAAGGTTTCCATTTAATTTGTGGGCAGACTTGCAGTTATTGGTGGAGTGGAATGCACCAGTATGTCAGCTAAAATTAAACATCACTGTGGTAAGCAAGAATATGTGATACCAACGATGCCTGCAGCCTAACTTGAGGAATCTGTGAGCATGTTAACTTCATGGCATAGCGACTTTGTAGGTACTATTAAAGTAACGGGCCCTGATATGTAGTGTTATCTTATATTACTTGGGTATCTTTCATCTGATTACACACACCTTTCAAGAAAAATCTTTCCAACTAGAGGCAGACAGTTGTGGAAGAAAAAGGGGCAGGAGAGATTTGCAGTGCAAGAGGAACTCATCTTACCAGTGCTGTTCAATTTTTGTCATTACCTATATTTTGTCCTTTACTTAATTTCAACAAAGTTGATGTTAATTTCATATTCATATTTGAATTTTACAATGAAGGCTGATGCATATTGATAATTTTTCACGTGGGAACTCCTCTAACTTGTGCTTATCAACTCATGGATTTATTTGCCACTGGACATTCTTTGTCAATTATTTGGCAATAAAATAAAATCATTTTTTTTAATTTTTTTATTTTTATTTATTTATTTATTTTTTTTTTATTTTTTTTTTATTTTTATTTTTTTTGACAGGCAGAGTGGACAGTGAGAGAGAGAGACAGAGAGAAAGGTCTTCCTTTGCCGTTGGTTCACCCTCCAATGGCTGCCGCGGTCCGCGCGCTGCGGCCGGCGCACCGCGCTCATCCGATGGCAGGAGCCAGGTGCTAGGTGCTTTTCCTGGTCTCCCCGTGGGGTGCCGGGCCCAAGCACCTGGGCCATCCTCCACTGCACTCCTGGGCCACAGCAGAGGGCTGGCCTGGAAGAGGGGCAAAAAATCATAATCCCACATTTTTGGAACCATTGTATTAAGATAAGCTCCACAGGAACTGATTTTTCAATGTGTTTGAAACACTTTTCTATTGCAAAGTGTACCTAAAAAGGACAAAATCAATTCACAAAAATCATCAGCAGGTTTGGAGTGGAAAAGCTGGCAAATCTTTTTCTTCTACATTAACAGTTATGTGGTAAATCTTTGGTTGTCAAGCTGAAATTTTTGAATTTTTACTTAGATTTTTAAATGTTCAGAATTTTAAATTAGCAATAAGAAATCTGAAAATTATAATTATAAATTTTCATGCAAATGGAAACTTTGCATTCATCATATATTTCTGATTTTTATGCCTTCATATATTGAGGAAATTGAAGCATACCTAAGTAAAATACATTGTCTGAGGTTTCTCAACTCAGCGAAATATATTCAGAATTCTCATTCAGGCTTTTAATAAGCAGGTTGCTGAATTCAAGAACATGGAGTATCATTTTTCTGTGTATAGGTTACAAACTCAAAACCTGTTAGAAGAGCTTTGTCCTACTCTGAGAAAACAGGAAGTGTCAAACATGCTTAATGAAAAAAAGGTGAAATACATTTTAAGAAAAATTTATCACACTAACCCTTTGTCTCTGTGATTCCTATAAAACAATTGCTAAAATAATTAAAGTGGACAATTATCTTGGGCAAGTTTATTAAGACAATTTTTATTCCAATATAAAATCTCTTTCTGGGCATTAGTAGTATATATTTCATCTTTTGCTGCTAAATTACTATTCAGTTTTTTGAAACACATGCCTTTCTATATCTACCTATCTTTATACCTATCTACCTACCTATCATCTATTAATAATCCATATTTAGACAGCTAGATATCTAGAGATTAATCTATTCTATACTACAACAATCAAGTTCTCAGTTGTGATAATCTTTTTTTTTTTTTTTTTTTTTGACAGGCAGAGAGGACAGTGAGAGAGAGAAACAGAAAGGTCTTCCTTTGCCTTTGGTTCACCCTCCAATGGCCACTGTGGCCAGCACACCGCGCTGATCCGATGGCAGGAGTCAGGTGCTTATCCTGGTCTCCCATGGGGTGCAGAGCCCAAGCATTTGGGCCATCCTCCTCTGCATTCCCGGGCCACAGCAGAGAGCTAGCCTGGAAGAGGGGCAACCGTGACAGAATCTGGTGCCCCGACCAGGATTAGAAGCCGGTGTGCTGGTGCCGCAAGGCGGAGGATTAGCCTATTGAGTCTAGGCCCCGGCCCTTTTTTTTTTTTTTTTAATAATCTTCATTCATCAGCTGCTCCCCCTGTTCACATAGCTTACAATTGGAAGGTTAATGATCAGAATTCAAATCTTAAGTTTCAAAGAAAGAAGAGAGATGATATGCAAGTACCTACAATAAACACTTATGCCTTTTCATGTGGTTTGATCATAAGACCACAAATTTAGTAACATTATTACAATTTAACTGAAGAATAGACTGGTAAGAGCATTGAGAAAGTATAATGCTGCATTTGGGTTCTAACCACATTGTTTGAATAGAAGTTGAAATCTGCTTTTCACTAGACGACTTGTCTGACAGGTTCATTGTGTTATATGCTGTACCTTAATCAATAAGGACCTTTTTATAAATGTTTCGTACCACATCATTGCAAATAATCCTTTTAAAAATATTTTTCTTACAGAGAGTGAAAGAGAGAGAGACAAGCGAGACAGAGACAGAAAGAGATACAGAGAACTCCCATCCACAGATTTACTACACAAATGTTTGCAACAGTTGGAGCTTTGGGGCAGGAACCAGGAATGCAGTCATTCGGAGGAACACAGAATTGCAAGAGTGGATCCTGAATCCAAAAGCAGGTGCTGTGATGTGTGATGCAGTCATCCCATAGGTGTCGTAATGGCCAGACTAACTCTGCATACAATCTCTGTTATTGATGAAGTGCTCTATGGGGTTTCAATGAACTTAGATGTATTTGTTTGGAAGTTGCTGCTCCACTCCCAGGGTCCCTATCCCTGAATTACATCTTTAAAAAGATAATCTGGAAAATAATGCAATGCTGTCTCATAGACATAAGAAATCACCTCATTTAGAGTTGGTATTTAGATATCAAATGGGACTTCCAGGACTGTAGCAGGCTTTGGTCAATGACATAGATGAGGGTAGCATGCACCACTGCCCTCTGTAATAAAGATAATCTGCTAAATGTATCAATATGAGGCAGTTTATATTGCCACACCTTCTCTGCAAGAAGTTAGGAAATCAGGAAAAATTTTAGAATATATAACTAGGGTTTTCACATGGATTATTATTAATACAGGTTTATATTCTGAAATGAGGATTAGAGGAGGAAGACAGTGTGACCTGGTGTCTGCACTCTGCCTGCAATTACTTATGTATCCCGATAATAATGTACCTAATGATGGTTTTGTAATTTTGTTTTCATTTGAGAAGTAGAAAAATTGCCGTATGTTTTTGTGGACTACACAATTACTTTTCATGCTCTTCTTACTTGAAAACTGAGAGAAGATGTGTAAATTCTTACAAATGCTTTCAATCTGAAATCATATCCTCAGTAGAAATCTCCAGAAAATGTGTCTATATGGAACAGATCTGTGTAAGATCACATATTAGAAACAGTCATTGCTAACAGTTTTATAGAGGGAAAAGATCAGAACATAAAGGATAGTGTATCAATATTCAAATCATTTTCTTAATTTAATGAACATAAAAGCCCAGTTTCTATTGAGGACCACTTTCTTCACAGCTTCTTTCACCTCCTTGTTCCGGAGACTGTAGATCAAGGGGTTTAACATGGGGATGATCACTGTGTAGAAGACAGAGGCCATCTTATCCGTGTCAAGAGAATGGTTAGAGCTGGGCTGTAAGTACATGAAGATCAAGGTTCCATAGAATATGGTGACCGCCAGCATGTGGGAGCCACATGTGGAGAAGGCCTTGCGCCTGCCCTCAGCGGAGCGCATCTTCAAGATGGCAGAAATAATGTACATGTAGGAGACAAAGACAATCAGAAGGGAGGAAATGAACATGATACTAGCACAGGCAAAGATCCAGAGTTGTTTGGAGTGAGTGTCTGAGCAAGTTAGCCTCAGGAGGGGCATGTCATCACAGTAAAAATGATTGACAGTATTAGAGTGACAATAGCAGAGGTGGAAGGTTAGCACCGCACGAAATAGTGCGACCAAGAAGCTGTAGCTATAGGGGGCAGCTACAAGCTGAATGCAGATTGCTGGGGACATTACAACCATATAGAGGAGAGGGTTACATATAGCCACGTATCTATCATAAGCCATGGAAGCCAGGAGCAAGCACTCAGCTGTCATGAAGGCCAGAAAGCAGCCTAGTTGAGCAGCACATGCATTGAAGGATATAATATTTTCCTTGTATAAGAAATTCCCAAGCATTTTGGGGGTAATTACAGAAGAATAACAGAAATCAACAAAAGCCAGGTTGCTAAGGAAGAAATACATTGGTGTATTGAGTCTTGCATCTGTTCTAATGACTAGGATCAAGCCCAGGTTGCCCACCACTGTGAAAAGGTAGATGGATAAGAATACCACAAAGAGGGGCATCTTCAACACCTGACGATCTGTGAGGCCCACGAGTACAAACTCTGTCACCTGAGTACAATTTTTCTGATCCATTTGTTTTCAGCAAGTCTGGAGAAAGAGAGATGAGGCCGGTCAACATTTCCATATATGACTTTGATATCATTATCTTGAAAAGCAACTTTAGTTTTAATCTGAAAGTGTTAATGTAATATTAGTTTATTATTTCACTTGGTGTAGGGGGATGAGATGAAGAGCAAAAGGAAGTAGTATATGAAAAACACACATTTCTCCCAGCCAAAATTGCATTTATAAAGTTGAGTTATTAGGGTACACGTAACTCATTTGTCTCAGTCTTCAAAGTGTTCAAAGCTGTGTGTATTACACCATGCAAATTTAACATTAATTTTCAAATATTTAAAACTATTTTTACTGCTAAATGTTAGCACTAACAAAATACTGTGCTACAGTCTTGTATTTCTAACAGAACTGTCACTATATCTGTGCGAAATAATGGTGCATGTTGCTGCAATGATGATATACACAGAAGTTTTTGTTCTTTGATTCTAGCTTCATGAATTGTATCAGTTAAATCATTATAGCATTGCACACAATCTTTATATTTGGTTAAATTAATGAAAATACTGGAAATGGATAATTTTATATCAATACAATAATATGCCTTATAGTTGTTTACCTCATTTCTTGCTATATTTACAAATGGGGAGATAAATCTTACAAGAATGCATCAAAAGTCATATTTGCAAAGCCTGAACACAGAAACCAAAGACAATTTTTCTGAGTATATGTATATTTTCTATCATTTTCCCAATACATACATAAATAAACATATCTTTACAGCTTTTTAAAATGAAGACAACCACTATTATATCAGTCATTACTGCTACTTATTATTACATTACATTATTACATTGGTGTTTCTATAAATATATAAATTCCCTTTTGAAATGACTAGTCATCTCTTAAGCTGGAAATTTGATCTTTAAATCTGGAGTCAGCAGGTAAGACTGCAGTGTGTGCCCAATTTCATGTTCACTTTGCTTCTTCACCTTATGTCTAAGGTAGAGTATAAATTATGCTTGAAAATATATGTTATTTGAATTTTTACATTATAGCCCATCATGCATTACATTCAAATTCTAGCCACATCTCTTCTCATTTGTCACAACCGACACTCAGTAATCTAACTAGAGTATTTGTTTTGCAATCCTCTAATATGATTTGCCTCTACATGCTTCCCTGCTTTTGTATGTACTTTTCCCTTTGCACATCTCTCCTGGTAGAGTTATGATTGGTGAATTGAAGGGAAAAATCCTATTTGTCCTTAAATGCATCTCTGATTTTTAATTTCCACCTTATGTTAACTCCTTTCATCTTTGTGATCTGGGATGCAAGATATGTAACTCGTTTACATATCCTCCTTAATAAATAATAGCCATCTATCTTCATATTTCTTCTCCTAATAGATTGTGGACTCTATTGGTACAAGTCATGATATTTTTGTCGTTTGCTAATGTAGTTCCTTCTCAATGCTGGACAATAAGAAATTAAATATGAAAATGTTCAATAACATTTCAGTTTATATGCCTTATTCATAATTAATTTTCTTACACATATCAAATATATTAAGTAACATAGTGCTGAATTTTTTTTAAGATTTTATTTATTTGAGAGGTAGAGCTACATAGAGAGGGAGAAACAGAGAGAAAGGTCTTCCATTCACTAGTTCACTCCTCAAATGGCAGCAATGTTAGGAGCTGGGCTGATCCAAAGCCAGGAGACAGGAACCTCCTCTGGGTCTCCCACGCAGGCAGAGGGGCCCAAGTATCTGGGCCATCTTCTACTGATTTCCCAGGACATAGTAGAGAGCTGGATCAGAAGAGGAGCAGCGGGGACTAGAAACAGCACCCACATGGGATGCCTGCATGACAGGCAAAGAATTAGCCCACCATGCCAAGGTGCTGGCCCCCAGTGACTTAGTTTTGATATATAAACTTAATTTGGGTAAATGACTAGCTTTTGCAGAAACTGAGAAGGAACGTTTTGTCTTAGACTTCAACCTAGTATATTAAATACTTATAATATTTCCAAGCATTCTAATAGATTTAACCTGAAATTCCCATTTTCTTTATCTTAAACTAATAAGAAATATATTTCTATAACATACATACATACAATGATAATTTTAAAAGTTCATGGAATTTGTGTTAAAAGGAGAATTCTATTCAAAAATTTAAAAAATCTATGCTCAGCTGTTGTTTTTTTATTTAAATACATTTCCATGAACTTTTGAAAGTACTCTCATATAACTAAATTACAGTTAATATTATTTAGTCTCATTCTGGAAAATGCCACTTAACATCTTTTATTGCAAAGTCCACTAAATTCAATTATACTAATTTTTTGAGATTCATATCTTGACCCCAAGTTAATATGTTCTTTGAACTTACTTGGGTAGAGGGTGTTCCTAGAGACTGAGTTGCATGTTGTAATGGGGAGAGGGTGTTCCTATTTTTTCTACAAGTGGGTTGAGCAGCAAAAATCTGTAAGCTTTTGTCAGAACTCTGTCCCAAAAGACCTTATTTAGGAGTATGATGCAAGATCATCATTGTGTGCCCTGTAGAGAACCCAAGATTGGCTAGAGACCAATTAATATTATTCTCTGGGTTCCAGGAACCACAGATCTGTATATCTGCCTTTAACATGACATTGCTGTCCTAATGTTTTCATTTTTAGAATATATATGTTTATGTATTTAGTGATTCCATTGATTAATAATAGCATTTATTTAAATTTATAATATTTATTCTTGTTTTAATTGTTAATGTTGTTGCTAAGTGACAGGTTTGAAGTTTTCTTCACAAGAAAGATAAAAATTATCAGGAAACCCTTAAGCATATCTTTCAAAGATCTGAATTGCTACGTATCAAAGGCATATTCAAGAATGTTAAAAGATATTAGTAATTTGGGCTAGTGTTGTAGTGCCGTGGTTTGAGCACTGCCCACAACACATATGAGTGCTTTTGTGAGTCCTGGCTGCTCCACTTCCAATCCAGCTCCCTGCTAATGGGCCTGGGCAGGAAGTAGAGGATGGCCTGAATGCTTGGATCCCTGCCACTCACATGGGGACATGGATGTATGTCCTGGATCCTGGCTTTTGCCTCGTCCAGCTCTGACATTCCCAGCCATTTGCGGGAGTGAATCAGAGGATATAAGAATTCTTTCTGTCCGTTTCTCCCACTCTCTTTCACGCTTTCAAATAAACAAAACAAAAACATTTTTTTAAAAAGATAAGGCTTGGGCTGGCGCTGTGGTCACTTGGTGCCTGTGCTGCCAGCACCCCAGGTTCTAGTCGCAGCTGGGGCACCAGGTATTAGTCCCGGTTGCTCCTCTTCCAGCCCACCTCTCTGCTGTGGCCCAGGAAGGCAGTGGAGGATGGCCCAAGTGCTTGGGTCTCTGTACCCGCATGGGAGACCAGGAGGAAGTACCTGGCTCCTGGTTTTGATCTGTGTAGCTCTGGCCATAGCGGCCATTAGGGGAGTGAACCAACTGAAGGAAGACCTTTCTCTCTGTCTCTCTCTCACTGTCTATAACTCTCTTTCTGTCTCTCTCTCTCTCACTGTCTAACTCTGCCTGGCAAATAGATAGATAGATAGATAGATAGATAGATAGATAGATAGATAGATAGATAAGGCTTACTCTGAAATATTTGGTTCCTCTTCAAGAGTGTCTCTGTCATTATTTAGTTTCCTTATTTACTTGGTCTAAACAGTACTTTTCCAGATTTTTTCTTAGCCAATCTGTAATCATAGCAGGAGAACAAAATGGTATTATTACTTGCTAAGGAGCCATACATCTGCTATGGAATGATTTGTGTCCTTGTCATAATTCACACATTGAATTCTCAGTTCTTACTGAGATGATGGTATTTGGAGTTGGATTCTTTGAGATTTAATGAGGACAGGATGGGATCATAAGGTACATGGATTTTCAAAAAAGTTGATAAAATGCATACTATGAAAAATTATTCATGAATTTCAAATTTTTTACTGAACTTTTTTTTAAATTCCCCTTTTCATGTATTTTTAGATGTACCCTAATTTTTTAATGGCCTCAGCCAAATAAGACCGCATCTCTGAGGAAGAAAATTAGTCATCTGCAATGCAAAAATATTTGGGAGAGTTTTCAAATGGAGGATGGCAAGCAATTATTCATGTCATTCCTTTTTCTAAAATAAAGTGTTTCCTTCTGTCTTCTCAGTAATTTAGAGGGATCAGTTTTTAGCTGAGTATGACCTAGATACCCTAAATATATCTTGTAAGAAGGTCAAACAGGAAGAAGGAAAAATCATAAAATGTTTGCATCACGGAAAGCACTAAAAAGACACACTGGTGCGAGACCAGGAAGGCATTGGATACAAACTCTGGGATTCAGAGCAAAAGCTTGTATTTTCAAGGACTCTGCATTTGATACTGTGTGAATTAGGTTAATATAATTTGAGGGGAAATGGGTGGGCTTGTCTCTTTCATATATTGGCTTTGCATATAAAATTTTCTACATACTTTCTGTGGAATATAATCCATCTATGAGGACAAAATATCTAATTTTGTTGTAAACAAGAATATTTTAGACATTAAAATATTGTATATATCTTTCTATAAAATATATGACTTGGGGTTTTGTTATTTGGACTTTGACACAATAATCAAGACAAATTCTTCTGTTTACGTTTCACGTGGGAAAGGCCAGGGAGATAGGTCATGAGCTGAAGGCCACGCCTCCCCCACTCTCATGAGACCCTATCAATCCACCTGTCATTCAGATGACCCCTCCCCAGGATGTACCTCCTTCTACCCGGGACCTGGGGGCAGTACAATGTAATCATTCCCCTTTTTGAGGCTCTTAAGAAGTTTGGTGAAGGGTAGGGGGCCTTTTCTCTCCCCTCATGGGCCCAAGGAAATCAGGATATAGAAGTCTCTCCTAACATTTCCTGGCCCAATCTCCCTAAAATAAAGCTATCATATTTCTGTGTATTCTTCTCACTCTAAAAATAAAACATTTCACACTGCATATTGTGTTTGTGCTTGTACTTAGAATTCTCTAAATAAAAGGCAAGTGCCTGAAATAGGACTTTGGGCCTAATTTTGCCCACAACATGTTGGTGAGCCAGCCAGGGAGGGAAAATGTCTCCAAAGCAGCAGTAACACTATGGTAAGTGAAACTTAAATGCGTTCTGTCTTGGCGATGTACAGTTTCAAAATCCTGAAAGTTTATTTTCTTTCCCAGTCTCTTCTCTCAGTGCTCATGGTCTGAGTAGGGCAGCTAAAATGCAAAGCTTAGTATCTTATATTTCTGATTTTGGTAGCTTTTGGGAAACAAGAGGCCAATACAGACTGTTAGCATTAATAAGATGTGGTAGGAAAGGTGTGAAAAAGAGTATCCAGTTTACTAGTGTTTACCAATATATAAATGTTTCCAAATTATTTGTAATGTGCTTTTAAGGATAATTTACGTACTTAAGGAGGTTAAAACTTAAGCCTTTAGTTTCATGGAATGGTTTTATGGTTACCAACAATTGCTTTGCCACAGGTTTTTGGCTTTCAAATCAGGCATGCTAGTTTTGGGTGGGAGAACACTTTCTGTTGCCTAGTAACCACGATAGCATCAAGAAGAGGGGTATCCAAACATCGTGGTGGTTCTACTTCTTGCCTCAGAGGGTGAGACTTTAGCCCCAATATGGTGACTTCCACTAAAAACATGTGGTTGCCAAATGGTGGCTCCTATAGGGACTTCTGCCCTTCCTGGAAGATGGGCAACAGACCCAAAGTCCAATCTGGCAGTTACCACAGCTGGTCCCAGCTGCAGCTCTGACACCAGCAAGTGGGGTGCCATCAGGGAAATGCAAATCAAAATTACAATGAGATTTCATCTCACCTCAGTTAGGATGGCTCTCATCCGAAAAGCAAAAACAATAAATGTTGCTGAGGATGTCAGGAAAATGGTACCCTAATACACTGCTGATGGAAATGTAAACTAGCACAACCATAATGGAAGACAGTATGGATATTTCTCAGAAATGCGAAAATAGATCTAGCGCATGAGTCAGCTGTCTCACTTCTGGAAACTTACCCAAACAAACAAATCAGAATATGAAAGAATTATTTGTACCCTCATGTTTAGTGTAGCTCAGTTCACAATAATTAAGATATGGAAACATCCCAGCTGTCCATCATCTGACAACTGGATAAAAGAAATTACAAATATACACTATGGAGTACTGATCAGCAATAAAAAATAATGAAGTCCTGTTTTTTGCAGCAAAATGTATGCAACTGGAAACCATAATGGAAAACATTATTTAGTGAAAAACAACATTCTCAAAAAAGACAAATATATTAATATACTTTCTCTGGCATGTGACTGTTAATATAGAATTCCAAATACAGTGTAGGAATTAAATGGATATCTTGTGATATGATTGTTGTTTTCATTCATTGTTTATAATCCTGTGGAACTGTGCTCTTTCTAGCTTTTGTTTTTTGAATATTATATTTAGTGGTGAATTAAGCTTGTAGTTAGAGTAGATTGAAATTATGTCTCTGCAAAAACTAAAGAAAAAAGGAAAAAGGGCCATTACACTTTAAGCCTCTACTTGCAATGCCAGGATCCCATATGGGTGCCTGTTTTAGTCCCTGGTGCTCTACTTCTGATCCATCTCCCAGCGAATGGCCTGAGAAAGCAGAGGAAATGGCCCAAGTGCTTGCTCCCCTGCATCTACCTGGGAAACCCAGAAGAAGCTCCTGGCTCCTGGCTTCAGCCTGGCCCAGCTCTGGCCATTGTGGCCATTTGGGGAGTGGGACAGCAGATAAAAGATTCTCTTTCTTTCTCTCTCTCTCCCTCCCTCCCTCCCTCTCCCTTCCATCCTCTGTTTGAAGCTTTGCCTCTCAAATAAATGAATAAATCCTAAAAAAAAAAAAAGAAAAAAAGGGGGGAACAAGGGAGAGAGACAAGGGAGAGTGAAGTAGAGTTATCATCTTAGAACTGTACTTAATGAAATACTTGAAATATATTCTCTTTTTATCATTCCCATGTGGGTTCCAGTTGGTGTCCTGGCTCCTAGATGATACACCTCTGACCTGGCTTCTTTCTAATGATCTACTAAAGACCTAGAAAAAGCGACAGAGGGTGGAACAAGTGCTTGGCTCCCCTGTTACTTCTGTGGGGGTCCTGGATGAAGCTCCAATCTCCTGGCTATGGTCTGGCTCAGCCCTGACCATTACAGCCACCTAGGGAATGAACCAGTGGATAGAAGATCTGTCTCTCTCTCTCTCTTTCTCTTTCTCTCTCTCTCCCTCACTGTCTCTCCCTCTCTCCCTGCAACTCTGACTTTCAAATAAATAAATCTCTAAAAAATTCAGTTTTATACAAAATTTTATAAAATAAAAAAATCCCATTGTTAGCACAGCACCACCATTTTGTCAATGAGAAAATCCAGACACAAAGAAGAAAATAATGGATTTTCCAAGTAAAGTCAGTTTGTGGTTCTATTCCTAGTGAGGTCCCCATGTCCTGAAATTCATCTTTTAATGGATCATCCTTTACCCAGAACAGAAAACGCTCAGGATTTTGTGACTAGAAGCAACATAGATATAGCTGTTTTCTGGTAAGTTATACAAATGCTATAAGGTGCAGGAATTAGGTTGGGATCCTTTAGAAAAAGTCAAAGATTTGTATAAAAGTGATTTTTTAGGAATTGTGCCCAAGAGCAGTTATTGTGTGAGAAGTGGGACCCACAAAGAAAGCATATACAATGAGCTGTAACAGCAAAGTCTGGGGCACTAACTTTGGTTATATTCCTGTGGGAGAATTCTGGGGATAGGGTGGGTCCAACCCCTGAATTACTCTAATGAACAGGGGAGGTTGAATGTATCCTCTATTAATTGCAGTTATTGGTTAAGGGCTTTCTCCTATGAAGTAAATCCCTAGCAACTTTTGATTCACCTCACATGTAAGCTAAAGAACCAAAAGAAGCCTGAGACAGTTTTCCCACTGAGATGTAAGTACTAGCTCTTGAGAGAGAAAAGACACCAGGAGTTGCTGTACACATATGGCAGATGGAGCTTAGGGAACAGTGGTTCTTAAAATTTGGCATATGCAGGAAGCATCAGGAAAACTTGAGAGCTTGGTAGGATGCAACTTTTTTGAATCCATGCTTGACTGAGTAAATACAGTAGAAGCCCTGAGAATTTGACTCAGCAGCCTATGCTTTAATAAGCTCTCCACGTGACATCGATGTATGCTCAGGTTTAAGAACAAATCAAAAATGGTTCATTTGTGTAAAAGACATTGATTGCATCAATTCCAAATACTATCTTACTCTTTGAAGAACCACAGTAATTGTGCTATGTATATCCTAAATAGCAATTGTCTTATACTAGGTAACTCTGTTTTAAATGGAAGGTCCATTTATGTGTCTATCACTTAGATAGGTTAGGTACAAGAGTTTGGGAGCAGAAGGTTCGGGGAGTAGAGCTGCCCTGCATACATTCCAAGGAAATTTGAGATCCTTCTTTCAATCTAAGAGAGACAGCAAACAAGGTGGTAAAGAGCTGGAATGTTTGCATTTATTTTAGTATCATTCCATTGAATCTCTAACTTAACTCTACTGAACAACAACAAATGTTATGATGAATTAATTTGCTTACTAGAATATAGATTAACATGGAGGAAAAAAGACACAGTAAATTGGGAAACTAGAACTAGGGTCAAACTCCAAATGGTTTAGAGGATTCTTAGGGAAGGCTTCATGTTTTTAATTTATATTTTGATATTTATTTTATAGAGAAGTGCCTACTTTTGCAATATATTATCTACTGCTGACTCACTGAAGTTTTATAGTCAAAAAGGCTTTAACTAGGAGAGGTATATAAAGATAAATAAAAAATAAGTGACTTAATTTTTTCTGTTGAAATAATGGAAGAGACTTCTCACCTTTCCCCCATTCCCACTCACGCATACCCTATCTTAGAATATTTACTACAGACATTTTGTGATTGCACATTGTTTTAATAATGTCTCTGTTTCTTAGAAATGCATGTAACATCTTAAATTTTCAATAAAATAATAGTCTTTCACCAACTGCTTTAAGGCATAGGAATATCTTTCTTTTTAAAACTTTTATTTATTTATTTGAGAGGCAGGGTTACAGAGAGAGAAAGGAAGAAACAGAAAGAAATGTCTTCCAACTCTTCCAACTGCTGGTTCACTCCCTAGATGGCCACAAAGGCTGGAGCTTGGCCAACTCGAAGCCAAGAGCCAAGAGCTTGGGCCTTTGTCTACTGCTTTCCCATGCCATAAGCAGGGAGCTGGATTGGAAGAGGAGAAGCTGGGACATGAACCAGGGGCCTTATGAGATGCTGGTGTCCTAGGTGGAGGCTTAGCCTACTATGCCACAGAGCCAGCCCCAGATATACCTTTCTTAAATATCCTGAAATATCTCTGACATACAATCACTAAGGAAGAGAGTGTTCCTATCTCATAGATTTTATGGGAGGAGGATCCTTAATTAGATGGACTTTGCTCCAACCTGAAAACAACCTCTAGTTGTGAAGACAAGAGTTTATTTTACATTTGGATGAGAACGAGCTAATGCAGATGGTTCAAAATTATGAAATTCATTAAGGAAGAAATGTATGTGAAAGTTGGTGCCATCAAGTTCTCCTATTTGAGTCATATTCACTGTTTATTTGGGGAACACATGTATACTAGATTCTTTCTGTTCCTTGCATAAAATCTTGGGATTTGTGTTTGTGGTCTCTCAATGGATTGCCTGTGATACACATCATGTCCTGGCTTAATGCTCAGTCAATAACACAACTCTTTTCTTTCTCTTCTATCTTTGCAGAGAGATCTCCTGCATTGAAAGAAGATTTTGTTTTTACTTATGTTTCCTCAAGAATCAGCAAATTAAATGGTAAATAATGTTGTTTGGAGGGTTCATTTATTTGATTTGGGTCTATATTTTTGAGATAGGATTTTTGGATAATCAAAAGTGGAGATTTTGGCAAGTTTTTCCCAAATTCATTGTATCTCCAAAATATTAAAACCAATAATTCAATAGTTTCAGGTGTCTTGAAATATGAGAAAGAAGAAAAAGAAAGTTATATTTATATAAAAATGAAAAAATTTTAGATAAGAACAGTACACGTCTGTGGCAATCTTGGCAGAGGTTATCCACAAACCACACCTAAGACTGTTCAAGGCAGGCATGGACATGAAGCAAGCAGCTTCACGTCCAAGGCAGGCATAGTGCCTTCCACATGGAGTAAAGAGTGGAACACTCAACAGTGGGAGGAGAGGAATTGGCAAGGTCCAAACCTAGAGGAAGGTGGGTAGGTGGAGATGCTGATCACCTAGACTGATCCCTTTAAACTGTATGCCTGTGCTGAAACATTGCACTGTGCCCAATAAAGAGATACAATTATACATTAGTCATAAATTTTGCTTATGTATTTATTTCAAAGATTTATTCATTTATTGGATAGAGGTACAGATTACAAGAGACAGATGCACACAAGGAGAGAGCAATCTTCCATCTGCTGATTCACTCCCCAGATGGCCCCAACTACCAGCGCTGGGACAGGCCAAAGTCAGGAACCAGAAGTTTCATCTTGGTCTCCCAAATGGGTAGCCGGGGCCCAAACACTTAGGCCATCTTCTGTTCCTTTTTCCTTAACAGGAAGCTAGATTGGAAATGGAGCAGCTGGGATTCAAATTGGTGGTCATAAGGGATGCTGGCATTGCAGGCATCAGCTTTGCCTGCTACATAAAATGCCAGTCTCTGGTCACAAATTTTAAAGGAACAAAACAAAACAAAAAGAAAAATAAATGCAACAAACTAAATATATTTTGTTTCAAGAAAGAAAAAGAACAAGTAAAGAAAACCTATGCCATGGTAGTAAACGCAGCTCTCCAAGAGTTAGGGCATGGTACCAATAGGAGCAAGTGAACAATTGTAGGACTAGCTAGGAATTTAATAGAGAGAACCCAGACAGGAATTGGCCTTTGATGAATTTGATACACAACCCAATTTTTCACATATCTTGATCTGTCTGATGACCTATACCTCGGAGAATGGAGATTTGATACTGATCAGCAGAAAGTAATTTCTTCAACACTAATAAAACGTTAAATATACTCTACAAACCAGATATAGACTGAGAAATGAGGGGTGGAGGTTTACGGACTTGAAAGGTTTAAGCACGACTACTCACCAGTAATTAAGTGCTAGTCTATCAGGAAAAGCAACAACTTTTCTGACACTTGTGAAAGGATAAGAAAGAAAAATAAATCTTGATCTGATGAATAAGTGACCACATTACAAATTAAGTCCAGATAAGATACTTTCCAAAATCAATAAAAAGAAAGACTCAGCAATAGCAACATCCTTCAGAACAAAAAAAAAATATCAGATTTCAGAGTTACTGAAATATATTATTTATGGCAGTATGGCAGTATACGGTAATATTGGCAGTATTACCATTTTGGATTGGATTTTTTTTTGTGATTGAGGAGTTGTTCTGTAAATTAAATATTATTTTGTATCATATCTGGTATCTACCCTTTCAATAGCATTAGTATTCCTTCATTCAATGCTGTCTCAAGAAAAAACAGTAAGTTCATGTATCAACAAATGTTTCCTAAAAAGAAAAAAGAAATTACCCGCTGTTGAAACCACTGCAATTTAATTGAGATATTACAAATAATTTGGGAACTTTTATTTAAATCTACTTTGCTATTAAAATACTCATAAATGAATTACTAAAGAATTTTTATCATTTTAAACTGAGAATTCATTATGTCTTCACTGTTGTCTATTCATGGGTAGTATGTAATTGTCCAGCTATTAAAAGATATAATAAACGGGCAAAATATATTTGATGTAACTTCTCACGATGACTCCTGCATATGAAAAGTAGAAGCAGGGAATGATTTCATCTTACTATGAATAAATCTTTATCATCTAAACCAGGCACTTACTAATATTAATATGCAAAAGACACATCATAAACTCCCCTTCTGCACGTCTGGAGTCATTTTCTTAACTTCACAAACACAAAAGCCTTGTTTCCATTGATGAGGATTTTCTTGAGGGCCTCCTTCACATCCTTGTTGCGGAGACTGTAGATTAAGGGGTTCAACATGGGGATGATCACTGTGTAGAAGACAGAGGCCATCTTATCTGTGTCTAGAGAATGCTTAGAACTGGGCTGTAAATACATGAAGATCAGAGTCCCATAGAATATGGTGACTGCCAGCATGTGGGAGCTACATGTAGAGAAGGCTTTCCGCCTCCCCTCAGCTGAGCGCATCCTCAGGATGGCAAAAATAATGAACATGTAAGAAACAAAAACAATCAGAACAGAGGAAATGAATGTGATTCCAGCGCAGGTCAAAATCCAGAGTTGTTTGGAGTGAGTGTCTGAGCATGTTAGCCGGAGGAGGGGCATGTCATCACAATAGAAATGATTGACAGTATTAGAGTGACAATAGCACAGGCGAAAGGTGAGGGTAGTATGAAACAGTGCCATCAGGAGGCTGTAGCTATAGGGGGCAGCTACAAGCTGAATGCAGGTTCCTGGAGACATTGTTATCATGTAAAAGAGGGGGTTACAAATGGCCACGTATCTATCATAAGCCATGGAGGCCAACAACAAGCACTCTGAAACCATGAAGGTGAGAAAGCAGCCCAACTGAGCTGCACAAGCATTGAAGGATATAACATTTTGTTTGTATAAGAAATTCCCAAGCATTTTGGGTGTAATGACAGAAGTATAGCAGAAATCAACAAAAGCCAGG
Source organism: Sylvilagus bachmani (assembly GCA_015711505.1). Taxonomy (NCBI): domain Eukaryota; kingdom Metazoa; phylum Chordata; class Mammalia; order Lagomorpha; family Leporidae; genus Sylvilagus; species Sylvilagus bachmani. The sequence continues at coordinate 98,250,748 of CM027387.1, read as the reverse complement.
TTGCTAAGGAAGAAATACATTGGTGTATTGAGTCTTGCATCTGTTCTAATGATTATGACCAAGCCCAGGTTGCCCACCACTGTGAAAAGGTAGATGGATAAGAATATAACAAAGAGGGGCATCTTCAACACCTGACGATCCGTGAGACCCACAAGAACAAACTCTGTCACCTGAGTACAGTTGTTCTGAGCCATGTGTGTCTTCAGGAAGTCTGGATGCAGAAGTTGGGAGAAGAATTCAATCCAAGTAGTATATTTACGCCTTTCCTGAAAGTAGTGTTTTTATGTTTCACTATCTCGTAAAGATTTTTTGTTTCCCACTGTAGGGATTACAACATATAGGGAAGTTCTGGGAATGGGGGGAATAGAAGAAAGCATATCTGTAGGAAAGGCCTATCATACACCCCAAACATTTTTTATGGACAAAGATGAAAGCTGCAAAATAGTGTACATTGTCAACGATTCCATTTAACATTTTGTACTTTCCGTTATCTAAAACTATAATGTGGCATGTTAAAAAGTTGAAGCTCTTTTTAAATTTAACAGATGTTGGTATTAGTGAAATAAAATAAATCTGAAGACACATCACTCTGACATATTTGTCATCTTATCCTTGCACACACAACTGCCATTGTCCCAAAGCTGGCAGAAAAACAATTTTGTTTTTAAAATTTTACACAGATAACATCATATATAAGCTGTGTCAACTGCAATATAACCTTCATGATGTGTTAATAATTAAAATATTGAAAATAGCTAACTTTATGGAATGTGAAATCTATTGTTTACCTTGTTTAATGTCAAAAAATTTTGATTTAAAAGTCTCATTGCTTTGTACATTTTAAAGATCAGGAAGAGAATGACAAATAAACATCTGAAAAAAAAATCAGATAGCTGGTTTGAGTACAGCTGGGTGTCACATCTATTTGCTTCTGGCTCAAGAGTCCACATATCATCATTTTGTATTCTTCATATTATACATCCTATTTATTCTGTTGGTGGAAACCTAAATTATTCCCATATTTGTAAAAACATCATTATCTCTCAAGCATAAACTTACATGATCAAAGGATAATGAATCCTTATATAATCTTATAGTAAATGAAGCTAAAATTGATAGATACTTTTCAAGATATTTAGGTGTGACTTAATGTCTCTTGATACTTTTGTCTTTCACGAAAGAAACACATAACACATCTTTATAAAAAAATTTACTTATTTGAGAACTAGAGAGAGACAAACAAAAGACACACAGAGAGAGCTACCATCTACCAGTTTACTCCCAAATGCCTGTGATAGATGGGTTGGGTAGATATCAAAACCAGGAGCAGAGAACTCAATTCAGGAATCCAGATATTCACTTGGGTGACAGAGCGTCAATTACTTGGGTCTTCAATACTGCCTTCCAGATCTGCTTTAGCAGGAAACTGGATTTAGGATTTGGAGCCCTATATCAAATGTAGGTACTCTAATGTGGAATATAATTATATTTTGTATATTAATATTTATTTTCTAGTGAATTTAAAATTGAAAATATTTTTCTGCTTTTTCTTATTAATTTTGATTAATTTTAATGAGTGAATTCAATATTTAAATGTCAAATGTCAAGTTTCTCATACTTCTTCTGAATTATTTTTCTCTCTCTTTTACCTCTATATCTAAAGATGAAAATATGTTTACTCATTCTCTGAGTTACTCTGTGAATAGTCATATTAATAAAATAAGATCCTATGATTCTCTACAGTTCTTCAGATTTAACTAATATCATTTGAATATTTGAACTATTTTTCGGTATATCACAAACTAGTTATTTTTTATTTTAATCAAAATTAATAGCTTTTAAGTTATACTCAGCAATCTTATTTTTATCATAACTTAATTGTATATGCTTTCCTGACAGCCTAACACATATGAAATTTAATAATTGTTCAGAGCAAAGTGGAAACAGGACTTAAGAACCCATAGATTCTAAATCTCTACTTTTTGTGTTAAAAATATAAGTGAATTTTGAGTCCAAAAGTGAGAAAGTATAGAGAAAAAAGGAAGTAAATTTTTTTACAAATAGAATTTTTGTAAATTAGGCGGCTTATACCAAGTTCCTCCTCTACGATGCTATCTTCCAGATCCAAGCTTTTTTCTCCATTTTGTCTAATAAATGATACATCTCCATTTGTCTGTAACAACATGTATTTCCATGGTCTTTCTTAGTTCCAGATCCAAGCTTCTTTCTCCATTTTGTCTAATAAATGATACATCTCCATTTGTCTGTAACAACATATATTTCCATGGTCTTTCTTAGTATAATTTGCCATGAGAAAAAAGGACAGCAAAAGGGAAAAGTCCTACTTTATTCTTCAAGGTTTTTTCTTTCCTTTGTTGAGTTAGTACCTTTCCTATTTGTATTCAAGAAACAATTTAGTCATGCCTTATGTGTATTATTCTCCCATTTGTCATTACCATTTGTATAATTGTTCCCCTGATAGAGTTTAGGTGGTTGACACCCATAGTGTTTTTCTAATGTTGTCTCTTCTACATGATAGGTATTGAGAAATTAAAGATTAATTGGGGTAATGCTATTTGAATATTTCTTTTCCTACTCTTAAGTTTAATTCTTTGCTTTGGAGAATACATCTGGAGTCACACTGACAAGCTTTGTCTAATGAACTTTTCACTGATCCCAGGTAAAATCAGTAGCTACTGAGAGAACAGAAACTCAATTTTGATACAATGGTTCTGATTTTTCCAAATTTCATAGATTCCAAATTGGAATTGTTGCTCATTTCAATATATCAATTAATTTAAAATCATAATGTATGCAGCATGCAAACTGAAAGAAAATCAGAAAAAAGTTTGTCTTTATTTTACAAAAAGCACTTCCACTCTTTCATTTATAAAACAAATTACATGCTTTTAATTTAAAAATTACCTTCAGCATCTAAAGTGACTCTATATCCCATCAGTTAGTCACAGTCTGCAACTCTGTTAACTTTCGTAGGCAGTGGATACATCTGTTTCTCTGCATTCTGAGTGCAAACAGCAGGCTGCTTGGTTTTGTTAGTGCCTCTGTCCCAAAGGATCTTACTCCAGCACATGATTAAACTAAATTATCAAGAATATTTACATTCCATATGCTTTTGGGAGATGTATTGATGTGATTCTTTGCTCTTGAAGAACTACTGAACTACAGTTTTGTGATTCGTATGACTTTGCTAAAGATTCCCTAACTCACAAAATACTGTGCCTGTTTAAAAAGTTGCTGTTTTAACTCATTAATGTCAATCTTCAAATTGGTTAAGAAAGGAAGGTGGGAACTGTCTTTGGAAATTTACTGCAAATAGTTCTTTAGGGAATGTGGACCCAATTTATTAAAGGACCATACACTTCAATACTGTATGCATAGGCACTTGTTAAAAGCTCTGGTCTGGGAGGGCAGTGGAGGAGGGCCCAAGTGCTTGGGCCCTGCACCCACATCAGAGACCAGGAGGAAGCACCTGGCTCCTGGCTTCGGATCAGCGCAGCGCGCTGGCCGTTGTGGCCATTTGGGTAGTGAACCAACGGAAGGAAGACCTTTCTCTTTGTCTCTCTCTCTCACTGTCTAACTCTGCCTGTCAAAAACAAACAAACAAACAACAAAAAAAACCTCTGGTCATATGTTTACATTTGTTTACATTCTGCTCCCAAAATATAACACAACTTTGTTGTGTGGCTAAGAAGAATGGATTTGTGTGTTTACATACTGATAGTGTGTTAAAAACTTGCCATGGTTTATATTAAATGAATTTCTAAACATGACACTGGGCTGAGGTATAAAGTTGAAAGACAGAACTTTATATTTCATTTCCATGGTATATAAACAACATATTTTGGTTGAAACCAAAAATATACCACATGTTTTGAAATCAAAATTAGACTATATTATGCAAATGATAATCACGATAGAAAGTACTGTGTGTGAATTGCTTATCCCATATATTAAATATTTCTTCTTTTAATAAATATTTTATTTTCTTCAAGTGGGAGAATCTCTCTGTATAATAGGCTTAATGTTCCATTTTGTTCTTTTTAACAAAGTTCCTTGATTTTTACTCTGGTATTGTGATACTCAGTTGATACATGAAATATTATATACACCCAAACAACACAGACATATACAGAATTCAGGACTTTGGATGGTCAGCCAGACAGGACATTAGACTACAAAAGAAATTAAGAGGAAACTCTTCCCAATGAATCAAAAATATTTAAAGAGTCTGAAAATTGCTTTTGACTTTTCCATTTTTACTTTGTCTTTTTCTTTTTATTTGGAAGGTAGAGAGACAGAGGCAGAGAATTTCTATCTGCTGGTTCAATCTCCACAAGCCTGCAACTACCAGGGTTGGGCCAGACAGAAGCCAAGAGTATGGAACTCAAAGTGGGTCACCCATGTGGTTGACAGGGACCCACCTACTTGAGCCACTGTTGCTGCCTACAGAGTGTTCATTTTCAGTAAGCTGGAATGAGGAGTGAAGCCAAGACTCAAACCCAGGCACTCCCATATGAGATATGAGAATCATGAACAGCATGGTTAAGATGGTTAACACTGTTAAGTGCTTAACACTGTGTCCAATCCCGACCCCAACTTTCTTTTTTTAAATAAGAGACAAAATAACTAACTGACTTTTATAACTGATAGAAGATATGTTACAGAGTGCATGGAATGTCAAAACTGAAGTCACTTTGATTTAAAAAAAGTTCAGAAATATTAAGCAGGGAATACTGCGTGCACTTAAAATTTGTCTGTAAAATAAATGTTTATAAATTTCTGAATAGTGTGTGTATATTATCTGTATTTTTAAAACATAAGGTCTTAAATTTGTAATTCAGAGTTGTAACAACCATTCTAAGTGACCACAAATGTCCAACCATAAATTATGCTGGGTGAGGTATAATGATTGGGAAGACAGAATCTTGTATTTCTTTTTCATTGCCTAAGAACACGGCACTTTGAAACAGATAATGTAGCCAATGCTTAGAAATCAGAACCAGGTTATATTGTGATAATAGGATAGGGATTATAAACTCCTGGTTTAGTTCCTCCTGCAGCATCTGCTTCCCAACTACTATCTTTTATCACAAAAAGATTTATTGTATTAGTCCACGAATAGCCATGTAATCCAGTCATGCATCAGTGCACAGAGGTTTGCTGCTCAGATGTTAAGTAATCTTTATTTGGAAGTGGCTGGCTCCGCGGCTCACTAGGCTAATCCTCCGCCTTGCGGCACCGGCACACCTGGTTCTAGTCCCCATCGGAGCACCGGATTCTGTCCTGGTTGCCCCTCTTCCAGGCCAGCTCTCTGCTATGGCCTGGGAGTGCAGTGGAGGATGGCCCAAGTGCTTGGGCCCTGCACCCCATGGGAGACCAGGATAAGTCCCTGGCTCCTGCCATCGGATCAGCACGGTGTGCCGGCTGCAGCATGCCAGCCATGGCGGCCATTGGAGGGTGAACCAACGGCAGGGGGAGACCTTTCTCTATCTTTCTCTCTCTCACTGTCCACTCTGCCTGTCAAAAAGGAAAAAAAAAAAAAAGAATTTTTATTTGTGGGGCTGGCGCTATGGCTCACTTAGTTAATCCTCTGCCTGAGGCACTGGCATCCCATATGGGAACCGGATTCTAGTCCAGGTTGCTCCTCTTCCAGTCCAGCTCTCTGCTGTGGCCCAGATGCTTGAGCCCCTGCATCCAAATGGGAGACCAGGAGGAAGCACCTGGCTCCTGGCTTCGGATCAGCGCAGCACGCCGGCTGTTGTAGCCATTTAGGTAGTGAACCAATGGAAGGAAGACCTTTCTCTCTGTCTTGCTCTCTCTCACTGTCTAACTCTGCCTGTCAAATAAAAAAAAAAAAGAATTTCCACTTGTAACATTAGGCTAGATAAACATAGAAGTGACAAAATTGCTTCATAAATTAATGGAGACCAAAAGATCTAAATAATTCTATTCTTTCTATTAGTTGACCAATGAATCCCTCATCTGATATGATTTTCAGTATTTTAGGGAAATAACAGACCCTGAAACACTGGAGCCTCCTTGGTGACTGTAGCATATGCTACTTTTTTCCCATTTTAAAATGGGGATGTTCATTAAGAATCTTTCAATAAAACACAGGGAAGAATTCCTATACCAACTAAAAAAAGTTGCTACAATGGGCAAAGTGCAATGGGCAATACTACTCAAATTCAGTACTTTCCAACTCCTAGAACCTTTTGCTTTTCCGGATTTCTGGAAAAATTGTAAGTCAACCATCAAACTTCTTTTGCTCTCTGGTGTGTTTAAAGCTTAATCTTAACCTCTTCTTCATTTACCTACATGTTTCTAAAATTACATTGACTTAAAGGAATAGCATGGACTTGCCATGAGTCTCTGTAAGGCAGCCTTCACATCCTTATTCCTCAGGCTGTAGATCATGGGATTCAGCATAGGGATTACCAGAGTGTAAAACACAGAGGCCACTTTATCAGTGTCTAATGAATGATTACTTCTAGGCTGTAAATACATAAACAGCAGTGTCCCATAGAACACTGTGACTGCCATCATATGTGAGCCACAGGTGGAAAAGGCTTTCTTCCTTCCTTCTGATGAACGTATCCTTAGGATGGACAAGACAATGTTGAAATAAGATATGAGAACTATAGTCATAGAAAAAAATAAGTTTGTAGCTGCAGATACAAAGACTACTGTTTCTGGAATATACGTATCAGAACAAGATAAAGCTAAGAGAGGTACATTATCACAGTAAAAGTGATTGATGATGTTGGAAGAACAATAAGACACAGAGAACACACAAGATGAAACCATGATAGCTGTGAAGAGGCCATAGAGATACGTGAGGGAAACGAGCAGCAGGCAGATCTGCCGAGATACCACCACCATGTAGAGCAGGGGATTACAGATGGCCACATAGCGGTCATAAGCCATCACGGCCAGCATGAAGATCTCAGACACAATGAAAACCAAGAATCCACCCAGCTGAATGGCACATTCATAGTATGATGTAGTTTTCCTCTTCACTAACAAATTGATCAGCATTTTAGGAGCAATGACTGTAGAGTTGCCCAGGTTGATGATAGCCAAATGTCGGAGGAAGAAGTACATGGGGGTGTGAAGTCGTGAGTCAACGCTGGTGAGGGTGATGATGCCCAGATTCCCCACCACGGTCAGCCCATAGATCACCAGGAACACACAGAAGAGGGGGAGCTGCAGCTCTGGATGCTCTGAGACTCCTATAAGAATAAACTCAGTGACCTGGCTCAAATTTCCAGGAGCCATGTAGGAGTGGGAACTTCATCTGTTTGAAGAAGAAACGAAGTGGTTACTAACTTTAAGACTTATTTTCTGGGGTTGCTATTAGATAGCAAAGTCAATTACATGTTGAAGGTTCCTTGAATTATGTATTAATCTGCTTCAGTTACTCAACTCGAGATTTTAGGTCTAATAGGTTCAGTTTACCACTGTTTGGGTGTCAGAATTCTAGAAGTAAGATGGAACAAGTGATCAGAGTGGTGTTTTTACATTTTAAGCTTTAGCTGCTTATGATGCATAATTCTACCACATAGGCCACTTAATATTTAAGTCTGCAATATACTGGTGTGGTTAGGGTTGCAAGTGCTTGTGAAATGCCAACCCAGCTCATGGTAGGGTGATTAAAAATCTATTTCAACTTGTAAACAAAACTCCTAATATGCTTCTTACTCATTCATATTCTACTTCAATTAAGTCCAGCCGTCTTATCTTGGGATTACAGTGTAAAGAAGATTAAAAACAAAGTTCATTTAAAGGATTGTATTTTAGGTCAGGTGAACTAAGGGGAACAAGGAATTTTCCTGTTGATAATGTGATAGATTTTCTGTTTTATCTAAACAGGAATCTAGGGTTTTGTAGTTTTTTTTTTTTTTCCCCCAAGATGTATTTATTTATTTGAAATGCAAGTTACAGAGAGGCAGAGGTACAGAGAGAGAGAGAAAGTTTTTCTATCTGATGGTTCATTCCCCAGATGGCTACAATGGCTGGAGCCACACTGATCTGAAGCCAGGAGCCAGGAGCCAGGAGCCAGGAGCCAGGAGCTTCTTAAGGGTCTCCACGCGGGTACAGGGACCCAAGGACTTGAACCATCTTCTAATGCTTTCCCAGGCCATAACAAAGAGCTGGATCGGAAGTGGAGCAGCCAGGACTTGAACCAGTGCTCATTTGGGATGCTGGTACTGCAGGCAGCGGCTTTACCCGCTATGCCACAGCACTGTCCCCTTTGTAGTTTTCATTTCACATCTTCCTCCTGCATACACAAATGACTCTCCTTAAATGTTACTTTATCTTTTTGATATCTAATGGAATCCATCTACTCAGCTAAAATGTTGCAGGTTTCTCCTGTAAAATAAATGACTTATCTAAACATTTCCATTGCTGTATTGAATATAAATGTATATATATATATATATGCATGCATATGTATGTTATGAGATGCATGCACTTTTTTCCTTAGAATATTGGTGATCAATAGTTACATTTTGAGAAAGGGCATATTTTTGATTTCCAGTAGATGTGTATCCTGTTTCTATTCACAGGTTATCCTCTAAGCATTCATTTTTGAATTTGGATAACATTGCAAACATAAAACTAAAATAAAACAATATTAGTGAGCAAACACCCATCATTTCAGTAAATATAAAATTTGCTTAAGTATGTAAGCATAATGATGCCTATTTTAATTAGGAAAAAAATTGACTCTTTGTATTTCAAAACCAGTCATAAATTTTAGAAAGTGACATAAGTTTAAACATTATGTTCTTTGATTAAATTTAATTCCAAGTGCTTTCTAGAATAAAAGTGAAATGGTTCATTTTAAGAGATGGCTTTGAATTGTTTAAAAAGGCTAATAAACAAGAATGAGATCAATACTTCCTACCCACCTCATAGGGAGAATCTATTTCAGGTTGTTAGTGAGCGTCTCTATGCAGCTGTAGCAAAGTGGGTGGCTGGGTCTCTAAACACTTAGACCCTAACTCTGAAGTACAGGTGACTCTGGGATCCTCACATTGCTTTTTATACCCTTGGGGAAGATGGCACCAGGGATGTGCTCCTTAACAAAGCATCCCTGCAGAAATCTAAAGGAACACCCTTTGTGTTTTCTTCTTGGGAATTTGAGCCTATGTTATTGAAATGAGTTCAATTGAAAGACAGATAAGGGACACTGATATTAGTGCATTATTGTACAAGTACCTCATTTCAATTCTCAGTTCATTATTGCACAGACTTTTTGAGATGGCAGCTGATGGTCTAGAAGTGAAACTAGCACACATACCACGTTTATTAAACCACTGTCGCTGCCACAAACTGCTCCTCCCCATTTTGCTTGAAAAACCAAATAGGCATAGTCATTATTTCAAAGAATGGGGTAAAGTGGACGTTAAGGATGTGTCCTCCAAATATATTCCTCAAGAAATAAAATTATCCTTTTACTTATTTCCTTTGTGCTTACATTTCAGAAAAGAAAAGAAACAACTACTGGAGAAGAGCCGAACACACTATTTTAAAATAAAGCCTTTGTATTATGTTTGGATGTGTCTATACATTTCCTGAAATACAAATACAATTTTTAGAACACCAAGAAATGTACACAAATGGCTTTTATGCATGCATTGGTTGATAAAAATCTTTAGTAAGGCATATGCCATTGGAGTAAGACCTTTCTGCAAGGGAGGAGAGAACTTCCAATTTACGACATTTTCTAAAGAAGATTGGAGTTGGCGAACTCAAGAGCCTTGGCAGCTCATGACAAGAGCCTTGGGTGATTACTGACGCCATAAATAAGAGTGTCAATTGTTAAATCAGCAACAGGAGTCTCTGTGCACTTACTCTCCATGTAGGATCTCTGTCCTTAATGTGTTGTACTATGTGAATTAATGGTAAAACTAGTCTTCAAACAGTACTTTATATTTTGTGTGTCTGTGTGGGTGCAATCCGTTAAAATCTTTACTTAACATATACTAAGTTGATCTTCTGTATATAAAGATAATTGAAAATGAATCTTAATGGAGAATGAAATGGGAGAGGGAATAAGAGATGGGATGGTTTGTGGGTGGGAGGGTGGTTATGGGGGGAAAATTGCTATAATCCAAAAGTTGTACTTTCAAAATTTATATTTATTAAATAAAAGTTTTCTAAAAAGAGGACCTTTCTGCAGATGTATAAATACATATATATGATATGTATAGACATTCCATACATCATTTATAGAAATATCATATATATATAAAATCTGGATAATGTGATAACTTCAAAGAGTTTATTGAAAATTGGACTAAATAAACAAGTTTGTCTTTGTGCAAAACATTTTGAAATTTTTGTGTAATTTTTAATGATATACCCTTCTATGAACTTATTGAAGAGTCATTCTGTGTGTGTGTGAGAGAGACAAGATTGTCCCCTACATGCCTTAAATTAAAATTTATGGTGAACAAATATGCCATGGTGACATTTCTGTAAAGTATAAATGCACTCACATGGAACAGCAATGTCTACTTTGTAAGAATGCATGCACAAAAAAGATTCACATTAAGCACTTTCGAGTAGTTACTTAAAAGTGGATGGACCTTAGGACTGAACATAGGAATTAATGTGAACTATATATTAATATCAAGCATGAGTATTTTGGCACAGTGGATTAAAGCAGTTGCTTGGGATGCTTGCATCCCATAAAGGAGTGCTTGGGATAGAGTACCATCTCCACTTCTAAATCAACTTACTGCTTATGCACACCCTCGGAGGCAGCAGGCTATAGCTCAAGTACCTGGGTTCCTGCCACTCGTGTGTGAGACCTAGATAGAGTCCCAGGTTCCTGGTTTCAGTCTTGGTCAGTCCCTGCTATTGTGGGAATTTGGGCAGTGAACCAAGTATTTTCACTCTGTATTCATGCTCCTAAAGGAGACCAAAACGGACGCACATAAAATGCAGTTAAACCTTGAATGTGTGGGTTACCTTTAATACATGTTTTCACCTCCACAGATTTTTTCAGGTCATTGATGCCATTCTATTAGCTGATCACTCATTTTTCTTAAAGTTATCAATTGTAAGTCATCTTAACAGTAAGCTATCATTAATCATTGTGCTATGGTGTGAGGATCTGCCAAAGAGGATCTAAATTCATGCCGTATTTATTTCATTGCTCCTAATAAAATCTTCACAGATGTTCACCTAATCCTTGACATATCAAATATTGGTAATCTAATTATAAATCTCAATCTGAAGTAGAATGCTTTATTTCCTACTTAGCCCAGATTTTGGAAACAGTATTTGCATTTTGAGTTATACTCACATTTTACTCTGCTCCTCTCTACTCTACACATTTTTCATGGTTCAATCATATTTCTTATTTAATGCTTGGCGACTTCTATGAAATACCTATTACTAATTTTCTGGTTAATTTTGTTCCAGTTTATCAACCTAAGACTTTTTTTTTCTGAAAGTCTGACTAGATCTTTATTAGGCTAATTTAGATAGATTTCCATAAAACCTAGAAAGTTAACTTTAAGTGACATGATTCTACACATATAGGAAAAAAAAGAAAATTCCATCAAGAAACTACTTGAACTAAGTGAATTCAGTGAAGTTGCAAAATCAGTACACAAAAAATCAGTAGCATTTTTATATACCAATCATGAACTCACTAAGAAAGAATTTATGAGAGTACTCTCATTCACATTAGCTACAAAAACTAAAAGCTTTGAATAAATTTATCTAAGTATGTGAAGGCCACTGCAATGGAATTTGCAAAACAGTAATGAAATGAGTTGAAGAAGATACAAAAAAATGAAAAGGCCTTTCATGTTCATGGATTAGAGGAATGAACATACTCAAAAAGTCCACACTACCCAAAGCAATATATGGATTCAGTCAATTCCCATCAAAATACCAAAGAAATTCTTCACAGAATTAGAAAATAATCCTAAAATTCATGCAGAAATACAAAAGATCCTTACTTGTCAAAGTAATTTAAACAGATACAAAACTGGAGGCATCACTATATCAGGTTTCAATACATTTTTCAGGGATACTATAGCAAAAACAAAATTGCATTGTCATAAAAAAATACACATAGACCAAATAGAAGAGAATAAAACACCCAGAAGTAAATCCATGCATTTACAAAAAACTTATATTTGAAAAAAAGTGTTAAAAATAGTTTCTGGTGAAAGGCAGCCTCATCAATAAGTAATGCTGTGAAAACTGGATTTCCAAATGCTGAATTTTGAAAAAACCCCGACCTTTCAGCTTAGACAAAATTCAACTCAAAATGGATCAAAGATTTAAACCTAAGACAAAAATTATAAAACATACAGAATGTACTCCAAGATGTTGGCATAAGCAATGCTTTGTTAGGTAAGAGCCCAAAGCAGAAGCAATAAATTAAAAAAAAAATAGAAAAATGGGATTTTATTAAACTGCAAAGCTTCTATAAAGCAATGAAAAAAAATCAAAATTGAAGAGATAATAGACAGAATCAAAGAAAACATTTCAAACTTTTCATATGATTAAGGAAATTAATACCTACACTACATAAGGAATACAAAAATTTAACAACAAAAGAAACAATATAGTTATGATGAATTTGAATGAACACTTTTCAAAAGAAGAAATATGGATGATTCCAAATAGAAGGAAACATGAGTATCATTGGCCATCATTGAAATGCAAATAAAAATCACTCCAGTTAAAATGACTATTCTCAAGATGAATAAAAGTAGCAAATGCTGGTCAAGTTGTTGGGAAAATGAAACCTTAATACACCATTGATGGGAATAAACTATTTAAGCCATTGTGGATAAAAGCATGAAGTTTTCTCAAACACACACACAAAACAGATCTACCTTGTGACCCAGCTACCCTATCCTGGAATGAAAGCCACAGGAAATAAAGCCACATAGGAAAGAGATAGCTGCACTCCCATATTTAATGCTGCACATTTCACAATATCCAAATTAGGGGACCAGCCTAGATCTAAGCTGTGTATGGCTGGATAAGAAAGCTCAGTATACACACAAAATGAAATGTTACTCAGCCTGGCATTTGCATCATATGGATGAAATTGGAGAGCATTATGGTAAACGAAATAAATCATATACAGAAAAAATATATGCCACATATTTGTCTTTCAAATATAGAAACACAATATGGATATATATTACTGAGTGTTTATATTTATAAATGAATTTTCACTGAATTACACCCCTTCCATATTAAAACATCCTTCTTTCCTCATTTTATGATCTTCATCTTGATTTCCATGTTAGTTGATTTTAACATACCCAATTTTGCCTTCTGTTTCTGTTTCTCTGGTATGTATTTAATTCTCAAATTTTCCAAATGTTTTTGTTTAAATTTGTCTCTTCCAAATAGCATTCAGTCAGATTTGCTGCGTGGCACATTCTGAAAACCTTTTTATATTAAGAAAGATTTACTTTTAATTAAAAAAAAGAAAATCACTTAGAGGTTTTATTTGTATTATCTAGCCACAATATTCATTTATTCTATTGAGATTGAGAAGGGTACAGGCTGATAGAAGAGGGGATTTTTCACCCAGAAAAAAGAAGAAACTTAAGCTGGTAAACTATTTCTACTCTTTGATGCTATAATTAGTCTCACAGATTACTAGAAAATGGTTTGTGAGCTCAATTGTGCATCTGAATATTAGGGCGTTATGTGTGCCTTTTAATCAGTGTCAGTAAAGTTCTTTTCACTGCATTTTTTACTTCTTTGTTCCTTAGGCTGTAAATCAGTGGATTCAGCATAGGGATCACTAAGGTGTAAAACACGGAAGCCATTTTATCAATATCAAAGGTGTGGCTTGATTTAGGTTGCAGATAAATGAACAATAATGTGCCATAGAACACGACCACTACTGTTAAATGAGAGGTACAGGTAGAGAAGGCTTTGTACCTCCCCTCTGTTGTGTTCATTCTGAGGATAGCTACAAAAATAAACATGTAGGATACCAGAACAATCAAGAGGGAGGAGAGCAAGTTACAGCCTGAGAAGATTAGAACGATCAATTCTAATTCATGAGTGTCTGAACAGAGCATAGATATGAGAGGGAGACAGTCACAGTAAAAATACCTGATGATGTTAGAGCCACAGAAGGACAATGAAAATAGCTTAACTGTAAGCAATAGTGACACAAATGTGCTATAGAGATAGGGAATAAGAACCAGCACCCAACACACTTTCTCCTCCATGATAACCATGTATACAAGTGGCTTGCAAATGGCCACATAGCGGTCATAGGCCATTGCTGATAGGATAAACAGTTCAGTGATGATGAAAATCTCAAAGAATGCTAGCTGGGTGGCACACAAATTGTAGGAAATAGTATTTTTGTTTGCCACAAAATTGACCATCATCTTTGGGCCAATGGCAGTAGAGTAACCAAGATCCGTAACTGACAAATGTCTAAGGAAAAAGTACATAGGGGTGTGGAGTTTGGAGTCCAAATAGGTCAGTATAATCATGCCTAGATTGCCCATCACTGTGACCAAGTATATGATGAGGAAGATTCCGAAGAGTGGTGCCTGCAGTCGAGGGTTATCGGTGATCCCCATGATAATGAATTCAGTAACCTGCGCCCCAGCAGTAAGATTGAGTTTCTCAATGTGCTTCATCCTTGTAACCTGGATAAAGTAAAGTATAAAATCAACACTTAATATATCTGAGATGCTATCCTCTAAGAGAATTCACAACATGATAATGTGATAAAGAGACATTTCGTTCATTTAAAATGAAAAGCAGAGACTCCTGCTCTCATCATGCCCAAACCACACACAGTTGCACTCATAATTTTGAAACTATATGGGAGAGAGATTTTGACATTGTTATTTTAACATTGCTGTATGACTTAATTCTTTTTATCTGAAGTCTTGAAGATTGAGGGAGGGAAGGAAGGAAATATGGTTATCTTCTTAGAACTGTATCTATGAAATACATAAAATCTGTTCTGTTTATATTAATAGAAGGTTTAAAAATAAAAAGCAAGAAAATAGCTATTTTAATTCAACTTGTGAATTTTTAAAGTAATTTATACAAACATTATCAATATCCAAACAATAAACCTTACCTATTGCCAACTATCATGGCTATTTAAAGGACCAAAGCAAAGCAAATACTTTCCAAATTATTGGTAGAGTAATCAATCAAGTTGTGATAAACTTCTAATAAGTAAGTGTTTTAAAATTTCTCACTATAAATTCAACTTCTTTATCTTGTACAAAAACTAACGCCATGTATTAATCTCAGAATTTTTCAGAAGCCTATTTGTCTGCATTTGCCACATTTGTCATTACCCCAGTCTGCTGCACAGAGACCTAACCATTCTAATTACTAATAATCACTCAATATAGAATTACAAAAAGAGGTCCAGTGAAAGAACAGTAGAATTGAACATCAAGAAACAGAATTCAGTGTTTGCAGGCCAAATTCCAAAACACTTACAGATATTAACTTGTATTATCTACATAATTACTCAAGAAGTAAGTAGTAATATCATTTCCACTTGAAATGAGAAATTGAAACACAGAGTTGGATAACTTAACAATATTACTCTGATCATAATTGGTGGCTTCAGGATTCAAATAAAATCATTCAGAATATATTCTCATAAACACTGTACTGTGCTATCTCTCCATTAAGGGCATCCTGAGTAGATAGAAAATGAAGAATGAGCAGGAGAAACACTAGGAATATAATGATAAAGAATCTTGTTAAATTGATGACTGAATCAGTAAGTTAATTGCAAAATCAAAGTTTTATAAGTAATGAAAACTATGGAGTACTGGAAGTGTAATGAGTTTATCTTGACATTAATAATATTGATGACAGAAAGTGTATTGCAAAGAAAGAAAACTATCCAAGATGTTTGATGGGGCCCCAGTTTAAGCTATATGCTCTTGGAAATTTTCAAAGATCAATGGCTCTACTTACTGTAATAGATAAGCTCCATTAGCTTCCTGCTGTTTAATCCTCACAAGTTGATTCAGAATGGATTTAAATTTCTTTTACTCCTTTGAGACTCACTTTGTGAAAGTTTTAATATGCATTGAGAGATAAACAAATTACAGATAATTACCTGAGGAAGTGCTGTCTATCTGTTAATTATCCTCTGAATGTTCCATTAGGAAAAGTCAAAAATACTCATGGGAGTTCAGCTTCGTCAAAATGATCAGGTTCCCCATTGCTGTGATGGTGGTGAGAGAGACCTGCTGGAAGGGACGCCACAGCTCAGGCTGCCTTGTGACTACAGAATGAATTCAGTCATTCCTGTCAGGATCTTATGGCCTGTTAAGTGTAGTCAGGTTGTTTGGGGAAAAAAAAACACCAAAAACAGAGGAGCTGTTAAAATATTTCATGTAGTATTACCCAAATAAATTATAATATTTACAGGAAGAGTGGAGATTTTACTTATATTGGGGGAAAGAAAAATAATTCTCAGGACAGGTGTTTGGCAAAACTATTAAAATATCATTTTGGGGGTTGTCACTGTGGCTTAGTGGGTAAAGCTGCCACCTGCAATGTTGCATCCCACATGGGTGGGCATCCCACTCGGGTGCCGGTTTGAGATCTGACTGCTCCAGTTCTGCTCCAGCTCCCTGCTAATTGCCTGGGAAAGCAGTAGAAGATGGTCCAAATGTTTGGGTTCTAGCATTCATGTGGGAGAAACACAAGAAGCTCTTAGGCACTGGCTTCAGATTGGCCCAGCTCTGGCCATTGAAGCCATCTGGGGAGTGAACCAGTGGATGGAAGACCTCTCTGCCTCTGCCTTTCTGTAACTCTGCCTTTCAAATGAATAAATAAGTACTCAAAAAATATCTTTGAGGATGGCGAAGTTGTTGTGGGCAATTGGGAAGAAAATCAGAAGATGATTGCGCCTCCTTCTTTCTCTCTCTGTCTTTCAAGTAAATAAAATAAATAATAAAACTTGAGAAAATTATTCTCTTTAGTAACCTAATAAGGGAAATAATTCAATCACATCCTCTCCAAAGTATAGATCCTTGTGTTATTGCATAGATAAATCTCTAAACAGAGATACTATAGTTTGCAATATGTCCATTGATAGCAAAATTCTATAAATATTAATATATAATTGGTAGACTTTATTTTACATTTATTTATTTTATTTGCTTTATTTTATCACAGATTTTTAAATACACTTCCATTTTTGTCTGACAATTTGTGTGGATATTCTTAAATGGAGGAGCAGAGATATCATGAAGCTAATGAAACTAAAATTTTAAATTCCCTCCTTTGTATTTCCAAGGCTATGAGTTAGGCTTCAGTACTGAGATCACAAAATAATATATCTTTGTGAAATTTCAAAAATATGATGTTAGCTAAAATCAGTTAATCCCACTCACCCATACTTTACCAAGATCTTGGTTCATTTGTAGGATGTGGCAAATGAGAAATGGAGTTTATGAGATTTTATTTGATGATTAGTATTTTATGTGACTCAAAATCAATTATACTTATGAAATACTGCTATTTCTCCTGATATAGGAGTGGCAGTTATGAATAGTTCCGGGGGACAGCGCTCTGGTGTAGCAAGTTAAACCAGCTCCTACAATGACAGCATCCCATTTGGATGCTGTTTTGATTCCTCGCTTCTTGGCTGTTCCACTTCCTATCCAGCTGCCTGCCAATGTGCCTTGGAAAGCAGTTGAAGATGGTCCAGGTCCTTGGGCTTCTGCACCCATGTGATAGACCTGGCAGAAGATCCTGGCTCCTGGCTTTGGTATGCAACAGTTCCAGCCATTGTGGTCATTTGCAGGGTGAATCAGTGGATGGAAGATCTCTCTGTCTCCATCCCTCTCTCTGTGTAAGTCTGCCTTTCAAATAAAATAAATAAATCTTTATAACAAAATAATACTTTTGTTTCCGTGTATTTGAAAATGTGTACAGAATTTCATTAATTGACTTGTTACACTCACAGATTTCATGGAGTTTTTCCATTTGTTAGTAATTAAACAAATTTAAAATTTTCCATCCCCTAAATATTAACATATATTTCAATTTGCATTTATATATATATTTATTTTAATAAGAAAAGCACCAAGATAAAGTAACTTACAAAATGATATGGGATGCCAGCATCACAGGTGGCTGCATCAGTCCCCCAAATAACAATTCTTACCCACTCATTATTTAATAAATAATCATCAGACTCTTTTTATTTGAGAAACTTATGTTTTATTTGAGAAAAACATTCTTCTCATTCTAGCCTGTATGAACCACCCAACTTGGAATAATGCATTGCCCAAACTTCACAAGGGTTTGCAGTGTTTCTTCTTTCTCCATTGTGTCATTTAGATATTATTTGGTCATGTAAGTAATGCTCAAAAATACTGGTTAATAAACACAGCAGAATTCAAAATCAGTCTTCTAATATTAGAGCATGGCGGCCTTCGTTTTTGTTGCATCAGAAACTCAACAATATAGGAGCCGGTGTGTTTATTATTAAATTATTACCCCAAATAGTTGAGGCTCATATACAATTTTTCGATTTCAAGAAAGAGGGGATAATAGAGACTACATTAAAGCCTCACAGGCATACTGTTTTGGGGAAAGAGAATTTTTCTATTATTTTTCACACTGGTAGACTTCTTCCTTTGAATCAGCAGCAATAACCTTTTAAAAAATCTGCTACACTTTAATCTTCCTTTCTGAAAAGTGGCTGAATTTCTCAGAACAGAAATCAAGGAAACAAGTTGATTATTTCTTGTTTAGAATATTCTTGTGTATTCAATGTGAATAATTTCTCTACAATTTATTAAAAATCTGTTCAACCTATCTATACCTATCCAGTTTGTAATGATTTTCTATATTAGCACTGTTACTCATCTAAAATGGAATTGTTAGCTATGTTTTTGAGATTATTTATTAATTAATTTTATATTTGTATAATTCATTTTCTATGCTTAGCAAAGTATTAGGCATTCATTACACTTTATTTTATTTAGAATATTCAATAAATAAATAAAATATATTTCCAGGTCTAGATTATGCATATAGTGATTACTACAATTGAATTAATTAACATTTCAATCACCACTCCTATTTACTTACTGCTTGGATGTGTGTAAGGATGGGGTGGGTAAGGATATTTAAAATGTGCTACTCAACAAAACTCAAGTAAAAATGCAATATTACAAACCAGGGTTACCACAACCTACATTAAAGTCCCAGAATTTATTAATCTTTAAACTAGTCCCTGAGAGTCTCTTCTTCTAATCTGACAACTGCCAATGTGGGATTTCATTCTTCATCATCTCAGACTGACATCAATGAAGAAGAAAAATAATACTAAGAGACAATATTGGATAGTTGTTAAGAATAAAATATCTGGACCCAGATAATCTCACTTTGAAACATAGCTCCAATACCTAATATCTTGATGAACTCTATTTACTGATGTGGTAATGAACATATTAATGTAGATTAGAAGAATATCTATCATAGAGTACTCAATAAGTATGAAATATCATTACTACCCTGTAGCTCCTAGGACTATCTTAAAGATTCATTTTAATTGCATGAACAATATCATGATATTTCTCCTCATAAACAATGTACTAATACTTCTATATTTCAACCCATTAAAAGATATTTAAGCAATTTGCATTGACAGCATGTGGAATTTTATTTCAATATGATAAACTAAGAACATATCTTAGGATTTTTTTTGACAGACAGAGTGGATAGAGAGACAGAGAGAAAGGTCTTCCCCCTGCCGTTGGTTCACCCTCCAATGGCTGCCCCGGCCGGCGTACTGCAGCCAGCACACTGCGCTGATCTGAAGCCAGGAACCAGGTGCTTCTCCTGGTCTCACATGGGGTGCAGGGCCCAAGCACTTGGGCCATCTTCCACTGCACTCCCAGGCCACAGCAGAGAGCTGGCCTGGAAGAGGAGCAACCTGGACAGAATCCGGCGCCCTGACCGGGACTAGAACCCAGTGTGCTGGTGCCGCAAGGCAGAGGATTAACATATTGAGCCATGACGCCGGCCAGGATTTTTTTTAAGTTAGCAAATTTTCATGAGACACTGTATGGAGTTACAATGGAACAATTCTGTCCAGTGTTAGGCAAGATAATTACATCTTTGCCTACACATCAAACCTCACTTGTGATAGTTTAAGTCTGTAACCACCAAGAAACACTTCCCAAGGATGGACTAGAAATATGATATTGTACAATAATCTGATTGTTTTATTTTTGTCTCTCACATCCCAACAATTGATGGAAGTACTTAAATGGGGAAAAAAGCAAAAAAATAGTTCATCTTCAACATTTGTTCAAAATTCAGATATGTAAACAGAAAGAAAGTGAGCCAAAAATTTAATTCATCATAGAATGTACATCATTCCTCAAATTATGAAAACGCTTGAGCACATTATAAAATATGGGAAACCAGTTACTAAAATAATTAGAGAAACAAATCTATGAAACAGAGTCATTTAATAATGAAGGTCAAATATTATAGTAAAAGCATTAACCTGAGAACTTATATAAATTTTGAAAAATCTATCTAAACTGAATTGTCCCCTAGTGTCAAAATTAGAAGGCTAAGACAAAGTGAGATGCTTACTACAATATTTGAGTCATTGAATAATGAAATATGTTCAACTCACATTGTTAAGAAAGTAATTATATTCCAATGTTTGGATAATTATTATTTCAGTATATTTACGACCATTAAAATCATCACAGGTCATGTAAATAACTGATTTTAGATACAACTCCAAATATAGCAAGAAATTTATGGGAGGTAACATAGAAACAGCTGATATACACACAGACGTGAATACTGCGAATTCTACTCTGACAGGTCATAAGTCACAAGAATCCTCATAATTCTTTCTGAATTACCACAGTTCCTTACTCCCCAACAGCAAAATCACTTTGTTGCTCAATTTCTTTTCCACGTGATAAGATTTAATATTCTGTAAAATTGCCATTATGTTTAACACTCCATCTATCCCTAGAAAAATGCAAATATTTTTATTATTTTGCTAATTCATCTATGAACAGCAGTGCAACAGACCAAACAGAGCATATGCAAGACCATAGGAAACATACATTGAACCTATATGTTCTTCTTACTGCTTTTAGAGGCACACAGAGCTGAGACCGACACACACAACCTAACTTACAGAAATCATGTTGTATGCACACCTGAAGAAAAAATACTGCGCACATTATTCCATGTCCTTTTTAGGGCACAAGTAACATCTTTGTTCCTTAAACTGTATATCAAAGGATTCAGCATGGGTATAACCAAGGTATAAAATATGGAAGCCACTTTATCAGTGTTAAAAGAATGAGTAGATTTGGGTTGCACATACATAAATATCAAAGTCCCATAGAACACGGTGACCACTGTCAGGTGAGATCCACAGGTGGAAAAAGCTTTGCGTCTGCCCTCAGCAGAGTTCATCCTGAGAATGGCTCTTAGGATCAGCAGGTAAGACCCAAGGACCACCAGCAGAGAAGAAATCAAATCAACAGCTGCTAAGGTCAGAATGATCAACTCTATTTCGTGTGTATTTGAGCAGAGCAAAGATAGCAATGGGAGACTATCACAGTAAAAATGACTAACGACATTGTCACCACAGAAGGGTAAATTAAAGATCTTTATGGTGACTAGAAGAGACACAAATGTGCAATAGAGATAGGGGATTGCCACCAGTATGTGACATACCGTTTGTGACATGATGACTGTGTAGAGTAGAGGGTTACAGATGGCCACATAGCGGTCATAAGACATTGCCGACAAAATAAAAAGTTCACAAACAATAAACAGGAGAAAGAAAGCTAGCTGTGTAGCACAAAAATAATAGGAAATTATGTTTTGCTCCACAACAAAATTGACTAACATTTTGGGTCCCACAGCTGTAGAGTAACCAAGATCTGTAATAGCCAGGTGCCTGAGAAAAAAGTACATGGGTGTTTGTAGCCTGCTGTCTGTCTTGGTGAGGATGATCATACCCAGGTTGCCCACTGCTGATATCAGATAGACGATGAGGAACAATGCAAATAATGGAGCCTTCAGCTCGGGGCGGTCTGTGATTCCCATCAGAATGAATTCCTTCACCACTGTGAGGTTGTGTTTTTCCATCCAGGTTGATCAGAAAACCTATACCAGATAAAGATATCATCACATTCAATTATTTTTCTGTTTTAAATGGTGGATTTTTTTAGTATGCAAAACCAGTAAAAGTCAGATACATAAAAACTTTCCAATGTATGATATTTGAAAATAGACCAATCTGTCACAGATAAGGATATTTGTGTGTATGTGTGCGTTTGTGTTTGTACAGAAGAGACATAGACAGGTATAGGTTAATTGTTCTCTACTTGGGTTGATTTTACTCACCAAATAATATATCCAAAACATTTTCTTTGTCACTGCTGGTAGATTGGCTGCAGTTTATCCTAATTATTAGAAACCATTTAAATTCCTAAAATCCTACTTTGCCCAACATCTGTATAACAAAAATAACCAACCCAAGGTATCAATATTGCTAAGTTTGAAGAACCTCTATAAAATAGACAAATGATAGAGATGTTATGTAATTACTTATAAAGTTAAATTAAATATGTAAACAAAATTTTAAAAGGTAAATAGTATTAAAATTTTGAGTGTTTAATATATGCATTATTACCATGGTATTTTTAACCTTATAAACATGTTTACAAATTAAATGTGATAATGTTTCACAAAAACTCCAGTATTACAAAAAGCTCAATCCTCAAATCTTCCAAATGCATAAGACAATTTGCTTTAAAACATAGTCCTCTGAGTAGTACTCCATAGTGTATATATACACCATAATTTCTTTATCCAGTCACCAGTTGATGGACATCTGTATTGATTCCATGTCTTGGCTGTTATGAATTATGCTGCAATGAACATGGAGGTATAGATAACTCTTTCATATACTGATTTCTTTTGATTTGTGTTAACTTCCAGGAGTAAGATGGCTGGATCAAGGGTGAAAAAAAAAATGAAATCCTGTCTTGTGCAACAAGATGATGGCAACTGGAAACCATTATGCTTTGTGAAACATGCAAATACCGAAAAGACGGCAGATATCCTATGCTTTTCCTGATCAGAGACATGAATAGAGTACCTGGAATAAAGTGTATTGAAGTCAAATAGACATTTCGAAAATCAATGATGGTTTTTAGCCCTTGTTTCTTTATTTAGGAACAGTATTTTGTTGTGCATTGCTTTGTTTTTTTCCACATAATATTTGTTGAAATATTTTACTTAGGGTAGTTTAACTATAAGAGCATTAAGTGTACTAAAAAAAGATCATTGTAAAAATTGAGACTTGGGAATATGAGAGGAGGGGGAGGAAGGGTTGGAGCATGGGTGGGAGGGCGGATGGGGAAGTGCCGCTATGTTCCTCTAATGATATAAAGGAAATATATGACACTTGAATAACTTAAATAAAATACATATTAAAAAACAAAGAAAACATAGTCCTCTGAATACACTTATCCTTAGGAGTGGTGCAATGGAAATTTTAATACATTGAAAATATGAGATGGGTCTACAAATAAAAATGGAATAACATGTCACAATGATAGTAATTTTTATTTATGGAGGGAAGTATTAGGAGATACATGTATGTAGATACATTCTGTGATATATCTTAAAGTATGGTATATTTGAAAAGTTACTTTGAATGCATAATTTATCTAAAACTCATTTCTTCTCATTTCCAAGAACAATGTATTGTTGACGAGGGTAAGGGAAAATAAAGTGATTCAGTATGTTTTTGCCACCAGGGAATATTGCTGAAATAACAAGTACATAGTAAAATTTGTGTTTGTTTTTTTTATTAATTTGTGGCTGTGCCCTACCTGAAAGAGATTTTCTTTACATGCATACATACGGCTCATTCTGCATTGTGAATTAACTTTTCTATCAGGGCTATGGTGACGCATAAATCAGGAGGAGACCAAACAGGTTGTGGTACTTGGAACTTATTCCATTCCTCAAATTACTCCCTCTTCTAAGACAAAATTTGGAAATCAAAAGATTATTGATTTCAATTATTTACCATTTATTTCATATCTAATTTAATGACATTTTAAACATAAATTATTTTCACATAAATTGTTTCAATGTTCCTCTGAGGGCATTTTCATTATAAAGGAGATGCAATCATTTGTATTTGACAGTGAAATGCACTTTATCATGCAAAATATTGAGTATGAGGCAAATGAGCAAATTGAGAAAATAAGTCACTGGACATAAATTTATGAAGACTTCTCTGAATAAAAACATTAGAAATAATTGTTTAAAACCACTAGAGTATAAAGTTATAGACAAAATGCTCTGAATAAGAGTTGTACACAAATCATTATGATATAGCATATAAAGCAGGTAAATGTATATAATAATTTAAACATGTTTAAATATCAATAAAAACCTGCAGAATAAAAATAAATCCAAACAGAAGATTGAGGTATGTAAAAGTAAGAGAACTATTATCAATTTAAATTTTTTTTTGCTTTTTTTTTTTTTTTTGACAGGCAGAGTGGACAGTGAGAGAGAGAAAGATAGAGAGAAAGGTCTTCCTTTTCCATTGGTTCACCTCCCAATGGCCACTGTGGCAGGCGCACTGCAGCCAGTGCACCGAGCTGATCTGAAGGCAGGAGCCAGGTGCTTGTCCTGGTCTCCCATGGGGTGCAGGGCCCAAGCACTTGGGCCATCCTCCACTGCACGCCCAGGTCACAGCAGAGAGCTGGACTGGAAGAGGAGCAACCAGGACAGAATCCGGCACCCGGACTGGGACTAGAACCAGTGTGCCGGCGCCACAGGATTAGCCTATTGAGCTGCAGCATCGGCCATCACTTTAAATTGTATAACCCCAAAAGGTGCTAGCAAATAAAGAAAAATTATACTATTCACAAAGAATTTTAGTGACAGTTGATTTTGTGTCAACTATAAACTAAAATGAAATATAATTTAAAAATGCTGGTTTTAAGAGGATTGCAGGTAACTTGCAGTTAAATGAATAAAAATATTGAATATAAAACTGTGACTTCATATTATCCTATCTTGACATCATAAACACAACTTTGTTATCTTAGAAATTTGGAAATATGTACCAGTAGGTAGTGACATTATAAAAAAATCTCAGTAAATGCAATGCAAAGCAATGTATTTTCTTCTGCAATTGTGAAAGTCAAAACCAAATAATACCACAATTGATAAGCATTTATTTTATTGTTAGGCAAGAAAAGAGAAATGAACTTCATCTCACAATCCTTGGAGTTAAGGAGAAAGAAACATTGATTTTCCAATTTTGATATTTCATTGAATATCAACTGCATTTAAAAATATATACCCGCAAGTTGGACGAGTCCCTGACTCAAAGTCTGATGTCCCCAGGGCCAGTCCTGCTCCACCATAGCCCCAGCCCTAGCACTATCCAAACCACCCCCAGGTAGCAGCCCCAGCCAGGGCAGGATACAGACCAGCATGGTGCACATGGACAACACAGACAACTGCAGGGAGTCCTGGTCCCTCTGCATGGCTGCAGGTTTGTCAACATCAGGAGTCACTGTGTACTTACGTCTCATGTGGGATCTGTCCTTAATGTGTTGTCCAATGTGAAGTAATGCTATAACTAGTACTGAAACAGTATTTTACACTTTGTGTTTCTGTGTGGGTGCAAACTGATGAAATCTTTACCTAGTATATACTGAATCGATCTTCTGTATATAAAGATAGTTAAAAATGGAAAAAAAAAAACTTGGTGTTAAATTGGAAATTGCATAGAAAATTAATCAATTTAAAAAAATATATCATGTAGGATCTCTGTCCTTTATGTGCTATACATTGTGAATTAATACTATAACTAGTACTCCAACAGTATTTTTCACTTTGTGTTGCTATGTGGGGGCAAACTGTTGAAATCTTTACATAATATATACTAAACTGATCTTCTGTATATAAAGAGAATTGAAAATGAATTTTGATGTGAATGGAAGGGGAGAGGGAGTGGGAAAGGGGAGGGTTGCGGGTGGGAGGGAAGTTATGGAGAGGGGAAGCCATTGTAATCCATAAGCTGTACTTTGGAAATTTATATTCTTTAAATAAAGCTTTATAAAAACAAACAAACAAATAAATAAAATCCTTTTTTTTAAAAAAAAGGGGGAAAAAAAAAGAATTGTCTGGCTCTGTTAACCCACCTGGATGCCCCAGATCAGCCACCCAGGAGGAGAAGGAAACCAGCAAGATTAGGGAGCACTCCAGCCCACATGGGAATGAAGCAAATATTGTTCGCCTGCCAGGCTACGGAGTCACCCAGAAGAGTGCCTTGCCCTGGTCAAGGGGCATTACCACCTCTCTTCTAGAGTTTATTTTCCCAGCACTTCCCCTCCCTCACCTTCCCCGTCAACAATAAACCTGGCGTCTTTAACATAAGGAGTCCAGTCACTAGATAACTAAGTACTTAGAACAATAACTTCAGCAAATAAATATTTGCAGTCCCTTCATCTTGCTATTTAAAAACAATTCATACGTTTTAGGTGTGCTACCTTTTATGTGTTTTGATCTCATCTGGAGATAAATTATTTATGTAAAATTAATATTTTATAAGAAATTCAAGATGGTGTTTCAAAGATACTTATAACCATCAAGCTTCTGAACAACATTAAAGTAAACCAGAAGAGTACCTGACATGGCACATCGAGACCTCTCAATTCTTCTCCACCATCAGTGGTTAGTGGAAATCACAGAGAACTCAATGACAGATGTGCACAGTTTGCTATGATTGTGCTGGAAAATTAAAGCGAAATTTCACTCTGCCCCAAAACATTGTGAATACGTAGCTCTGTATGAAACATTTGTTTTTTACCTCTGTCTTGTGTCCACCCTGTGTTTCACACATGGCCTAGTGAGAACAATTTATGGATTTTCTTCACTTTAGGAGACTTTCCCCAAGGAGATGCAAACAATTTGTTGATTGCCCCTAAAGCATTTGAGTGCATAATAGACTGCCTGGAGACTGTGTGTCAATTGTCAAGGGCAATGCATATTTACCAGTGTGCACACTAGGATTCTTCAGATAAGTGGAACAGGATGATGGGTAGATAGGTAGATATGAGGAACTGGCACATGTAATTATGTAGGCTGAGAAGTCCTGTGATTTGCATTTTTTAAACTCTGAATCTTGATTGTAGGTGCAGGACAAACTTGAGCTTTAGAAGAGAGGAAGACAATGATGTAGGCCAAAATACAAATTCCTAGGATACAAACCCAGGAGGCCAGTATCTGAGGGCAGGAGAAGATGAATGCAACCTCCAGCATGGGGCATATGTACCCTATCTCTGGCTTTTTATTCAGTCCAGGACCCCTGTGAATTGGATTGATACCACATCACCAATGAGAGTGATTTGCTTTACTCAGTCATTTAAATTCTAAGCTTTGTCAGAAATATGCTCAGTGGAACACCTAGAAAGGACTTTGACCATCCTTGGACAACATAGAGCTCAGAGTTGACACACATGTGTACGCATCACAAGTCCACCCTTTGTTAACCTGGTACTCACTTCATCTCGTAAGCCACACTTAATCTCCAGATAAAGACAATAACAATGTTATAGTTCTACCTTATGCGAATCAACTGTACTGCCAGCAAATGAAAACTCACTGATCCCTTCTCTAGAAGAGGAAGGATGTTAGATGATAAATGTTAACTCTCTCTTAATATCCTGGCATTCCTTCTACGATGCAAGGTTAATGATATTTAAATACTGATATAAAGTTAATACTTCTTGTGTTAAGTTGTTAGGGACTAAAGAGGAAAAAGAAAATATATTTGCTTAATAAGCATTGATAATATTTGTTACAAAATAAAGAGGTAATACTTATGACATTTACAATCCTCAATGCTTGAAGAGGATACTTAATAGGAGCTGGTATTTATAAATGTTTTCCTCTACTACACATTCTGTATTCCTTTTATCTTAAAAAAGTGCCTCTTCTGGTCATGGTGTCATTCCTTGGTGCAGTGAACAATCGTTGACTGGCTACTAACAAGCAAAGGGATAAGTTTGGAAGACACACTGAAACATAAGATTAAAAAAGATTCTGAGCAGAGGAATTACTGGTCAAATTCCACATGCTAATCCCATACAACTAAATTAAAATGAATTAACAAAATTTAAATGTGAGAAACATGGAAGCAGCAAGTAACCAAAGGAGAAAAATCCAATTCAGAATTTTGAATAAATATCACAAAATATGTAGTTCTCAGTAAAAGCCAGTGAGTCACAAAAAACAGAAAATGGAAAGAGTAAAGCCTCCATTGAGGTGGGAAGTTTGTAGTGAGTGGGAACTGTGTGTGTCCAGATGCTGAATTTAGCAGGAAGGCACATCAAGGAAACAGTGAATAGCATTTCAAAGGATAGAAAATTATAATATTTAAATTACTTAAGGAAATAAATAAAAAGTAGGAATCATCAATAAAGAAATTGATTCTATTAAAATAGAAATTTTAGAGTGGAGAATGACAGCAACAAGTTAGGATAAGTGATTTTCATGATTTTTTAAAAAAGATTTATTTTATTTTATTTTTTAAAAAGCTTTTATTTAAAGAATATAAATTTCCAAAGTACAGCTTATGGATTACAATGGCTTCCCCCCCTCCATAACTTCCCTCCCACCCACAACCCTCCCCTTTCTTGCTCCCTCTCCCCTTCCATTCACATCAAGATTCAATTTCAATTCTCTTTATATGCAGAAGATCAGTTTAGTATATATTACATAAAGATTTCAACAGTTTGCCCCCACATAGCAACACAAAGTGAAAAATACTGTTGGAGTACTAGTTATAGTATTAATTCACAATGTACAGCACATTAAGAATTTATTTTATTTTTTGAAAGACAGAGTTACAGAGAGAGGTAGAGATAGAGAGAGAGGTCTTCCATCCACTGATTCACACCCCAGGTGGCCACAACAGCTAGAGCTGCACCTATCTGAAGCCAGGAGCCAGGAGCTTCTTCCAGGTCTCTCATGTGGGTGCAGGGGCCCAGGGATTTGGGCCATCTTCTACTGCTATCCCAGGCCATGGCAGGGAGCTGGATTGGAAGCAGAGCAGCCAGGACAACAACCGGTGCCCATGTGGGATGCCAGTGCTTCAGTCCAGGGCTTTAACCCACTGTGCTACAGCGCAGGCCCCATTTTCATGAATTAGCAGATATGGCTCACCAGAAAAAATTGCTTATAGTAAAGAAAATAACTATATTTAAAGTGCAATTCAGCCGGTGCCGCGGCTCAATAGGCTAATCCTCCACTTGAGGCGCTGGTACCCCGGGTTCTAATCCTGGTAGAGGCGCCAGATTCTGTCCCGGTTGCTCCTCTGCCAGGCCAGCTCTCTGCTGTGGCCAGGAGTGCAGTGGAGGATGGCCCAAGTGCTTGGGCCCTGCACCCTCATGGGAGACCAGGAGAAGCACCTGGTTCCTGGCTTCAGATCACCAGGGTGCCTGGACCACAGTGGCCATTGTGGGGGTGAACCAACAGAGAAGGAAGACCTTTCTCTGTCTCGCTCTCTCTCTCACTGTCCACTCTGCCTGTCAATAAATACATAAATAAATAAAGTGCAATACTTATTTACCTCATTATATCTGACTAATCCTTGATGAAAAATTCACATTATTACACCCATTTTACACAAAAGAAAAATGGCAGAAAAGTGTCAGGCTGCTGATCTGAGTTGGCTTTCAAATCCATATATTTCTGACTTGGGAATCCACACCTAATCATTTTGCTCTCAATATAACATCCACATTTATTCAATGCTTGGAAAACTAATTTATTCCAAGATCTTTTCATTATATGACTTTATAAATAACTTTATCTCTCATTCATAACATTACATGATCAAATAGGATGAATGGCCAATAGTTTTACGATACATTATAAATGAGGAAAATCAATATTCCCTAGGGCAGATGTGAGTGCAATGGTTAAACACAGTTTAGGATGCCTACAGAGCAAATCAGAATGCCTGGATTCAAGTACTGACTTTGTTTCTGATTCCAGTTTCCTATTAATATGTATGCTTGAAGGCAGCAGGTAAAAATTCAAGGAGTTGAATCCCTGGCGCCCACATGGGAGACAGATTGAGTTCTAGGCTCTTTGCTTCATGTTGTCTGTTGCAGATATTTGCAGAGTGAACCAGTGGTGGAATGTTTTTCTCTGTGTCTCTTCCTGCCCTCCACTTAAAACTGCTACTCTGTCTTGGGATTTCAAATAAATTGAAAATAATAAATAAAATCCATTATAATGTAACTTCCCCAAAATTTTAAAAATTCATTTACTTGGAACCGAAAACGCTGTGGTGCAGTGGGTTAAAGCCCCAGCCTGCAGCACCAGCATCCCACTTAGGCACAGGTTAGTACCCCAGCTGTTCCTCTTCGGATCCAGCTCTCTGTTATGGCCTGGGAGAGCAGTGGGGTATGGCCCAACTGCCTGGGCCCCTGTACCCATGTGGGAGACCCAGAAGAGGCTCCTGGCTTTGGTTCAGCTCAGCTCTGGTCATTACAGTCATTTTGGGGAGTGAACCAGCAGAATGGAAGACCTCTTTTTCTCTGGCTCTACCTCTCTCTGTAAATCCTTCAAATAAATAAAATAATTCTTTAAAAACTACATTTATTTATATCAGTTTATTTTTCTTTCAATGCTTTCATCTTTCTTAAAAATTGAAGATATGGGTATTTTATTATATCTTTTTTTTATTTTAAATCTTTTAGTTAATGAAAATAAATTTCCATAGTGCAGCTTAGGGATTACAATGGCTTCCCCCCCATAACTTCCCTCCCACCCGCAACCCTCCCCTTTCCCGCTCCCTCTCCCCTTCCATTCACATCAAGATTCATTTTCAATTCTCTTTATATACAGAAGATCAGTTTAGTATATGTTACGCAAAGATTTTAACAGCTTGCCCTCACATAGCAACACAAATTGAAAATACTGTTGGAGTACTAGTTATAACATTAAATCACAATGTACAGCACAATAAGAACAGAGATCCTACATGGTATATTTTAAATATTGATTAATTTTCTGGCCGGCGCCGTGGCTCAACAGGCTAATCCTCCGCCTTGCGGCGCCGGCACACCGGGTTCTAGTCCCGGTTGGGGCGCCGGATTCTGTCCCGGTTGCCCCTCTACCAGGCCAGCCCTCTGCTGTGGCCCGGGAGTGCAGTGGAAGATGGCCCAGGTGCTTGGGCCCTGCACCCCATGGGGAGACCAGGAAAAGCACCTGGCTCCTGGCTCCTGCCATCGGATGAGCGCGGTGCGCTGGCGGCAGCGCACCGACCGCGGCGGCCATTGGAGGGTGAACCAACGGCAAAGGAAGACCTTTCTCTCTGTCTCTCTCTCTCTCACTGTCCACTCTGCCTGTCAAAAAAATAAAAAAAAAAATATTGATTAATTTTCTATGCAATTTCCAATATAACACCAAGTTTTTTTTTTTTTCATTTTCAATTATCTTTATATACAGAAGATCGATTCAGTATATACTAGGTAAAGATTTCATCAGTTTGCACCCACACAGAAACACAAAGTGTAAAATACTGTTTCAGTACTAGTTATAGCATTACTTCACATTGGACAACACATTAAGGACAGATCCCTCATGAGACGTAAGTACACAGTGACTCCTGATGTTGATTTAACAATTTGACACTCTTGTTTATGGCGTCAATAATCTCCCTAGGGTCTAGTCATGAGTTGCCGAGGCTATGGAAGCCTTTAGGGTTCGCCGACTTCAATCTTATTCCAACAGGGTTATAGTCAAAGTGGAAGTTCTCTCCTCCCTTCAGAGAAAGGTACCTTCTTCTTTGATGTCCCCGTTCTTTCCACTGGGATTTCACTCGCCGGAATCTTTCATTTAGGTCTTTTTTTTTTTTTTTCCCAGAGTGTCTTGGCTTTTACTAACTGATAGAATCAAAAAGGGAGAGAATGATCCAACATGAAAAGACACAGCAGACTCATAGAATGGCAGATGTCTTAAATAGCACTCTTGCCTCAGAATTTATTATATCTTACATATTAATTTTTTATTCTGTCATAGAAAACAATATCTTTAAGTTATTTTTAAGTTACACAAGTCTCATGCATTTTATGTATACAAATTTAGTTACATAGTAATTATTCCCACCCTACTCTTCCTCCCACTGGCACTTCCATCTTTCTACCTCTTCCCTCTCCTATTCCAATTCTTAATAATCAAAAATCTATTTTCAGTTCATTTCATACTCATAAAATTAATCCTACCTAATGTAAAGAGTTTAAAAAATGGTTCCTCAACATTCTAGACAAGGGCTTTTCTAATCATTGCATCTCAAAGTGTCAATTTCACTACTTTAAGTTACTTGTTAGGTACTGTATTAGTTACCATATTTCAGAAAGAACAAATGTTACTTATCTTTTTGGGATTGGTTTATTTCACTAAGTATAATGTTGTCCAGTTGGATCTATTTTGTTGCAAGTGACAAAATTCCATTTTTTACCACTGTATAGTATTCCATGTTGTGTATATATATATATATATATATATATATATATATAACATTTTCTTTATCCAGTCTTCAGTTGAAAGACACTGGGTTGATTTAACAATTTGAACCAATGGGCCGGCGCCGTGGCTCAACAGGCTAATCCTCCGCCTTGCGGCGCCGGCACACCGGGTTCTAGTCCCGGTTGGGGCGCCGGATTATGTCCCGGTTGCCCCTCTTCCAGGCCAGCCCTCTGCTGTGGCCCAGGAGTGCAGTGGAAGATGGCCCAGGTGCTTGGGCCCTGCACCCCATGGGGAGACCAGGAAAAGCACCTGGCTCCTGGCTCCTGCCATCGGATGAGCGCGGTGCGCCGGCCGCAGCGCGCCGACCGTGGCGGCCATTGGAGGGTGAACCAACGGCAGGGGGAAGACCTTTCTCTCTGTCTCTCTCTCTCACTGTCCACTCTGCCTGTCAAAAAAAAAAAAA
>CM027387.1:98204114-98217169 GCA_015711505.1 Sylvilagus bachmani | reverse complement strand
ATAAGTGGACTGTCTGCTTTCAATGGAGCCTTAGAGGCTTGGGATGGGTGTGGCCTGAGAGCTCTGTTTGGTTCCTCAGGGTTGAAGGTGTGCCAAAGGAGACACTCCCAGGTTAGGCGTGGTAAATCTCTCTCTGTTTCTTTCTTTATCTCCCCGGACTATCAGTGTGCTGCCTTCCTATTCCGCCATCTTGCCCTCGCAAGATATGATTTCTATGTCTAGAGTATACATATAGTGATTACTACAACTGAATTAATTAAAATAATTATCACCACTCTTATTTACCCTCTATGTAAGTGTGTGTGAAGATATGGGCAGGTAAGGATGCTTGAAGGCTGCCATCTCAATAAAATTCAAGTAAAAATGCAGTGTTATGAACCATACTCACCACAACATACCTTTGATTTCCAGAACTTATTTGTATTAAAACTAATTCCTGAGAGTCTCCTCTTCTAGTCTGACACCTTCCAATGTGGGATTTTACTCTTTATCAATTCAGACTGTCATCAATGAAGAAAATAAGGTTGATACAATTTTGAGTAGTTCTTAACATTAAAATATCTGGAGCTAGATAATCTGACTTTGAAAATCAGTTCTAATATCTAATATTTTGATTAACTGAATTTACTGGTGTGGTGATGACTAAATTAATGTAGACTAGAACAATGTCTATAACAGAGTACCCTGTAAGTGTAAGACATCATTATTACCCTGTAGCTCCTGTAACTATCTTAAAGATTCATTTTATTTGCATAAACAATGTGATATTTATATTCATATAACTATATACTATATGCTTCTATATATCAATCCAACACCAACAAGAAGTATTCAATCAACTTTCATTGGCAGTATGTGGAATTTAATTTCATCATGGTGAACTAAGAAAATATCTTAGGATTTTTTTAAAATTAACAAATTTACTTGGGATATTGTAGGAAGTTACATGGTACAACTATTTCCAGTGTTAGGCAAGATAATTACACTTTAGCTAAACATCAGACCTCACTTGTGATAATGAAAGTCTGTAACAACCAAGAGACATTTCCAAAACCTAGAGTAGAAATATGGTATTGTACTGCATATGTGATTTTTCCTATTTTTGTCTCTCATATCCACAGCAAATCAACTGATGCAGTTAAATTGGGAAAGTCAGTGAAAAGATAGTTCACTATCAACAATCATCAGAGGGCAGTTCAGTGGGTGGCATAATAGGCTAAGGCTCGGCGGGCAGTGCTGGCATCCAGTGTAGGCCCCAGTGTGTGGCCCAGCTGCTCCTCTTCTGATCCAGCTCTTTTCCTGGGAAAGCAGTGGAATATTGCCCAAGTGGTTGGGGTCCTGCACTCTTTGTGGGAAACCAAGTAAAAGCTCCTGGCTCCTGGCTTTGGATCAGCTCACTTTCTTTGTGTTCACAATTTTAAAGATTTTATTTATTTATTTACTTATTTATTTGGGAAGTAATATTACAAAGAGAGATAGGGAGAAACAGAGGATAAGATCTTCCATCCACTGGTTCACTCCCCAATGGCAGCAATGGCCAGAGCTGAGCCAAATCAACGCCTTTGCTAAGGGAAAATTGGATTCCAATGTTCAGAATAATTTTTATTTCAGTGCATTTAAAAACATTCAAATCATCACAGGTCTTGTAAATAGCTGATTTTGGATACGATTCCAAATACAGCAAAGAAATGCAGGAGAGTTAATATGGAAACAGTTGAAATCACAAGAGTCCTCATCATTTCATTCTGAGTTAACATAGTTCTTAATCCCCCCTCAGCAAACTCACTTTTCTTGCTCAATTCCATTTGGTCTTTATCTGGGTGGAATGACCAAATGTTCTATAAAATTATCATTAAGAAAAAAAGGCAAATATTTTTATTATTTTGCTCACTCATCTATGAACAACAGTACAAAGACAACAGAAAGCATGTATTGAACCTATTTGTTCTTACTGCTTTTAGAGGCACACAGAACTGAGACCGACACAAACAACCTAACTTACAGAAATCATGTTGTATGCACACCTGAAGAAAAAATACTGCGCACATTATTCCATGTCCTTTTTAGGGCACAAGTAACATCTTTGTTCCTTAAACTGTATATCAAAGGATTCAGCATGGGTATAACCAAGGTATAAAATATGGAAGCCACTTTATCAGTGTTAAAAGAATGAGTAGATTTGGGTTGCACATACATAAATATCAAAGTCCCATAGAACACGGTGACCACTGTCAGGTGAGATCCACAGGTGGAAAAAGCTTTGCGTCTGCCCTCAGCAGAGTTCATCCTGAGAATGGCTCTTAGGATCAGCAGGTAAGACCCAAGGACCACCAGCAGAGAAGAAATCAAATCAACAGCTGCTATGATCAGAATGATCAACTCTATTTCGTGTGTATTTGAGCAGAGCAAAGATAGCAAGGGGAGACTATCACAGTAAAAATGACTAACGACATTGTCACCACAGAAGGGTAAATTAAAGATCTTTATGGTGATTAGAAGAGATACAAATGTGCAGTAGAGATAGGGGATTGCCACCAGTATGTGACATACCGTTTGTGACATGGTAACTGTGTAGAGTAGAGGGTTACAGATGGCCACATAGCGGTCATAGGACATTGCCGACAAAATAAAAAGTTCAGAACCAATGAATACAAGAAAGAAGACTAGCTGTGTAGCACAAAAATAATAGGAAATTATGTTTTGCTTCACAACAAAATTGACTAACATTTTGGGTCCCACAGCTGTAGAGTAACCAAGATCTGTAATAGCCAGGTGCCTGAGAAAAAAGTACATGGGTGTTTGTAGCCTGCTGTCTGTCTTGGTGAGGATGATCATACCCAGGTTGCCCACTGCTGATATCAGATAGACGATGAGGAACAATGCAAATAATGGAGCCTTCAGCTCGGGGTGGTCTGTGATTCCCATCAGAATGAATTCCTTCACCACTGTGAGGTTGTGTTTTTCCATCCAGGTTGATCAGAAACCCTATTCCAGAGAAAGACATCATCATAATTAATAAGTTTTCTGTTTCGTTTAGTGGGAGATATTTTATGTCATAATAAATAAGATATCCCAAAACTTTCCATTTTATGATATTTGAAATCGGACTCATTTGTCACAGATAAGGGTCTCTCTCTCTCTCTCTCTCTCTCTCTCTCTCTCTCTCTGTCTCTGTCTCTCTCTCTCTCTCTCTCTCCATTTATATGGGCTACTTTTACTCACAAAATAAAATTTCCAGTACATAAAGACATTTTCTTTGTCACTTCTGAGATATAGCTGTTGTTTATCTATCATTGAGAACATTTAAACTTCTAGAATTTTACTTTTTTCCAATGTCTGCATAAAAATAGCCACCCCAAAATAACAATAATGTTACGACTGAAGAACAATGTTGAACAAATAAATAAGTGGTAGATAGAAATAGTAGATAGATATTGTGTAATTACTTACATAAACAATAATTTTAAGGGAGGAAAGAGTATAAAAGCTCAAGATACTTTATATATGAGTGATTATTATAGTATTTATAATCTTATAAGCATATTTATAAATTATACAATCTTACAAACATATTTATAAATTA
Source organism: Sylvilagus bachmani (assembly GCA_015711505.1). Taxonomy (NCBI): domain Eukaryota; kingdom Metazoa; phylum Chordata; class Mammalia; order Lagomorpha; family Leporidae; genus Sylvilagus; species Sylvilagus bachmani. Next base: position 98,213,586 of record CM027387.1, on the reverse strand, counting down.
GATGTAATAATATATCACAAAAACTGCAGTATTACCAAAAAACTCAAACCATAAATCCCCAAAATGCTTAAAGCAACTTATTTTAAACCATGGTCCTCAGTGCATTTTTTTTTTTTTTTTTTTACTATTTGTTGAGCTCTTTACTAGTGTAGGATTAATCTTAGGAATATAAAGTCAATCAAAAGTAGATCATTGTAAAAATTAGGATAGGGACTAAGAAAGGAAAAAGAAGGAAGGGTCGGAGCTGGTTGGAAGGTATTGCTGTTCCTTAATTTTGTATATGGGGTACATGAAATTTGCTTACTTTAAAATAAAAAAAATGGCCTTTTAAAAACTCTTACCCTTAGATGTAGTATAATGGAAATTTCAATACACTTGACAAATATTGGATATAAATATGTATATATATATATATATATATATAACACAGGTCACTATGATAGTTATTTTTAATTTTTATTGAGGAAAATATCAGGATATACACGTATGGAGAGATATTTTGTGGTGTATCTTAATTTATGGTATATTTAAAAAGGTTACTTTGGACAAATAATTTATCTAAAACTCATTTCCTGTCATCTTCAAAAGCAATGTGTTGTTGGCAAGGATGAGGGAAGATTAAATTATTCAGCATATTTATACCAACATGAAATAGCTCTTAAATAACAAGTGCATAGTGAGATTTGTGTTTGCTTATGAGCTTGTGACTGTGTCCTCCTGAAAAATATCTCCTTGCATACATACCTATAACATAGTCTGAATTATGAGTTCACTTTTCTGTCAGGGTATAATGATGCTTAAGTGAGAAGCAGACCAAACAGTTTGTGGTACTTGAAATTCATCCCATTCCTCAAATCACTCCCCCATCTACGACAAAATTGGGCAATCAATGGATTATTCATTTGGATTGTTTATTTTCTATTTCCATAACTGTTTCAATAACTTTTCACATAAATTATTTTCACATAAAACTGTTTTAATGTTCCTCACAGGGCTTTGTCATTACAATGGAGATACATTAGTGAAATAATGAAATGCAGTTTATCATGAAAAAAAAATTTGAAAATGAGGCAATCTGAGCAAATTTAGAAAAGGAGAAGTCACTGGACATATATTTATGAAAACTTAACTTTGAATAAAAACATTAAGCAAAAAGTTGTTTAAAACCACTTGGATATAATGAGATTGTAAATAAAATGCTCTAAATAAGAGTAATACACAAATTATGATATAGCATATAATGCAGTTAAACATATGTAATTATTTAAACATCTTGACTATCAATAATAATCTGAAGAATAAAAACAAACCAGAATAAAAGAATTATTGTTTTAAAAATTTATAATCCCAAATGCTGCTAACAAATAAAGAAAAAATTTGCTATTTACAAAGAATTGTATTGACAAGAGTCTTTGTCTCAGCTATAAATAAAAATAAAATATAATTTAAACCTACTAAATACAAAGAGGATTGTAGGTAATTTGCAGTTAAGTCAATTAAAATATCATTTATAAGATTGTAACTTCTTGTTATCCTCCCTTGACACCATGAACACATCTTTCTTATCTTAGAAATAAGGAAATGTGTACCAGCAGAAAATGATATTATGAAAAAACTCAGTAAATGCAATGCAATGCCATATAAATCTTGAATTTTGTTTTCTTTTGTAATTATGAAAGTCAAATAAAAATAATACAGTTGGCAATCATTTTATTGTCATGCAAGAAAAGATAAATAAGCTTCATCTGACAGTCCTTGGAATTCTAGAGAAAGTACAAGATTGCTTTTTCAATTTTAATGTTTCACTGAATATCAATTACCTTTAAAAAACATATACTCTTTGAGAAAATTACATGCCTTTTTGTCCGATCCCTCTGAAAATTAAAGTGCATATTAATGCTGTATTCTGACATAAACCTGTTGTCTTAAAAGTTTTATAATATGGAAATTATGCTTTTCAAAGCTGAGTATGAGGGAAAAAAACTTTATTTCAGGAAACAGGGAATTGGTAATACCTATACATCTATTTTAACATTCACTTTTTTAAAAAAAAATCATAAAAGTGAAGTAACTAAATAACCAGGTACTCAGAAGAACAATGACATGAGCAAATAAATATTAGCAGTCCTATAATCTTGACATTTAAAAATAATTCAGACTTTTTAGATGCGCTACCTTCTTCGTGTTTTGGCTTCATCTGAAGATAAAATTATTTATGTAAAATTGATAATTTATAGGCAATTCAAGATGTGTTTCAAAGATGCTCATTGGCAGCAAGCCTCTCAAAACATGTAAAAATATTTCAAAAGTTCACCTGACATGAAAAACTGAGACATCTCACTTCTTCTCAGGCTTCAGCGATTAGTGGAAAGCACAGAACTGAATGACAGACATTAGCAGTTTTCTATGATTGTGCTGACAAATTAAAGTGGAACTTCACTGCACCCCTGAAACATTGTGAATACGTAGCAGTCTATGAAACATTCTTTTTCTCCCTCTCTCTTGTGTCCACCCCGTGTTTCACACATGGCCCACTTAGAACAATTTATGGATTTTATTCACTTTTTGGAAATGTTCCCTCAGGAGATGCAGTTTGTTGATTGTCCATAAAGCATTTGAGTGCATAATAGACTGTCTAGAGACTGTGTGTTAATCGTCAAGGGCAATGCATATTTTCTAATGTGTGCACTAGGATTCTTCAGAGAAACAGAATAGGATTGATGGGCAGATTAATAGATAAGTATTATAAGGAATTGGCAAATATGATGTTTGCTGAGAAGCCAGTGATTTCCATTTTTCAAACTTTGGACCCAAATTGTAGCTGCAAGGCAAATCAGAACAACTTTATCCTTCCTCTGCCTTTTTACTAGATGCAGGACCCCTGTGGATGGGACTGATGCCCTCCATCATTGATGAGGGTCATTTGCTTTACTCATTCAACTCCAATTCTAATCTTTGGTAAAAACATGCTTGATGGAACACCCAGAAATAATTTTTGCCAGTCGTCTGATCAACATATAGCCCAGTCAAGTTGACACATCCATCCTTAAGCCATATTTAATCTCCAAATAAAGGCAATAGCAATTTTATAGCTCTATGTTATAAGAATCAGCTATATTACATGCAAATGAATAATCAATGATCTCTTCCCCAGAAGAAGAAGTATTTTACATAATGAATGTTTGCTCCAATGAATATCCTGACATACCCTCTATGATGCAAAGTTAAGGATATTTAAATATTGGTATAAAGTTAACACTTGTGTTAAGTTGTTAGGGACTAAAGAAGAAAAAGATAATGTGTGTGCTTTATAAACATACATATATATATATATACATATACATATATACATATATATATAAACATACATATATATATATTTAAAGATTTACTTATTTATTTGAAAGTCAGAGTTACACAGAGAGAGGAGAGAGAGAGAGAGAGAGAGAGAGAGAGAGAGAGGGAGAGAGAGAGGTCTTCCATCTGCTGATTCTCAGCTTTTTTCATTATATGGCACTATTAATATCTTAATTTTTAAATCATAGCCTTACATGATCAAAAGGTATGAATCTTCAAATACTTTACAAATTCTGACTATTAATCATTTATTAGTTGCATAGTTTGCAAATATTTTGTCCCAGTCTATCAGTTGCCTCTTCACTTTTCTGAGTTTTGTTTTGCAGTACAGCAACTTCTCAGCTTGATGTAATCCCATTTGTCTATTTCGGCTTTGATGCCTATGGTTGTGGCTTGTTTTCTCAGAAGGCTTTGCCTATGCCAATGTCTTATAGGGTTTCCCTAAATTTTCTCCAGTAATTTGATGGTATCAGATTAATGATCTACACCTTTGATTCATTTTGAGTGGATTTTCTTGTAAGGTGTAAGCTAGGGTCTTGTTTCACACTTCTGTGTGCAGAGATCCAGTTTTCCCAGCTTCATCTGTTGAAGGGACTGTTCTTACCCAGGGATTGATTTTAGCTCATTTTGTCAAGGATAACTTGGTTTTAGATGTGTGGATTGATTTCTGCAGCTTCTATTCTGCACCTTTTGTCTGCACATATTATTACTTTTTGCAAATAATAGGCCATTTTTATTATAAGTGCCATGAAGTATGTCTTCAGATCTGGAGTAGTGATGCCATGGAATGTCTTAAGAACTAATGTTGCAATGCCCCCAGCTTTGTTTCTGTTATTTAGGATGGTTTTAGCTATTTGGGGTCTCTTGTGTTTCCATATTAATTTTGATATTGCTTTTACTAGATCTGAGATGAGTGTTGTTTGTTTTTTATTAGGATCACATTGAATCTGTTAATTGTTTTTAATAGTATTGACATTCTGATGATATTGATTCTTCCAATCCATGAACATGGAACATTTTTCCATTTTTTGTGCCTTCTGCTCTTTCTTCCTTTATTGTTTCAATTTTCATCATAAGGATCTTAGATATTCTTGTTTAAATTTATTCCAATGTATTTGATTTTTTTGTGAATGGGTTTGATCTTAGAAGCTCTTTCTCAGCCATGGCATTGTCTATGCATACAAAGGCTATTGATTTTTTGTGTTAAATTTATATCCTGCCACTTTCTCAAACTCCAATAGTCTCTTAGTGAAGTCTTTTGTATCTATCATATTAGAATCACTTCATCTACACTAGGGATAGTTTGACTTCCTCCTTCTGAATTCATATCCTTTTGATTTCTTTTTCTTGCCTAATGGCTCTGGCTAAAACTTCTAGAACTATATTGAGTAGAAATGGTGAAAATGGGCATCCTTGTTGGTTCAGGATCTTATGGGGGAATGCTTCCAACTTTTCCCCATTCATTATGGTGCTGGCTGTGGGTTTGTCATAGATTGCCTTGATTGTTTTGAGGAATGTTCCCTCTATACACAATTTGTGTAAGGTTTTCATTATGAAAGGATGTTGTGTTTTATCAAATGCTTTTCCTGAATCTATTGAGATAATCATAAGGTTTTTGTTCTTCAGTTTATTAATTTGATGTATCAACATTTATTGATTTGCAAATGTTGCACCAGCCCTGAATACTAGGAATAAATCCTACTTTGTCCAGGTGAATGATCTTTCTGATGATTTGACGAATTTGATTGGCTAGTATCTTGTTGAGCATTTTTGCATTTATATTCATCAGAGACATTGTATCTTTTTCTGGTTTAGGAATTAAGGTGATATAGGTTTCATAATAGGAGTTGGGAGGATTCCCTCCCTTTCCATTGTTTTGAATAGCTTGAGTAGAATTAGAGTTAGCACTTCTTTAAATGTCTGGCAGAATTCAGCATCAAAGCCATCTGGTCTTGGTACTTCCTTGGGAGAGGTTTTATCATGGATTCAGTCTGGGAATTTTTAATTGGTCTATTTAGGTTTTCTTTCTCTTCATGGCTCAATTTTGTAAGATTTATGTGTCCAGGAATCTATCCATTTCTTCCAGCTTTTCCAACTTGTTGGCATACAGTTTTTGTAGTAATCTCTGGTGATTCCTTTTATTTCTGTGGTAGCTGTTGTTACATTTCCTTTTATCTCATTTTATTGATTTAGGTCTCTCCTTTATATTTTTGTTTAGTTGGACCAATGATGTATCAATTTTAGTTATTCAAAAAAACCATGTCTTCATTTTGCTGATCTTTTCTATTGCTTTTTTGTTTCAATTTTGTTTCTTTTTTCTCTAATTTTAATTATATCTTTCATCCTACTAATTTTGGGTTGGTTTGTCGTTGCTTTTAAAGGTCCTTGAGATACATTGATAGCTTATGTATTTGGTGTCTTTCCAAGATAACACCAACTGCTACAAACTTCCCTCTTAACACAGCTTTTGCTGCATCCCATGAGAGTTTTTTGTTGTTGTTGTTGTTGTTTTGACAGGAAGAGTGGACAGAGAGAGAGAGAAGACAGAGAGTAAGGTCTTCCTTTTCCATTGGTTCACCCTCCAGTGGCCACTACGTCTGGTGCGCTGCGGCCAGGGCACAGCGCTGATCCAAAGCCAGAAGCCAGGTGCTTCTCCTGGTCTCCCATGCAGGTGCAGGACCCAAGGACTTGGGCCGTCCTCCACTGTACTCCCTGGCCACAGCAGAGAGCTGGTCAGGCAGAGAAGTGATGGGACAGAATCCGGTGCCCTGACCGGGACTAGAACCCGGTGTGCCGGCAACGCAGGCAGAGGATTAGCCTATTGAGCCGTGGTGCCGGCAGTCCCATGAGTTTTGGTACGTTGTATTGTCATCTTTCATTTCCAAAAACTGTTATATTTCAGTTTTGATATCTTCTATGACATATTGCTCATTCAAGAGCATGATATTCAGTCTTCATGTGTTTTCATAACTTCTAGAGATTCTTAAGTTGTTGAATTCCAGATTCATTTGATTGTGATAAGTGAAAATGCATGGTATCTTTTCAATTTTTTTTTTTTAATTTGGTGAGACTTGCTTTACGGCCAGAATTTGGTCTACCCTAGAAAAAGATCCATGCACCAATGACAAGAATGTGCATCCTGCAACTGTGGGATGGAAAGTTCTGTAGGTATCAGTTAGGTCCATTTGGTCCATACTGTCTATTAGCTCTGTTGTTTCCTTATTGATTTTCTACCTTATTTATCTTTCCATTGATGAAAGTGGGGTGTTGTATTGGAGTTTATGTCTTCCTTTAGAATCACTGACATTTTTTTAAATAGCCAGGCATCCTGTAACTGGGTGCATTACATTTATTGTAGACACATCTTCCTGATGAATCGATCCCTTAATCATTATATAGTAACCTTCTCTGTCTCATTTAACAGTTTTTGTGTTGAAATCTATTATGTCTGAATTAGGATGGTTAGACCAAGTCTTTTTTTTTTCTTTCCATTAGCATGGACTATCTTTTTCCAAACTTCCACTTTCAGTCTGCATGCATCTTGTTTGTTGAGATGTACTACTTGTAGGCAGCAAATAGATTATTCTTGATTTTTAATGCATTCAGTCAGTTGTTTCTCTTTACTGGAGAATTAAATCCATTTACTTTTAAGATTATTATTGATAAGCAATGACTTGATCCAGCCATTTTTCTATACATATTCCTATGGTTTATTTTGGGTTTCCTTTGTACTTTTACTGGGAGAATTTCTGCTTTCACATTCTTCCATAATGATGACTATCTTTCTGTGTTTTGTGTATAGCACATCCTTAAGCATCTTTTAGACTGGATGAGTGGTGAGAAATTCTTTTAATTTCTGTTTTTAGAGAAGGTTTTTTTTTTTTTCACCTTCATTCATAAATGAAAGCTTTGCAGGGTAAAGTAGTTTTCGTTGACAGTTTTTTTTTTTTTCCTCTTAATTGGACTATGTCTCTCTGTTCTCTCCTAGTGTGTAGGATTGCTGATGAGAAGTCAGCTATGAGTCTAATTGGAGATCCTTTGTAAGGTAATGCTATGTTTTCCACCCCACCACTTTTCAAGATAGCTTTTCTTTTCTATTATCTTTATTTTAAAATTGTAATGAGGGACCTGCACTGTGGCACAGAGGGTTAAAGTCCTGGCCTGAAGCCCTGGCATCCCGTAAGGGTGTTGGTTCTAGTCCCAGCTGCTCCTCTTCCAATTCAGCCTCTTTGCTATGGCATGGGAGAGCAGTAGAATATGGACCAAGTGTTTGGGCCCCTGTACCCACATGGGAGACCTGGAAGAAGCTCCTGGTTCCTGGCTTTGGATCGGCACACAGCTCAGGCCATTGTGGCGAACTGGGGAGTGAACCAGCAGATGGAACCTCTTTCTCTGCTTCTACCTCTCTCTGTAACTCTTTCAAATAGATAAAATAAATCTTTTACAAAAAGAAATATATTTTAAAATTGTAATGAAAATTTATTGTATGATCCTCAGTGAATCTGCATTATTTTCCATGAGGACAGGCCCTCTACTCTTGATATGCTAGTTTTCCATTTATTTACAAAAAATACATCACAAGGTATTACTTATTTTCTCCATTATTTTCCTTGGCAAACATAACTGTCCATCAAAATAAAGCTTTGAAATTATAACAGCTCTTCCAGTTCTGTTAAAATAACATGTTTTATATCTTATTAAAATGCAATAAGAATTAGAAATTATTTTAAATCATGAAAATACCATTCACCTTCAAATTTTTCCCTTTCAAAGACAAAGATTGTGTTATTTGCTAATTTCTATATATATTTCCTCATTCTGGGGTATCTCTTCCGATTCCAGGGGTCAAGCCTTCATTAAGACTGTCATTAACAAAGAATATACTTCCTACTCACCGTGGTGTAATTACTTGATTAACTGGCAGGTACAACCTTCATGATTTTTATTCCTTTTTTTTTTTTTTTTTTTTTGACAAGCACAGTGGAAAGTGAGAGAGAGAGAGAGATCGAGAGAAAGGTCTTCCTTTTCTGTTGGTTCACCCCCCAAGTGGCCGCTATGGCTGGTGCAGCATGCTGATCCGAAGCCAGGAGGCAGGTGCTTCTCCTGATCTCCCATGCAGGTGCAGGACCCAAGGACTTGGGCCATCCTCCACTGCACTCCCAAGCCACAGCAGAGAGCTGGACTGGAAGAGGAGCAACCGGGACAGAATCTGCTGCCCTGACCAGGACTAGAACCTGGGGTGCTGGTGCCACAGGCGGAGTATTAGCCTATTGAGCTGCGGCACCAGCCGATTTTTATTCCTTAATACATGTAATCTGAGCTACTTGTTAGAAATTTTTTATATGCTTTTTACTCATTTTAATGTATTCCATAATCATGTCCATATTGCTTTGTCAGTCAGGGCATCTATCCTATAAGGCATGTTATGAAGATCGAATTTCATCTCTACCCCTCTGCATCCTCACTCATACTGATTCTTATAGGATGAAACTTCATGTGTGAGAGTGATAGCTGTCTCTTACCTGCAAAATGACGCAGTGGAGTAGTTGACAGCAGGCAATCAGAAACTGTAAATGAACATAGTGTCAAATTGAGCTAAAAAGATTCAATTCAGAGTATTAATTATTAATTAATTAAAATTATAAACATTTGCTTTAAAATATCTAATTAATTTTTGAACTATACATAGTAATGGAGTACCATATCATGTCTTTTTTTTAAAGATTTATTTATTTATTTATTTTTTATTTTTGACAGGCAGAGTGGACAGTGAGAGAGAGAAACAGAGAGAAAGGTCTTCCTTTGCCGTTGGTTCACCCTCCAATGGCTGCTGCGGCCGGCGTGCTGCGACCGGCGCACGGCGCTCATCCGATGGCAGGAGTCAGGTGACAGGTGCTTTTCCTGGTCTCCCATGGGGTGCAGGGCCCAAGCACCTGGGCCATCCTCCACTGCACTCCCGGGCCACAGCAGAGAGCTGGCCTGGAAGAGGGGCAACCAGGACAGAATCCGGTGCCCCAACCGCTACTAGAACCCGGTGTGCCGGCGCTGCAAGGCGGAGGATTAGCCTGTTGAGCCACGGCGCCGGCCAAAAGATTTATTTATTTATTTGAAAGTC
>CM027387.1:98158687-98204014 GCA_015711505.1 Sylvilagus bachmani | reverse complement strand
TTTTTCATTTAGAGATTTATTTTTTGCAAGTACAGGATTATTAAGTGATGGTGAATGATAGTCCAGCAAAATAAAAGGAGCTGTATCTACAAATAATGCATTTATTTTGCTACCAATCTATTGGCTTTCCCCCTCCCACAACAATAAAATTGACATAGCTTTTATTTTAATAAATGGGTGAAGTAAATGTTATAGGGAAGATAAGTCCTCTGAGAAACAAATAACGAGCTTCCTTTACTGTTTCCAATATGCTTGCTTTATAGAAGAGAAAAGGCAGAAAACAACTACTGGAGAAGTGTCAAACACAGTATTGGGTCTTTAAAAAGTTCTTGGAAAAATGAATGTTATGAAAAAATCTATATGTGAATTTAATTTTTTGCACCAGAATCTGCTTATCTTTGGCATTCTTCTATCAATTCTTTTTTTTAAAGACTTTTATTTATTTATTTGAAAGGCAGAATTACAGAGAGGCAGTGGCAGAGAGAGAGAGAGAAAGGTCTTCATCTATCTACTGGTTCACTCCCCAAATGACCACAGCCACTGGAGCTGGGTTGATCCAAAACTAAAACCCAGAGCTGCTTCTGGGTCTTCCATGTCAGTGGCCCAAGGACTTGGGCCATCTTCAACTGCTTTCCCAGGCCATAGTAGAGAGCTGAATTGGAAGAGGAGCAGCTGGGACTAGAACTGGTGCCCATATTGGATGCCAGTGCTTCAGGCCAGGGCATTAACCTGCTGTGCCATAGCGCCGGTCCCTGTATTGGGTCTTTAAAAAGTTCTTGGAAAACTTCATGATAAGAAAAAAATCTATATGTGAATTTAATTTTTTGCTCCAGATTCAACTTATCTTTGGCATTCATTTGTCTACCAGTTCTTTTTTTTAAAGATTATTTATTTATTTATTTGAAAGGCAGAATTACAGAAAGGCAGTGACACAGAGAGAGAGAAAGGTCTTCCATCTATCTTCTGGTTCACTCCCCAAATGGCTGCAACCACTGGAGCTGAGCTGATCCAAAATCAAGAACCCAGAGCTTCTTCTGGGTCTTCCAAGTGAGTGGTTCAAGGACTGGGGCCATCTTCTACTGCTTTCCCAGGCCATAGTAGACAGATGGATCAGAAGCAGTGTAGCCAGGACTCAAACTAGCACTCATATGAGAGGCTGGCACTGCTGGCACTAAAACCACATCGAAACATGGCATAGTTATCATAGGGAGATGGTCAAAGTGAAAATAACTGATAAGGTTAAACACAAAGTCAAAGAAAAATTTAAATGCCTTTTATTAATGAAATCACTCAATTCCTTAAAGAATGACAGAAATGTACAGCAGACAGTAAAGTGTTGTACCAGAACACAATGCATGGTGACCATGTACAGAAGATCATTTCAGTTGTCTCAACTTCTGAATAGTGACTCCTGAATAGTGACCTCCCTCAATGCTGCTCGCCCTAGCTTTCCATGTCTCAGGTAATCATATTTTAAGTTCAGGTAGGTACACTTTTTTTTTTTTTTTTTTTTTTAAGCTTCGAGATAAGAGATAGCACATGTGGTATTTGTCTTTCTGGGTCTGGCTTCTTTTCCATCTCAGGGGAAAAAAAAACTACAAATAATGTGATTTTATTCTTTATTCTTACAGTAAATAAGATATATGGATATATACTACACTTCTTTATCCATGGCCACTGAGATTGTACTGGGAGCTTAAATTTCTTGCCTGCTAATTCCATCATCACTATAATTTCAGGGTGTATTTTAATTGTCTACTGCACAGAGACATACTGGTGCTTTCTCATAAGTGGAGAATGGACGCATTAATGTTGAACATTATTAATTTTTAAAATTTTTGAATGCTATGTTTTGTTTTGATTTTTATCCTAACATAGTGTTTAAATGTTTTGAACAAGGATCAGTTGGTCTTTTTTTTTAATTTTTTAAATTTTTTTAAAATTTTTTGACAGGCAGAGTGGACAGTGAGAGAGAGAGACAGACAGAAAGGTCTTCCTTTGCCGTTGGTTCACCCTCCAATGGCTGCCGCAGATGGCGCAATGCGGCCGGTGCACCGCGCTCATCTGATGGCAGGAGCCAGGTGCTAGGTGCTTTTTCCTGGTCTCCCATGGGGTGCAGGGCCCAAGCACCTGGGCCATCCTCCACTGCACTCCGGGACCACAGCAGAGGGCTGGCCTGGAAGAGGGGCAACCAGGACAGAATCCGGTGCCCTGACCGGGACTAGAACCCGGTATGCCGGCGCCGCAAGGCAGAGGATTAGCCTGTTGAGCCATGGTGCCGGCTGGATCAGTTGGTCTTATTTAAGGTTTGTTTTACAACTCCCAAAGGGACCTAGAGTAGCTTTTACCTTTGAAGTCTTTATTGGATACACAGGTGTTGAACAAGGATTCTACATTATGGTTATTTAGAACTTGAAAATCTTCTTGCCCCATAAGTTCTCTAGGAATTGTCAGTCTGAAAACTTCTTCATCATTCCTTTTACAGCCTTGTGAATATTCACCGTAGACTGTCTCTCTTCAGAGTTCAACATGTTTTTGAAGCAAAAGATGACCAATGGTTAAAAAAATAGATAGATACAATGTATAGGAAATAAACAGCAATATGCCAGAAATATCTTCTCCATTATTTGTAATTGATTTACATAAACATGGATTAAACTCTTCAAATAAGAGATTCGCAAACAGAATACAAACACTTATGATCCAAATATGTACTGTCTGCAAGATAATTACTTTGTTCACACTTATTTTAGCTTTAGAAAATACAGTTAAAATAAAATTGAGATGAGTACTATATGAAAATATACCAAATAATATAGGAAACTCAAAACAGAGTTTGATGATGTAGAGTTTAATATGTTTCCCATTGGAAGAATGTAAGATTCTTAGAAAGCATGAAAGGAACTGTTGTATGTGATGTAAAAAATGTTGTGTCAGACATTTCATTGAAATGTAAAATATAAAATTTATCTTGATAAATACAAGGGAAAAATCAATTTTTCTGTCTGTTACAAAGAAGTCATTGTGTAGATTTAATCACTGTAGCTCTTAGAAGTAATGTCAAGGGATAGTGTCTTTTTCATGACACTTGTCTATGTTATGTTTATTAAAACTGTATTTCATTTTAAACATTAAATCGAAAACTGACATTGATTCTTAAAGATCCTATGGAAGGCGTTTTCCACTTCTTTGTTCCGTAAGCTATAAATCAGAGGGTTTAGCATGGGAATCACTAACGTATAAAACACAGAAGCCATTTTATCAGTTTCAAAGGAGTGAGTGGATTTGGGCTGCACATACATAAAGAGAAGAGACCCGTAGAACACCACCACCACTGTCAGATGGGAGCCACAGGTGGAGAAAGCCTTTTTCCTGCCCTCTGCAGAGTGCATTCGACATATGGCTAACAGAATCAGTGTATAAGACAGTAGAACCACCAGGAGGGAGGAGATCAAGTTAAATGCTGAAAAGAATATGATTATCAATTCTATTTCTTCAGCATTAGAGCACAGCATAAGTAACACAGGAACATCATCACAGTAGAAATGACTGATAACATTAGAGCCACAGAAGGTCAATGTAAAAATCTTAATTGTAATCATCAGAGCCTGAAATGTACTGTAGAGGTATGGGATGCCCACCAGCATGTGACAAAGCCTTGGAGACATGATAACATTGTAGAGCAGAGGGTTACAAATGGCCACGTAGCGGTCATAGGCCATGGCTGATAAGATGAAAAGTTCACTAATAATGAACATGATGAAGAAAGCCATCTGTGTAGCACATCCGTAATAGGAAATGGTATTGCTGCCCACAACAAAATTCACCAGCATTTTAGGATAAATAACAGTAGAATCACCAAGATCAATGAAAGCCAGGTGTCTGATAAAAAAATACATTGGAGTGTGTAGGTGAGAGTCCAGCTTGGTAAGAACGATCATGCCCAGGTTGCCCAGAACAGTGATTGTGTAGATGAGAAGAAGAATACCAAAGACGGGAAGCTGCAGCTCAGGCAGCCTCGTAACTCCCAGAAAAATGAACTCAGTCGGCATTGTGAGATTCTGTTGGCCCATAAGTTCAATTGTTCCTTCTGTGGAGAAATAGAGGCATTGTTATAAACTTTTGTCCACTGTCATGTCCAGATGATAATATTTATAGACAGAGTAGAAAGTTGTTCTAATAGAATATAGAGTAATGATTTCAACATCTGATTCTGAAAGTAAACTATTAGAATCTTCCACTTCCTCCAAAGAATTGGTAAGAAATTCTTTGCAGAGTTTAATATAGAGCTAATGTAGTGATTAAAAACAAAGATATATAAATACAGAAATATTACACTTCCTTTCATTTATAAATAATATCATAGTTTTTCTTAGTACACTCCATTTTCCCCAATAATTCCTGATATTCTTAGAAGTAGAGATATTAACTGGGATAAACAGTGAGAGGAGGTACAAGTACTTAGGCCCCTTTCACCCAAAGTGGGGACCTGGAAGAAGGTCCTGGGTCCTGGCTTTGGCCTGGCCTGGTCCTGGCCATTGTGGCCACCTGGAGAATGATTTTGAAATAAATAAATAAATACATCTTTTGAAAATGTGGAGATAATATGAAGCTAACAAAGCTAAACTGTGAGCTCTCATTTGTGCTTTCAAGGCTGTAGGCAAGGTTTTAGCAATGGACTCAGGAAGAGGTACATATTTGTCAAGAACTGCAAAAGCAAGATACATAAATCACAACCAATGAAGCCCACTTCTCTTTCTATTCTGAATTCCATTCCATCATGTATTAACTGATATCATGGCACATTAACTGTTTACAGGCACTTATAGGGTCAAGCTAGTAGAATCTAGTTAACAATACTCATTTCATATTTGGTGGATATATTTTTATGGTTCAAAATTAATGTCAATTATCATTTAATAATGCTGTCTATTCTAGTGTAGGCATAGCAGTAAAAACACTAGTACACAGTATGCAGAGATGTGTCTGGGGTTTCATTAATGAAATTATTGTATTTTGACTTATTTTGCTTTGTGGCTGAAAATTTAAATTATTTATTCTAAATATTATTCTAAATATTCACATTTATTTAACAAGCTACCTGTACAATAGAATTTTATTTTTTAAAGAAAAAATCTTCAGATTTGTATAACTTGTACAACACAAAAAGTTTGGATATTTTGCTGCTAAAATACATTGTTTATATTGATATACATGGGTTTGAATATTTCATTTTTCATGTATTTCCTCTTATATAACACACAAAGATGACAGGGTCTATAAGGCATTTAAATGCTTACTACTGTAATCTTACATCAGATATTAATAACTGGCTGTTTTTTTCAATTTCACAACAGAGTAATATAGTTTTAGAAATATTTCAATGGTAAGTCTCTCCCTCATTTTACTAAATTCTCATGAGAAGTCAGAAAAATAAATTGGAGATTCTCTGATTAAAGACAATGTGTTTCCTTTAGCCTATTGATTGCCCTTCCTCATCACTTTCAGTGTCTCCTTAATGAAAACCTGGAACAGTGTAAGTACGGTTTTCCATAGGAGGAGTAATTGTTTATCACAATATTCAGACATACAAAATGCCAGATAGATTAACAATTTATTGAAATGTCAGCTTTTGCCCGTATCACTAACAAGCAGTATTTCTGGGAACCTATTACAGGATTCTTACTGCAACTTTGAGCATGTGGAAGCCTGGAGCCACCTGTGGATGCCACCTGTGGGATTCTAAGATCTGATCACCATCATGTGTAGGTTTTGCTACTCTGATCCAGGTAGTAGAGAAAGGGGAGAAAGGAAAAACTTGAGATTAATGAGTCACTCAATTCTTCCTCCTGGGTGAAGTTGCCTCCTGTTTCTCCGCTGAATCCCAGTCTGTCTTTCAAGCCATTTCTGCATGACAGAAGCATAAATATTTTCATTTTTGAAAATTTGTGTTGCGTTTATAGGGCCACCACAGGGCTTTACACTGGAGCTGGATTGGAATATGCAAAGAGTTCTAGAATTCCAATGCCAGTCTTACCACTTTGATACATTCAAATTTTTCCACGAATTGCTCTAGTTTTTAAGTTTGTCTCTATTTTTAGTATTGGTCATTATTTCTGGATTCCTTTATCCTATATAGACTATGTGTGCAGAAAGTGAAATTTCTGGTATACTGGAGATCTAAGTGAATAAATATCTCTACTTAGGGATAACCCATCGAATGTGTTTGAAAAATATACAATGCACTGATTGAATCTCAATCCTTAGACATGCTTATAGTACTTAGGAATTAGTTTGAGTTCAAGAGAGTCTCCATGTCTTCCAAACGCCTGAAAGATGATTGAATTTATTGATATATACTGGGTGTTACTAATTCCAGTATAAGAAAATACCCAGAAGTAAGAAACCATGAAGGAAATACAATAAAACAAGTGACTAAAAAAACCTGTTTATGCATGTTGTATTGTTAAATAAATATTACCTGTAGTTTATAAAATAAAATCATAGAAATGTCTTCAATACTTTTTAAAAAATAATATTTCTGTATTTTGTACTAAAGTGGCCTTTTTGTGTACATAAAACATCAATATTATTCATCATTTATCTGAAAACCAAATAAAATTTGGCATCTTGCATTATATCTGGAAGTCCTCATCTCATTAAATTCCAAAAGGTAAAAAAAAGTCAGTGATGGATTTTCAGGTTTCTAACTTTTTTTACACTCACAGTATTTAAATGTCACATTCAACACTCATAAATCAAATAAGTCCAGGAAACCTGCTGCATTTTCAGAATTTTATGCCCTCGAATAAAACATTAATCTAAGAAACCAGTTAGCAAAGGAGTATTGGTACTGGTAGGAATCCCTGGTATTGAGCATATGAGTATCAGGAGTAACTACCCAGATGATCATCTTGTCCACTCACCTTTAATGAAGAATCAGATTCTCCTTTGAAATTACCCTCACATTGTTTTGAAAAGGAGGAATTTATTGTTTTGCTCTTTCTTTGGGAAATTCCCTGATTACCTAACATCTAATTCATTGTTATTATGCCTAAATCATGTGAGAGACGTTTCAAAAATTCCCTGGTGACACTGCTTATCCCTCAAGGACAAAATGAAAGAGATAACTCAACAAACAGGAAAAACAAACCAAAAAACAGTAGAAGATGGCCTCAGTGCTTGGATCCTTGCACCCACATGGGAGACCTGGAAGAAGCTCCTGGGCCTGGCCTTTAGATCGGCCCAGCTCTGGCCATTGCGGACTTTTGGGGAGTGAACCAAAGGATGGAAAACCTCTTTCTCTCTCCTCTTCTGCCTCTTCCTTTGCCTTTCGAATAAATCTTAAAAAAATTAGTGACAATATCATTGTCACATAGCATTTTTCATTGGACTTATTAGTCAAATTAAAACATATAGTAGGCACAAAATTAAAAATACATCATTTATCTCATATATGTGAGATAGTTATTTCTATTCTGTTATTGACAGGACAAGAAATTGAGGTAAACTATTCAGTTTACCTAAAGGCATGTAAACAATAGCTACGAAATTTGAAATTAAATCTTAATTTCTAAATGACTATGCCTACCTTGTCCTTTCATTTGTTAAATGCTTATCAATTATTATAAAGCAACTTGTTAAGACAATGTCTACCAATCTGTAATATGTCTTGAACTCAGAGCTTGTCATTGTTGGATAATGATCAGTAAATCTTATTAGGAATAAGATTTGTTTTATTTATTGAAAGAGAGAGAGAGAGATTGATTCTCCATCAACAGCTTCTGGAGTCACGTTTAAAATGGCCACGACCGCCAGGGCTGGGCCAGGCTGAAGCCAGGAAAGACGAGCATCTTCCATGTCTCCCATGTGGCTGCAGGTTCTTAAGCACTTAAGCCATCCTCTGCTGCTTTCCTGGGAGCATCAGTAGGGAGGTGGATCAGAAGTGAAGTGACTGGAACACAAACCAGCACCCATATGGGATGCTGGTGCTGTAGCTGGTGGCTTAAATTGCTACAATACAGCCCTGACCCTGGGAATGAGATCTATTGAAAGATGTGCTTTGTCTCCTGAAACACTTTTTTCTTTTTCTTTTTTTGGGGGTGGGGGGCTATATTTCTTTGTTTAAAAGAGTTACACATGCACACACACACATACACACACACACACACACACACATATATCTTCCACCCTCTGGTTCATTCCCTAGATGGATATAATGGCCAGGATGTACAAGGTTGAAACCAAGAGCCAGGAGTTTCTTCCATGTCTCCCATGTGAGTGGCAGGGCCCCAAACACTTGGGTCATCTTCAGTTGTATTTTCCAGGCCATTAGCAGGACAATGGATCAGAAGTCGAGCAGCCAGGACACGAACTGGTGCCCACATAGTATGCTGGTGCTGTAGGAGACAGCCTTATCTGCTGTGTCACAATTCTGGGCCCTACTGAAACACTTTCTATTCATCATTCTTTTTTTTCATTTGAATATTCCAAAAATGGAGACAGTGAGGCATGGAACTTAACTAAATTATGAGTCTTGAAAAATACTATTTCATGCTTATGTAAAAATACAGGATAAAAGAAAGTTTCTTCATGCTTTTAACTACCCACACCCCACTTATATCTATCATAAGGAAATGTTTCTCAGATCATAACACTTAAAAATCCTCCATACCAAGCCAACTGTTGCTCTGCTTTGTATGCTTAGACTTATTAACTATTTTTGAAGTTGAGCTCTCATACATAAGCGAAAACATGCAGTATTTATCTTCCTGTGTCTGACTTATTTCACTCAATATGATGCCCTCCAGTTGCTATCATTTTGATGCAAATGATACAATTGCATTCATTTTTATGGCTGAATAATATACTGATGATGGACATTGTGTTTGATTCCATATTTTGGCTATTGTGAATACTGCTGCTGTAAACATGGTGGAGCTGGTGTCTCTGCTGTGATGTGTTCACGTCTTTGGGGCATGTACCCAGTAGTGGGATTGCTGAATCATGGCAAATCTATTTATAGTTTTTATAAGAAATTTCTACACTTTTTTTCTGTAGTGGCTGCACTATCTTACATTCCCACCAAAAGAATTTGGGTTCTCCTCTCTCCACATACTTGACAGCATTTATTACTCTGTTTTTATATAATAGCCATTTTGATAGGGGTGAGGTGATATCTCATTTTGTTTTTGATTTGCATTTCCCTGATGGCTAGAGATGTTGAACATTTTTTCATGTATCTGTTAGCCATTTGCATTTCTTCTTTTTTTTAATTTAATTTTACTTATTTGAAAGAGTTACAGAGAGAGAGATAGAGATAGAGAGAGAGGTCTTCCATCTGCTGGTTCACACCCCAAATGGCCGCAAGGACAAGAGCTGCGGTGATCCGAAGCCAGGAGATAGAAGCTTCCTCTGGGTCTCCCATGCGGCTGCAAGGGCCCAAGGTCTTGGGCCATCTTCTACTGCTATTCCAGGCCACAGCAGGGAGCTGCATTAAAAGACGAGCAGCCGGGACTAGAACCAGCGCCTATATGGGATGCTGGCATCCAGGCCAGGGCTTTAACCTACTATGCCATTGAGCTGGCCTTTCATTTCTTCTTTTGAAAATTGTTTATTGAGATTCTTTGCCAAATTATTAACTAATTGGTAGTTTTTTGTTATTGAGATTTTTGAATTGTTAATATATTCTAGATATTAATAGTTTGTTATATATGTAGCTTCAAATATTTTCCAATTTTTTGGCTCTGTCCTCACTCCTTGTTTCCTTTGACATGTTGAAGATTGTAAGTTTGATATAATCCTGTTTTTCTGGTTTTACTTTTGGTTTTCACACTTTCGGGGGTCTTATTAGAAGTCACCACCTATACTAATATCTTGAAGTGTTTCCTCTATATTTTTTAAAAAGACTTATTCATGCATTTGAAAGTCAGGGTCAGAGAGAGAGAGAGAGAGAGGAGAGGGAGAGAGGAGAGGGAGAGACAGAGAAAGAGAGATCTTCCATCCACTGGTTCACTACCCAAATGACCACAATGACCAGGGCAGGGCCATGTTGAAGATGGAAGCCAAGAGCCTCCTCCAAGTTTCCCAGGTGGGTACAGGTGCCCAAGGACTTGGGCCTTCTTCCCCTATCTTCCCAGGCACACCAGTAGAGAGTAGGACTGGACGTGGAACACCTAGAACCTGAACCAGAGCCCATATGGGATGCTGGCATCAAATGTGGCAGCTGTACCTGCTATACCACAGAGCTGGCCCCCTTCTACATTTTCCTCAAGAAGTCACATAGTCTCTTAAACACAGGTCTTTGGTCCACCATGAGATGATTTTTGTATATGGTGAGAGATAGGTGTCTAATATCATATACACCCAGTTTTGCCATTGCCATCTGTTGAAGAGGTTATCCTTTCTCCAATAAATTGTCTAGGTACTTTTGTCAAAAATCAGTTGGCTGTTATTAGTGAAATGGTGCTGTCTTATCTGAGGCACCATTCTCAAATCCTGGATGCCATCTTAGGCTCTGGCCCAGCCACCACATGGTACACTAATTTAGTCTCTCCAGGTCTCTCTCTAACCTGGCTTACTAGGAGTCAGCAGCAACTCCACCCTACTCTAACAGGATTCCCATTCCCTCATCCCTGCAAAGATATAACAAGGCCTGCCTTTCAACACAGGCCCTCTTTTCGCTCCTTCTCTATCCCTCTCTCCAGTCATGCCCCTCCCTCCCCTATCCAGCAATAAACCATTTTCCCTTACTCCAGTGTTTGGTGTATTTTGTGGTGGCCTTTCATTGACGATGTGACTTGGATCCATGCTGTGCCATAGACCTAAATCTCCCCTCGGGGATCTAAGCAGGTTTGGGATCCTGGATCTTTGCCAACCACAACCTCACACCCAGACCTCCTTCTTCAGGGAATGCTCCTTGATCTCCATCCATGCACCGGTCCTTCAAAACCCTGAGGTAAGAGGCTAGACAGAGGACCCTCTCATTGCAACTTTTTATGGGCTGTGAGTCTACACGACTTTGCCCTGAAATCCTGGTACCAGGCACCACAACTCCTATGGCCTTGGGCCATTTTATGGACAACAGCAGGTGTGGGTGATAATTCAATCCCCTCTTTTCTTTCTACAGGCTTCATGCCCCAGACTCCAGTGACTATGAGTGATGACCCCACTCTCTGCTCCCATACTCTCCCCATCAGATGGCCATGATGTTGGGGATGCCTGTTATCCACCATTTCAACTCTACGGGTCACTATGGGAGCTTCCTCATCCCCCTTTCCATCTGATTCTCCTCTCTGTTGTCTCCTGAGTAATCTTGTCCCTCTTGTCCTTCTCAAATTGGCTCCAGATCTCAAATGTCATCGCCTCATCTTTCTTTGTAACCAGCATGGCCCATGTATGATCTTGACAATCAATCCAAATGGCCGCTTAACAGCATGTTTGACCTTGACATTATTCAAGATCTTTAACACTTCTGTGAGCGTTCAGGAGAGTGGACAGAAAGCCCCTTTGTTCAAGCTTTCTCCTATCTCCAGTCTAAACCTTCTCTTCGTACCTCCTGTTCTCCAGCTCAGGTCTTTTGGCCTCCAATGTTGCCACCAGAGATCCAGAGCCTTAGCTGAAACCCCTTTCTTCAAACTTTGATCCAGCAAATGATCCTCCACCTTACCGCTCCAGCCCACAGGCACTGGCTCAGCCACTTCCTGCTCAGGCCAGGCACCATCATCCCTCACTTGAGCATCTCAAAGCCCACATGTTTTGTGCTTTCTTTTTTTTTTTTTTTTTTTTCTCATTTGCAAGGGAAATGACAGAGAAAGAGTGAGACAGACTAGGAGAAGGATATCTGCCATGTAGTGATTCACTTCACAAATGGGTGAAATGGCTAAGGCTCGGCCAGGATGAAGTTTGAAGGCACATTAGCAGAGAACTGGATCAGAAATAGAGCAATTGAGATTTGAACAGGGCCTTCACAAATGGTGGCTTAACCAACTGCACCACAACACTGGCTTATTCCCTGTCGTTGTAAACTGGTATCAGTGAAGCAGAAAAATGACCAAAGAGAGAACACACAGCGCTTGTGAAGTGTGAAATCTGGCACTATGCCAGTTAACACTGATAGCCGGTTATAACCTTGATTAATTCTATCAAAGTACTCTCTCCTAGCCTCTATTTTATACCTGAAAAACTGAAATTTTAGAGCATGTCTCAAAAGCTGTTGTGATGGCTAAAATAATTAAGATATGGAGAATGCCTCTTACATTCAGTAAATGTGAGGATTTATTATTGCCTGCTAATTCCAATGATGAGCTTCAGGATTCATTCTAACTTCATCAACAATTTAGTAACACACATGATAATATACTCTGAACTTTATGGGTTCATTTTAATGAAACATTTTCATTCAACATTCAGTGTTTACACAGGAAATTGTGTTTCATAATGGCTAAGAAAATATACAACTCTTACAGTCTTAATAAAATTTTAAGGCTATCAAATGTAATAAAATTAACTAGAATCACATGAGATAATATGAGGAGTTGTATGAAGCATCTTTGTCCAAAAGGCAGAACAACTATACTTGTTTACATATGAGACTTCACTTATGCCGGAAAGAGGACAAAAGAGGATTAATGCATTTTTCTTCTCGTAAGATGAACCATTGATTTATACAAATAATAAAAAGTCAATAAAATACAATATATCATTAAATCAAAGAAAATTATAAAATTATATAAGTTATATAAATTTTATAAGCCTAATTAGTTCATAATAAAATGATCCTCTTATCCAAAAATATAAAATAACTTATGGCTTTTAAATAAGTGTAAATTTTTGTGATAAATAATAAAACACCAATTAATGAAAACAAATGAGTGGTTGCAAAGCAAGAACAACAATTGGGGGACAGACAAAAGTGGGAATTTAAAATATTTATCATAATTTATATATCCATTGATGTCAACAAAATGGGAACATTAAGAAAAAAACAGATAGGAACTATAACCTATGATTTCCAGATTACAAAGCATATTAGTTTAGCAGACTTTCATGTGATAAATAAAGGTGTTATGTGGAAATAATGTAATACTGAGTTGGGAGTAGTTTTATTTTGACATTCATATGAGTGACTTATTCATATCATCCAAGGACCCATAAATAACTATTATAGAGTGCAATTCAAGTAAACATCAGCCAAAAGGATGAAGGACAAAACCAAAAAATGCTTATTTCCTTACAAAAATAGACACAGGAACTGAAAAGTTTATTCTGATGGGTGAAAACCATCTAGAATTCTTGCCACTGCCTTCTGCGGCTAGTACTTTTCTCAGCCCTCAATCATTGTATTCGCTTTCCTTACCTGTGGCTTTTAGCCTGTAGCCATCTAGACTATTCTGTTGTACTATCATTTTTTCTTCTTATGCACATAATAGGTATATTCCTCTGAACGAAGACAATGGCTTTTACTCTTTTTTTAAATTAACATATTATGGCAAAAACAATCACTGGGAATGCATAAGATGAGGTATAAATGCATTTTGAATTTATTTGTGTTAACTCTTTCTCCTGAAGGTATGAAGAGCAAAATTTTATTTCCGTAATCTAATTCATAGAAATGAAATCGCATATATAACTTGGCAAAATTATCTAATTTTTCACACCTTTTAGGACATAACTTATGCCTTTGTTCTTGAAGCTACAGATTATAAATAAAAAGGGAAAACAAGGATAACCAAGGTGTGAAAAAAATGTATTAATTTCAGAAGAATGACTGAACTTGGGTTGCATGCACACAATAAATATCAAAGTCCCATATGGCTGTACAGCCACTGTCAGGTGGATCCACAGATGGATAAAGTCTTTTGCCCACTCTCAACAGAGTTCATACTGAGAATGGCTGTAAAGATGAGCTGTTGAAAAATAAGAGCTATCAGAAAAGTCAGTAAGATCAGAATAATCAGTTCCATTCCTTGGATATTTGAGCAAAGAAAAGCAAACAATGGGGGAGATGGTCATAGTAGATGTGATTGATGGCATTGTGGTCTCAGAGAGTAAAGTACAATATAAAGTGACTGGAATAGAAATAATGTATGGATGAGATATGGGATTGCCAACAGGTTCTGAAATACCATTTATGACTTATAAATGGTGTGGAATAGAGGGTTACAGAGGGTCATATATCAATTGTAAGACATTATCAACAGAATAAATTGCTCCCTGATGATGAATACAAGAAAGCAAGTTAAATGTGTAGCCTAAAATTATTAGAATATTACATTTTTATCCACAACATATTTTGTCAACATTTTGGATTGCTGTTCTAGAATAACCAATATCATTGAGATTCAGATGTCTGAGGAAAAAAATGTATGGGTATTTGTAATCAGGAATCCAACTTGGTGAAGATTATCATTCACAAATTGTCCATCATTGAGATTATGTAGATGATATGGAACAGTCTGGAAAAGAAAACTTGTAGCTCAGGCTCTTGGTGATGTCCATTAGAATGAATATTCTACTGGTAGACTGCATTTTAAATCCAAGTTTGTCAACAAACTGATCTGGACAAATACATCATAATAGGTGATAGATTGTATACCAGGTGAAATTTTTAAATATGGAAATATAGTATGATATGGCACCTATTTTTGTAATATTTAATTATTGAAAATAAACGTATCATTTACACATAAAATATTTACAGAACTAGAGGCTGATAAATAATTATATCAGTGTTACTCAACTGATTTTACTAAGCAAGTAATCTTTACCAATGTCTAGAAACATCTTCATCATCACCACTCTATGTGATAAACTGTTGGTATCTAATGTTTATAGGTCATCTGCACTATTAAACATCCTATTATTTCCTATATTGAGCTGACAATATTACTGGGCCCAAATTATCAGTAGCTCTAAATTTGAACAATCTTGAAGATGTAGAAGATTAATATTGATACAGCACATAGATATGTAAAGCAAAAAGAGAATTATAATATTAGTATTATGATTGTAAAATATGGATATTAATATATTGTTCTTTAAGATTTTTTTATTTTCATGTAAAAATCAACTACAAACTGACATTTTGTTATAGGAATTCTTTTGTTTCACAGCTTTGTGGACTATAATTGTAGGCATTCACAATGCAGTGTTCAGTCATAAACTTAAAAATTCTTGAAATGGGAGCAGAGATGAGAACAAAATGTATACAGAAAAAACTATCAATATGCAAAAGACGTTATTATCAATGGCTATTAAAATATAATCATATTAACTTGTTCAATTAAAAGTTAGATTGGCAGAATCTGGTTTTAAAATAATACTGTGTTTAATAATTAACCACTAAGCACATTTCCAGAAAGAGGCTCACTTTGCTCACATTGATGTTTAAGATTCAGACAATTAAATAAAAGAAAATGAGAGAAGAAATCTGTCCTAAATAGAAATGACAAAGACAAACGTAATTTAACTTGGAGAGGTGAGTAAATTTATAGGTGTTCAATATGGCAAAAGTATAAGATTCTATGGAATCACTAAAAGAAACATTGAATCAGAAGAAACCAATGCTGATAAGGAAGCCACAGTTAATTTAAATCTAAAACATTAGAGTTAATTTGGCTAGATATATCAATAATCTATTTGCCAGTGTATTATAATTAGTTTTTGCTCTGGAGACAAAAACAATGAAATTATTGTTGAGGCAAATATTATCAAATAGTATTGTATGTACCATGGTTTATTAGAATAGCAGTCCATATTACATATTAAATACAAATTTTGCGTTGATTCTTAAAGACCCTGTGAAATGCATTTTTAACTTCTTTGTTCCGTAAGCTGTAAATTAAAGGGTTAAGCATAGGGATCACTAATGTGTAAAACACAGAAGCCATTTTATCAGTTTCAAAGGAGTGAGTGGATTTGGGCTGCACATACATAAAGAGAAGTGACCCATAGAACACCACCACCACTGTCAGATGAGAACCACAGGTGGAGAAAGCCTTTTTCCTGCCCTCTGCAGAGTGCATTCGACATATGGCTAACAGAATCAGTGTATAAGACAGTAGGACTACCAGGAGGGAGGAGATCAAATTAAATGCTGAAAAGAGTATGGTCAAGAGTTCTAGGTCTCGTGTATGTGAGCAGAGCATAGGTAACAAGGGAACAACATCACAGTAGAAATGACTGATGACATTAGAGCCACAGAAGGTCAATGTAAAATACATTGTAGGGAACATCAATGCTTGAAAGATACTGTAGAGGTATGGGATGCCCACCAGCAGGTGACAAAGTCTTGGATTCATGATAACATTGTAGAGTAGAGGGTTGCAGATGGCCACATAACGATCATAGGCCATGGTCGACAAGATGGAAAGTTCACTGACGATGAACAGAATGAAGAAAGCCATCTGTGTAGCACATGCACAATAAGAAATGGTGTTTTTATCTACAACAAAGTTTACCAGCATCTTGGGACAAATGACAGTGGAATTACCAAGATCAATGAAAGCCAGGTGCCTGATAAAGAAATACATTGGTGTGTGTAGGCGAGAGTCCAGTTGGGTCAAAATGATCATGCCCAGGTTGCCCACCACTGTGATGATATAGATGGTGAGAAAGACCCCAAAAAGGGGATGCTGTAGTTTAGGCTGCCTTGTGACTCCCATCAGAATGAAGTCATTGAACACCGTTAGGTTTGAGTGACCCATCAAGTACGAATGTGTCTTCTTGGAAGAAGCAGAAGGGTTTGATAAGCTTTACTGTAGTGCAATCTAAAAAAAAATTAACAAAGTTGGGGTGATTTTATTTCATTATAAAGGAGAGTAAAATAATCCCTACATCTACTTTTGAAAGGAGAAAAAGGATAGAATCTTTCCCACAGGAAATATCTGTATGAAATATGTAAATTTATGCAATAGAGATTAAACACTAAATCTGATCAACTGTGCTTGAAGTATCTACATTGATATCAAAATCTTGCAGATATTAATTAAGAAGTATTAGATATGATTTCATTTACACAATGACTTTCCAGTTTTTCTTAGTGAACTTTCATATTTTTCTAAGATATTTTGTTCAACTGTGATATTCTTAAAAGACAGGCAGATTTAACATGAAACCAATGAAGTATAAGCATTAAATTTTTTTGTCTGTACTTCCAAGGGCCTGGAAAGACCTTAACAGTGGACTTACTACATGGCATATCCTTCTGAGTTTTGTAAAAATATAGGACTTAGCCTGATTAATCAAGCCCATTTTATCACACTTCATTTAGAATAGCGATACACTGTTTCATCTATTAATATAGGGTCCTGCCAAATGAAGATTAAATGATTATGCTCTATTTGATGTTCAGTATATATACTTAACATAGTTTGAGCTCAAAATCATTCTTCGTTGAATAATGCTATTTTGTATAACAACAATATCACAGAACATTCCTAATACCGAATGTTGGATGTATCTGCAGTTTCAATAGTAAAATTAATATATTTAATAGTAATAATAATAGTAAAATTAATATATAATATTATAATAGTAATATTAAAATCAATATATAAATATATTAATAATATATTTTATGACATTTGGACAATTTTTGTTACCACTGATTTTTTATAATTTTTCCATTCTATGCAAATAACCACATTTGTTTGAACTTTTGCATATAATTTTATTTCTTTTTACAAAAACAAAGCCTGAAATAAGCTTAAGGTACATATAACCTTGATCTACTCATGCTAAAAAACAATTTATGTCAATAGTCAGGGACTTTGAGTATTTTATTCTATATACTTTGTTTTTCTAACATAACACTGTGGATGATAGGTTATCCAAAGCATTTAAAATATTCATTTGAATATTTGTTATATCATTTCTTACTAAATATCAATTTATTCCTGGAATTTTACAATGGAGCATTTACAGCACTGTGATTTTCAACTACATCAATGACAAGTACCTCAGCATTCATGAAAAATATTTACATGAGATGTTTATTAAACAAATGGAATGGAACTTATTAAAGATACTAAGCTAATTTAACAAAATATAGTTGGATTCCCTTTCTATCGCATTCAATTTAACCTCAGTCAAACCCGGAAGTCTCTAAAGATTCTTTGGAGGAATAATTGGAGTTAAACATACTCAGCTAAATAAAATTCAAAATAGAGTTAGTACAATGTAATAAGATGACAGCATTAGTTTACACAACTATCAAGCAGAAACTTCTGGTATCACTACACATGGTTCAACGATACATTTTGGAGCAACTGCACTCCATAGCCATCTAGTGAAAGTAGACAGTAATTCTAGGAATCTGTTCATTCTTGTTGAATATTTTCTAGATATAGTTGCCTGCTGTTTTTCCATTGATCTCTCTCCTATTTCAGGTCATTTATGTATACAACAATAAGAATACCAAGTCTACCTTCTGTTGTAAACTTTGCTGTGAATTTGAAATGTTGCAACGTCCACTATCATATGGTAGAAGAAAAGGTACATGGATTAAGAAAAGGATTCAGCCCCAATCCTCCCAAGTTAAAATCTTTAATGCTTTTTAAAGAATTATTCTAGTTTATTGAATCTATCTTTATTTTCAGTCTCAGCTATTATCTCCCGCAGGAGATGTCTGCATTCATTTTATCCTGCCAATTCTTCTTGCATGAAGATGATTGATTTTTTTTTAAATTTGCAGCATTGTAAAGTCAGTTAGGAATTATTTGTAGCTCAGAGGATTCTCTGTAACCCATAAAAGTTATTTTATCATTAACAGTTTGTGATTGATATACTCATGCTATATGTAACCTTTAATACATACACATTAAAAGTTACATAGGATATGTGCTAAAATTTATTAATTGTTCACGTGAAAATTAAATGTATCTGGGTGTTTTATATTATGTCTGAAAATTCCTTTATTAATAGAATTAATTATTATATATGGTTGATAATCAGTTTTTTTCTAATGTCCTCTTCATTTCCGTACCACTATTATCAACCACATATCAAACAAGTCTAAGACAACTATTCAATTCCTAGGACTTAATGTCTTACTACTCCACGGAACCTCATTTCACAATGGAGATAATTATTTTTGTGCTTTATTAGAAAGAGTTAGCTTTTGGTTACTGTAAGAGTGTCCGTAGTCTAAAGTCAGAAGTAATGGGAAATTATTCATATTTAGGTGACGCTACAAATCAATGATAACTCTTACCCACTTACCTTTATTGAACCAGATTTACTTTTCCAAAGATAACTAGCTCTTCTTTGAGAATAATTTATGGTCTTCTCATTTTTTGATGCTCCCTGAGGACGTTGTATGCAATTCATTGAAATCATTATGCCCAAATCTTCTGAGAGATTTTAAAAAACACCTCCTCGAAATACCTGTTAATTATCTAGGGTAGCAAGCATAATCACCAATGAGAAAATTGTAGACAACAATTCAAAGAAAGGAACAAAACAATATTATTTGCTGTTCCGTTATGTGGATATTGTCATGAGGTTCTCACTCAAGCCAAATCAGCCAGTAATTAAAATAGCAATGAAAATATTCTTGTATTAGATTTATTAGAACAAAATTTGTCACTTCCAATGTCGAGATGAATAGTGTCATTGTCATTATCATGTGGGAATGTTCTCTTGAATTAGTTAAATAGAAGTTTAAAGACACATTATTTAATTCACAGACATGAGATCAATGCAATTTTTATCTTGAGAAGACACCTAACACATTTAAGTATGTAAGTTGCCCAAATTCATATAATGGATAACTGAGAATTTGTAATTAGAACCTCAACTCCAGATAAGATATCTATATGCTTTATCTCTCTTGTAGAAGATTGTAAGAAATTATAGTTTTGTCCCCGCTCAGTAAATACTACAATCAGATAATCATTGTATTATAATAGTAGTGATGCAATTATACAATAGATTACATTTTATCCCTTAGCACCTTTGGGTAACATTCATTTCCTTTAAAATGCACCCATGCTATGTTTGCTGGCAGCATTATACTCATTTCATGAATTTATCCTAATTCTTTAACTATCCTCCTGTTGATGAATATTTGAATTTTGGATTGTCATTAATAGTCTAGTATAAACACTCCTATACAATATATTTGTTGACATAACCATCGGTTTTTCTTGATGGTAAATATAAGACTGGAATTACCTAATCTTAGGATATACATGTATAAAACTTTAGAAGAGACTGTACATATATTTTTTTTTTTATTTAACAGGTGGAGTTATAGACAGTGAGAGAGAGAGACAGACAGAAAGGTCGTACTTCTGTTGGTTCACTCCCCAAATGGCTGCCACAGATGGCGCTGCGCTGATCTGAAGCCAGGAGCCAGGAGCTTCTTCCTGGTCTCCCATGCTGGTGCAGGGGCCCAAGCACTTGGACCATCCCCCACTGCCCTCCCGGGCCCCAACAGAGAGCTGGACTGGAAGAGGAGCAGCCAGGACTAGAACCTAGTGCCCATATGGGATGCCTGTGGTGCAGGCAGAGGATTAGCCTAGTGAGCCAGGGCAGCGCCACTCCCCTGATAATCTGCTTTTGAAAAACTGCTAATACATAAATCTTGATTAACTAAATTTACTGTGTGGTGATGGCTAAGTTAATGTAGACTAGAAGAATGTTTATAACAGAGTAGCGGCTAAGTGTCAGACATCATTATTACCCTGTAGCTCCTGTGACTATCTTAAAGATTCATTTTAGTTGCCACTATGGAAGCCAGTCTGGAGATTCCTCAGAAACCTGAATATAACCCTACCATACAACCCAGCCATACTATTCCTTGGAATTTACCCAAAGGAAATTAAATTGGCAAACAAAAAAGCTGTCTAAATATTAATGTTTATTGCAGCTCTATTCACAATAGCTAAGACCTGGAACCAACACAAATGCCCATCAACAGTAGAGTGGGTAAAGAAATTATGGGACATGTACTCTATAGAATACCATACAGCAGTCAAAAACAATGAAATCCGGTCATTTGCAACAAGATGGAGGAATCTGGAAAACATTATGCTGAGTGAATTAACCCAGTCCCAAAGGGACAAGTATCATATGTTCTCCCTGATTGGCGACAACTAACTGAGCACCAAAGGGGAAACCTCTTGAAGTGAAATGGACACTATGAGAAACTGTGACTTGATCAGTTCCTGTCCTGACTGTTGATGTACAATGTAATACTTTATCCATTTTAGTATTTTTTCTTTGTTTTGTTCTAGTACTATTGGTTGCCAGTTGTCAAATTTATGAAAACATATATCACCTATGACATACACCTGTAGATTCCATCAGCAGAGTTATTATAATACAAAATCTCAGCTACAGAAAGTGACAACTGCTGCCAGAAACATGTAGCAATTTCTTATCAAATTTTGAGCACCCTCTTATTTTGCTACATTGATTATTCTCATTTTCCTGTCATTTTAAAATCATGGTTAGGCTCTATTTGTAGAAATTTGCATATGAGTGTTTTGCAGACTGTGTTAATTTTCCTACCTTTCTGACAATGAATCTTAGTCATCTGGTTGCACTTTTGTCTCTACTGTGCAAAATAATAATGCCTAGGATATAGCATACATGGGTAAATAATAATGTGATGGATATAAACCTTAGGTCTAAGTCACATTTCTTGTAGTATTGTTCAAACTCATTCTGTATATTAGACGGAAAATACATGGATTGGCAACTCAACAGGGAGATACTTAATCCAAATATCAGAAATTTGCTTATGGACCGTGTGTGTGAACCAGTGTGTGTGTATGTATGTTTGTGTGGTGCTTCAGAAGGTTTTAATAAGAATAGTATTTGTCAGGTTTCTTATCTTGCACATCTGTACAAAGATATCTTTTGTAAGGAGTCTAGAAACATTTAAACATTGATCCCTTAGGTAATACATGTTTGATTGAGTTGATTATTATCAAGTATTGCTTCTGCAATGTTTTGCAGAATTAAAAAAAATCCTCCCCTCATATTTTGCTTGATTATTTTCAAATCTTTATAGTATTTTAGTTAATTATATACTTTAGGGATCTACAGGAGGCATGGGGAATTCCAAAGTCCCTTAAGACAAATTACGCTTCCTAAGGGTTCACTTACTGCTTCCAAATACTTAAGCAGGTGATAGTGCTTATAAGATGCTGATTTATATATAAATGCATGTCTAGTTCTCTAAATTTGCCCTATTAGAGGGAAAATAAATATGTAAAGCCTTTATTTTTTCTTGTGATTGATGTGTATCAATTAATGATTACTTTAATTATTTTATCTAGAGTTATTTTAGGTATGTACTCTAGAAATACTGGATAAATACATATTATATTATCATCAACTGAAACCCTTTAGGTAAAGGGTAAGAAATCACTAAGACAAGCATGACTCTTCTAAATTTGAAATTGCAAAATATCATCTTTTGGTAAGTTTGCAAAAATGGTTTAATTTATTTTAATTAGTTCATATTTAGTAACTTACTTAAGTAGAAAAGTTACATTTGCTGTAGCTCATAGAAATATACATATATTAAAAATATTAAGGTTGGCGCTGGCACTGTGGCTTAGTAGGTTAAGACTCTGCCTGTGGCGCTGGCATCCTATACGGGCGCTGTGTGAAGTTCCAGCTGCTCCACTTCCAATCCAGGTCCCTACTGATGGCTAGGAAAGCAGCAAAGATGGCCAACATCTTTAGGCCCCTGCAATCATATGGGATACCCAGAAGAAGCTCCTGGCTTCAGATTGGCCCAACTCTGGCAATTGCAGCCATTTGGGGAATCAACCAGGGTATGGAAGACCTCTCTACCTCTCCCTCTCTCTGTAATGCTCTCAAATAAATAAATAAATCTTTTAATAAAGAATATTAGGATTCATTTAATGTAATTCCATATGCTTTCATTTATGATGCCTTATTAAATTTAGCATAGATTGATTATACTCTAGCATAAATAATATCTTTGAATTTCTGATTTCCAGTTGGAAACTTTTGTGTCTTTTATTATGCTTGGAATGATAAATACTTGCACTAGTAAACCATTCTTTCCAATATACCATTTGCTTGATATACAAGAAAGATTAAGCCAGAGGATTAGATAAAAGCTCTAAATAATTCAAATTTATACAGTGATGGATATGTACCATTATCTATGATACTCAAAATGGCAGCCAATAGTTACATATTTGTATTGAGTACCTGGATTGGGATTAGTCAAAAAATTGAAATTTTAAATTCAAATAGATTGTAGCTGATTTAAATTCATATTTCAATATAAGCATGACTTAGTGGTTACCGTGTTTTACAGGACACTCAAGAGAGAGTGCACTGATTCTCAGTTTTGAACATTGTGGTTTAACACAATTTGTTGAAGAGACTTTTACACTATAGTAAATAATTTGCTCACATTTACACAGTATATAAGAAATCCTGAAAAATACAGACTAATCCTTTGTGATAGAAAATTGAAGAGCACACTTTTGCTTTTCTACTTAATTCAGTTGTGGAAATTCAATTGGTGGACTGAAATAATCTGCTTGATGTATACATAGCCACATCAGCACCCATCGAAGTAAAATCTCACATAGCATCTATCTTTTTCTAATTTATTACATACTTTATCTACCTATCTTTTATATCTATATAATCTGAATAGTTGTTATAGACCTAAAGCATTAGTTAACATTTCACATGAAGTGTTTATGGCTTTCTATTTAGAAATACTATTATGTAGGTATAATTAGACAAGGCTGAGACAACAGATATGAAATCCTCAAAGGTACAAAGTCAAATTAAAGGACAGTGACATTTTTTAATCTAAGGTTAAATATTTTTTTAATTCCAGGTTGGACTAGTTCCAACCTCTTTACTTGTGTGGCTGCTGAAATATAAAAGGAAAGTCAATTAATGTAACTTACGAAAATTCAAATTTCATCATTGTTTTATCTCCTTATCTCTAAAATAATATGTTATCTTAATTAAATCTGAATGAACAAGAGAAAGGAAGACAGGGAACGCTCTATTCTATTATGGTATATTGACAATTGTAAAAGCTTGCTTTGGGGGGTAAATGGAATTACTTTTTAAATGACTAGCATTGCATGTGGTTGTTTGCATTGAGATGTAGTTGTGACATCCTGTTGACAATGAATGACTTTCATAATAAATACACAATCCTGAAAACAAAAAGCTTAAGTAAACTTTTCAAAACCATTATGGTCATATATGTGTATATATATATATGTGTGTGTGTGTTACATAAAACATTATATATAATATAAATCATTATAATATACATATATATTTACAATTATGATTCATATAAAAACATATTCAAGACAATAGCTGATAGTATTTATCCACATTTGAAATTTTACTTTCACAGGTGTGTATGTATATATTTTACGCAACAGATACACATTTATACAAATAATTAAAACATTGAATGCTATTTTATAAAAAGAATAAGTTAGGCCATATAACAATACCACAAATGAATATATACTTTTTATTTAAATTATCAACTAAATTATAATATTTTCCTGCTATAGTATTAAAAAAGAGGTGTGGGATTTTGTGCTCTGAGTCTTAGAGCAGAGTGAATGCACAGAATTTTTCTCTTTATAATGATCAGGACGCTTCAGAAGAGGCAATAGATTTATGCTCTTTACAGTGTATCTGGAGGGCAAGCCCCCGGCTGCATGACGTCCCCCAGTTTTCCGGTTGCATCCTAAAACATTCATGGGTTAACTACATAGAAACACAGCAGATTTAACATTTTGATATTTACCCCTTTTATATTCAAAACGCATATAAGGGGGATAGTGTGTGGCACAAGAGGTTAAATGCCACCTGAGGCACTGGCATCCAGTAAAGGCACTGGTTCAAGTCCTGGCTGCTCCACTTCCAATCCAGTTCCCTGCTAATGTGTTTGGGAAAGCAGCAGAAGCCGACCCAAGTATCTGGACACCTGAAACCCACGAGCGAGACTTGGGAGGAGTTCCAGGCTCTTGGTTTCAACCTGGGCTAACCCTGGATGTTGGAAAGAGTGAACTAATACAGGGAAGCGCTCTCTCGCTCGCTCTCTCTCTCTCTCTCTCTCCCTCCCTCCCCCCTCCCTTTCCCTCCCTTCCTCCACCTCTTTTCTAATTCTGCCTTTCAAATAAGTAAATAGATCTTTAAAAAATGAATATTAAGCAGAAAGCTTTGACTTAATTTTGCAACTTACAACCACCATCAATGCCCCTCTTGGGAGTGTCACCTTCCTACAGAGGCAGACATTTTATAGACCAGCTGAAATCTTTGAGAGCCTAGATGGTTTTGACTTATTTCTTTAAGAGAAAAATCACAACTAGAACACAAAACAAGAGTGTAGTCAAGTTCCTATACTTGAAAAATATTTGGGCTTGGCATAAATATGTTCATTTATCCAAGGACACAGGCCTATTCATATTACAATTTGATTTTTAATAAATATCAGCTTCTCCTCATCCACTGTGATCCACTTATCTTTTTCACCTCAGATTTCAGGAAAAGGAATGAACAGATGGCGGAAGAGAATGTTTCGGTCGTTACTGAGTTTATTCTTCTGGGGTTGACAGATCGCGCTGAACTCAAAGTTGTGCTATTTGTGCTGTTTCTGGTGATCTATTCCATCACCGTGGTGGGAAATCTGGGTATGATCCTCTTAATCCGAATCACACCAAAGCTCCACACACCCATGTACTTCTTCCTCAGCTGCCTTTCATTTGTGGACGCCTGCTATTCATCTGTCATTGCTCCAAAAATGCTGATCAGCTTCTTGGTAGAGAGGCAATCCATTTCTTTTCCCGCCTGCATAGTACAGCACTTGTTTTTTGGGGTGTTCATTACCTCGGAAGGTTTCTTGCTTTCAGCGATGGCTTACGACCGGTCTGTGGCCATTGCCAACCCTTTGCTTTACAACGTCGCTGTGTCCAGGAGAAAGTGTGTCGTGCTGGTGGCTGGCTCCTTCGCGGGTGGTATGATTAACTCGTTGACACACACCATTAGTCTGGGGAGACTCTCCTTTTGTGGCCCCAATGTTGTGAGCCACTTCTTCTGTGATGTCCCCCCACTGCTGAAGCTGTCATGTTCTGATACATCTATGAATGAGTTTTTGCTTTTAACCTTCTCTGGAATCATTGCCATGGGCACATTCTTGATCGTGATTATTTCCTATATATTCATCGCCATCGCTATTCTGAAAATCCACTCAGCCTCAGGCAGGAAGAAGCTTTCTCCACCTGCACCTCTCACCTGACTGCTGTGACCATATTCTACGGAACCTTGAGTTTCAGTTACATTCAGCCAAGCTCCCAGTATTCTGTGAAGCAGGAGAAGGTGGTTTCTGTGTTTTATACACTGGTGATTCCTATGTTAAACCCACTGATTTACAGTTTGCGAAACAAGGAGGTCAAGGATGCTGTGAGAAGGGCCCTGGGCTCGACACATTTCTCAAGGAAAAGTTACTGTTAATCTTACCACATGTACCAGTCAGTCCTCATTTACTGACAGTCACATGAATTCAACAACTTCTGGAGTTAATGTATTTTTATAATTATTATATTCTTAATATTCATTATTCACATGAGGAATAAAACTAGAAAACTGAAGTGACTTCATGTATAATATCATTTTAGAAAAAGCTAAAAACTCAAATATCCTGAGAAATTTGCCCATTAATGTTTGAATCAACCAATCAAATAATTGTACGTATCTTTTCCAATATATGAAGTACTATATGTGTATATATATGTATATACATATATATGTATATATGTTTATATACACACATGTGCGAATGTGTGTTTTAGAGATATAAAGAATCAAGACTTTTTTCTAAGGTTCTTAAAATTTATTTACTCAAGACATTAAAATCATTATGTTCTTGATATTTGCTTTTCTTTTCAAAACTTGCATTAAATTTTTAATTCTAATAAATCTTCCTGATAACTAAATAAGTGGGCATAGTTTCAACTGAGATTTTACACCTTATAGGATTTACTGATTTTTAAAAACATTTATTTAATAAATTTAAATTTCCAAAGTACAACTGTTGAATTATAGTGGCTTTTTTCCCACCATAACCTCCTGCTCACCCGCAACCATCCATCCTTCACTCCCTCTCCCATCCTCTCACATCAAGATTCATTTTCAATTATCTTTATACACAGAAGATCAATTTAGTATATGCTAAGTAAAGATTTCAACAGTTTGCACCCACACAGAAACAAGAAGTATAAAGTACTATTTGAGTACTAGTTATGCCGTTAATTCACATAGTATAACACATTAAGGACAGAGATCTTACATGGGGAGTAAGTGCACAATGACTCCTGTTGTTGATTTAACAATTGACACTCCTATTTATGATGTCAGGTCAGTAATCACCTGAGGCTCTTGCCATGAGCTGCCAAGGCTATGGAAGCCTCTTGAGTTTGCCAACTCCGATCTTATTTAGACAAGCCATACTGAAAGTGGAAGTTCTCTCCTCCCTTCAGAGAAAGGTACCTCCTTCTTTGATGGCCCGCTCTTTCTACTGGGATCTCACTCAAAGAGATCTTTCATGTAGGTCATTTTCTTTTCTGATTTTTCTCATTGGACCCCCATGACCTAGCAACAAAAGGTGAATTCACATAACCCTATTAAAATTCTAGGAGGCAGTAATGTACTCTTCCTAAAATATTCGTTTAAAAGGTAGATGTATATATGGAATGACAACATTTTTAACTTAAATCCAGCACACTTCCTATGCATCTCTCCCTATGGGACTCTCCTTCAGTTTCTTTAAAGATAAACAAACAACACCGTAAATTTCAAAACACATGACTACTTTGATGTCTACCTCGAGGTTCAGCTCTGTAAGGATTGGTGGCTTGATTACACAACCAAATCAATTCCCATAATTTTACTAATGTTTACCTACTACCAAAAGGTCTGTGAACAATATTACAAGAAAATCTACATAATAAAATAAATTTTATTATCTACTATTTTCTGTACTTCATAGTGTCTTTTAAAATACTGATGCCAGAGATAACCTCAGATAGTTAAAATGAATGCGAATTTAAAAAAATGGTTACACATTTTTCACTTGCTAATTTACATTGGTAAACATAGCCAAGGTGCAGAAAGAACAACAATATTTTAGAAAATAAAGCATAGTTCACTTTGCTATGAACAACAAAATGTATTGTTAGATTGGTTATCATTGTTTACATATTTTACAACATATGTTGTATAAAAGTAGTCTGATTTAAAGATAATAATGATGTTCATCTGTGTGTAATATGATTCAAGTTCTATACACTATGCTTCCAAACAGAATAACCATTTTCATTATTATAATATTTATAATGGTTTATAGCAATACTGTATGTAAATAAGTAAAAATCGTTAATTTCTATGTCAAGAATATTATTTATTCATATATGTTCACATATTTTCCTAAGTGGATGATATAATAATGAAACAATGATGACAGAGTCTTGATTTGTGTAGGTGAAAGAATTAAAATACTTTTTGTCTACATTTTAAAATATCCACTATATTCTTTATAAAATTATTTATTTCAAGTAGAGCTTAGCATTTACTCCAAGGTGACTTTCTTATATCCAAATTGCAGGAAAAGATAACACATTTACAATCTCTGTGGGGAGTCAGTGACTTTCTTTATCCATTATGTAAATGTTCTTGTAATTGATCTTTGTCATTGAATTCCAGTGTTGCTTGAAGTTGTTGTTGTGTTTTTTTTTTTTTTTTTTTTGACAGGCAGAGTTAGAC
Source organism: Sylvilagus bachmani (assembly GCA_015711505.1). Taxonomy (NCBI): domain Eukaryota; kingdom Metazoa; phylum Chordata; class Mammalia; order Lagomorpha; family Leporidae; genus Sylvilagus; species Sylvilagus bachmani. The sequence goes on along the minus strand of CM027387.1, from coordinate 98,175,211 downwards.
AGAGAGAGAGACAGAAAGGTCTTCCTTCTGTTGGTTCACCCCCCCCAAAATGGCCACTATGGCCAGCGCATTGCACAGATCTGAAGCCAGGAGCCAGGTGCTTCCTCCTGGTTGCCCAAACATGTGTAGGGCCCAAACACTTGGGCCATCCTCCACTGCCTTTCCGGGCTACAGCAAAGAGCTGGAGTGGAAGAGGAGAAACTGGGACGGAATTTGCACCCCCCCCACTGGGATTAGAACCCAGGGTGCTGCAAGCGGAGGATTAACCAAGTGAGCAGAGGCGCCAGCAGAAGTTGTTTTTGATACAAGCCCTCTGTTGGTTATAAGAGCTAGAAATTTTTAATGTGACCTCTTTTTTGGTTGCATGTATTGCAAATACATTCTTTATTAAATGGTTTGTCTTTGAGTACTTATTTCTTCCTTTGTCAACAAAAGTTGGGCATTTCAGCACAGTTTATACATATTCTTGGATTAATATTTCCTATTTGAGTATAATAAGAGTTATATTATCAAAAAGATTGTTTCCCACCTCATGTGTCTATAATGACTCCCAAATATATCAGCATCATTTCAAGAAAAGACTGTTCTTTGCTGTTTATTAGTTCTTCATAGAGCAAGCACTCATATACTAAAGGAAAGATTCTAACTCAATTCTATCTCTGCTCTCCAGTGACCTTTTATTCTTGTGTCAGTATTATTTTGTATTAAACACACTTCCTAGTGTGTTTTGGAATGAAGGAATCAGTGTTTTCCCTTAGATACTAAGTTTTTCAGAATTTAGCTGTGCCTGATCCCTCATCCTTACAGTACACATTACTGGGAAGTTTCCCATTGGAACACACTGATGTGGCTGAAACTGATCTCACAGGCTTGGTCCAATTCTCTCACCCAACTTACAGGACACAAAGTTTTTCGTGTGAAGACACTGTCATTGGAATTTAGTTCTTGTAAAAATAATTTCTATTACGTTTTGCTGGTACTCTAAAGTGGAATTCTTTAAAAAAAAAAGTGTGGCTTAGAAGTTTGCAGTTGTATTGTTCCCTCCATATTGATCATGTTTACCTATATGTTGGATATACCACACACATACACACACACATACACACACATACACACACACATACACACACATACACACACACAAGCTCAACCATATATAACAGCACAATATAAGAGTAACTGGGCCAGCACCATGGCTCACTTGGCTAATCCTCCACCTGTGGCGGCGGCATCCCATATGGGTGCCGGTTCTAGTCCCATTTGCTCCTCTTCCAGTCCAACTCTCTGTTGTGTTCTGGGAAGGCAGTGGAGGATGGCCCAAGTGCTTGGGCCCCTGCACCCACATGGGAGATCAGGAGGAAGTACCTGGCTCCTGGCTTCAGCAGTAGCAGCCATTTTGGGGGTGAACCAATGGATGGAAGACCTTTCTCTCTGTCTCTCTCTCACTGTCTAGCTCTGTCAAAAAAAAAAAAAAAAGAATAACTGAGGGGCCGGTGCTGTTTCATACTGGGTAAAGCCTCCACTTGCTGTGCTGGCATCACATATGGGCAATGGTTCAAGTCCAGAAAGCTCCACTTCCAATCCAGCTCTCTGCTATGGCCTGGGAATGCAGTAGAAGATGGTTCAAGTCCTTGGGTCCCTGCACTCACAGGTGAGACTTAAAAGAAATTCCTAGCTCCTGGCTTTGGATTGGCGCAACTCCAGCCATGGCAGCCATCTAGGGAGTGAACCAGCGGTTGGAAGACCCCTCTATCTCTCTATGTAGCTTTGACTTTCAAATAAATAAAATAAACCCTTACACAAAAAAGTAACTGAAAGAATGATATCTTAGAAAACATTGCATGATGATTTTTATTTTTTAAATTTATTTTTAATTTTTCACATATGATTATACATATTTATGAGGTACCATGATGGATATTTTGATATCTATGTAATTATAGGTTGACAATGTTATGATTTATATTCCTATGTCAAGTAATAGAAGTCTTAGTGGGTTAAGCTGCTGCCTGAGATGCCTGCATCATAGATAAGAGTAATGATTTGAGTACCAGCTGCTCCACTTTCAACCTAGTTTCCCACCTCTGATCTCCCTACTGGATGCCCACATAGTGAACAAGGATTCGCTCTACATGATTTCCTTGGGACTCAGATGTGTTCCTTTTTTGTGTGTGTGTGTGTGTGCTATAGGAGCTGTTCTTCATGTAATTCCCTGATCATTTATTTGATCTCCATGTAATTCCCTGAGTATTTGCCATGTGGACTTTCACTGCAAGAATGCACAATTTAATGCCCTGCCAAAAACTCTAGAGTGTCTATAATACAAGAAAGAATAGAAAATCAACAAATATTTGAGATACAGAAAGAACCCAGCAAAATGTCAGAAGTAAATCTTTCATTATTATTACTTTAAATGTGAATTGGTTATACCTGCAATTTAAAACCAAAGATTGGCAGAATTGATCAAGAAAATCTGCTCCACTTACATGCTATCTGCAAGGGTGAAATTGTTTTCATTATTGTTACAGCTTCAGAAAACAAATTAAACACAAGATTGAGAAGATACGATTCCTTAAACCAAACTGACAGAAAGTAAAAAGGTGTTTTATTGATATAGAGATTAATAACTGTTCCTGTATATGAGGTTCTGTAGAATCAATAATGGAAACAAATATGGAAGGAAAAGATAACTAAAGTAATGCTGGAGAGGAAGTGACATTTAATTGAAATATAGAACATGAAATTTTTTTAGCTGAATATAAGAACAAAATATATTTGTAAGTATATTATATTAACCCTATTTATTGGAAATGTTATTAAGTTCAATGTTTTCTTGTTTTTATGTCTGTATGTTCTTTCCATTGAGAAGAGTAAGGTATTGGAATCCAGTATTGCATGGCATACTTGCAAGCTCTTTTTCCTTTTATTCTGTTAATATTTGCTTTTTATACACATAAATATTTAATGGTTATATGTATTCATTATTTGACTCTTTATTATATATATTTTAAATTTTTAGTTTATATAAAGTGACAAATATATTCTATTTCATATATGCGGTTTTAAGAGCATAATCACACTCCACACCTCTTGTGATGGTTTTTGTCTTAAAGTGTATTCTGTAGGTACAGTCACATGCCAATAATGCTTTTTCAGTTTTGATGAACCATATATGCAATGATGATCCCATACGAATCTTATACGGCTGAAAAGTTGCCACTACTTAATGACATTGCAGCCATATTATGTCACAGCTCAATGAATTACTCATGCATTTGTGGTGATGCCTTTATAGACCTGTTTCTTTCTTCTTTTTTTTGGGTTTTTTTTGTTTTTTTGATAGGCTGAGTGGACAGTGAGAGAGAGACAGAGAGAAAGGTCTTCCTTTTTCCGTTGGTTCACCCCTCAATGGCCGCTGCTGCCAACGTGCCGCAGCTGGTGCACCGCGCTGGTCCGAAACCAGGAGCCAGGTGCTTCTCCTGGTCTCCCATGCAGGTGCAGGGCCCTAGCACTTGTGCCATCCTCCGCTGCTCTCCTGGGCCACAGCAGAGAGCTGGACTGGAAGAGGGGCAACCGGGACAGAATCCGGCGCCCAGACCAGGACTAGAACCCGGTGTGCCGGCGCCGCAGGCGGAGGATTAGCCTATTGAGCCGTGCCGCTGGCCAATAGACCTGTTTCAATACACAGATACCATTATGTCATACTTGCCTACAGTGTTCAGCAAAGTAACATATTCTACAGGCTAATAGCAATGGCCTGTACCATAGAATCTAAGTGTTTAATAGATTGCAGCATATAGTTTTCTGAATGTACACTTTATGATGTTTGCACAAAATTGAAATTGCTTAGCAACACATCTTTCAGTGTGGTTCCCCATTGTTAAGTGATGAATAGCTGTTTAAGTATATTCACATCTGCTTTTTTATTTCTCAATAACCAGCACTTTTTTCTATTCCTTCACTCTCTGCTTGTATTTCAAAGTGATATGATTCTCTTATAAGGAGTATAGATTTGGATATTTTCTTTTGTGTTTTTTTTTCCCAATCCATTCATTCTTTGACTTCTTTTTTGAAAGAGCTGGGTAGGAAAATTTCTACAGTTTACATTAAAATTAATTATTACATGGTCAAGGGTTTCCTATTGGCATTGTGTTCACTGAATATGGGTTATTTTGTAGAATCTGTTCCTTTTTAACTGTTCTACCATTTTACTTTGTGATTTGGTGATATTATTTTTTATGAAGTTTATCATTTATTTTTTACTCTTTTTTCTCATAAATTCTCTTGTTAATTTGATATTAATGAAAGAACAGGTTTCATGTAGTTAATAGACACAATTTTAAGGATATAATATTTCCCTCTCTCTTTCTCCTTCCTTCTTCCTTTCTTCCTTTCTCCCTCTCTCCCTTTTTTCTTTCTTTCTCTTCCTTTATTCTTTTCAAATTTTTGAGATAATGTTTTTGACTATGATGTAAATTAAAAATGACATTTTTAATGCTAGCCCTTGATTCCTGTCTTTACCTGTATTGGATACTCACTATATGCTTTTGCTTTGTGGTTACCAGGAGGTTTACACAGGAAAGCTCCTAGTTACAGTGGCATTTTTTTGGCTGGTGACAATTTTGCCTGCCTATATAAGTTCTGTCATTTTTCTCTCTTTCCCCCAAAACATACACATTTGAAGTTTTTGATGTCTCAATTTATATCTTTTCATGTTAGAATGTGGGTATGATTTTTTTAAGAATTTTTTTATTTACTTGAAAGACAGAATTACAGAGAGAGGGAGGGAAGGGGGGGTGTGAGAGGTCTTTCATTCCTCTGGTTCACTCCCCAGATGACCACACTGGCCAGAGCTTAGCTGATCCAAAGTCAGGAGTCAGGAGCTTTTCCAGGTCTCCCACGTGGGTGCATGGGCTTGAGGACTTGGGCCATCTTCCACTACTTTCCTAGGACATAGCAGAGAGCTGGATCAGAAGAGGAGAAGCCAGGACTCGAACTGGTGCCCATATGGGATAACCCGTGTTGCAGACTGGGGTGTTAACCTGCTGCACCACAGCACTGGCCCCATTATGATTGCTTTTAAATTTTTTTCTGTTTTAACCTTTATACCAATATTATGAATAGGTTGTACACTGCCATTGAATTGTTAGAGTATTTTGAATTTTATCATAAATTAACCTTTACTAGTGATTTTTATACTTTCATAAGTTTTCATGTTGTTGATTTATGGTCTTTCATCCCAGTTTGAAGAATTTCTTCAGCATTTGTTATAAAACAGTCCTAGTGATAACGAACTGCCTGAGGTTTGCTTGATGATATACTACTTATTTCTCTCCTTTCTTTTCTGTTAAATAATAACTTACAAATAATTTAATTTGAAAATATTTTATGTACATATATTTAAGAAGTACAATATAGTCATTTCTTATATGTATATTTGGTATAAGTATTAAAACAAGCTAATTAAAGTATTCATTACCTCATCAACTTATTTTTTCTATAGGGAGAATATTATTGATCATGATCACGTTGCAGTAATTAGATCACTGAAACTTTACAGCATTTTTGTCTTTACTCAATACCTCTGCTTTCCCCATCCCTCTTTTTCTCTGCTGCCTCTGGTGATCTCTCTTCTGTGCTCTGTCACCATGAATTTAACTTTGTTGGGTTCCAATATAAGTGATACCATGCAACATTTATCTTTCTAAGTCTATTCACATCAACTACTATCTCCCCAGATCATCAACATTGTCATGAATATCAGAATTGTCTTTTGTAAGGCTTAAGAGTATTCTATGACATATGTATATTTTTATATATAACCATTCACTAGATTGACTATATATTTTGGTTATTGTTAATAATGTTGCAATGAACATGAGAATGTAGGTAACTCTTTAACATTCGATTTCAAATCTTTTATGTGGTCATTTACCTGTAAGTGCATTGCTGAATCATATGCTGATCCTATCTTCAGTTAATCTTTTTTTGTGGAATTTACCTAAGTTTTCCATGATTGTACTGATTTGCTTCCCATCATTAATGTACAAGAGCTCCTTTACTCTGTGTCTTTGCCAAACTTTCTTTCATGCTTGTGATAGCAGCCATTTTGACAGGCGTGAAATAATACCTTATGATTTTGTTTTGAATTTCCCTGATGATTAGAGATGTTGAAGGATTTCTTAATATTTTTGTTGGCCATTTGCACATCTTTTTCTGAGACATTTCTGTCAAATACTTTGCCAATTTTCAATCAGGTTATTTGTTTCCTTGCTATTGTGTGGATTTTCATTTGATTGCTATTTTGGATATTAGCTCCTAACCAGACGTATGGTTAATAATATTTTTCCAATAAATGAGTTGACTTTTTATTCTGTATAGATAAGGCGAGAAAAAAAAAGACATAATTCTCATTTGACGAATTTGTAAATGAGGCTAGAAGTCCCATAGGTTTTGCAGAAGAGATTAATAGAGGCTTACCCTGGTATAGCATGAACAGTATTTGCTTCTTATGCTTAGTTTTCCTTTCTGTTGCTTCAGTTACCTAGTGGTAACTATCAAGTGAAAACATTATCGGAAAAATTCTAGAAATAAACAATTTGTGGATTTTAGATTGTGTGCCATTCTGAGCAGCATAGCCTCAAATAAACATAATACTCAACTATTAGGGTAGTACATTCCTTATCAGCATTTCACACTGCAGAGAAATCTTGCATAAAATGAAGAGTTGTTGCAGCAAGCTTCATTGCTGTGTTAGCTTAAGAAGTAGCTATGGTCTCCCCAGCCTTCAGTCAGTAGTCATCAGCATCAAAGTAAGTTTGTCTACCAGAAAAACAGTTACAACTCACAAAAGCTTCATGTGATTGCTGGCATTCTTGAGTGATAGCTGTTTTTATTTGAAGTATGTACATTTTAAGGATTTGTTTTCTTTACTTAAAAGACAGTTACCAAAAGAGAAGGAGAAACAGGAAGAGAGAGAGAGAGAGAGAAAGAGAGAGATGTCTTCCATCTGCTTATTCACTCCAAAAATGGCAAAAAAACAAACAAACAAACAAACAAAAAACAAAAAAACAAAGCTAGGTGTTGAGCCAGGCTGAAACCGGGAGCCTGTAATTCCAGTGAGGTCTCCTACAATGGTTACAGAGCCCAAGTACTTGGACCATCTTCTTCTTTTTTACCAGGTGCATTAGCAGGGAACTGAATTAGATATGGAGAAGCTGGGACTCGAACCAGAATTCATTGGAGATGCCAGCATCTCAGGCAGCAGCTTAACCAGCTGCTGGTCACAGTTCAGGCACATGAAATATGTTTGTTTTTCAGACATAGTGCTATTGCACACTTAACAAAGTATTGAGTGAGCTTATTCTTTATGACTTGAAAAGTAAAAATGCTCAAGTAACACACTTTATGACAATATTCACATTATGGTGGTCTTGACTGCACCCATAGGTTCTTCAAAGTATGTCTGTTAATTACTTTATGAATATATAAAAGCATATATATGTATATACATTTCATACCTTAAATGCATTCAGAAACAAATATTACCAACTGACTTTTTCCTTTATCATAGTTTATGTTATCAATAGTATGTATTGATTGCTACCTACAAAGTTTGCACTGATTTTTAAATACCCTGTAGAGGGCATTTTTCACCTCTTTGTTCCGTAAGCTATAAATCAGAGGGTTTAGCATAGGAATCACTAATGTATAAAACACAGAAGCCATTTTATCAGTTTCAAAGGAGTGAGTGGATTTGGGCTGCAGGTACATAAAGAGTAGAGACCCATAGAACACCACCACCACTGTCAGATGAGAACCACAGGTGGAGAAAGCCTTTTTCCTTCCCTCTGCAGAGTGCATTCGACATATGGCTAACAGAATCAGTGTGTAAGACAGTAGAACCACCAGGAGGGAGGAGATCAAATTAAATGCTGAAAAGAGTATGATTAACAATTCTATTTCCTGTGAATCTGAACAAAGCATAGGTACCAAGGGAACATCATCACAATAGAAATGGTTGATGATGTTAGAACCACAGAAAGGCAAGGTAAAAATCTTAATAGTGAACAGCAGAGCCTGAAATGTACTGTAGAGGTATGAAATGCCCACCAGGAGGAGACAAAGTCTTGGAGACATGATAACATTGTAGAGCAGAGGGTTACATATAGCTACATAGCGGTCATAGGCCATGGCTGATAAAATGAAAAATTCACTAATAATGAACATAAGGAAGAAAGCTAACTGTGTAGCACATGCATAATAGGAAATGATATTTGCATCCACAACAAAATTAACCAACATTTTGGGGCAAATGACAGTGGAATTGCCAAGATCTATGAAAGCTAAATGTTTAATAAAAAAATACATAGGTGTGTGTAGGTGAGGATCCACCTGTGTCAAAATGACCATGCCTAGGTTTCCCACCACTGTGATCATGTAGATAGAAAAGAAGAGACAAAAGAGGGGGAGCTGTAGCTCATGCTGCCTTGTCACTCCCATCAGAATGAACTCAGTTGGCATTGTTAGATTCTTTTGTTCCATCGGCTCCAGTTATCTTCTGGAAAGAAATAGAGGGGTTGTTATGAACTTTCATATAAACTTTCATATAATACTTGTAGAGACAATGGTATTTCTCTTTGTGATATCATATGGAAAATAATTTCCAAATATATGATTTTCAAAATAAAATATATAATATTATAATTTCAAAAAGGAAGGATATCTATAAAAGTGATACACTGACATAAAATTCACTTCGAAATCATGTTGGGAACATTTGAGCAAATACATTTGTAACAAAGTCAGATGGCTGTGTTTTTCTTTTTAAAAATCTTTAGCTGATATATATGTGATTTCCTGTGATGCTTCAATATATGTAGTTATGTAGTGTCCAATTGGGAGTAATTTTATATATGTATGTATACACATATCCTCAAATATTTGCTATTTCTTTATGGTGAAAAGACTAAAAATTCTACCTTCTATTAAAACAATAATGAAATACACTGTGTATTAATATTATTATCCTACTGTTCAGTAGAACTCCAGTACTTCCTACTCCTATTTAATACATATATTTTAGACTTCATTTCACCCACACAGTTGTATCATGTGACCAAAATTTCTTTATTTCATATCTATTTTTGAAAATTCTAAGAGAATTTTGATATTCTGGGAGAGGAAGAGATGAGGAAAGGTACATTTTAAGAACTTTTATTTGCAATTGTAACATATTATTATCATGGTCTATTACTCTGGCTTTCTTTCTGCCAACTTCTAATTCATCATACTTCAACTATTATACAGTTGTACTGGTGGTACTGCACACATTTGTAGTATCCAACTAAGGAAGTATTGAGTTAATACTATTTTGCTTCAAGTTCAGTGAGTATATTTGTGTAGTTCAAAATAAATTATATTTATCTATTCTGGCATACCAATGTCTCCTAAGAATGCCCTAGCACACTCATGCTGAATTATGTCTGACACTTAATGAATACTAATATTATGTTTAAAGATTTCATGATATTTGTCACCATTAGATGAAATTGCAAGCCACTTTCATTTCTAAATATATATTCACATTTATTTCTCAATTTGCATTTTATTTTTTCTTTATTAAAAAGAAAATCTCCTTAGTAAGATTCAAGACACAAATATTTGAACCCACTTCTTCTAAAGCACCTGTTTTGTATGAATGTTCAGAGATTTTCAGTATTTAATATCATATGCTTTATTTTCTTGATATAAATTGTAGAAATTATATTATCTATAAAGGATCAACATATTTATTTGAGCATTTATTATATCATATTACTGATACCTATAATGGACTAGTGGATATAGGATAATGCTGATTTCAATAATTTCATTAATAAGTAATGCTTATTTTTTTAATCAATTAACAAGAGAAGTAAGTAAAACAAAGTAGAACTGTTCTGACTTAAGTCAGTGAATTGCATTAGATTACCTTCATATCACAATTAGGATGAAAACCTAGTTCTCCATAAGAGTGATCTCAACTGGATGAGCAATCAGGGTCCAAAATGTAAAGTCAGATGATTTCAGGATTAATTATTATGACATAATGGAATGTCAGCTCTTCTTATACAGCTTTGAGTAAAGTCTTCTGGGCACCCACCAAAACTTCAATATGGAATATGGAATTATGGGAGCCTGAAGACACTCTGTGGTAGCAGGGAGTGCTTCTTGAGACCCTCTAATTTTTAATTCTTATCAATTTTGCGAATCTGATCCATGGAACACTGACAAAAAGGAAGGTAATATTGATGATTAAGAAGCCAATTCCACCCTTTTTCCTTTGTTAATTATATACCAAAAATATTCTAGTGGTTATTAATTCTATTTTATTATGCAGTGTCAGTAATATCTCAATCTGATAATTTTTGAATTTTTTACTCTATGCATTCTTTTATTTGGTAATTATGATTTCTCAGATTTGTTGAAATGTAATTATTTACATTTAAGGTGTACAATGTGATGACATTTATATGTATATATGCAGTGTGAAATATTTACCATGTACACCATAGCATTACATTTATATGTTTAATAACCACAAAATAGAAACAACCCAAACAATAATATGCCAATCAACAGAAGAGTGCATGAAGAAAATATAATACACACAGATATATGGTATGAGAAATACCTTATATATATATCATAAATGTGTGTATATATATATGCACACACATTGTGTATATATATATATACACACATTTATGATATTGGAAATATCTTATGTTTCTTTAAAATATTACATTGGGTATATTCAAGCACAAATAATATATATCATTGTTATATATACATATAAGTATGTATGGATAATTAGTGGACTTTAAAATATTCATAGGAGATGAAATGAAGTTTGTTTTGTTCCCAATATTTTGAAATTGCTAGATACTTTTTCATAATACATGTTCTTCATTCTTATAGCCTTTTTGAAAGTCATTCAAATGTATAGTTTTTATGAGATATATGCCATTATTATTCAGCCAAAAAAGAAGAAAACAGGGCTTTATGCTAAATGAAATAATTCAGACATGAAGTAAAAGAAACTATGATCTCACTAAAATGTGTTGTATGGGAATTCTTTAGACATGCAAAATCATGGAAATAGAGAATAGAACTGTGGTTGTCATGGAAGTAGGGATCAGAGAAATAGCAAGATATTGATCAAAAAGTACAAATTATTCAGTTTTCTTGTGAAGACAAGCATATTTCTGGTCTTCTAAACATCTTAACATGTAAACTTTAAATATCCTGTTTGTGTTCTAAGCAACAGGGAAGATGTATACAAAATGTAAGCACAGAAGTACATTTATCAAACTTTAGGTGATGAAATATGAAAAAATATTACTTGGGGGTAATAACTCTCTAATTCCGAAGCTCTTAAAAGCCATTCTATTCAAGTACATGCAATCATTTTGTAATATCAATTCTTGAATGAAAAAAAAAGACAGTAACAGCAAGCCAGTAGGAAAAATAATCAAATGCCAAGCAAGATTATGCATGTAAAATCCTTAAACAAAATTATTTATTGATTGTAAAATATGGAATGGGGAATACTTATCTTAAATATATATTTTAATATCATATATACTATATTTCTATAAAATAATACTTATTTGTTGTCTATATTCTTCCAGATAACCCAATCTTACTACATACTAATATACATGATTAAAAATAAATGTTGTTATTTCTAACTACTATTCACTTACAATATCCAGTTGCTACTAATAGGTCTCCTAAATCAAACAGTTCTAGGATACCTTTCCAAATCACAGGATTTAATATCCTAAAATACTATGTAAATCCAGAGAACCTCAGTTAAAGACTATAAAGAATTTTTGTGCTGTATTCGAAGGAATCAGTTGTCAGTTACCATGAAAGTGTCTGAAATCAGAAGCCACTCTTCATGTGAAATTACTCACACAGCGGTGATCACCAAAATCAATTGGAATTTTCTCCATTTACTGTTAAAGAACAATTGGATTTTATTTTGACAAGATAGCCTTACCTTTTCTTTGTGTAGGAAGAATATATGGTTTTCCTCCCTCTTTTTGAAACTCCTTAGAGAAATAATATATAATTAATTCAGATCGTTATGTCTGAATTATCAGAGAGACTAAAAAATATGGCCTTAACTTGCCTGCTAATTATCTAAAATACACTGCATATTCCCTATTGACAAAATATAGGAACAACTTAAGGAAAGGAACAAACAATATGAATGATCTGTGTAGCTCTGTGGAGACACAGGATGAAAGATAGTCACTCAACCATTGTGAGTTAGTTATTAAAATAAAGATGAAAAATACTTTAACATCAGTTCCAATCCACTAAATTAGAACATAGCCAAAGTCTTAATGAAATTGTAGGGGAGATTATCATAATTACACATAATTTTTCTTGAATTTATTATTCAGGTAAATATTTGTGGTAGTCAATAGAATGAAAATATATCCTTTAACCCATACTTGTGAGGTAGATATTATTCTCAAATTTAGAGACATCAAGTTCAGCTAAACTATGTAACTTGCCCAAAGCCATACAACTGATAATAATAATATTTGAAATTCAAGCTAATCTCCAAATGAGTGATGTAAATGTCTGTTTTTTCATATGACAAATCCATAAGTTACTGTCATGAAACACAATACCTCAATTACTGGCCAACAGCAGTACTTCTTGAGATAACACATCACTGGTGAATAATATTCAGTACTACTTACTAAGAGTAATATCTATTTTACTTACAGATTTATATGAATTGATGAAAACATACATATGGGAAACATGAAATATACAATAAATTGCTGTAGACTATAGTTATTCTACAACACTATAAAGCAGAGTATCTGTATTTTGATATAATTTTATAACTTTTTGCCATTCTAATACCCTTCCTAGCCTCTTTTGACTACTTGTCTATTCTCTGATATCAACATTTCAGCTTCCCATAAATGAGTCAAGGTATTTACTATTTGTCTTTTTCTGAATGGCCTAATTTCACTCAACACGATGTCCTCCAGTTTCATATATATTTCTGCAAATGACAGGCTTCATTTTTTTTATGATTGAATATTATACCACTGTATTTTCTCTTTTTTAAAAAATATATCCATCTACTTATGGATATCATGCTTGATTCTGTATCTTAACTATTACGAAAAGTACTACTATAACCATGATTGCATGATAGTGCAAATTCTTCTTTATATGAAGATTCTGTAGTTACATGCCCAGTAGTGTGGATGCTCGCTCATGTGATACTGCTGTTTCCGAACAAACTCAATTTTATTTCCCATAATAGCTATACTAATTTAAATTGCAGTCAGCATTCGTTATTGTCTTTGTGACAATAACCTGTCTATCTGGAACTAGATAATGTCTCCTTGTGGTTTTGATTTTCATTTCAATGCCTCTTAGTGATGTGAGGAACCTTGTTTTTTCATATACCTCTAGGCTGCAAGTATTTTCATGTTTGAAAAATGTCCATTCAATTAATTTGATTACTGTAATTGAATTATTTTTGAGTTATTTGAGTTTCTTATGCTTTCTGAATATTTGTCCCTTGTATAGATGGATAGTTCACAAATATTTTCCATATTCTTCATGTTGTCTCTTAACTTTATTTACTAATTCATATGCTGTGCAGAAACTTCTGACTTGTATTTTTCTTATTTTGCTTTTGTTTCCTATGCTTTAGGGATCTCATCCAAAAAAATCAGTGCATAAACCATTAGCCTGAAATGTTTCCTAATGTTTTCTTATGGTAGTCCATAATTTTATGCCTTACATTTAGGTATTTGAACCATTGTGTGTTGCTTTGTTTTTAAGCGTGAGACAATGGAGTCAAGCTTCTGTGTTGTGCCTTTGGATATCTAGCTTCCCAGCACAGGGGATTGAAATATCTTTTCTCCAATGTACATGCATGTTTTTGATGCCTTTGTCAAGAATCAGTTGGCTATAGATTTATTGATTTATTTCTGAGGTCTCTATTTGGTTCTGTTGCATTATGTATCTGTTTTCCTACCAGTAAGATGCTGTGTAAGCTTCTATCACACTGTACTATGTCTTTGAAAATAGGTATTGTGATGTTTCCAGCTTTTTTTCCATTTTCTCAAGATTGATTTGGCTATTTGGAATATTCTGTACTTCAATATGAATACAATTTAGATACTATCTAATGTTTCGTAACACAATTCACATATGTCAGGTGTCAGTAAAGTGGCAGAATATAGGCACAAAGAACCATACATTTTATGACAGCATTTCCTTGAAATGTCCAGAATGGACAAACTCACAGAAAGTGGGAGATGCTGAAGGAAAGTGGTAACTGCCAATGGGCTTGTCTTGTCTTTTGGAGGTGACAAAAATGTATTATATTAATTCTGTTGATGGTTATACAATTACAAACTACTGAATTAAACAATTTAAATGGAGGAAATTTATAGTTTGTAAATTATCTTTAAAAAATTGCTGTGAAATTATATTGGCAACAGGGAAAATCAATTTATTTGATTATTACCAGCTGTGTATAACCAACTCCGCCAAAGGCAGAAACTTTTTATTCAAGAGGTATTACAGTTTTTTATGTCTAGAGAAATGAATGAAAAGTCAATAACTTTATAAAAAGAAAAATCTTGAAAAAAGACAGTGCTTGGAACACTCGCATGTCTATCAGAATGCCTCAATTCAAATACTGGCTATACTTCCTTTTCAGCTTCCTGTTGAAGTGCATCCTAGGAGGCAACAGGTGAAGGTTCAAGAAGTTGGGTTCATGTTAACTTGTGGGGGACCCAGACTGGATTCTTGGCACCAGGCTTTAACCTGGCATTGCCCCGAGTCAGGGGGAATTTTCAAATTCAATTTCAAAACTCTCTTTCTCTCTCTCTCTCTCTCTCTCTCTCTCTCTCTCTCTCTCTTTGTGTGTGTATGTGTGTGTGTGTGTGTGTGTATGCAAACTTCTGCCCACATATAACAAAATGAGGAGCAGGAGAACCCCACATTACCTTGTGAAATATTTGCTGCATCAGTTTCTGGAGTGTGACACAGCTACTGGAAATTAGAATAGACCCGTTCCTAATACTTTTGAAACCTCTTTCCTTGTATTGCTCTAGTGTTTTACTATGTGCTTAGAGAACACATTGGTTTTCCAATTTACTCTCTGCTCCCATTTATCCCTGGTGACACAATTTTCCCATTATTTTTCTTTAAGCAATCACAGATGTATTCTGACACTTGGAAATATGAAAATTGTGGCAAAATATTAAATATCAAGTCACAATTTCTTGTTCTAATTTAATAATGTTTAACTTTTTTAAAATAAAAAATTTATGGATTTTTAAAATCAGAATTACAGAGAGAGAGGCAGAGACAGAAAGAGATCTTCCATCCACTAGTTCACTCCCCAGATGGCTACAACGGTCAGCACTGGGCCAGAGAGAAGTCAAGAACAAAGAGCTTCATTAAGGTAAAAGGGCCCAAGCACTTTGACCATCTTCCAATGCTTTGCCCAAGGCATTGGCAGGGAGCTGGGTCAGAGTGAAGCAGCTGGAACATATAGGATACTGGTGTCACAAGTGGCAGATTTTACCTGATATGCCACAATGCTCTACCTATAATGTTTAACATTCATACTCAAAATCTCCATTAGTATTTTTTATCTATTACTTTCTGGAACTCTTTCAATGATAACCTATATAAATAGGTTAGTAAAATAATTTTATTCTAATTTGTTGCTTTTTTGACTTATGAAATGACTTCAATGGGTAACTTTTGGATATTTACATTAATCATGACAGTTCCACAAATGGCCCATCCTACAACGACAATGTGCCCAGTCTGCAGGATTGTATGTGGTGCCTTTACCCTTCCTATTGTATCACCATGGGAACTCTTCTCCCGTGCATTTAATGGACCCCTGCCCTAACAAATGCTGGTCCATTGAAAACGGTTAATCTTCAAAAAGTGAGGTCATGCTGGAATCTAATGGCCTTAATTTGCATCAGTTCAGTAGCTCAAGAATATCAGAATCAGGATTAGAATATTTGCCATGGGGCCTGTGCTGTGGCATAGTGGGTATATGGCTCATTACAATATGTAGGCACCCATTCCAGTCCTGGAGCCACTCCACTTCTGATCCAGCTCTCTGTTAATGCACCTGGGAATGCAGCAGAAGATGGCCCAAGTACAAGAGTGTCTGCATCCATGTGGGGGACCTCGAAAAACTCGTCTACTGGCTTTGCGGTCATTTGAGAATGAACAAGCAGATGGAAAATCTCTCTCTGCCCCTCCTCCACCCCTCTCTTTATAATTCTGCCTTTCAATAAATAAATAACTGGAGGGAGGGCAAGATGGCGGAATAGGAAGGGAGCACACCGATAGTCCGGGGAGAGACAGTTTAATAAAAGCGGGGATACTGCAGGTTCAAGGAAGAGTAGGGGAAGAAACAGCAGAGGAAACTCTTCTGGAACTAGTGATTCACAG
>CM027387.1:98120015-98158187 GCA_015711505.1 Sylvilagus bachmani | reverse complement strand
ATTGTTAAATCAACATCAGGAGTCACTGTGTACTTACGTCTCATGAGGGATCTGTCCTTAATGTGTTATCCAATGTGAAATAATGCTATTACTAGTACTGAAACAGTATTTTTACACTTTGTGTTTCTGTGTGGGTGCAACCTGATGAAATCTTTACATAGTATATACTGAATCGATCTTCTGTATATAAAGACAATTGCAAATGATTAAAAAACCTTGGTGTTAAATTGGAAATTGCATAGATAATTAATCAATTCTTTAAAAAAAAATCATGTAGGATCTCTGTCCTTAATGTGCTGTACATCGTGAATTAATACTACAACTAATACTCCAACAGTATTTTCACTTTGTGTCTCTATGTGAGGGCAAACTGTTGAAATCGTTACACAATACATATGGAAAGGGTAGGGTTGTGGGTGGGAGGGAAGTTATGGGGGGAAGCCATTGTAATCCATAAGTTGTACTTTGGAAATTTATATTCTTTAAATAAAAGCTTTAAAAAAAAAGAAAAAAGAAATAATGTTCAGGATCACTAGCCATCAGGGAAATGCAAATCAAAAATCATGATGAGATATCACCTCACTCCAATGAAATTGACTATTACCCCTAACTCAAAAAATCACAAATGTTGGTAAGGTTTTGTTACTAACTAGTACAAACATTATGAAAACTGTATGGAGATTTATCAGAAATATAAAACCAGGTCTACCATAAGGCCTAGTTATTTCAGTCCAGGGAACATAACCAAAGGAAATGACATCAGCATGTGAAAGAGATGCCTGCACTGCCATATTTTTAAAAGCTCAGTTCATGATAGCAATATGGAATCAGACTAGGTGTCCATCAATTGATGATTGAATATATACACTGTGACATAAATACATCATGAATATTACTCAGAATAAAAACTTGACATCTGAAACAAAATGCATGGAACTGGAGATCATCATGATGTGAAATAAGCCAAATCCACAAAGACAACTCATTTTCCCTTATTTTTTCAAGTAAATATTTAGAGTGTTTAAACTGTATGAATTTTAACAAGTAGTAAATAGGAAACTGAATCTATGTAATTGCAAAAAAAATAGAAAACTAAGAAGGAAGGTGGAGGTAAAGTAGGAGTGAGGGAGAGAAAAGGGTGGGAACAACCATTATGTTATTAAAACTATATATATGAAATGCATGGAATCTGTTCCTTTTATATCCATTTGATTATTATTTAGAGCTGCTGTATATATTTTTTCTAAACTAGAGTCTTTTTGCTTTTTACTTATTGAACTCTTTCTTTATCACAGCATTTAACCCTGAACTGCAATGTAAATTAAAGATGTTATCTCAAAAGTGAAAGAGTGAAGGGAAAAATGAAATATAATTATATTCTTAGGATTTTATCTATGAACTATATTGTATCTGTTAGAAACTAAAATAAAATTAAAAAGTGTGAGTGTCATATGATTTTGGTATTTAGTTATAAATATGATTTCATTGCTTCACACTATGTAAATCACAATAGACTCTTCTTAAGCCTTGTATGATCATGAATCCCTCACTCTGTGATTTTAGTATCTTTGTTTTCAAAAACAAAAGCATATATTTTATGTATATAATGTTTACATTTGAAGTAATGTGACAAAATGTTAAAAAAATTTAAAATATATAAATATATCTTAAGTAAAAAGACAGTCTATTCTAAGGTGTATAATAGTCATGGTTTACTTCAGATAATGCATCCATGAATTATAAAAGCATGACTTTAATTTGAAATACATAAGTGACATCAATTTTACCTGTAAAATTATTGAAATTATATGTAGATTCATTTTAAAAATTTAATTGAGGTAAAATTCCCATGACATATTTTTAACTATGGAGAAAGAAATTAGAAACTATTATTCAATGGATGTGTAGAAGTTATAATAGTTTGAATAATATCTTCCCATTTCTCCATTTGATTATTTCACTAAATTATTATTTAGAGTCTTTAATATATTTTTGCTAAAATGGGGTCTTTCATACGCTGATCACAATCAGTCCTTGTTTCATCTCTATGAATTTATCTACTCTGGATATTTCATATAAATAGAATCATACTAAATGTGAGCTTTTAATGCTTGGTGTATCTCACTTTACATAGTATATTCAGTATCCATACTTCCTGGAGCACATATACCTGTTTCATGCTTTCAAAAATATTTCCTTTGTAATGAAAATAATTATTTTCAAGAGATTAGGTCTTTTAACAAAATTTTAAGTGTACAATAGAATGTTGTCTACAAGATCACATAGTTGTACACTAGATTACAACAACTTACTCTTTAAAAAAAGATTATTTATTATTTATTTGAAAGGCAGAGTTATAGACAGGCAGAGGCAGAGAGAGAGAGAGAGGTCTTCCCTCTACCAATTCACTACCAGATGACTGCAACGGTTGGAGCTGCACCAATCTGAAGCCAGGAGCCAGAAGCTTCTTCTAGGTCTCCCATGTGTGTGCAGGGACCCAAGGACTTGGACTATCTTCCGCTCCTTTCCTAGACCATAGCAGAAAGCTGGATTAGAAGTAGAATAACAGGACTTGAACCAATGCCCATATGGTATGCAAGCACTGTAGGTGGCAGCTTTACTCAATAAGCCACAGTGCCACCCCACATAATTTATTCTTGCTGTATAACTAAAACTTTGCAGCTATTAACCAAAATCTCCCCATTTTTGCCTTCCTATAGCCCCTAACAACTACTATTCTATTTTGTTTTTGTGAGTTTTAATATTTCAAATAAACCTCAATAGTGGAATCATGTACTATTTATCACTGGGACAGGTTTATTTCACTAAGGATAATGTTCACAAGATTCATTTTCTTTACCACATGTTGCAGAATAGCCTCCTCTTTTAAGGCAAAACAACATCCCATTGTGTACATATATCACATTTTCTTTATTTTCCATGTATAGTCATTCATAGGATTTCTATATCTCTGTTACTACGACTAATGCAGCAGTGCACATGGGTGTGCACAATATCTTTCTGAGATTCTAATTTCAGTTATTTTGGATAAAAATCCAGAAGTGGGCTTGCTCTAATTTTAGTTTTTTGATACACAGTAAGTATGAAGATGAAAAAAAATTTTTTTCCTAAGCAAAAATAAGAGAATACTCTAGAGAATGTTACGCAAATTGGCCCTGTTTCTTCATCAAATTTATAATCACATAAAAACTGAACATGTCACTGGAATAAAAATTTGTTTGAGCAATATTTTAAGTTGGAAAATGTATTTGGTCCTTCAATTCATCATTTAATCAATCAAAAATATCCTGAATACCTACTCTTCATTGACAATTAGTTTAGAAGCTGGCAATACAATAGTAAACTATTCAGATCAGAGTTTTGCATTTATATTGTAAAAATAATGACTAAAATTCCACACAATATAAAATATAAAATGTCGTAAGTACTCAATTGCAATATTTGTGTATGTTTTGATTTCTGACTTCTATGAAAAATACTGTTTCCATCCAGATCCTTTTAAATAAAACCAGAAAAAAGAACATGTGTATGACTGATGCCTTAAGATTTTCATTAAAATGTGACTATTAAGTCCCTTACAATCTTTCTAATATTTTATTAATTCAATATCATCTGATTTTTATGGCAAATACTCTAGGGTTTGCTCTTCATACCAGAATGATGGCTTTACATTCTGTTGTATTCCCAATATTCACACTAAAATTGACCATTATTCAACTGACTACCGAGGCCACAGTTCTCTCCTTCCTATCTATCAAATTTTCTTCTTGTTAGGGCCAAAATTAGTTTGTCCCAGATAAATTAGTACTAGTATAGGGTATAAGCTAGTATGAGGTGTAAGGGAGCATATAAAAAATAACCTGATGAAACCATTGAATCAGTTTATTATGAAGACGCAGGACGTCTTTACATTTTCACTTCTGATGAAATTTTGATAGTCTGTACTAATGAACATTCAATTTGTCTTCCTTTCTCTTGAGAATCAAATCTCTATTTGAGAAATTTGTTTCCCCTGTTCAGGGACTTGTTTCTAGAAACATATTTCAGTGTGAAGATCTTTAGGGACACCAGACACTTAGAGTAAAACTCCAGGATGCTCCTTGGAGCAGTCTTATGAGTGGGTTTTGCACATCCTCTCCACAGGTAAGTTATACCAAACAACTTACTTACAATTAGGTCTAAATGGAAGGTGTGAATGTCTTGAGGATTGTTCAGTTGAATCAGACTCGGGATTGAATTGAGAGGTCTTTTCCAAAAGACACAAATATCTGCCCACAGATTGCTAAGTGAAAGTGTTGCTGAGAGGACTTAATAGTAATGAACCATATCCTTACTGATGAATGAGAATGGTTAAGTGTGTTTGCAGAATAATGAGCGGCCTTGCAAGAGCTACACACTATCCTAGTTTAAAGAGGAATTTTAACCTCCATTGGACTGGCAGCTATTTTAGGATACTCCACATCACAGGAAGTTCTGTGTGTGTCTCTGAAATACATTATTCTGCTCCCAAGAAAGGCTTACAAAGTTACTTAAGTCAACCAAATGAATTTTTCTCCTCTTCTGGAATTTTGGATTGTCCCTGGTGAGAAGCCCTGTTCAAGAAAGATTCTCTGATGTCAACTGCCAGTCCTGTTTCCTTGGTGGATCATTAAAGTCCACACTGAAATTCAGTGTTTGTCCCCAAAAGAATCCATGTCTGACAAACTTAGCACAAATTCCACAGTGAGAAACCAGTGGGTACCCTCCTTAAATCATCTCAGAAGCCATTTAAGAACTAATTTATGTTGGTGTTTCTTATCCGAATTGTAAGATTTCTGAATGTGAAGGGACAGATTAAAATGATTAACATTAAAAATGTTTCTTAAAAATTTGCAGTGAAAATCCATAATATTGTTAGACCTATACAATATTTCTACTCAAAAACTAATTTGAAGAAAAGTACTTTCAGAAAGTTAAAATAGCCCTTATAATGGAAAATGCTAAAGTAAACAATATTCTGAAAATATAGCAGGAGAAAACTTTGTTTCAGAAGTTTCTTCCATCGCCATATTCATATACTGAAAGGAAAACAGCCCTGGATATGCCCTCATTCGTATTTCAGTTGAGGAAGGAGTTAACAATAGATAAAGATAGTGAATTGATCACCCATTCTCAGCGTGAATTGCACAAATTCACAGTACGAATTCAGTAATTATTGTGGAAGATGTTCTTGATCACAATTAATAAGGGTAAATTTTTGAATAGCATTCTGTGTCTGACTGTATAAGCAGTGCACTGGGTTGCTCATGTTGTCAGGAAACATCTTAACCAAATTAAATGCTGTCACACTGTTTTGCATCATAAGCTAATCTGCTTACAAAGGCAATTAATTTTAGACACAGGAGCGGCAAACAAGTGATAGGGGAGAACTGGTGCAGCACAATCTGTTGAGTTCCTTAGACTCATATTTGATGCATTGAATAAAATATCTTTACATTAAAACACACAATGCTTTGTCTTTTTAATTTTTGAATTCTGTTTATTTGAAAGTCAGAAAGAGAGAGCGAGGGAGAGAAGGGGGAAGAGGGTTAGCTACAATCCACTGGTTCATTCTTTAAATGCCCACAATATCCAAAGCTGGACCATTCTGGAACCGGGAGCAGGGAACTCACGGTGTGAACCCCAGATGGATAATAGGACCCCAACTACTTGAGCCATAACTAACAGGTTTCTTCCAGGGTGCACATACACAGTAAGCTATAATCAGAAGTAGATCTGGGACATGAAACCAAGCTCTCTGATATCAGATGTGAGTGCTGCTAGTCATGTCTTAATCACAACACCTAATACCTGTCTCATTTGTGTCCCATTTTAATTTGTATTTGCCCATAATATTTAGATACATTTTTGGTTTATAGCAGGATAGTTTGACACAGGTGTACAGTTTCTGTATAGATCAAATCCAAATAGCTAACATTTCCATCTCCTCAAACATTTGTCATTTCTACATGTTGAGAACATTTGGAATCCTCTAATTTTTTGAAATATGTATCAGTTTTTCTAATAAACAGAAATATAATTCACTTATTATACTTCTTTCAATGATAGATGCCTTCAATATGGTAGAAGGAGTGATTGAGATTGAAATGAGAAAGTTCCATGAGAAATCATTCAAAGTATGTTAACATCATCCATTGCAGGTGACATGCATTTTTGCATTCTTTTGGAATCAGGCTTTGTGCAAATAGCTTACACTGTTTATACGCATGATCTCATTTTTTTTGGAAAAAACAAAAATATAAGCAGCTGGTAGAATCATATAACTATTCATTTGTAGGCCAACAAAAATTAAACACACCCATAAATAAAACCAGACTAAATAAAATCCAATTAATTTATTATTTTATGTGGATTCTTCTACTAAATTTATCTAATTAAAACTCAACTATATCATTAGACAAGAAAATAATTCATACATTTTCTAGAGTACTTCTGAGAATAATGATATTATCATTTAAAAATTCTTAGCATAATACCGGACATAGATTATTTGCTAAATAAATATTACTCTCATTATTGCTCTCACTATATGCAAGTATATTAAACAATCTATATACACCACGTATGTTAAAGTAGTATTTAACAAACAAGATATTTAATAAAATTAAGAAAAATGAGTGCAACTTTAATTCAAGGGGAGGATATAGAAGCTAGAAAGGGAAAAGAAGAGAGGTCTGCTGAAACAAAACAAGAGAGAGGAGTCTGAGTACCTGGAAGTCACAATGACAGGATGAGATGAGCTCATCTGACAGAAGAAATGAACTGTGGCTAAGACAATTCAGATTCACAATGAAATGGAGTAAACATTGAGATATACTGCTGTTGGTGGGTCCCTGAAGCAGAATGCTATGGCAGACATTAATTAGAAAAAACTCAGTACCAAAAGTTTTTCCCCGAAATACAGAGATTCCCACTGGTGATTAATGATGAGCATGGGCTGGAGAAGAAACCCATGGAAGCCACAAAATGGGTAAGTGGGGGTCACCCCAGCTTGTCAACTTTCTGAAGGCTCACTTTTGTTATTGGAACCATGCACATGAAAACAAACACAGGTACATGAGTGTGGATATATATGTGTGTGCATGTATACATACATACAGAGACACACACATAAACACATCCATACTCATCCAAAACCATGCTAATATAATCAGCATATACAGAATATTATTAATGTACATGTTCACGTGATAAAAATTATTTCCAGCAGTGTATAAATACTTTTTGTGGAACAGTTCTAAGAATCTCAATCTCAATAACCTCTGGTGATTTTGTATTTCCCAATATTGTGAGAAGATAGAAAAAAAGCAAATCAGGATCTAAGACTCTTAAAAGTTTTCCAACCAAAGTGAACTTCTTTAAATGAAATGATAAAATCTATGACTATCTGTTTTCTCTACCAAAAGAACAATACAACAAAAAATGGCTCCAGACAATCTCACCCAAATAACTGAATTCATTCTCATGGGAATCTCAGAGCTTCCAGAGTTACAGATCCCCCTCTTCTGTGTGTTCCTGGGGATCTACGGGTTGATTGTGGTGGAGAACCTTGGCATCATCACCCTCACCAGCGTTGACTCTCGACTGCAAACCCCCATGTACTCTTTCCTCAGGCACTTGGCCATCATCAACCTTGGTAACTCTACTGTCATTGCCCCTAACATGCTGGTTAACTTCTTGGCTACCAAGAAAACAATCTCTTACTATGGATGTGCAGCCCAGCTGGGAGGATTTGCATTTTTCATTGTGGCAGAGATTTTCATGCTCTCGGTGATGGCCTATGACCGTTATGTGGCCATCTGTAACCCCCTGCTCTACATGGTGGTGGTATCTCGGCGGATCTGCCTGCTGCTGGTTTCCCTCACATACTTGCAGAGCCTGACCACAGCACTGACAGTCTCTTCCTGTGTGTTCTCTGTGTCTTATTGCTCTTCTAATGTCATCAACCACTTTTACTGTGACGATGTCCCTCTGCTAGCATTGTCCTGTTCTGATACCCACATTCCAGAAACAGCCGTGTTCACCTTTTCAGGGATCAACTTGTTCTTCTCCATGACTGTAGTTCTAATCTCCTACTTCCACATCGTCCTTGCCATTTTGAGGATCCGTTCCTCGGAGGGACGACGAAAGGCCTTTTCCACCTGTGCTTCTCACATGATGGCTGTCACTGTGTTCTATGGCACTCTCCTGTTCATGTATTTGCAACCGAGGACCAACCACTCATTAGACACCGACAAGATGGCCTCGGTCTTCTATACCCTAGTGATCCCCATGCTTAACCCTGTCATTTACAGTCTAAGGAACAAGGATGTGAAGGATGCCCTGAAGAGATTCCTGAATAACCCATGTCTATCGCTCAGACTAATATAAATTCATCTTCATTTAAGGAATTTCATTCATTGTACATTCACTGTTATTAAAAGAATTTCCACAAAATGGTTAGAAACTCTATTTCAGTGTGAAGATTTTGTTTTAAATTTATCTTGCATACCCAAAAAAGATGTTCAGATAAATAATAAATGACATTAAGTAAACATTTTATATAATAAAATATAATTTGTAAAAGAGTTTTTGCAATTTGTAAACAAGGAAAAGAAAGGAATATAGCGTTTAGTGAAGATATAGGAGGCCGGCGCTGCCACTCACTAGGCTAATCCTCAACTTGCGGCGACTGCACCCTGGAGTCTAGTCCCAATTGAAGCACTGGGTTCTGTACTGGTTGCTCTTCTTCCATTCCAGCTCTCTGCTGTGGCCTGGAGGTCAGTGGAGGATGACCCAAGTGCTTGGGCCCTGCAACCACATGGGAGACCAGGAGGAAGCACCTGGCTCCTGGCATCTGATTGACAGAGCGTGCAGGCCATAGTGGCCATTTGGGGGGTGAACCAACGGAAAGAAGATCTTTCTCTCTGTCTCTCTCTCTCACTAGCTCTGCCTGTCAAAAAAATAATAAAAATAAAAAAGTGAAGATATGGGAGGATTATCTTAGTGGACAAATATCAGGACTTAAACCACCCAGCTGTCTATTTTTATTCTACTCTTAAGATATTTTAAATATTGCTGGCTTATATTGAGCAAATTCTCAATTTTTGTAAAGCCATTTTTATTATTACTTAAAATACAAATATAAATCAAACAAAATAAAATTTAGGGGAAACATGAATATTAACATAAAGTGCTCAGTATACTTGCAAAAAAAAAAAGGACTAAAAACAGCTAAATCCCCAAAAAGAATATTCCCCTTTTTCATCCTTCTCAGTGATGTTTATATACAAAACTAAATATTAGTGTTCGTTCAAAAAGTCGTGTAATTTGTTTCCCCATTGCATATATGAATTTTTGTGTAGAATCAATTATTTTATAGTGAATCCAAAGAAAATCAAGCATCATTGTCTTTAATAGTTCATCTATTGTAACTAGGAGTGAATATCACTAGATGAGAAAAAAAAAGATATTGTCATCAAAGCATCACAGATTCTCAGGAGTCCTCTGTTTTAATAAAAGTAATAGTCATTATGCATCATATCTCTGTACTTGTAAAATACTACTAACATACTAAGGAGTAAGAAAGAAGGATTTATGTGTGAAACAAAGGTGGCATCAGGAAAGAAACTATCATGAGGATATTTTCAGAAAATTAGACATAAAACAAATCTAGGAATAGTGGGACTCCAACCTAAGAATCAACTTCTATTTTTTATTTTTAAAATATATAAAGAGAACAGATTCCATGTATTGCATATATACAATTTTATGCCCATAATGATACTTCCCACCCTCCTCCTTCCTTCCTTTCTTAATTTTCTCCTTTTAATTTTTGCAATAACACACTTTCAAATTATTTTATCCTCATAGGTTTAATTCTCCACTACATAGAGAATTCAACAAGTAGAATATAGACCACTGCTCTGTAGAAACAAGCACTACAAACAATAATCAAATCTCAAGATGTCAAGGTGACTCATATATATTACTTTTTCATAGGCTACATATTAGTTGAAAATAAAAGAAAACATACAGTGTTTGTCTTTTTGAGGCTGCCTTATTTCAGTAAGCTAACCATCTTCAGTTGCTTCTATTTTACTGCAAAGTACAGGCTTTCAAAAAGGGCAGAGTAATATTCCCTTGTGTATGTGAACCATGCTTTTAATCCAATCATCAGTATGTTGATATCTGGGTTGATTCCATATCTTAGTCATTGTGAATTAAGCAGCAATAAGCATGGGGAAGGACAATTGTTCTAAAAGGTATATTTTATTTATTTGAAAGGCAGAGTTACAGAGAGAGAGGGAGAAACAAAAGGATCACCCACCTGCTGGTTCACGCCCTAAATGGCCACAGCAGCCAGGGCTGGGTCATACCAAAGCTAGGAGCGGGAACTTCATCCATGATTCATGTTGTGATAAGAATTGTTTTCAACAGCTTTGATCTTTTAACAAAATTTTAAGCGTACAGCAGAATGTTGTCAACAAGATCATATACACTAGATTCCCACAATTTATTCTTTTTAAGAAGATTTATTTATTATTTATTTGAATGGCAGAGTTATAGAGCAGCAGAGGCAGAGAGACCTAGAGGTCTTCCATCTGTTGGTTCACTCCCCAGATGGCCACAATGGCCAGAGATGTGCAGATTCGGAACCAGGAGCCGGGAGCTTCTTACTGGTCTCCCATGTGGATGCAGCGACCCAAGGACTTGGGCCAACTTGTACTGCTTTTCCAGGCGATAGTAGAGAGCTGAATTAGAAGTGGAAGAGCCAGGACTTGAACTGGTGTCCATATGGAATGCTAGCATTGCAGATGGTAGCTTAACTCATTACCGCACAGCACAGGCACGACACTAACTCTTACATTCAATGACTTTTTTTCCCTTGTGTTAATTCCCAGGAGTGGGATGGCTGGATCATTCAGTGAATTTTCAGATTTTTGAGGAATAGCCATACTGTCTTTCATATTCATTGTACAAGTTCACAAATCCACCAACAGTGCATTATGGTACCTTTTTCTTTACATCCTTGCCAGCATTTGCTGTTTTTTGATTTTTGAATGATAGCCATTCTAACCGGTGAGTTGAAAACTCATTGTAGTTCAAATCGCCTTTGATTTATCTCCCACTCCCAGACACTATGATTCTAAATTTCTTTCTCTCTCTCTCTTTTTCTCTCTCCATTCTTCCTCCCTCTCCTATATCCATTACACAGATAATTCATGAGACCTTTCCAATTTCAATGCCCTTAAGACTATCACACTATCATATACATTAGCACATCAACTCTTCTGTTTTTCCATGTAAAGACACATGTTTAGAGTATATTTTGTGAAAGTATGTGATCTGGGGCCTGCAGTGTTTGTAGTGGGTTAAGCAACACCCTGTCATGTCAGCATCCAGTATGGAAACTGGTTCATTTACCAACTGCTCCACTTATGATATAGCTCTCTGCTAATGCACTTAGGAAAGCAACAGAACACTGCCCAAATAGTTGGACCCCTGTACCACCATGGGATGCCAGGATGAAACTCCTGGCTTTAGCCTAACCCAGCCCTGGCCATGTGGCCACTGGGGAAGTGAACTGGAAGATGGAAGATTTCACTCTGCCTATCCTCTTCTGTCTGTAACTCTGTTTAGAAAATAAGTAAATAAATAAATAAATTGAAATATCAACAACAAATAAACAATGTCGTTAAGAAATTGGCAGAGGACATGAACAGGCATTTTTCAAAGGATGAAATACAAATGATCAACACAGATATGAAAAAATGTTTAGCATCACTAGTCACCAGGGAATTCTGAAGAAAAACCACAATGAGGTTTCATATCATCCCAGTTAGAATAGCCATAATCCAAAACTCAAAAATCAAAAACAATAAATGCTGGTGAGAATGTGGATTAAATAGTTGCCCTAATACACTGTTAGTGGGAATGTGCAATGATTATGGAAGACAGTACAGAGGTTCTTTAGAAATCTAAAATTATATCTACCATATGACCCAACCATGTCACTCATGGAAATTTACCCACAAGAAGTGTAGTCACCATATGAAAAAGTGATCTGTACCCCCATGTTTATTGCAACTCAATTCACAATAGCTAACATATGGAATCAACCAAGATATCTATCAACTGATGACTCGATAAAGAAAATGTGATATACATGCACTATGGGATATAATTTAGACATAAAAGACAAATATAATATGTTTTCTTTGATATGCAGTAGTTAATATAGAATGCAAAAATGTGTAAGAGTAAAACTGACCTTTTATAATTTTATTATTGTTGATGGAAGATGCTTGTGGGACTGCAGTGTTCATGGTAGCCAATGTAATTTCTATTTCTTCTTCATTTAAAAATAATAGAGTACAAAAAGTATATATGAGCAAAATTGACCTTTTGAGATTCAGTTATTTTTTATAGCCCTTGTCTATACTACTGATGAACAATAGTCTTTATACTTATTCCTTGTTGAATTCTTTATTCAGTGGAGGGTTAAGCTTGTTTTTATAAAGTTAATTGAAAAGTATGTCATTGTAAAAATTAAAATAAAATAAGAAAGGAAGGAGGAGAGTGTTTGGACATGAAAGAAGGAGGGAAAGTAGGGTAGGAAGTATCATTATGTTCTTAAAACTGTATGTATGAAATACCTGAAATTTATTCCATTTATATAAATAAAATTATTTAAAATACTTGGTGCTTAGAATATTCTCGATGGTGAGAATTATTTATAGGGACATAGATATATTAAATCATTTAATCTTAATTCTTTCCTCTCACAAAATCTAGAGGGCATATTAGTTACATATATGAGAATAATAAGATTTCAATAACTCACATTATTTTCCCCAAATAATTATGTATATAAATATACATATTATAAAGTTTTAGCATTTATTTTACCTTTATACTTACTATCTTTGATATTCCTTCACATAATAAAAATAATGCTCACTTTGGTTATATATTTCCTTATTAATACATATGTCCAGTGTCTGTCAAGTATATCAACTATTTTAACCACATAAACTATAAACCTAATGGATTTCATATGATTACATTATGAAGTATTATATACTATGTTATGAACATAATATTGTGTATATTTTTGAACCTACTGGTTTACATTTTAATTGATTAAATATTATCATAAATTATTTACAGTAATATACAAATGTGATTATATGTTCTAAATTATATAATTGACACATGGAAAACTCTAAAGAATAGGGGATCCATGATGGCCACAATGAGAAATACAGTGTTGGCCTCTCCTTCCAGCAAGATATCCCAAAGCAGCCATGTCTGGATGTGAGTGATGCAGGAAAGAAACCAGAGGTAGTAGGACAGAAGTCGAAATACAAGAGAACATCTATAATAGGCATGGGCATGGGAAAAAAGAACTGATGATTGCTGTGACAAAAGGCATTGTGTGAACTTGAGACTCTGGTCTCAGAAGGTAGAGTATGGATGGAGCTGCTGCTCTAGGCTAGGGAAAATAGTGAAAATGAAAAGTGGAGAATGTGCATTATCAGGGGAAAATTGTGGATAAAAATGTGATGGAGATTCTACAGAGGGAAGAAGGATACCGTGTATCTGTGTGGAGTGTGCAGATGTTCAACAAAGAGCACAGACACAGCATACGGCCCCAGTGGCGAAGAGCCAGAGAGAGCACCTGCTTTGGAAGGCAAGGTAAGATCAGATTGCAGTTGTCTGCACCACTGGTGATACAGTCAGAGTGTGGTTGACTACACTGTCTTCGAGTTTGGCCTGGAGCCCCGAGGCGCATGAGGTGTCCACTAAGGAGAGAAAAAAATGGGGTGCATTTCTCTCTCCTCACCCCCCACTACAGCAGCACCTGTTAACTGGCTAAATGAGGGCAGGAGTTATTTTGTTAGTAGCAGCTGCTGTGTTTCTTGTGTGTGCACCCAGCAACTGAGAGGGACAGAACCACCAACTTGACAATGGTGGCAGCAGCAGCCCTGGTGCACACATCCAAAGATGGGTGGGGAGAAGGAGCTGTTCTGACATCAATATCAGTTTCAAAGGCTCCTGGGCATGCCCTGCAACCAGCGTGGAGAAGGCACCACTGTGAACGAAGCAGGGACTGTGGCCAGCAGCTCTTGTGAAGGTGTGTAATACAGGGTTGTATTTTTTTTTTCTTGGACAGAGTTAGACAGTGAGAGAGATAGAGTGAGAGAAAGATAAAGGTCTTTCTTCTGTTGGTTCACCACCTAAATGGCCGCTACGGTCGGAACTACATCAATCTAAAGCCAGGAGCCAGGTGCTTCCTCCCAGTCTCCCATGCGGGTGCAGGGGCCCAAGCATGGGCCATCCTCCACTGCCTTCCTGGGCCACAGCAGAGAGCTAGACTGGAAGAGTAGCAACCAGAACTAGAATCCAGCACCCACATGGTGGAGGATTAACCAAGTGAGCCATGGTGCCAGCCCCTAGAATTCTTACCAGAGAGAAAAATCTGTGTTCCCCATTGGCTTTGAGTCTGGCTGGGAGGACTGACAGGGGCTGTGCACCAATGTAGAACTGTGAGGTACTAGCAGATTCTCAACATATCAAAGGACCCATGGCTCAAACCATCTAGGTAGAGTACACATAGACAGCTGCCTCTGGGAATGTCTTGGCCTCTCCATGAATGGGACAGGCTGGTGGGGCAGAGGGTATTCTCTGCACCCCTTGTCTGTGTGAGCCCTGTGTGCTGAGACTGTGAGAACTCTGTGACTACAAAAGAAGGCACAGATTGTATTTGAGTCTCTAGGCAATCACTGTGTGTGACTCCACACTAAGAGATCCCAGATTGACTGGGGTTTCTCATAGCAGCAGGATATGGGCTCCCATTGAGGATTACATAGATCTATTATGCAGTTCATGGGCCTGCATGGCTAAGTATTGCACCTACTAAGGGCTAACACCCAGGCATTGATCAACATGGAAGAAGGGTTAAGGGCATGATTACCCCAACACAGGTGATCATACCCAATTTTGTGTAAAAAAAGAAGAGAGAGAGAGAGAGATATACCATACTAAACTTGGGTGTCACTCTGGATACTTGCCAAACCCTGGAGCATGGACCAGACTATTTTGGCAATGCCCAGCCCATGTATCAGGGTATTCACTGAAAGAGAAGACACTCCACTATGTCACAGAGGTATACTTCAAGGATAAAAAGCATCAGAGGAACGAACCAGCAAATATCTCCACGAATGCCTATATATAAACAGAGATTCTAGAAACAAGCATGAGGAGGACAACATGACTCCCTCCTCAAAGGAACACAATACTTCAATATTAAAATGTGAAGATAGAAAGATTTATGAAATGCCTAAAATGGAATTGAAAAGATTAATCGTGGGGCCGCCGCTGTGGCACAGTAGGTTAACACCCTGGCCTGAAGCACCAGCATCCCATATGGCACTGATTCGAGACCCAACTGCTCCAATTCTGATCCAGCACTCTGTTATGGCCTGGAATAGCAGTAGAAAATGGCACAATTCCTTGGGCCCCTGCACCCATGTGGGAGACCCAGAAGAAGCTCCTGGCTCCTGGCTTCAGATCAGCACAGCTCTAGCCATTGCGGCCAACAGGGGAGTGAACCATCATATGGAAGACCTCTCTCTCTCTCTCTCTCTCTCTCTCTGTGTGTGTGTGTGTGTGTGTATGTAACTCTGACTTTCAAATAAATAAATAAATAAATATTTAAAATCCAAAAAAAGAAAAGATTAATCACAGGTTTATTCAGAAATAATGAGAGGAAAATTCATGAGTTAAGGAATCCATGCATAAGTAATGAAAAATATTCCCATGAAATTGAGATTTTGAAAATCAATCATGAACCCTGTTAAATATAAGAATGGGAATAAGAGAGGGAGGAGATGTACAGTTTGGTACATGCTCAATTGGACTTGCTCCACACGGTAGAGTTAGAAACGTGCCAGGGGATTCCAATTCAATCCCATCAAGGTGGCATGTATCAGTGCCATCTCACTAGTCAAAGTGATCAGTTTCAGTTCATAATTGATCATAATGACAGGACTAAGAGTCAAAGGGTTTACATAAATAAGACTAGTGTCTGCTAATACTAACTGATAGAATTAAAAATGAGAGAATGATCCAACATGGGAAGTGGGATACACAGCAGACTCATAGAATGGCAGATGTCAGAAATAGCACTCTGGCCTCAGAATCAGCCCTTAAGGCATTCGGATCTGGCTGAAAATCCCATGAGAGTATTTCAGGCATGGAAAGTCTAGACACTGTGGCAAAAAAAAAAAAAATGACCTAAATGAAAGATCTCTGCAAGTGAGATCCCAGTGGAAAGAACAGGTCATCAAAGAAGGAGGTACCTTTCTCTGAAGGGAGGAGAGAACTTCCACTTTGACTATGACCTTGTCTAAATATGATCAGAGTTGGCAAACTGAAAAGGCCTCCATAGCTTTGGCAACTCATGACAAGAGCTTAGGGTGATTACTGAAATCATAAGCAAGAGTGTCAATTGTTAAATCAACACTGTGCACTTACTTCCCATGTAGGACCTCTGTCCTTAATGTGTTGTCCAATGTGAAGTAATGCTATAACTAGTACTGAAACAGTATTTTACACTTTGTGTTTCTGTTTGGGTGCAAAATGTTGAAATCTTTACTTAATAGATACTAAACTGATCTTCTGTATATAAAGATAATTGAAAATGAATCTTGATGTGAATGGAATGGGAGAGGGAGCAGGAGATGGGAGGCTTGTGAGTAGGAGGAAATTTATGGGGGACGGGGGGAGGAAAGCCACTGTAATCCAAAAGCTCTACTTTGGAATTTTATATTTATTAAATAAAAGTTAAAATAAATAAATAAGCAAATAAATAAATAAATAAAATGCTGGCAAGAATGTGGGGGGAAAAGGTACCCAAATCCATTGTTTGTAGGAATATAAACTAGTGCAACCATTGTGGAAGACAGCATGGAGATTCCTCAATAACCTGAGTGTAGAACTCACATGTGACCCAGTCATTCCACTCCTGGAAATTTACCAAAAAATGAAATCAGCATATGAAAGTGCTATCTGTATCCCTATGTTTATTGCAGCTCAATTAGTTAAGAAATGGAAACAACCCAGATGTCCATCAGCTGATGACTGGATGTGTGTGTGTGTGTGTGTGTGTGTGTGTGTGTGTGTATACATATATACACATACACATCATATATACTGAATACAGCTGAATATTATTCAGCTGTGAGAAATAAATGAAATTCTGTCTTGCAACAAAATGAATGCAAATGGCAAGCACTATACTTAGTGTAATAAACTAGTCCCCCAAAGACACATATCATTTGTTTTCTCTGATCTGTGGTAACTAATAGACTACCAAAATGGTAATGTATAGGAACACAATCAATATTTTGAGATTCCATGACGGTTGCAGCTCTTGTCTCAACTGTTGAGGAAGTGTTTTTTTTTTTTTTCCATACTATTTGTTGAACTCTGTACTTGTATAGGGTTGATCTAATGAGTACAAATTAAACTGAAAATAGATCTTTGTAAAAATTAAGAGTGAAAATAGGAGAGGGAAGAAGATGAATTTTTGAGAGCATGGGCAGGAAGGAGGGAATGGTGTGAAGTATCACTGTGTTCCTGAACATGTGCATATGAAATACATGAAATTTGTATACTTTAAACAAAATTTTAAAAATAAAGCATTGTGAAAGAGGGGCTGCTGAAGTAATTTGTGAATGAGTCACATATATATTCAACAAATAATAATATTCAGGATAGTCATTTTATTGCAGTCAGTAAAAATTAATGACAATGGAAACTTATGAGTTGTATGTAAGTGAATGTTCTGTCAATAGGGAACCCAAAGATACACTGGACAATTAACAAACACCCAGTGACTTTTTTTTTCCTGTTCTCAGTTGTTTTGGGAATAACCAGCCAATTATACTCAAGTTCCCAGGAGCATATTTCAAAAAAGAGAGAGACACACTCATAAATTCTCAGACTGTAATCAAGTTAATAAGCATATGAGAGAACGAGAACGCATTCCTACTTTTGGGTGAGTATCTTGCACTAGTCATGATGATTACTAGGCTAAATCCTGTGATTATTTGACCCTGTCTTCAATCTGAACTTTAGGTATATTTATAGACACTAATGACAGACTTTATACACCAACTACACTTAAAATTGTCTCCTTTAATGATTGTGTTTTCTATAACTATAATGTATTTACAATACTGGAATCCTGGTCTTTAAATGTAGTAAATGTCCCAGTTTCTATTTGTTTTTATTTCTGCATTTCACTAGGATTCTAAGCAACAAATATTTTGAAAGGAAAGTAAGCATTTTATTGAGTGCTTCAACCAACATGCTGTCTAAACTATGATGTAAATGTTCAGATGTGGGTTATTAGTGCAATGCAAGTGTCTACACACCAAAAAATGAATAGCTTTCTAAGGAAGTTTCCAGGAATTCAGTAATGTAATGCTCTCATTTTCTCTTGATTTCATGCATCTGTAGACTTTCATTTGTGCCATAACTAACTGAAACTTCATTTTACTAATATTATGCAACTATGAGTATTACTTTCCCCAAGGGTATTCCCTGACAACAGGACTTGTGCGTATGATGTTAATCTGTTAGCTGATTTTAGAAAGCATAACTGCCTATGCTAACGTCCTGGCTAGCTCCCCCAACAGTATCTCCTCAGCAAAGAATCAAAGTATGATGCACAAGGTTTCCAACATCTCAGCAAAAAGAAATCTGCCTCATCCGTAGACCAAGTCACAAGTTGTCCAAAATGAAGAGATGGAGAAATAGATGTCTTCATACAGTGATATTTGAAATAACAAGTAATGGTAAAGTTCAATAAATTAGTAGACATTCTGATTCAGGTTGATATTTTTCTCAAACTACATAAATAAAAGGTCCTTCAATCTAGTACCTTTTAAAATTTAAATCTGATCTTTTTTCATACGGATGCTATGGTTCAAAGTTTGGAAGTATCACATGAAACTAAGTTTAGAATCAGTACAACTAAAGACTCATGGAGGGTCAACCGTTGGAATGATTATAACTCAAATGCACACTTTCTGCCTTCAGTTTTGGAGAACTTGCCACACATTAAACATTGTATATTTCTAGGTTTTGACACTCCCTTTCTTCTCATGTAATGTGCTTGAAAATGCATTAATTTCTTCTGATAGATATTCCCATTTTAGTAGTCCTATCCCAATAGTTTTGCAAGACATTTAGGAGTCCTTTGCTGAATTGATCTGAACTGGAGTCACAGATGAAATAATAGTTCTTGCTCTTTTAATATGCCCCTAAAATACTTCTTGTTCAGGAAAATGCAGCCATTCTGAGTTCTGTTCCAGGAACTGAGGAACAAAAAATTATGAGAGGAATTCAAGAAATTTGAAGAAAATTGTAATTAACGGCAAATTTATTTTGCTTCATTTTTGTGAATTCCATAGATAGTTTTTAATAATATGCACTTTTCATAAACTCCCTTTCATATACATTTTAATTATATAATATACACATTGACCCTATGTAGTTCTAGTCTTAAGTACTCCCTTCATGCTCTTATAATGTACCTAAATACACTGATCCAGCCTTCGTTTTATAAACTGCAGATGTTATAACTGAGGATGGGTAGAAGACTAATGGATCCTTACATACCACTCCACAAGTTACAGTTATATGGAAAAAGAACAAATACAACCATGGATCTCAGGCTGTAAGACTGCTTCAGGCATTTGTGAATCTAGCATGAGGAACATGATTATATTTAAGACATGCAGTTTTAAAAATCTCACAAGAATCATCACCAGACAAATAATAGCAGCTTAGGGGATCAGAGTTAGATCCCAAAGCTCATAGCTATTGCACTGTACCTATTTTCTGATAAATTAAATTAGATATTTCTTTAAAAGAATTTGCTAAGCAACGCATTTTTTGTATTTCAAAATTTTAATTAGGAAAGGTTTATATGGCTTTTATATCACTTACAAGTAAATCCCTCTATATTTCAGTTGGATTTTCTTTGAGACAATGTAGCAAATTTTTTATAACAAGGAATGAAAATATAAACAAAGGCTCAAGAGATTGTCTGATGTGATGCATGAGATACATATAAGTGGTTGCTATTTTGTTATATAACTTTATATTTATTTGACAGATAGAGTTTACAGACAGTGAGAGAGAGAAACAGAGAGAAAGGTCTTCCTTCCGTTGGTTCACTCTCCAAATGGCCACAACTTCCAGAGCTAAGCCGATCCGAAACCAAGAGCCAGCATTTTCTTCCTGGTCTCCCATGCGGGGCAGGGGCCCAAGCACTTGGGCCATCCTCCATTGCCTTACCAGGCCACAGCAGAGAGCTGGACTGGAAGAGGAGCAGCCAGGACTAGAACCTGGAATCCATATGAGATGCTGACACTGCAGGCAGAGGATTAACCTAGTGTGCCATGGCGCCGGCCCCTTGTTTTGTAACTTTAAAACATTTACTCTGTACATATTTGTGCTAATGCTAACTTACCCAAAGACTTCAGATCTGATTAGTTTAGAGCTATCCATACTTCTTTCTCCCATTGTTTCCTCTCCTTTTCTTTTCCCCCTCCTTGAGTGGGGGCACCACGTTCTCTTGGTGAGACCAGCTTGCTTTGTTGTTGTTGTTGTTGGATCTATATGAATTTTGTCAAACATTCACTTGAAGTTGCTTGTCTGGTTGGTATCAGAAGGCATCATTCAGCAGCTTACAGGTTGTGCTTCCATCATTAACAGTTAGGTTTGTTTCTCAATCTCCCTGTCTCTCCAGAGTAGAGGCACTGGTATGGAAGAGTTGGAGGAATCAAGATTATGAATTCAGCTGAGTCTCAGAAATTCTCCAGGAATTTGTGGAATTACCATAAAAGGGTATTGCGATGAAGAGGTTTGGTACCTATCCAAATTTTTGACAGTATTTGTCTTTGTGTATAAATTGTCATTGAAATTTAACTCTCAGAATTTGCCATTTTATTTGCTTGATTGTTGTTAGTGAGTGCTTCTTTTTCTTTTTCTTTTTCTTTTTCTTTTTCTTTTTCTCTTTCTCTTTCTTTCTTTCTTTCTTTCTTTCTTTTTTTTTTTTTTTTTTTTTTTTACAGGCAGAGAGGACAGTGAGAGAGAGAGACAAAGAGAAGGGTCTTCCTTTTGCCGTTGGTTCACCCTCCAATGGCCGCCGTGGCCAGCACACTGCGGCCAGCACACCACGCTGATCCGAAGGCAGGAGCCAGGTGCTTATCCTGGTCTCCCATGGGGTGTAGGGCCCAACCACTTGGGCCATCCTCCACTGCACTCCCAGGCCATAGCAGAGGGCTGGCCTGGAATAGGGGCAACTGGGACAGAATCCGGTGCCCCAACCGGGACTAGAACTCAGTGTGCTGGTGCCGCAAGGCAGAGGATTAGCCTGTTGAGCTACGGCACCCGCTGAGTGCTTATTTTTCTTTCCATTCTTATTTTGGTAATATTTTGAACAGATTATTAAAGTAAATTTTATTAATCTAGAATTTCTCTTGCACTATTCTTGAAATTTCTTTATGCTTAGGGACATCTAGAAGTTCCACTTCACAATGTTACCAAAGTTTTAAAGATTATTTGACATTAAGTTCTTGATCTATATGGGATATACTCTCATATGTCTTAAATGAGCATCTAATTTCATCTTCTTTTATAGGATTTTTATTTTCTTCATTTCTATTTATTGA
The DNA here is from genome assembly GCA_015711505.1 of Sylvilagus bachmani. NCBI lineage: Eukaryota > Metazoa > Chordata > Mammalia > Lagomorpha > Leporidae > Sylvilagus > Sylvilagus bachmani. Next base: position 98,136,393 of record CM027387.1, on the reverse strand, counting down.
GCAACATTTTGTCGTTTTGTCTATGCATGCTGCCTCTGCCAGGCATCACAGTTTTGTGCATTCTGAGTATTTGTGATGTTATTGTTCCATTTTTTGATGTATTTATCTGGTCCTGTACTGATGTCTCTCTCAATGATTCTGGTTTTCCAAATCCTTATGATTTAATAGTTCAGGCCATTGAAAAAGAATGTCTAGTAATTTCTAGAAAGATATTAAATGACGTAAATATGATAACTTTAAAATAGTCTAGTAAGTTTTTGATCAGAATGACGTGGAACAAACAGATCAATTTTGGCAGGATTGACAGCTTTATATTGGGTTGTACAATGCAAGAACACAGTGCTCCAATAAATTTAATTAAGAATGCCATGATATTTTTCAATAATGTTTTACCATTCTCATGTTCAAGATAGGTTAAGTCAAATGCTTAGAATATATTCTGTGAAGTTATAATGTTTCCCTTCTAAAATGCATTTTGATCATTTCTTAATTTCATTTTTATTCATATACTCATTATTTTAATATCAATCTATTAATATGTAAGTCATTATAGATTTTGTGAAATTAAATGTTTCATAAATCAAAACATTAGGCCATGAGTTTGGTGAATGTTTATATTTTGTTAACTAAACAGTAACAGCATTTCATATTTTAGGATTTTAGTCTATGTGACATATTTATTATGAAAATAATGATTTTAATTAGAAAATATTTTAATTAAAATTTTGCTGACCTGTTAAAAGAGGCACAATTACAATCCTCAATTTTTGTGTCATTTAAGAATTTGTGAAGAATATAATCATTTTTCCTTGAAAGCTAGAAGTCCTAAATCTTGAAAATAATCTGAATGGGAAAGAATTGTAGAAGTAGAGTTAAAGAAAATGTAATCTCCCAGTTACAATTATCATTTAAAATTTTGACATATATTTGTTGGAAGATACAAAATTATATAAAAATAATTTAGGGATAAGGATTTTATAAGTATACTCCATTAAAATAAGTTGCATGTCCAACTGTTTTTGTATACATCAAACGATTATTTGTGTTGTCCATTTATAATCAAGTGAGTGACATTTGAATAATTCAGGTTAACCTTGAAGTATCTAGTTTCCCTTAGTCCCCATTGTTCTCTTATCTTCTTCTCTGTATATTTATGAAAGATTAAATTTTATAATCCCTTGAAATATTTTAGGTTTATATTATAGAATGAAATTTCTCATCATGGGAAAATTATATTTATAGTAGTTTACTTGATAATTATAGGATATAAATTATTTAATTAAAATCATTGTACTTGCTTTAAGATTTGCTACAAAATATATCTATAACATTACACACCTCATTTCAACAAAATCATTACTAAAATCCACAATGGAGATGCCTGATAGTCATTCATTTTGGGACTGAGTAAATGATAGATACAAGACTTAGCATGAGATGTAATAGAACAAAAATCAGGTCATTCGTATTCAAGTGCCCAAGTTTTGGGTACACTAATCTAGGGGAAACGATTAAGTCATTTATGTTAGCCTATGTGTTGTGTAGGTAGGGGATGTTGGAGATAACTACAATAAAGATAAACTGTTTCCTATCACTGTGAAGTAAAATTTAACAATTTTAAAAGTCTATTAAAGGTTAGTGGAGTGAGTACATAACTGTAAAAGATTTAATGAATACAGGAATGAGAATATCATTAGGGTATGTGAGCTATAATGAGTAAAAGTAAATGAAAGGTTGTGAAATGAGTTAATACTGGTTTTGGGGAATTGGGACTGAGGTTCAAAGGGATAAGAAGCACTGTGTTATTCTTTTTTCTGTATAATTTAGCTCAAAATTGGGTATGTATTTTTAAATAAAAATCAGGATTCCCATTCTAGGACAAACTTTGTCTTTTTAAAAAATGCTTATTTATTTATTTTTAATCTATTTGAAAGAGTGACTGATAGAAATCTTGGAAAAAATAGTTCAGTCCTTCCAAGTGCCCACAACAGAGAAGGCTGAGCCAGGCAGAAGCCAGGAGCCTGGAACAGTATCTGAGCCTACAATGTCAGTGGTAGGGGCCCAAGTACTTGAGCCATCGTCTTATCCCTCCGAAGGAGAATTAGCAAGAATCTGGATCAGAGGCAGTGTAACTGGGACTCAAACTGGCTCTCAAACATGGGATTCAGGTATCTCAAGAGGTGACATTATCTGCTGCATCATAATACCCCTCTCTCAGTCAAATTTTTTCTAGGGGTATATTGCTGAAAGTATCATAAACAGATCTTACAACGATAGCTACCTCCTATGACAAAAAAAAAGTCTTCTATGCTTATATGCTTCATGTTCCAATGGTTTTGAAATCTGATTTCAGGGTGAATTATGGGGAGGAGTCTTATTTATTTCATCAAATAAAAAATTTACATATCGAGCACATTACTGCTAAATAGTAAAATTCCAACAAGTGATCCCTCTTAAAACTCAATGACATTTGTTGATTCTTTTCACAGAAATTTCCCTTGAGGTCCAGGATGGATAAACAGAATATAACAGTGCTAAAAGATTTCATTCTGCTGGGAATCACAGACCGCCGCGAGCTGCAGGTTCCCTTCTTCGGATTGTTTCTCATCATTTATGGGACTTCAGTGGTGGGCAACCTGGGTATGATCATCCTCACCCTAATTGACAGCAGGCTAGCAACACCCATGTACTTTTTTCTCAGACACCTGGCTTTCATTGACCTTGGTTACTCAACAGCTGTGGGACCAAAAATGTTAGTCAATTTTGTAGCTAATCAAAATACAATCCCTTACAACTGGTGTGCCACACAGCTAGCATTCTTTATCATGTTCATTATCAGTGAACTTTTTCTTCTTTCAGCAATGGCCTATGACCGCTATGTGGCAATTTGTAACCCTCTGCTCTACAGAGTGGTCATGTCACAAAGAGTATGCTGGATGCTGGTGGCAGTCCCCTATCTCTACAGTGCCTCTCTCTCTCTTATAACCACTGTAAAAATATTTACTTCAACTTTCTGTGGCGATAATGTCATTAGTCATTTCTACTGTGACAGTCTTCCCCTGTTAACTTTGCTATGTGCAAGCACACGTGAAGTTGAGTTGATAATATTGATATTTTCAGCATTTAATTTGATTTCCTCTCTTCTGATAGTCTTTTTGTCCTACATCCTGATTCTCGTGGCCATCCTTAGGATGAACTCTGCAGAGGGCAGGCACAAGGCCTTGTCTACCTGTGGGTCTCACCTGACGGTCGTGGTTGTACTATACGGGACTCTGTTCTTCATGTATTTGCAACCTAAGTCCAGTCATTCCTTTGATACTGATAAAATGGCTTCTGTGTTTTACACATTGGTAATACCCATGCTGAACCCCATGATCTACAGCTTGAGGAACAAAGAAGTAAAAAGTGCCCTGCATAGGGTATGGAAAAATCTGTGCAGAACTCATATATAGAGTTTAACACAAAACATGTATATAATGAATTAATTTGTAGGTCACTGTTTATTGTGTAAAAAGCCTATTTAAACAAGGCTTGAAGCATAAAACTAGACACTTTCCTGGTTTTCAAACTAGGATTTTCCAGTACTGATTATCCTTTTTGTATTCACTTTGGTTTGTCATAAGTTCAGCATAAGTACCTGAAGTCTGAATCATTATTCTCAGTGACAAAGTAATATGGTACAATGGAAAGAAAGCTTTATGAACTACATCCTTGTGTTTTTTAAAAAGCATATTTTTCCTTATATCTTATACCCCACATTAAGATATGCACCAGACCGGCATATTGATACAGAGATTTTCAATCTTATTTTTTTGCACTGGGCATATACATACACAGAAATGAAAGATACATAAAAATGACAAATGATGATTTAACTCCATTTTATTGAGTAACATCTCTATATTTTCTTAAATTATTATCTCTTTCTATAATATATAGGTATCACAGAATTCTTTCATATTACATACATTGTATATATACTATATATATTACAACATGAAAAATGACTCCAAAATTTTATGGAAAATGTTTGATATTCTTTAATTCTATTGTATCACAGACTTTTTGAAGTAACATCATTGCTATAGGTTAGAGGAAGCAGAAATAAAAATGTGGTAATTGTTATATGTGATCAGAATTGTTTATGTAAAATAAATTAGACTTTAGGAATTTTTTTCTTTTTAAGATTTATTGATTGACTCCAAAGTCAGGGTTACGGAGAGGGAGAGGGAGAGGGAGAGGGAAAGAGAGAAAGAGAGAGAGAGAGAGAGAGAGAGAGAGAGAGAGAAGAGAGAGATGTTCTATCTGCTGGTTGATTCTCCAAATGGCCATAAAGCCTAGGGTTGGGAAGGGTGAATCCAGACTATTTCACATAAGAGTCAGGGTCCAATTACCAGTGTTATCTCCACTGCATTTCCATCTTCATTAGCAGGGAGATGGGTCATGGGGGATGACAGGGGCAGGACCCAAATCTGTATTGGATGCTGACATTGCAGGCATCAGTAAACCCTTTACACGACAAAGCAGACCCCAAGCACAACACTTTAAAAATAAGTGAATTTTGCTAAGTTGATGAATGTATAGTAAACTTATAAAAGATCTACTCTTTCGCTATATACTACCCAAAATAAGTGAAATTAATTTAAAACTAGTGATTATACTAGCAATAAAATTATACAATGTGTAGGGGAAAACCTAAAGGTGTCATCATGGTGTCATTTGTATAAACTTACCAAAATGCTATTAAGCTATTAAAATAGTATAAATGTATCAATATGATCAAATGATGATTGATAAAAGAGCAAAGGCAATACAATGCTCTAAAAATTTATTTATTTCTTCATCCTAGTGAAAATAATTAGGAAATAAATTTAAATGAATAATAGCATTTATACAATCATATAAAAACTTAAACTACAATTCCAGCAAATGAAAATCCAAGTCTTCAGCAATGATATGAATACAAATTTAACAACTTATTTATGAGATAAATTGTTGTTAATTTCCCTTATAAAACAGCCACACCTGTGTAGGTCAGATGAAATAGTGAAGATCTGTACATGGTTGCACTTTTGAGAAAGCCCCACAACAGCAGATTCTGAAAATTTCATGGACTGAGGAGTGTGTAGGTATGTGTGTGTGTGTGTGTGTGTGTGTGTGTATGGGCCAGGGGTGGTAGAATTGGAGGGATGAGAGGCTTTCCAGCAATAGCCAAAGAGTCAGGAAAAAGGTAATCCCCTTCTCAGAGTTCTCAGCATTAAAGATGTTAATGTTTTCAGAGATAATAATTCTACAATACCAAGGATTTCACCTGCTAAATTACCTAGACATTAATTGCAATGACATTTATCATGTGTCTTTATCACCTGAATTGTCATTAACTGGAAGTAGTAATAGAATTCATTATTTTCTGGGTATAAATCTTTATTGAAACACTTCAATAGACCATATATAAATAGAAGTTCTGTAACCTTTTCTTATTATCAGTTTGATTTGTTAGTAAATACTACATGAAATATTTGAATAATGTTCTAATAGTTGAATCTTTTTAAGTGTATGGCATCTTTGTGTAATTAAGTACAAGGGTACTTCAAAAGGTTCATATACAGGGACTGGCACAGTGGCACAGTAGGTTAATCCTCCACCTTCAATGCCAGTTTTCCCTATGGTCGCCAGTTCTTGTCTAGGCTGCTCCTCCTCCAACCCAGCTCTCTGCTATGGCCTGGGAAACAGTGGACTATGGCCCAAGTCCTTGGGACCCTGTGTCCACATAGGAGACCTGGAAGAAGCTCCTGGCTTTGGATCAGCCCAGCTCTGATTTAGGGAGTGGACCAGTGAATGGAAGACCCTTCTCTCTGTCTCTCCCTCTCCCTATCTGTAACTCTATATCTCAAATAAATAAATAAAATCTGTAAAAAAAAAAAAAAGAAAAAACTTCATATACAATTTAATAGCCCCCACTGCAAAATTTTATTTTTTAATTTTTTAACTATTTTGATAAGAAAACATCAATTAATTTTAATACAATGGTATATTTGCAATAATCATGTTTTAAATGGATGCAGACTATTACAAAACAAATCTCTAGAAGTCATTCATCTTGCATTGTGGGGAACCACAGGCTGGCCACCTGTGGGGACCTCCTCATTGCAATCTGCCTTACCCTGCTGAGCATAACAAAGTCAAGGAAGTGCTGACCTACTGACCGCAAGACGTGCAAGAGATACACCTCCAACCTGAGGATATGCATGCCCTTTGATCTGATCAATGGACTGCTCGCCCTAGGGGACTGAGAATGGATAAGAGACCGGGATAGGGGCAGGAAAGGGAGCAGCCTCTTCAGTCTTTCTCCGTCTTTCTCCCGGCTGCTTCCCCCTCTCTCCTTTCCTTCTATCACTAAGAAAAAAAGTTCCTCGAGAACCGATCAACAGCCGTCGTGTCGTGACTCCGTGGGTTGGACCTTTGCTGGCAAGACTTTTGGTGGCGAGGGTTCCCGACATTGCATTACTGAAATTCTATACTCACTGAATATCAACTTGTGTTTCTCCCTTCCTCTAGCCTGTGGCAATAATTATTCCACTCTGTTGAACCATTTGATATTTTTAGAACCCTGAAATAAGTGGAATCATTCTCTGCTTGTCTTTCCATACCTAGCTTATTTCAATTGATTTAAAGTCTTACAGATTCTATCATACTGTCATGTATAAAATCTCCCCAAAATCCTATTTACAATTATTATGGACAAATACTCAGATGAGGGATTTCTGTATTGTATCCCACAACGCAATCTAATTTCTTTACTTACAAGAAGAAGGAGTGGTTTTGCACTCACTTTAAGGGGTGGATATTCTAGAGCATGAACTTCAACCTGTGACTGTTATTTCACAAAAATGAAAATCACAGTAAAGATCAACTATAGCATTAGGAACTCAAACCCTACGGCTGGTTTCAAAATTTCAGCTGGGTATTTCATTCATTCCTTCACTTATTCTATCAGACTAAACACTCACTCTTTCATGAGAATTATTTTGGGAGTTAGTAACACAAAGGAGAATTACTGAACATGTATTTTGCATTTACCTTACTTACAAATAAAAATTCCACAAATAATAAAAGATAAAAGTATAAAGTATTCAACTATTTTGCAGGTAGAACTCTGAATTCTATTTAAAAATGTTCTATTTATTAATTCACAACTAAAATAGGTATATGACATGCGCCTTAAACTTTTTCCATTAAAAAACTGATAATATATAAAGATAATTGAAAATGAATCTTGACGAAGAATGGGATGGGAGAGGGAGTGAGAGATGGGATGGTTGCGTTTATGATTATGGGTGGTTATGGGGGGAAAAAGCTGCTATAATCCAAAAGTTGTACTTTGAAATTTATATTTATTAAATCAAAGTTAAAAAAAAACTGATATTGAATCTCTTTACTACCATTCACATTTGGAATTTACATTGACTATCAGCCAGCTTTTATGATGGTCACATGAGGGCTTATTCTTGACCTTAAAACGTGGACTTCAGTTCAGTTCTGGGCCTAACAGTCATGCTAACATTATTCACTGTGGCGATGTTGCTGCACTTTCTAATTCTTATATTTCTCTATCTTGGAGCCGGCACCAGCACTTTTGAGTACAGCTCAAAAATAAGAAAGAAAAAGAAAACAGATGGGATCATTGTGTTGGTTTGTCATTGTTCAGTTAGGTCATCTAAACAAGCCTCCAGACAGCCCCATTTACTGTTTGAGGAAACACTTGAGTGGAGACCTGACTAATGAGCCCTAGCTTCATCTTTCTTTCCCTTAGGAACCAGAACTTTATTTGGGAAGTTCATTGCTCATGTTCAGGGACTGGAGCTTGAAAAGAAACACAGTAGAGAGCTAAGGTCTTCAGGGACACCAGACTGTTAAATATTGCTCAGGATACTCTGTGCAACAACATCATTGGCAGGTGCTAGCCAATTTCTCCATGCAGGTAGGTTGTACATGGTATTTCACTAATGATCAACTGTATGTTCGATTCAAATATCTTTAAAGGTTTGTCAATTCAAATCAGATGAAAGACCAAAAATATGTCCTTTTTACTAGTGACTCAAATATCTGCCTATTGATTGCTAAGTAGAATAATACTGCTAGATCTATAATAGTGACAAACATATCTATTGATATTAATGCTGACACAGATAATTAATAGTCATTACAGCACTTGGATCCATGTAAAAAGAAAAATTTTATCTTCCATACAGTTTGTGGGTGTTTTAGAGGACACTCTCTCCCAGACTGGAAGCTTCTTAAGTGTATACTAAAAAGTGTTCTCTGTTTTAATTGCTATTTATGTATTTTTATTTAATTTAAAGAGAGTCAGAGGCAGAGATTCAGATAGAGATCCCTCATCTGTTACATGCTGCCCAAATGCCAACAACAGCTGAAACTGGGCCACCCTGAAGGCCAGGAGCCAGGACATCAATCTACATTTCTCACATGTATTGCAGGGGCGCAACAATTGAAATATCACCTGCTATTTCCCAGGATGTGTAGTAGCTGGAAGCTGGAATCAGAAGCAGTGTCGAGACTTGAACCCAAGAACTCTTATATGAAATGCAGGAGTCCTAAATATCGCCTTAATGCTATGACAAACAAGCTATTTTCAGTTTTTAAGAGACTTGCAAAATTACTTAAAGACAATAATGGTGAGGTTTTTTTTACTCCTCTGTTGATTTGTGCATGGCCAGGATGAAAAACTCTACAAAAGAAAGAATCCTTGGTGCCAAGAGATAGTACCTGTGTCCCCAAGGGGTTGCTGAGAACACATATTGAAATTCAGTGTTTGCTACAAACACAGTCCATGTCTAATAAGCTTAAGACACATTCCACAGGTTGAGAGTAGTTGAATACATTCCCAGGCATCTCAGAAGAATTAATTTATGTGACTATTCATATCTAAATTGTGACACTTCTGGAGATAAAATGAGACATTAAAATGTTAACATTAGGGAGTGGGTGTTGGACTCAGCAGTTAAAAGGCCAATTTGGATATCCACACCCACATCAAGGTGTCTGGGTCCAAGTCCCAATGCTGGTCTGATTCTACCTTCCTTTTAGCATGCATCGTGGGAGGCAGCAGGCAAGGAATTTAAGAGTTGTGTTGTTGCCAACCATGTGGTGAAGTTCCAGGGTCCTGGTTTCTGCTTTGATCAGGAATAATTGTTACAGTCATTTAGGGAATGAACCAGGGACTGGAAGATCTTTCTCTGTCTCTGCCTCACTCTGCCTTTGAAATAAATAATATATAATAATTTTTAAAAGTGAAAGATACAATGTTAGTATTATGTATTAAATTTAAAATTTTACTTTCTGAGAATTTCTAATATTGTTATAACCATAAATTATTTCTATTCAAAAACTAGTTAAAATAGTGTTAAGGAAATTAGAGTAACTCTTATCTGGGAAGATGCTAAGTTCAACAAGATCTGAAAATATAAAGGGAAAAATGGGGAGTATTTTTCAGAATCTTCATTTCAGTGCTATAACTTATTGAAGTAAAAAGAAACTCTAGCTTTGCCATAGGTCATATTTCAGAGGAGAGAATTAACAAACGATATAAATAGTAAATACATGCATATAATCTCCCATCTCAAAGCCATAGCATAAAACCAATGATTGTTATAGCCATTGATAGTATTGTTGACAGTTGTTGCAAAATTAAAGATAAACTCACGTAATATCAAATGTCACAGATAACAATGCACTGAGTTGCTTAAGTGTAGCAACCCGCAGAAAATACTTTCATCAAAGTAATTGTTGGCTGAGGGTTTTTCCATCATAAGTTAACTTGCTTTATAACAATACAGTTCTTTGTATGTTCAAATGTATAAAAGATAAGAATAGCTGTTACGGCACAATCAGATCAGCTCAGATGACATTGATTTGACATACTGAATGCATTAGATGTTAGATTCTGGTTGCTGAAAAGGTGTTTTTTTTTCTTAAAATATATTGTTTTATGATACATGCTAATTTTTATAATGTGAAATTATAATCTATTCTTTGTAATTAGCATGTATGATACATGCTAATTTTTGAACCAACGGCAAAAGGAAGACCTTTCTCTCTCTCTCGCTGTCCACTCTGCCCGTCAAAAAAATAATAATTTTTATAATGCAAAATTATAATCTACTCTTTGTATTTCAACTGTAGGAGCCCTCAGTAAGGTGGACTGACTTACTGAGATTGAAATAAGAAACCACATTTACACCATAAAGTAAAACAAATAAAATAAGAAACTACAGTAAAAACATTCAAAGTATGTTAATAACAGTAACTGCAGGTAGCATTAATTTGATACTCTCTGGATAGAAGGCTGTGTTCAAACATATATATATATATATATATACACACACATATATAAATGTGTGTTTTCTCACTTAATTTACATAATACAAGAATATGAACAGTTGATAAAATATAATGTTATCAATGTGCTAATAGTCAACAACAACAAAAAAGAAACACATAAACAAAATCACATTAAAAAACCATAATGCCATGATGTTAATGCTAAACTGTTAACCAACATTTGACACAGAATCTGAGTAACTGTATGTTGCTGAATTTTAGTCAATTCATAAAAATGCAAAAGAAGTATAATCATATTTTAGGACACTCCAACAGACTACTGAGATTATTATTTCAAAACCCTTACCATAATTCAGTTATCAGGTTACCTGCTAAATAAATGCACACTCCTCCACTGATTTTCCTTTATAAAAGCAAATAAATATAATCAAACTTTAACAAACAAAATTTGTTCATAATAGAATTTTTAAAAATATACATTAGATAATTCAAAGAAAGAGGTAAAAGCTGCAATGGACAGAAGGGCTGCTGGAACAAAATAATAGAGAAAAGGTAGTGTAAGTCAAAGTTAGACTGATAAGTCAAATTGGCTTATTTTGCAAAATAAATGTAATCTGATTATGTAGAAAGTATTCAGAGTTTCCAAATAACAATCAGAAGGATTGATATTCAGTTCCAGGCTTGTCTGTAGGCACCCTACTCAGATTGGTGTAGAAGAAATTAATAAGTAAAATACATGTGCATAAGATATTAATACAGTATCAAATGTTAGTAAATGTGTACATAAGATATTAAAAGACAATGCACAAGATAATAAGGCATTAAATATATGTTCATTAATATAAACTGGTCCTAACAGTGAAAAATAACTCAATCATCTAAAAAGTTGTCAGGGGTTCTAATGTCTCTTGTAATTTATTTATCTAAGGTCCATGAAAGATAGGAAGAAACAAATAAGATCTAAAACTTAAAGTTTTTTCAAAAAATAAATTGATTTTAATTGAAATATTAAAAATGTAGCATATAACAGAAAAAGTAATTTTATTATGTATTATTTTTTCATTTTCCCCCTTTAAAGATGGACTAACAAAATAAATGGCTGCAGGGAATCTCACACATGTAACAGAGTTCATTCTCCTGGGAGTCTCAGAGAGTCCAGAGCTGCAGGTCCCCCTCTTCTGTGTGTTCCTGGGGATCTACGGGTTGATCGTGGTGGAGAACCTCGGCATCATCATCCTCACCAGCGTTGACTCTCGACTGCAAACCCCCATGTACTTTTTCCTCAGGCACTTGGCCATCATCAATCTTGGCAACTCTACTGTCATTGCCCCTAACATGCTGGTTAACTTCTTGGCTACCAAGAAAACAATCTCTTACTATGGATGTGCAGCCCAGCTGGGAGGATTCTTAGTTTTCATCGTGGCAGAGATTTTCATGCTCTCGGTGATGGCCTATGACCGTTATGTGGCCATCTGTAACCCCCTGCTCTACATGGTGGTGGTATCTCGGCGGATCTGCCTGCTGCTGGTTTCCCTCACATACTTGCAGAGCCTGACCACAGCACTGACAGTCTCTTCCTGTGTGTTCTCTGTGTCTTATTGCTCTTCTAATGTCATCAACCACTTTTACTGTGACGATGTCCCTCTGCTAGCATTGTCCTGTTCTGATACCCACATTCCAGAAACAGCCGTGTTCACCTTTTCAGGGATCAACTTGTTCTTCTCCATGACTGTAGTTCTAATCTCCTACTTCCACATCGTCCTTGCCATTTTGAGGATCCGTTCCTCGGAGGGACGACGAAAGGCCTTTTCCACCTGTGCTTCTCACATGATGGCTGTCACTGTGTTCTATGGCACTCTCCTGTTCATGTATTTGCAACCGAGGACCAACCACTCATTAGACACCGACAAGATGGCCTCGGTCTTCTATACCCTAGTGATCCCCATGCTTAACCCTGTCATTTACAGCCTAAGGAACAAGGATGTGAAGGATGCCCTGAAGAGATTCCTGAACCACCCATGTCTATCGCACAGACCAATGTAAATTTGAAACTATGCTTATCTTAAGAATTCTCATTTTATCCTAACAACACTACTGTTGTATGAAGTGGCACAAAATGATTAAAACTCTTAATTTCAGAGGGAAAATTTTTGAATTGTTTGTATCCTGACTTCACAAACTCATGCAAGACAATGTGTTTATAATAAAAATGATTTTATGCATATATTGTAAACAAATATAAATGTCCAAAGTGTTTTTATAATTTCTGAACCGGAAAAGAAAGCCTGTACACAGATTATAGAGGTATAGCAAGGCCTTTTCGGTAGGTGTTAGGATGTAGACCATACTCCTTGCAAAGGTCATCTTCCATTCAACTGTTGAAGTGATGATTTTGTAGCATTCTATCCATCAAAATTTGTGGAGCCCCGTTTTTATCTACCACTTAAAACCAAATGTAAATAATAAAATAGTAAATTTTAAGAGAAATAATTACTAAACAAAAGTGATCCATACATATGGAGACAGGACTTGTGGAAAAACAGACTAATTTTTTACAGGAAGATTGTCCAACACTCTCACTTGATATGTGTATACTAAGCAAAATATTTCTGTACATCTAAAAAGACATAAAATTATTTTTCCACTTCATATTAAACGTATTTTATAGAGTTAATTGTCTTTATTATGAAACTGTAGCATCATGCATCAATATTTTTGCCCTTTGTACTTAGCGTGGCTTTCAGTAAAATGTTATTAGACGAAACAAAGCCATTATCTTAGAAGCACCACGTATTATCAGGAGTCCCCCTGCCAAAAAGAAGATGAAATTTCCTTCTTCTACCGTCTCCAACTGTATTTCCATGTCTATTACTCAACCTCTCGATTTCAGCTTCTGTAAATCAGAGAGAACAGTTTCTGTCTTTCTATGCCTGCTTACTTCACTTAACATATTGCCCTACTTTCCATCCAAGTTTTCGCAAATACCAGCATTTTATCCTCTTTTGTGGTTCACTCGCACCCATAAATAAATACAGATAATATAACATGTAAGGCAGTTACTGAGAAATCCATATTACAAACATACAATGCACTGATTTAAAAATGTTGTACCAAATAAACTTATTACAAATTCCATTTTCCACACATTTTCAAGTTTTGTGAGTTTTGTGCTTTTATTTGAAAGGGAAAAAGGGACATTCAGTAGTTAATTCCCCAGATGCCTGCAGAAGATGGAGCTGGATCATGCCAACAGCAAGGTATCAGAACTCACTACAGGGCTCTCATGTGGGTGGGAGGGACACAAGTGCTTCAGCCACCATCTACCGCCTCTCAGAATGAGCATTAGCAGGAAGATGGATTAGACATGGAGGAGCTGATAGTCCACCCAGGCAATCCAATCATCTCTCACGTATTGTAAGCTTGTAAATTATTTTTGAAAAAAATAATGATTGACTAAAATATCTCAATAGATATTATGTGTTATCTACATTTAAATGTTACTGACATATGATGATGTGAAGGATAATGGATCTGAAATATCAGGTGAAAGCATCATATGGAAACAAACTACATTCATGATATTTTCAGGGAGAGAAGAGAAATACCAAATCTAAGGACTAAGGGACTCAGACCAATAAGTAACGTCTAGCTTTGATCTTGAAGAAGCAGAATGACTGAAGACAAAAAGCCACACTGTATTTTATCTGTGTATGTGTGCATTTGCTTTTTCTTACTTTTTCTTGGATGTTTTTGCCTTTACTAGATTATATATACACAAATGGAGAAACACACTTTGCACTTGAAAAGGGTTTTCTTTGGTTCTGGCTCAGTGAACAGGATTGAGGTAATAGGGTTAAACTCAGATTTTATTTATGTCAATACTATGCAAATTTTTAAATAGGCTAAGTAAAGTAACAAGATGTAGAGCATTTTAGATACATATAACTGGACTTATACATGTGTGTTTTCTAAAGATAATTGTGTGTCTCTTCTACTAGTTTTTTTTGTGTGGCTGTAAGATATCACTTCAAACACGGGAGCTTGAAACCATTTAAATATATTATACCACATTTCTGGATGTCAGGAGTGGATATTCCTGAACAAAAATCTAGTTGTCTGAGTTGATGTTCCTCCTGAAACCTCTAGGGGTCAATCTGCTCCCTGTCTTTTCAACTTTCTATGAGTTACCCACAGCCTTTTGCTTGTGTTCAAGTCCAATCAGCAAAACCATGACTTGGACCTCTAATTCACCTGTCGCATTCTCCTGTGATTCCAATTCTCTTTTGTGCCTCTCTCCTTTGTTAGATTATGTTGGATCTACATATATAATATATATGATATATTAGAGTCTTTCTATCTCAAGGGTCTAAACTTCATGACCTCAAAAATTTCTTTCTCCTAAAAAGGTACCATGTTCACAGGCTATGGGGATTATAGCAGGAAAATTTTTGATGGAAGCATTATTTTGGCTACCACATCTCCTTGCAGGTTTTTTTTTAAACTGAGTCATTTAAAGTATTGCATCTGTCTCATTAACTAATACAGAGTACACTATAGTCTCAGAAGAATACTATTATGCTTTAAATATTATTTGGAATCAAATTAATCTGTGCTAAGAAAAAACTTTATCCTGATGCTGTTTTGATTGGAGGTTAAAACCACTTTAAAAAAATTCCAAAAGTATGAACATTAGACATATAAATCCACTTAACACCTGTCACAATTTTATTTAAAAGTGATGAATCAACCTAATCCCCCAGATGACACAACTAACGAGGATGTGCTTTTTTATTATTAATTAATTTTATCTGAGAGACAGAAAGAGCGGCAGAGAGAAAGGGATCTTCCAATTGCCAAATGCCTGGGAACCAGGAACTCAATCTAGGTTTCATATGTGACAAGGATCCAACTACTTGAACCAACACCTGCTGCCTCCTCGTATACATGTAGTCAGGAGGCTGGAACCTAGAGCAAACACGGGACTTGAAATAGGAACTCTGATGGGGGATGAAGGCATCCCAAACGATGTCTTTCTGCTGAGCCATCACTCACCACTAGAACTTTTTAAACACACACACACACACACACACACACACAAACTTAAAAGTCACACTGAGGACTTTTAAGGTCTCCATTAGAACTTTTCTTGCCCTTTAAAGTCTAGCTATGTTCACAGACTTCAATACAGCTACTTTGCTGTTAGGCACAGCTATTGGCTCTACTTTGCTAAATGTATTACCAAAAGCCATTTTTATATAAATGAAAAAATTCATTCAAAAAATCATTGAAAGTAGAAGACTTTACTGAACATGGTAGTTGTGGGTGGAAAGAGGCAAAACAGAGATTTATATTGTAGCATGGTCCTCCTTAATTCTTAAGGTAACGTCTACAATATGGAAGACTTCCCAGTTGTCCTTTTCATGTGCTCTCTTTGCTTTACATTTTATATTGTAATACTGGTTCCTCCCTCCTGTTCCTCTTTTTCTTTTTTTTTTCATGTGAGAAAAACACAAACATTTATTTATTTATTTAAACTTTTATTTAATATATAAAATTTTTTTCAAGTTCTGAAAGTGTTTTTTTATTAAAAACAGTTATTTAATGAATATAAATTTCCAAATACAGCTTATGGATTACAATGGCTCCCCCCCCAAAAACTTCCCTCCCACCTGCAACCCTCCCCATTCCCGCTCCTTCTACCCTTCCATTCACATCAAGATTCATTTTCAATTTTCTTTATATACAGAAGATCAGTTTAGTATATAATAAGTAAAGATTTCAACAGTTTGCCCTCACATGGCAACACAAATTGAAAATACTGTTGGAGTACTAGTTATAACATTAAATCACAATGTACAGCACATTAAGGACAGAGATCCTACATGATATTTTTTTAAAAATTGATTAATTTTCTATGCAATTTCCAATTTAACATCAAGTTTTTTTTTTCATTTTCAATTATCTTTATATACAGAAGATTGATTCAGTATATACTAAGTAAAGATTTCATCAGTTT
>CM027387.1:97890385-98119515 GCA_015711505.1 Sylvilagus bachmani | reverse complement strand
TCCCTTTTTCATTCTATCAGTTAGTATTAGCAGTCACTAGTCTTGTTTGTGTGATCCCTTTGACTCTTAGACCTAACAGTGTGATCAATTGTGAGCTGAAATTGATCACTTGGACTAATGAGATGGCCTTGGTACATGCCACCTTGATGGGATTGTATTGGAATCCCCTGGCACAATACTAACTCCATCATTTGGGGCAGTTCCGATTGATCATGTCCCAAATTGTACTTCTCCTCCCTCTCTTATTCCCACTCTTATATTTCACAGGGATCACTTTTCAGTTAAAATTTAAACAGCTAAGAATAATTGTGTGTTAATTACAGAGTTCAACCACTAGTACTAGGATAAAAAAGAAAATACTACAATGGATAAAGTATTACATTGTACAACAACAGTCAGCACAAGAGCTGATCAAGTCACTGAACATTATTTCATGTGTCAGTGAGCTATTTCTATTTCATGATTAAAAAATTATCTGTTTATATCCTTTGCCCATTTCATAACTGGATTGTTTGCTTGTTGTTTAGTTTTTTAGATATTCTGAATATTAATCCTTCCTGGATATATAGTTTGTAAATATTTTCTTTCATTCTGTCAATTGGCTCTTCACTTTGCTAATTGTTTCTCTTTCTGCGCAGAAGCTTCTTAGCTTGATGTAATCCCATCTGTCTATCTTTGCTTTCACTGAGTGTTCTTTTGGGGGTCTGTTCTTTCCAAGAAGTCATTGCCTAGGCTGATGTCTTACAGCATTTCCATCAAGTTTTCCTCTGAAAGTTTGATGGGTTCAGGTCTTAAGTTTAAATCTCTGATCTATTTTGAGTTGATTTTTTTATTAGGTATAAGGTAAGTGATGGAATAAGGACATAAGTATCAGCTGTCTTAGCACCTTGCCTGAAAACAGATAAAATTCTCCCAGGGACCCATTTACCCTTGACTTCTTTCAAGAAACCAGTACAGTCACAAGCCTTATGTTGTTTCCACCCTACCCCTTGCATTCTTTTCCAAATAATTCATCCACAGACAGGAAAGTTGAAAAGCCCAAGAAAAATTAGCTAAGCTCCACCTCCCATCATGTCTCTTACCTGGCTATAACCCAAGCCTGTAACTAAATCATTGCCCTCTGCCACATATCCGCTGTGTGTGTGTGCCAACAGTTAGCCATCTCAGAAAATTTATTTTTCTTCTTGAATTTGTTTTGGCTGTGAGTTTAAATCCTGTCCCTTTCTGTTCTGCTCCCCTTTTCTTTACATTTGGTGTTCAATGTGAGGAAGGGCACAGGAGATCAGCCTCTGGCTCATTGTGGACACTCAGAAATTGGTTACTACTTCATCCTCTTGAATAAGAGCCATGACCTCCCCCATTTCTCCAGCATTTCTTTCTTCTCCTTTCTGTGGCAAACTTCCTTGATCACCCACTCATCTCTTGCTTGCTACATTTTAATGTATTAATTCTTCCAGTAAATGAACATGAAATAATTGTCTATTTTTTGTATCTGCTTTTTCTTCACTGATGTTTTATTAGCTTAATTTTAGGAATTTCTCACATCATTGGTTAAATTTATCTCAAGGTATTTCATTTTTTGTAGCTATTGTGAATGGTGCTGATGCTGTAAATTCTTTTTTTATAGAACATTGCTGGTGTATAAGAATTCTGTTGAATTTTTATCTCTCTGAGGACCAAGATGGCAGTTGCTAAGAATAAGCATCATGCAAAACGTAGCAAAAAGAACAGCAAGAGAAAAGTGGTTGTTACATTTTCTAAGAATGCAGCAGGCAGAAGCATCTTCTATGTTCAATATAAGGAATATTGGGGAAAAAATAGTCATGATGACTCAAGGAATCAAAGTTTTAGCTGATGGCCTCAAGGGTCATCTGTTGAAGTGAGTCTTACCCATTCTGCCAAACAATGAAGTTTCCTTTGGAAATTCCAGTTAAATGCTGAGGAAGTTCAGGGCAAAAACTGCCTAATTTTCATGGTATGGCTCTTACCCATGACAAAATGTGTTCCATGGTGAAAAAAATAGTAGATGGTGATTGAAGATCATGTTGCTATCAAAACTACTGATGGCTTTTTGCTTCTTATATTCTGGGTTGGTTTTACCAAAAAAATGCATCAACCAGGTACTGAAGACTTCCTCTGCTCAGCACCAGCAGGTATACCATAACTGGAAGAAGATGATGGATATCATGACGCGAGAGGTGCACACAACCAACTTGAAAGAAGACATCAGTACACTTATCCCAGACATGGTTACAAAATATAAAATGGTTTTTTTTTAATCTATTTGTCCTCTCTGTGTCATTATCAGAAAAGAAAAAAAATGCCAAAGTTCAAGTTTGAATGGGGAAAATTCATGAAGGTGAAGATTCTGGGAAAGCCACTGAGAATGAAGCAGGTGCTAACATGGACCCAGTTGATTGATATGAACCAACAGACCAGAAATCCAACTAAAATACAGATGTTAACAGTGACAAATAAGAATTCCTACTTGTGAAAAAAGAATGCTATTTGCTTGTTGATTTTACTCACTGTGACTTTGCCTAATTCTCTTCTGAGTTCCAATATTCTCTTAGTGGTTCTTTTACTTCCTCTATCTATATAAAGGATCATGACATCTACAAAAAGAGATAAATTGACATCATCAATTTCAAATCGTATCCTTTTGACTTATTTTTCTTGTATATTGGCTATGGCTGAAAATTCCAGAACTATATTGAATAATTTTGAAGAATGTGGGTGTTGTTGTGTAGTTCTGGATCCTGGTGGAAATGCTTCAAGGTGCAGGCTGTGGGTTTGTCATGTATTATGCTTACCGTATTGAAGCATGTTCCTCTGTACCCCATTTTTAAAATATTTTATCATAAAAATGCTGTATTTTTAAAAGATTTATTTGTACTTATATTTAATCTGAGAGTTATAGGGGGAGAGGGAGAGACAGAGAAACAGAGAGAGAGAAGAAACATGAAATGTGTTGTTGAATTCCATTTGCTAATATTCTGCTGATTTTTGCATGCATTTTCATCAGGAATATTGGTGTCTTTGATGTATCTTCGTCTGGTTTTGTACTTAATATAATGCTGACCTCATAGAATTAGATTTGAATTGTTCCCTCCCTTCCACTTATTGTGATTAGTTTAAGAATTGGTAGAAATTCTTCCTTGAAAGTTTGCTAGAATTCAGCAGTGAAACCATCTCTTCCTGGGCTTTTCTTGTTTGGGTGGTTCTATATTAGTGATTCAATCTCAGCTTTCTGTTTATTTTCTCAAAAACCCAACTTTTCATTTTACTGATCTTTTTTATGGTTGTATTATTTGTTTTGCTTAATTATTCTCTAATTGTTATTATTTATTCTAATATTTTGTAGTTTAATTTGTTCTTATGTTTCTAGGTCCTTGATATATATTGTTAGATTATATATATGAAAACTTTCCACATCTTGACGTATGTACTTATTGCTATAAATTTTCATCTTAACACTGGGTTTGCTGGATCCCACAAGTTTTGAAGATTTGTTTTCATTTTCATTTTCATTTTCATTTGTTTCAAGGAATTTTTTAGTTTCTCTTTTGATTTCTTCTATAATCCATTGTACAATCAAGAGCATGCTGTTCAGTCTATAGGTGTTTTCTATATTTTCTAGTTAATTTCCAGTTTCATTCTATTGTGCTTAGGAAATATATATGATATGATTTCAATTTTGGCTAATTTGTTCAGACTTGTGTATGGCTTATTATACAGTTTATCCTAGGAAATGTTCTACAGCTGTGAGATGGAATGTACTTTAGATATCCCTTAGGGTCATTGCGTCTATAGCATAGTATAATATTATTATAGATGACAGTATTGCTTTGTGATTTTTGATCTGGTTGATCTGTCCATTGATGAAACTGTGATGTTGCAGCCCCCATTATTATTATTTTGGACTTTACATCTCACTTTAGATCCATGAATATTTTATTAAACTGGGTGCCCTAACATTGGGTTCATATACATTTACAATAATTATGTCTTCCTGATGAATTGATCCCTTAGTCATGGTACAGGAGTCTCCTACCACAACCTGTTATTTTCCCAGCTCCAGGCGTATGTTCTGATCTCCCAAAATCACAGGTTATGGGTGGGGCAGCAGGGTGGTGAGCTCTGTAGCCTGTAAACCGCCCTGTTTCTGACTGCAGCAGCAGTGGAAATACTGGATGTCCGCAGATTCAGAACGGAGTCCACCGCTGATTCTAGGACGGAACACTGAGTCAGCAATGTAGAGAGAGGAAAGAAGGGAAGCAATGAATCTTCCCTTCTCAGAGCACAGTAGTGCCTCAGACCTCTGTCAGCTCCCGGGCTGGAGCTGAAGTCAGTGGGGACTGTATGATCTCCCTCGGTTAAAGCTGCTGGTGGTTGGGGTCGGGCACCTTCTTCCCTACCTTCTCTTCCCACCATGACATTTGCTAGCTGGGAGCCTGTCAGTAGAGGCAGGGGTGGCTGGTGTTGAGGACAGCAGTGGCAGCATGTCTATCCCTCTCCTCACCGCCCCACAGAGTCTCCGATTTTTTGTCATTGCTCCACTGTAAATTTCTCTCAATCACTCCCATGTAAACATGATTCTTCCTTTTTCATTTTTTTTTCCTGGCATCTGTCTGTGACTGTGCTCCATATGGCTTCTCACTATTGAAAAAGCACAGTGACAGAGAGAAAGGGAGATACAAAGAGAGACCTTCCGTTCACTGACTCAAATCTCACATTTCCCACAAATCCAGGGCTGGGTAGTCCAAAGCCAGGAGCCAGGAATTCCATCTTTTGCTGCCTTACAGGCACATTTAGAGGATTCTGAATTGAAATCAAAAGTAGGACTTGATGCGGGACACACTGATAGAGTCTGCCAATGACCCAAGCTGTTGCTCATCCATGGTGCCACAACACCTATCATAGAATCATTGTCATTTTCATCGTGTAAATATAGGTTTTGTTTTCTATAAGTTTCAAATTTGGGGTAGTGACATTAGCTTGCATTTTCAAATTATCCAACTTTTACAAATTAAATTAACTAAGAAGATTCTATGAACATTATATGTCTGGCAAATGTTAATCCATGCTATAATGACACATTTTCTCTGTCCAACATTCATTTTCTATGAAATTAAAATGTTTGCACATATATATATATATACACATTACATATATTTTATATTACATTGCAATAATTTATTCACATTCGAATCATTGGCTACTCACATAATTATGCTACAAAGTGGGTAATTAAGAAAGCAAGCAAGTTTCTCAGTGATATTAATGAAATCCTGTGGATATTAAATAATAAAAATAATGAATGAAATTTGGAGGGTTGTAGACAGGGTGATAGGGAAAATGTGTCCCTCTCACTAGAAATGTAGCGTGGTTCAAATAGTTGTATAATCTCTACTTTCTCCTAGTAGGATTATCAAATAGATGCAAAGAATTAACCTTACCAAAAGACACTACACTGACAAGTGAATCAAATATGAGAAAAGTGGGGTTGGGGCCAGCGCTGTGGTGTAGTGGGTAAAGGCACCTCCTGCAGTGCCAGCATCCCATATGGCCACTGGTTTCAGTCCTGGCTGATCCACTTCCGATCCAGCTCTTTGCTATGGCCTGGGAAAGAAGTAGAAGATGGCCCAAGTCTTTGGACCCCTGCATCTGCATGGGAGACCTGGAAAAAGCTCCTGGCTCCTGATTTCAGATTGGCGCAGTTCCCACTGTTGCAGCCAATTTGGTAGTGAACCAGCAGATGGAAGACCTTTGTCCCTCTCTATGCCTCTCCTTCTCTCTCTGTGTAACTCTGACTTTCAACCAAGTAAGTAAATTTTTTTTTTAAAACGAAAGTGGAGCAACAACTCCACTTCATAATAATGTAGGCATCTTGTGCAAGGATACAACACTCCAATAGACTCTGCATTTTAAACAAGAATTCCTCTTTTCTTCCTTAAAGTTTAGCCATTCATTAGACAAAAACTGGCAGTAAGAAATCAAGATCAAGTGTGAAAACTGCACAATTCCCTGAGAGATTTCATGGCAGATCTCAAGAATTTTATTTTAACTGATTTATCTACATATTGATTGATTTGGATGTAATCAGATACTGCATTAAAACTATGAGTTGCTGACTTGTCAAAATCTTGTGTACATAGGCTCTCTTGGGCTAATCTCTGAATATTAGGGCACTGTGACTAAGAAAAGGACTCTAAGATCCATACCCAAAGTAAGGGTTTTGGACAAATTCACATGACTGCTTCCTTCAACTCTTCACTCCACAGTGAGCTTTCTGATAACTGCAGTATAGTTGGATTTTAACACAGCTCATAAAAACCTATAATACTAAAAACAGAAAGAATATTCTTACATAAAACACATACACAGACATACACATGCACATACAGACTGAAACGTGTATTATGATAATAAGAAATGCAAAAACCATTTGACCCCTCTTTTGCAATAGAAGTCTTCCTCATCACATACAGAACACTCAGTCTCCTTCTCTGCTCTTAGTCTATGGTCCCTAAACACGGGCTACTGTGCTATAAAATATTCTCAATTCTTGCTTTTGTAATTCATCTTTTTGTGTCAAGGAACACAAAATATTTTATTGTTTTTTCACTAATGCATTTACAGAACTTAGAAGTATGAATAGTATTGAGAACATGAATAAATATATGTCGACTCTATATGTGCAATACACTATAGAGGAAAACAGAAAATTCACACCCATTTCTAATTGTAAGACTTATACTCATTGTGAACTTTAGTAAACAATTTCACATATTTTATTCAATGTCCTTTGCAGGGCAGATTTTACATCCTTGTTCCTCAAGCTATAGATCAACGGATTCAACATGGGGATAATCAGGGTATAAAATATAGATGCTACTTTATCAGTATCAAAAGAATGACTGGACTTGGGCTGCACATACATAAATATCAAAGTCCCATAGAACACTGTGACCACTGTCAGGTGTGATCCACAGGTGGAGAAAGCCTTGTATCTGCCCTCAGCAGAGTTCATCCTGAGAATAGCCACAAGTATAAGCAAGTAAGAGATAAGAACTATTAGAAGAGATGAAACTAAATTGAAAGCTGCTAAGATCAGAATTATCATTTCAATTTCATGTGTATTTGAGCAGACCAAAGATAACAAAGGGAGACTATCACAATAGAAATGACTGATTACATTATAGCCACAGAAAGTTAAAGTAAAAATCTTTGTGGTGACAAGAAGAGACACAAATGTACAATAAAGATAGGGAATTGCCACCAGCACCCAACATACCCTTTGTGACATGACGACTGTGTAGAGCAAAGGTTTACAAATGGCCACATAGCGGTCATAGGACATTGCTGAGAGAATAAAAAGCTCACTAATAATGAATACGAGAAAAAAAGAAAGCTGTGTAGCACAAAAATAATAGGATATTGTATTCTGATCCACAACAAAGTTAACTAACATTTTGGGCCCCACAGCTGTAGAATAACCAAGATCTGTAATAGCCAGGTGTCTGAGAAAAAAGTACATGGGAGTGTGCAGCTTGTTGTCTGTCTTGGTGAGGATGATCATGCCCAGGTTGCCCCCCAGTAAGAGCAGATATATTATGAGGAACAACACAAATAGTGGAGCCTGCAGCTCGGGGCGATCTGTGACTCCCATCAGAATGAATTCCTTCACCACTGTGATGTTGTGTCTTTCCATGCAGGTTGATCAGAAAACCTATTCTGGATAATGGCATCAGTATAGTCAGTAGATTTTAGAATTTTCATCTGGTTGATATTTATCATGCAAAACTAGTGAAAATAAAATACATCTGAACTCGCAATTCTGAATATTTGAAAATTAGCCCATCCCTACATTAAAAAATGTATGTGAGTAGATAAAATAACAGAGATAAATGAGTGGTTTTCAGTTGGGGTCATATTACAAAAGTAATATTATCCATTGTCTAGAGGTATTTTGGTAATCATAACTGGGATTTGAGTTGCTGCTGGTGTCCAATAGTTAGATGGCAATTATGCTCATGTACATTTTAATATATGCAGTGTATAGATGACGACAATATTCAGCCAAAACACCAGTCTTGCAAAGATTGGGAAACTCATACAGAAAGACAAGTAGATATAGATAAGAATGCAAATATATAGACATAAATATGAATGCAAACTTAGTTCATAAAGTTTGGGTAAAGAGGAATTAAAATATCTATTTAGGAGCAAAAACATTGAAATACATGCATATAAGTGGTTTTCAAAACGTATGCAAATGTGCTATGACAAGCTATTATGCATAGAATTCAAAACTGTTACCTTTGAATTCCAATTTCCATGAATTTTAGATAATCCTTTATATATAAAGTCAAAATGAAAAAAATTATAAATATGGTTCAATAGTGTTAAAGCTTTGGGTGTTCAATAAATGCACAATTGCTGCAGTATCATTTAAGTTTTTTATTTACTATTTATATAATTTTAATTACAATGAATCTATTAATTATATGTAATATAATTCTATTATATATATATACCAGTTACATCCATAAAATTAATAAAATTTGAAAAATGCATTGTATTCAGCCAAAACATATTCCTGATGTCAAACATATTCCTATAAAATCCTTATGTCTACAGATGGACAGTCAAGATCAACTCTTGATAGAGATTGGATAGTTGCATGAGAAAGAAGTCTGTAGATCACACTGGGGATAGTCTTTATATAAGAAAACGTGCCAGAATATGTATGTATATACATTTGTATGTAGATAGGTAGAATCCCTACTGCACTTTAAGTAATGGTATACACAAAGATGACATTGGACAAACTATATATATATGTGTGTGTGTGTGTGTGTGTGTGTGTGTGTGTATTCTCATATGTAAAACCAACATTCCTTTGCAGGGTTGTTGGGAAAGATAATTGATGATTAAATTATCCTCCATGTCCATTTACTGGAAATAGTCTCAAATATTATGTGAACAGTATTTTGTTTTTGTGTTTTTTATTTAGGATGATAGTAGCTTACCAGAAAGGTATTTTCTTCACAAATAAACATGTACATTCTTCTCATAGGTGACTTAACTTTTTTCCCAAATCTGTAATGATGAATAGGTGAAAGATCAAGTAAGAAAGAACACATGAAATTCATCTCAATTCCTACCTTAACCTCCTACCCATGAATAAAATTAGACAACATGGTGTTGTTTTGTACTACTTCTATTTCTATTTCTGTAAGTATCTTAATATAAGTTAACTTGATATAAATTCACTGAAATGTCCATCTTCCTTAGGAACATTTTTATCATAACTGAGATATATTTAGTTGTCTATAACAAATTAGATTTACTTTATCATGTGGGAACCTGGGGAGTATGAAAAAAAAAGACTAATTATGAGACATGTCTTTCTAATTTGCTTTATACATTGAATACTCATAAAATTTTTCCTTTTGATAAGTCATACTATTTTTTTTTCTTATTTTGACAGGTAGAGTTATAGACAGTGAGAGAAAGAGACAAAGAGAAAGGTCTTCCTTCCATTGGTTCACTCCCCAAATGGCTGCCATGGCTGGGGCTGCGCCAACACAAAGCCAGGAGCCAGGTGCTTTCTCTTGATCTCCCATGGGGATGCAGGGGCCCAAGCACTTGGGCCATCCTCCACTGCCCTCCCAGGCCACAGCAGAGAGCTGGACTGGAAGAGAAGCAACCAGGTCTAGAATAAGGAACCCATATGGGATGCCAGCGCCACAGGTGGAGGATTAGCCAAATGAGCCACTGTGCCAGCCCCAGGAATACTATATTTTTAAAGGGAAAAAGTGTTTTGAGCTTTCATAATAAATTTTATGTTGAATAAAATTTTCAGTTTGTTACACAATAGTATTTTAGGGACTAGATAAAATGCACTAAAGATGAACTATACCTGGATTCTTGAATGAGATTAAAATCATTTGCACATTAAGATTCTAAAAATTCAAATATCCTGTGACTATTTAAAATTCACCATATACGAGTGAAATAGACATCTTTTCATTTCATTATTTGTTATAACACCTGCCTAGATTCCTACTGAGCAAGGTACTTTTTACTTCTTATTTGTTGATTTTTATTTAGTTTAACATTAAGCCTTTTACAATGAGGGAAATTAAAAATAATTTATCTCAAAGATTAAAAATATTAAAGAATCCTTCAAGAGATATGACACACAATGCAGACAATTATGTGTAACGAGCAAAGGTATAGCTGAGTATCTAGAATAACTTGAAGATTAAGAGTGTATTCTTTTTCTTTTTTTGACAGGCAGAGTGGACAGTGAGAGAGAGAGAGACAAAGGTCTTCCTTTTCCCGTTGGTTCACCCTCCAATGGCCACTGCGGCCAGCGCGCCGCACTGATCCGAAGCCAGGAGCCAGGTGCTTCTCCTGGTCTCCTATGTGGGTGCAGGGCCCAAACACTTGGGCCATCTTCCACTGCACTCCCGGGCCACAGCAGAGAGCTGGACAGGAAGAGAAGTGACTGGGACAGAATCCGGCACCAGAAGTATATTCTAATAGCATGTATGTGGCATAATACATAAGATATTTATTATTCATGTAAAAACTTTGAGAACTAGTGATTTATGCATGATTTAGAGAAAAACAGTACTCTGTACAATGAAATCATGGTGATTTGGTCTCTGAATAAGCTATAAGAAAATAAAAAGACATACATTTACAGCATTGTATTTGTATAGGTGATTACATATAATTTGCATGTAATTTTGTTGATACCATGCATAAGGTTGTCATTACCAGATAGTCTCTCAGGCTCCTATGTAAACACATTTGTTTTATTAGAAATATGGAAAAATGGGGGGCCAAATTGTTTCATAACAGGTAATACTACCATCTACTATGGTGGCTTCCTATATGGGCACTGGTTTATGTCCCAGCTGCTCCGCTTCTGATCCAGCTCATGCTAACGGCCTGGGAATAGCAGCAGAGGATGGCCTAAGTGTGTGGGCTCCAAATACCCATGTGGGAGACAGAGAAGCAGCTCCAAGACCAGCTGGGCAGTTGTGGCCATATGAGTTATCAGCAGATGCAAGATCTCTATCTCTCCTTCTGTCTCTGTAACTCTTTCAAAATAAACAAAACAGAAAAACGTATCTGATTATAACATTAGAGAAACAGCTGTAGTAAATACAATAAGAAACAGTGAAAAGCTTTTTGTTTTGTTTTTATTTGACTTGGCTTGCCTTTGTTAAAGACTGAGAAATAAAGTTACCATGGTAAGGACCAATTTCCATAAAAGGTAAGGAATGTATTATCCCACCAGTGTTGTAGTTCAAGGTTTAAAAAGACAAATTGATTTTCGTAATGTACTACCTTTGCAGATTTCTAAGATTTTATTTTAAAAAAAACATTCTTGTTGAGAAATATTCCATCTATTTTTTATCAAATCACACTGCAAAATGAAGAAGATTTTCCCATGACCAATAAAATGGTGTAGTTAAAAATCTATTAATTAGCAAACAATGTTTTTCATGCGGGAATATGAAATAGAAAATCCCTTTCCCCAAAAAGTGATCAGAAATGGGTCAATTTAGGAATAAATGCACATAATGACTAATAATAATTCATTTTTGAGCAGGAACAAAACGAGTCTCGAGGAACTAACAACTGTGTAGGTGGAAGGCCATCAAAATAAGAGGACCCACCTCTGCAGTTCCAAATTCTGCCCTTGGGAGAACCCATGTCCCTTTGTCTTTTATCACTTGATGTGTGCTCAATATATAATTATTCGTAATAAATATTTTCTTATTTCTGAACTCACAGTGTATGAATTTAAAGGATTCTCATGAATGCTTAACCTCTCATGTGAAAATGTATGTGAAGAAAATTAATGTGAAGCTAAAAGGAGAGAGGTCCTAATCCAGCCAGGCCTTATGAGAAGCAGAAGGCACACACGTAGAGTGGAAAAGAATACATTTTACCATGACTCTGGCATCTAATGTAGGTGCAAATTTTCATATGTCACTGAAACATTGCAAATACATACGGCATCACATGAAGCCGTTTTGGTTACCTGCAGTAAAACCTCGCTGTTGACTCTCCCGTGTGTTTCTTCACTCTCCAAAGGTGTTTCTTAACACGGCATTTTTGAGGACAATTTATGGATTTTTTTCACCTTTTGAGACTCTCCCTGAGGAAATGCCAGCCAATTTGTTGATCATCCCTAAAGTATTTGAAAATTTAATGAAATACCGGGAGGTTGTCCACTAATTATCAGTGACAATTTATAATGAATTGTGAATTGTGATTTTGTTTTTTTGTCTGTTGTACACTCCTGCAATCCCACTTGACACTATTTATCCAAAGCCTTTGGTATCAGAATTTCAGAGATACTAGTGTCCCTGTGTACACTGATGCCTGGTTTCAAATATGGAATCATGGGGCTGGCATTGGGGCATGGCAGGTAAAGCCAACGCTTGCAGTGCTGGTATCCCATATGGGTACCAGTTCGCATTCTGGCTGTTCCACGTCTGGTCCAGCTCCCTGCTAATGTGCCTGGGAAAGCAGAAAAAGATGGCCCAAATGTTTGGGCCCCTGCCACCCTTGTGGGAGACCCAGAGAAAGCTCCTGGTTCCTGGCTTCAGATTGGCCCAGCTCCAGATATTGAGGTCGTTTGGAGAATGAATCAGCAGATGGAAGATCTCTCCCTCTCTTTCTCTCTCTCTCTCTCTGTGTACCTCTGTCTTTCAAATAAATAAATTTTTAAAAATTAAAAAAAAATATGGAAACAACCTAAATATCCAATTGGTTGATGAATAATAAGTAAAATGTGGTATATTCGAGAAGTCTTCAAAATGTTTATGAAAATGTGTATTATAAAAAATTGTGCATACATTTCAAAATGGTATGCAACAAAACAACAAACTACATGCATTTTAATTCTACTTCTCTACAACCTTATTTTTTTTTAAGATTTATTGACTTACTTAAAAGGTAGAGTTGCAAAGAGAAGCAGAGGCAGGGACCATCTGCTGGTCCACTCCCCAACATGTCCATAATGGCTAGGGCTTTGCCAAGCCAAGTTCCCCAGTTTTCCCATGTGGGTGTCAGGGTCCATTACTTGGGCCATCCCTCTCTGCTGTCCCAGGCACATTAGCAAAAGCTGGATCAGAAATGGAGAAACTAGGACTCGAAGTGTAGACCATATGGGATGCCAGAACTGTATAAAAAAAGTAAAAGTAAAAAATAAACTAAATATCAATATATGCTATAATAGGTATGACTCCTGGAGATATATTTTTTTTTATTTTGAAGCAGCTAAGCAAAAAATAGTACCTTTACTATGATCCCTTTATATAAAATATCAAAAGTAGAGAAACATACAGAGATGGAAAAAAGTCTTCCAGGACAGATGAAAATGAGGAATGGTGACAGATTACTTAATGGGCACTTTGTAGCAGTGTAAATATTTTAGAACTAGAGGTAATTGTACAAAATGTGCATGAAAATCATTCTTTGTACAATAGCTAATTTTTTGGCCAGTGCTCTGTCATGGTAGGCTAAACCTCCACCTGCAGTGCCAGTATCCCATATGGGCACTGGTTCATGTCCTGGCTGCTCCTATTCTGATCTAGCTCTCTGCTTTGTCCTGGGAAAGCACTGGAAGATGGCCCAAGTGTTTGGGCCTCTGTACCCACATGGGAGACCTGGAAGAAACTCCTGGCTCCTGGCTTCAGATTGGTCCAGCTCCAGCCATTGCAGTAATTTGGGGAGTGAACCAGCAGATGGAAGACCTTTCCCCTCTGTCTCTCACTTTCTCTGTAATTCTACTTCTCAAATAAATAAATAAATATTTAAAATAAATAAATAAAATAGCTCATTTTCTAGTTAGTGAATTTTACCTCAATGAATTATTTTACAAACATCTTAGCTATATTTTAAATGTCTGTTATTTGTCTGTCGTAAGTGAACTACATAATTTTATATTTAGCCATGTATTTTAAGGCATTCTTAATAAACAGTTGTCTAATAGATGAAATAAAATAGCTGCCCATTTAATTAGCTTATGACAGCTTTTGACTTTTTTTTTAAAGATTTTATTTATTTATTTGAGAGGCAGAGTTACAGACAGTTCAAAGCCAGGAACCAGGAGCTTGCTTCAGGTCTCCCATGCAAGTATAGGAGCTCAATCGCTTGGGCCAATTTCAACTGCTTTCCCAGGTCATAAGTAGAGAGCTAGATTGGAAAATGAGCAGCTGAGACATGAACTGGGGCCTGTGCAGGATGCTGGAGCCACAGGTGGAAGCTTAGCTTGCCGCACCACAGTGCTGGCCCTTGGCTAATTTTTATAGCTGGGAATACTTAAATAATTTTTCTTCAAAAGCACTCAACTTTAAAAACAAAAAGTAAGTAGAGGTGTGTGGCACAGCACTTATGATGAAGTTGGGAAGCGTGTATCTCATTTTGGAATGCCCATGTTCAAGTTCTGGGTTTGTGGACATTTGGGGAATGAATCAACAGATGGGAGCACTCTCTCTCTCTCACTCTCTCCATTCTCCCTCATCTTCTGAGCCTCTGTCTATAAATTCAGTAAATATAAAATAAAGCAAACAATAGACGAAAATAAGAGGATTTTTGACTACCCTTAAGAGTTCTGGTAAACATTAACAATGTAATCATGCATTTTCCTTAGTAAAAACATAACTTGCGTTCACAGTGTTTATTACTTAAGAGTACCATTTACATCACATATTCCCCGTAGAGCCTTTAGCTCCTTTTTACCATATAAATTCCATTCATGTAATTGAAACTTTCGTTTATCCCTTTGTCTTTCTATCAGTGCTTGTCCTCATGTTTTACCAAAATGAGTGTTCTTTACCATTTGTCACACCCAAGTTGTCACTCGCTAAGATTAAATTATGTGCTCACCAACAAAATATACTATGCAGATATTTTAAATAAATTTATTTGATATTCTAAAGAATGTTTATTGTTGAAAAATTTTTTCTTTTAGTCAGCTTGCTTTTGGATTCATCCATATTAATTCAATTAGATAAAAATTCTGATTTTGCTGAATATATAAAATTAGGAATATATAATTAAAGTCTCAGTTGTCTATTAATTTTATATTCCTACTAGCAGACTGGAATTATTTTCTTTCTTAAAAAGATTTATTTATTTATATGAAAAGTAGAATTACAGAGACAGAGAGAGAGAGAGAGAGAGAGAGAGAGAGAGAGATCTTCTATCTGTTGGTTTATTCACAAATGGTCACAGTAGCTGGGACTGAGCCAGGCAGAGCACATGAGCCAGGAGCTTCTTCCAAGTCTTCCACTTGGATGCAGGGGACCAAAGATTTAGATATCTTCCACTGCTTTCCCAGGCACATCAGCAGGGGGCTGGATCAGAAGTGGAGCAGGGGGAACTCTACCAGTGTCCTTATGGAATGGCTGCACTGCAGTTTGAGGCTTAACCTTCTGCACAACAATGCTGGCTCCTGGAAATATTTTTTTCTTACTCCACCTCATCAGCAGCACTTTGAAGTCATTGGTAAATTTGTATAAATTATATGAGTATGGAAGAATGTTTTATATAATTTTACATTATATTATCCAAATCATTTTAAAGTACATATATTATTCCTAAACAGTTTCTTATTTTGTGAATTGTCTGCATATATACTTTATTTAATATCCTATGGCTTTTAGTCTACTATTTTTTATTAATTTTATGCTGTGTTCAAGATCTCTGCAATGCATTATAACACACACACACACACACACACATACACACAGTAATTAATGGGGGCTGTCTTCATTCACATGGTGTAAACATGTGCAAATAATGATTCAAAGTGACCATGACTGGGGCCAGCGCTGTGAGGCAGTGGGTTAAAGCCCCAGTCTGCAGCGTTGGCATCCCATAGGGGTGGCAGTTCAAGTCCTGGCTGCTCCACTTCCAATCCAGCTCTCTGCTATAGCCTGGGAAAGCGGTGGAAGATGGCTCAAGTCCTTGGGTTCCTGCACCCACGTGGCAGACCTGGAGGAAGCTCCTGACTCCTGGCTTCAGATCAGTTCAGCTCTGGCTTTTGCAGTCATCTGGGGTATGACCCAGCTGAATGGAAGATCTCTCTCTCCCTCTCAGGCTCTACCTCTCTCTGTAACTCTTTCAAATAAATAAAATAATTCTTTTAAAAAAAAGTGACCATGACTTTGTTTGTTTCAAACAGGAAACAAATCTGAGACACTGTGTAGGAATACCTTGTATTTATTTTATCTTCTTTTTTTTTTTTTTTTTTTTTTTGACAGGTAGAGTGAACAGTGAGAGAGAGGGAGAGACAGAGAGCAAGGTCTTCCTTTTCCGTTGGTTCACCCTCCAATGTCTGCTGTGGCCTGCAAACTGCGGCCGGCGTGCTGCGGCCGGTGCACTGCGCTGATCCGAAGCCAGGAACCGGGTGCTTCTCCTGGTCTCCCATGCGAGTGCAGGGCCCAAGCACTGAACTCCCAGGCCACAGCAGAGAGCTGGACTGGAAGAGAAGCAACCGGGACAGAATCCGATGCCTTGACCGGGACTAGAACCCGGGGTGCCAGCACCGCAGGCGGAGGATTGGCTTATTGAGCCACAGCACTGGCCTCAGAATTCCTTTTATTAAGATATGCTCTGTATTTTTACTGTTGAAGTATCCATTCTAGAAAAAATACCTCTTGGTTGTACTTTATGTTCTAAGGATATTGTCCTGCTGTGAATAACAAATAAAAGAAATGCTAAGTAACAGATTGAGTTCACAAAATAGTAATACACTGGAGCAGGCTTAGCTGTGAAGATTCCAGATAAGATGCATACATTCCATATCAGATCACCTGGGTTCAATTCTGAATTCTAGCTCCCAATATTTGTCTCATCTCAGAGCAAATCCTGTTAAGAGGAAGATTATGGCTCAAGTAGTTTAGTCCCTGCCATCCATGTGGGAAACCTGAATTGAATTCTAGTCTTCTGGCTTGGCTGTGGAGAGCCCTAGATACTGCAGACAATTGGACAGTGACCCAGTAAATGGTAAATGGGAATATTTCTCTCTCTCTCTCTCTCTCTCTCTCTCTCTCTGTTCTCTCTCACACAAACATGAAGGAGAGAAGGTAAACACTATCACTGAAAATCATCTATGAAAAGCACAGTTTTCTGCAATGAAAATGTGGTCTGTGGGAAGCAGGGCTTACATGAACAAAGCAAGGACCCTCTTCTGAACTTTTGTCCCTGGGCAATAAGGAATAGTGCCAACCCTTAGCGCATCACAAAGTAGTACAGGCTAAAGAAAACAGAACCGAAAACTGAGAATAATCAGATCTTCAGGGAATCCCATGGAGATAGCTGTTTAATCATGGGAAGAATCCAATCTGCTAAGCAGTTTGTACTTTGCACTCTGAATTGGGCATTTTATTATTGTTATTATTATTATTATTCAGCTTAAGGGTAGGCCTCATAAGTGCTAATGTGCAGTGTTTACATTCTGGGGCATTTTGAATAAGGGTTTATGCCTATGCTCTGTAGACACAGTGAAGAGATCGAGATATACTCTGATAGGTAAGCCCAGTAAGGGCATCTTGAAATTTGGCCACATTACCTGTGATATCTGAACCACAGGCTCCAATTAGCTTGTTACATAGACTTATGGATAAAGCTCAATACCGTGAACTGAAATAGATTCCAGTAACTCCATGGAAAATGTCCTATATCTATGAGGACAGTGGATTTTCCTGGGATTGAGTGGTATTTGATCAAGCTAATCAGGTATAATGAAAAAAATCTTTCAAATTTCAGTTCTGGGATCTCCATACAGTTGGAAAATAAATAAGCAAAAGAAAAATGTTTGAAGATTATACATGAAGGAATTTAGGGCATGCCATCTCAAGGTATGCAAACTGGTTTATTGAGAATTTCAACCTAAAATCACCTGAAGAATTGTGACTTCTGAAAGTTCCAATTTTGTGTTTTCCTATGTTCAAAAAGCCATAATATTCTTTTGATGAAAAGATTTATCTATTCATATATTTGGAAACCACCGCCACAGAGAACAAAGACAGCAGGAATGAGCTAGAGAGAGAGATCATCTAGCCACTGAATTCACTCCCAAACTGTTAAAATGGCCAAGGTTGGGCCACGCCAAAACCAGGAACCTAGAATCTCGTTCATTGTCTTCCACATGGGTGGGAGGGATCCAAGTACATGGAGCCACTATCTTTTGCCTTCTCAAGAAAATTAGTAGGAAACTGGATCAAAAGTGGGGCAGTCAGGATTCAAATCAGCACACCCATATGGGATGTTGGCCTTGCAAGCAGTGGCTTAACCTGCTGTGACAAAACACCAGCACCCCATTAAGATTCTTTAAAACAGATGTCCTTTGTGTACTTTGTGTTCTAAACTGGTAAACAGCCTTAATCATTAAGTATTAATGAATAATCTTGCTATAGTAACCTTATCTTTTCCTAGATTGGTTCTCTGAACATATGTCCCTTAGCGATGTCCACAGAAGTAATTACCCTAGTTTAGAGATTTGTCTGTCCTACCATTCCTGCACACATTTAGGTTATTAGATTGAAGAGCATAAGTGCATCATTCTCTTATCTTTCCTTCAGAATTCACACTTTTGTGAAGATCTTTGCATACTTGTAAAATTAGTAAAACTTGTATGTTTGTCTCTTGTTAACCATATACTATATTAATTCATCTCCAAAATTCATTTAAAGAGTTCACATCAGAACTAAGGAGAGGGGAGCCAGAGTGAATCTCTCATATCTATATACCTGTATCTAGCTATCTATATATAGAGAGAGATATCCATAACTTGTACAACTATTATTATCTACATGGAAACACAATTAGTGTCTACATGTAAACACATCTATGTGGGATCTACATAATCAATAGGATCATAGCACAAAGAAAATGAAGGCGTTTTATTCTGCATACAGAAACAGAATGTGCAGAGGGTTGCTCAAGATCTTTGTTTTAAATGACCAAAAAGAAATGAATTACACCAACAAACTGAAACAAAAGTTTTCATCATAACTTCTTTATATTGAGGAGCAGAATATCACTCTCAAAGTTCTCCATTGAGTTTTTAGTATGAAAAATAAACTTTAGTGATAAACTTATTATTCCCAAACACTTTTATCATTGCCTCTTTTACATCTTTGTTCCTCAAACTATAGATGATGGGATTCAACATTGGGATCACAATGGTATAAAATATCGACACTATCATGTCATGCTCCAAAGCATAACTGGAACTTGGTCTCACATACATGAAAAACACAGTACCATGAAAAATGGACACTCCAGTTAGGTGGGAGCCACAGGTAGAGAAGACTTTGCGTTTCCCTTCAGAAGAACGCATCCTCAGAATGGTTAACAGAATGAAACCGTAGGAGATCAGTACAATTAATATAGTTGATACTTCTATAGAGCCAGCAAAGTAGAAGAGTAGAAGCTGGTTTATTTGGGTATCTGAACAAGAAATGGCCAGGAGAGGAGGGATATCACAAAAGATATGTCTAATTTCATTGGATCCACAGAAAGACAGGCTAAATGTGGCCACTGTGTGCACAATGGCGTGCGAAATTCCACCAATATAAGAAGCGATGATGAGTGGTACGTAGACCTTGGGTGACATGCTCACTGAGTACAGAAGTGGGTTGTAGATGGCCACATAGCGATCATACGCCATGGCAGCTAAGAGAAAGCATTCTGTGGTTCCAAGGGTAACAGCAAGAAACATTTGTGCTGCACATCCTAGGAATGGAATGGCTTTATCCTTTGATACAAAATCTACTAACATATTTGGGGTAATAACCGAGGAATAGCAGGCATCTACAGAAGACAACACACTCAGAAAATAATACATGGGGTTGTGGAGCCGGGAATCCCCAATGACCAATACAATCAGTCCTAAATTTCCCAAGAGGGTAAAGAGGTAGATTGCTAGAAACAGGAAGAAGAAGACGATCTGAAGTTCAAAATTTTCTGTGAAGCCCTTCAGAACAAATGTGGTAACTTCACTGATATTCTTCATGCTGAAATATCATAAAGCAAACTTGAAAATATCAATAAAATTACAGTTCAATTTACTACGGAAAAGACAAACAATACTGTGGACATAATTTCCTAAAAGTGGATTAGAAGACAGTGGCATGATGATATATTGGTCAACAGTTCATGCTACTCACTGCAGAATCAAATGAAAGGTAGGAGTAATTGAACTCATGCTATTTGTAAAGTAATCAATTCACATTTTACATTTACCACTGAATTCTACTAACTGTTTTCATATTAAAACTCAATGTGAGTATCTAAAATATTATCCTGACATCTAAATAAATGAGATTGGATACCAGTGGGCAAAGTATTAGAGTAGAATATCAAAATTCTAGACCTTTTAGCAATTGTGCATTTTACAATGATTTATAATAATCTAATCATAATGTAGAACACTCCTATTTCTCATTAATTGATACTGATACTAATTAAAGTTGTAATTTATTAATGTTTTAGTTTTGTAAAATTTGAATAAATATTGATGGAAACTTTATGACAATAAAATCAACTTTAACAATCTAATGTACTGCATTGTATTAGATCTATAGCTCATTCTATATGATTAATTCCATTACAGCATATTTTTACCAATTTTGTTGTTCTGCCCATGATGAATTTGTGAATTGTAAAAACTTCTGATACATAAAATTACACATGTAAATTACTGCAAATTTACTTTTATACTACAGAAGGATTAATTTTGCTTTGGAAAATATACTACAGTTAACTTCCTCTTGATATAGGCATTTATACTAGATGCCTAAGAAAAATAATACTGGGCATGACTAAGTTACTCTTAACAAATTTTCAAATAATTCAGAGTTACATAGAGAAAATTATTATAGTTCTTGGAGATTACATAGAATCAGATCAACTCTAAAAGATGATAGAAATCTACTTACAGAAATCTGATTTGGATAGAAGGAAGCAAGCTCCATATAGCTTGGGCTAAATGATAAAATGCTAACTTTGCAAAAGAGGAGAGACACAATAACAGTGGTTTATTGAGCATTTGCTTCAGGCATGGATTTTTCTGTGCACACTACTTTATTTAATCCTGTGACAATTTTCATAGCTAATATTGCCTGAGCCAAGATTCAATCCTGGGTCTCCCTCGCAGGGCATTTGCTTTCTGCTGTTTTTCACTAATTCCTACTAAACCATGGCTCAATTCTACAAAAGGCCCACACTTGATCCAAGGAAATAAAACACAGCATGATTTTTTTTTTGTATTTAGATTTTTTTAACTTTTGCCTTTTGCTTTATTTTTTCGGTTTCCTGGTTTTATTTTTAAATTACATTTATTTTTAAGATTTAATAATACCATTTTGCCATAATCATTCATATGTATATATTATATACATACACAAACATATTATTTTTCTGCAAAACACATGTTAATGTCACTTAATATGGGATTCATTGCATTGTGCATAAAATGAGTAAAGGAGAGTATATCATGTAGATTATATTGTTAACAGAGATGGATAGTCAAAGGTTACTGTCTTCATGCAAAAAAGACTTCAAGTAATTGCTCTTGTTCTATAATCTTGTTAGATGGGTTCCAGGCCTCTCCCTGGAGGCAGCTCAGGGGAACCCCCTGTGTCCTGCATTCAAGGAAGCTTTTAGATTCTATAACACTGTGCTGATGTTTGTAGGACGATTTGGGGGCATTCATCATCCAGAAAATCCCACCTACAGTTTCCCAAAAGAGGAAGAAGGAGAGAAGAAAGAGGGACCTCATACTCACATCCATAAAAATTTCAGTCCGAATATACAATGGGTGCCCAGTTCTTTCCTTAGATGGTCACAAGCTCTGTCAGATGTATTTCTCTTCATTAAACTTTTAAAAAAGCAAAATAACATTCAGGTAAGTAAGACACTGAAAAAAACAAACAAAATCCAATTCCTACCTCAGTTTCCATTATGCTTTGTCTCACATTTGAATTCTATTCACGCATGCAATAGGCTAGAAACAGAGTTTAGTATGAGGACTTGGTGTTTCCTAGCTAAAACCTACAGGGTAAAGAAACATAACTGTGACACTCTAACTCCTAGACACCTTCAAAGTATTTGATATCTACTCTTCCCTGAGAAAACAAGTGCAGGTTTAGTTGCACCATAAATGTGACTAATTTAGGTTGTTTATATCCACGTGTTCAACTGCTGATGAAACCCACAGGAGATGACCCTGGGGAAATAAACCTAAATTATCTTCTAGTCAGTATAGCAACATGATTACGTACTTAATAATAAAAACAGATAGGGTTCTGGAACAGGCACAACATGCTGCTATTTGTTGACTAAATATTGTTATTTGAACTGTAATTTAAAGTGCTTTAGGTGCCAGTTTTGGCACAGTAGTGAAGACAATACTTGGGATACTTGAAGCCCATATCAGTGCACCTGGGTTTGAGGACCTGCTCTGATTTTGGTTCCAGTTCTCTGCTAATGAGAACCTTGAGAGACTTCAGTGAGGGCTCCAGTTTCTGAATTACTGCAATTTACACTGGAGACCCAGATCCAGTTCCCAGGCTCCTGGTTTAGACCTAGGCTAGCCTGGGCTGTTGTTCCCAGGCAGAGAAGAAGGAGAAAGATCTCTCTTTATCTGCCCATATACCTATGTCTTTCCTTCTCTGTGTATCTCTGCCTTTCAAATACTAAATTAATTAATTTAAAAAAAGGCACTTCAGGTCTGCATTTTCCTGTTAGTGATGCTGAACATATTTTCATACACCTGTTGACACTTTTCATCTCCTATTTGTAGAAAATTATAACCTCCTCCTCTGTTCTCCTCTCTCTTCTCTCTCATCTCTGCTCCTTTCTCTTCTATCTTCTGCTTGCTCTCTCTTCTCTCCTCACTAGCTCCTCTCCTCTCTGTCTCTCTCTCTCTCTCTCTAATATGCTCTCCTTCTCTCTCTTTTTCCCTCTTTGCCCCTTTCCTCCTGCCTGCTGTGTTTTCCCCTATAAACCCTTTCCCTTAAAAAAAATTAAATTCAGGTCCTCTGCCCCATAATTAATTATCACCATCATTGTCGTTGTTATTGTTATTTCCTATTGAGTTGAAAGTGTTTCTCATTTTTTTCAATGTCAATTCCTTATTATATAAATGCTATGCAACTATTTCCTTCTATTCTGTAGGTTGCCTTTTCTGTGTGCTGATTTTTGCCTATAGAGTGCAGAAGCCTTT
Organism: Sylvilagus bachmani; assembly: GCA_015711505.1. Lineage (NCBI taxonomy): Eukaryota > Metazoa > Chordata > Mammalia > Lagomorpha > Leporidae > Sylvilagus > Sylvilagus bachmani. The sequence goes on along the minus strand of CM027387.1, from coordinate 98,096,240 downwards.
AGTTAAATATAAGTACCTGTCACGAGTGCCGAATGTCACGCAGCTCGACAGTAGCAAGTAGACGTATGACTTGTCAGTCACAGGGGAGAAAGGAACACCAGGACACAAGACTGCCTTTCCAATGAGAGATTTTATTGCTTACACACCAGGAGTTTTTTATCACACTACTCATCAGCATACTCATTCAAGTCAATACACTTATCAGTATCAATATATTTATCAATCTATACTATTTAATACATTTATCAATAAACAACACTATTATTTAATGTGACTTCACTATTTAGCTACTTAACGACTTAGCTTAACATAACTAATCTTCTATTTAACTTACTATATAACTCTTAACTATCAGAGTAACACTATTTCCTTAAAGACTAGAGGACTACTAAAATCAATACCATCAATATCGATAATACTACTTGAGCTTATTCATTAATCCACAGATCATAGTATACAATGTTAAAGTAATTTTGAGGGTTATCCAATTATTTTTTTTTTTTGACAGGCAGAGTGGACAGTGAGAGAGAGAGACAGACAGAAAGGTCTTCCTTTTCCATTGGTTCACCCCCTAAGGGCCAATGCGGCCAGCACGCTATGGCTGGCGCACTGTGCTGATCCGATGGCAGGAGCTAGTCTTCCATGCAGGTGCAGGGCCCAAGCATTTAGACCATCCTCCATGCACTCCTGGGCCAAAGCAGAGAGCTGGACTGTAAGAGGAGCAACTGGGACAGAATCCGGCGCCCCGACCGGGACTAGAACCCGGTGTGCCAGCACCGCAGGCAGGGGATTAGCCTATTGAGCCGCGGCACCAGCTGAGGGTTATCCAATTATAATAGTATATGTACATCAAGGTCTCCAGCATTATTTGAAGATACCTTGCATAGGATCAAAACATAGGGTCAAAGCATAGTTATATTATATTACACATGACTAACATTATTTGTAAAAGCTACATTTTCAAGGCTTGCCTCATGGTCACAAAAAAGAGTGTCAGTGTTCAAGGTCCAGAGCTCCACGTCTCTGCAGAGAGGGATCTCAGATCAGTCACTTAAAGGCAGGAAGTCATGGGAAGGCTGTCACTCTGGGAGGAGGCTCAAAGTTCCCAGGCGGACAGCCAGGCAAGAAGTTGGAAAGGTCCCCTGCTGAGAGGCCTGGTCTGGGTTTTGTGGTCAGGTCTGGCAGTAAGCTGATAAGGGGTCCAGGCAAGGTGGTGAGGCGGCATCTCGGCTGGAGTTTTGATCCCGTAGTTGCTTTGTGTCACTTAGCAATGGGGCTAGCGGGCTGGCTCTTCGCTCCAGAAGTTCACATGCACTGGGCCACACACAACACACACACACACACACACACAGACAGTGGGATATTACAGCTCAAGGACAGCTCTGCAGGTCGGCTTGTGCCACTACCTGCTCCATGCAGAGTAGCGGGCTGCCTCTTCAGCTCCAGGTGTGTGGAGATCCAGAGGTTCACACACACTGGGCCATGATCCCCGAAAGGATGGAGAGTGGTGTACGGGCTCCCTTTTATCCACATTTTCTGGCAGTCCTCCAGCTTGCCATCCTCCGACTTGATGTCCAATCGATGCTTGCCTGCAGTGGAACAGTCCAGTCAATACTGTTCCCACCTTACTTATGTTTGAACGGTCCAGTTAGCGTGGGTAGGAAGGTATTGTCCATAGCACACTGTTATCTTACTGACCAGATGTCTGCTTTGTATGATTAGAAGTGTCTCCCTAACAGCCATTAGGTATTGCCTCAGCTCTTGACTTATTATGAATAACTCTGCTTTATTTTTATTTTGTGACTAGTGGCATCTTTTCAATGTTTTACTGTGGAGTTTTCACAGTTCATCTCCTTTCCAGGTAAGTGGTGATCCATGACTCTTTTTGAGATTCCTGTGGGATTCTCCACAGTACCATTTGACTTGTTTTGTTGATGTTGACTGGCTTTTGGTGTTCTATCCAATAAATCATTGTGGAGCCCAAAACACCGAGTCAGTTTTCTGTTTTTTTTTCCTAGAAATGTCACCCCATGGATCTTTTATTCTTTTTAGATGTTTTCTCTTGTTAATATGATATAACAAAGTTAATGTGGTTCCAATATACAATTCTAAGAATGTAATGGCTCTTCCCTTACAGTCTGCCTTCCTCCTCCCTATTCTTTTCTTCTTCCTTTGTTTTGTTCTTTTCTTTCTTTCTCTTTATTTATTTATATTTAGTTTTTCTTTTTTTAATTTTTGAAACAGAATATTTTATTTACATTGTATTCAAAGGCATAATTTTCTACTAAACAAAGAGTTTAATAAGTATAGGCAGCTGGTGCCATGGCTCACTAGGCTAATCCTCCACCTGCGGTACTGGCACCCCGGGTTCTAGTTCCTGTCCCGGTGCCGGATTCTGTCCCTGTTGCTCCTCTTCCAGTTCAGCTCTCTGCTGTAGCCTGGGAGGACAGTGGAGAATGGCCCAGGTCCTTGGACCCTGCACCCGCATGGGAGACCAGGAGGAAGCACCTGGCTCCTGGCTTCAGAGTGGCACAGCGCACCGGCCGCAATGCGTTGGCCATAGCGGCCACTTGAGGGGGTGAACCAATGGAAAAAGGAAGACCTTTCTCTCTGTCTCTCTTTCTCTCACTGTCTAACTCTGCTTGTCAAAAAAAAAAACTTAAAAAAAATATAGGCAAGGTCTATAAACAATACTCCATTCTAAGTGTAAATTTCACTCATATCAATATATTTATATACAGTACATTTATATATTTGAGTATATATACTCATATATAGTAACTTTTAAAATAATCACAAATCATTATGCTGTGCTAATATATCTATAAATATATAAACTATCATAAATAAGAGAAAATGCGATTTTTTAAAATTTGGATCTCATTTAATTCAGGCTAATTATCTAAGGTTGTATCTATTTTGTTGAAAAGGTCAGGATTTCAATCTTTTCTTCTAAGATTTATTTATTTGTCTGAAAGTCAAAGCTGTAGACAGAAAGAGACATAGAAAAATAGAGATTTTTCCATCAATGGTTCACTTCCTATGTGTTCACAAGGGCCAGGATAGAGGCATTTTAAAGCCAATATCCAGGAGATTGTTCTAGGTCTCCACGTGCTTACAGGGACCCAAGCAGTTGGGCCATTTTCTGCTGCTTTTCCCAGGTGTTCAGTAGGGAGCAGGATCAGAAGTGGTGCACTTGGGACATGAAACAGCACCCCTTTGGGGTGCTGGTGTCACAGATGGTAGCTATGCTTAACCTACTGTGTGACAGCACTAGCTTCTTCTATATAGACATCACATTTCTTTATCCAGTCATCAGTTGATAGACATCCAGCTTTGTTCCATGTCTTAGCTATTGTGAGTTGAGCTAATATAAACATTAGTACCCAGAAGGCTCTTTCATATGTTGCTTTCATTTCATTTGGATATAGTCCCTGGAGTGGGATGGTTGGCCATAGGGTAGTTTTATATTTTTAGTTTTTTGAGGAATCTCCATACTGCCTTTCATAATGATTAGACCAGTTTACATTTTCACCAGCAGGATATTAGGGTACCATTTTATTCCCCATATCCTCAGCAGCATTTGCTGTTTTTGATTTTTGTGTGATAGCCATTCTAATTGGAGGGAGGTGATACTTCATTACAGTTTTTATTTATATTTCTCTATCGGGTACTGATCCTGAGCATTTTTTAAATGTGTCTATTGGCCATTTGTACTTCCACCTTTGAAAAACTCCTGTTCATATACTTAGCCCATTTTTTTTTTAACTGTTTCTTTGCTTTTCTTCTGTTCCTTATGTATTATGGACACTAATCCTTTAACAGAAACAAGGTTTGTAAATATTTTCTCCCATTCTGTTCTAGAACTTTCCACTTTGCAGCGTGTTTCCTTTGCTGTGCAGAGATGTCTTAGCTTGATGCATTGCCATTTGTCCAGTTTTGCTTTCAATGCCTGTACTTCTGGTTTCTTATCCAAGAAGTGTTTTATTATGCCAATGTCTTTTAGTGTTTCTCTTATATTTTGTCTTTCAATTTCATTTCTTAAGTTTAGGGCCGTGATCCATTGTAAGTTGATTTTTCCATGGGACTAAGGAGGGGTCTTGTTTCAAACTTCTTATTGGAAATTGAGTTTTCCCAATATTGTTTGTAGAAGAGTCTCTAGTTTCTTCAGGGAGATATTTTAGCTTATTTATCAAAATTTAATTTGCTGTAGATTTATAGATGGCTTTTTGGGTTTTCTACTTTGTCTCATTTGTCTGCATGTCTATTTTTCTTCCAGTACCAAGTTGTTTTGATTTTAATAGTCCTGCAGTATGTCTTGAAATATGACATTGTGGGCCGGTGCCACAACTCACTTGGTTAATCCTCTACCTGTGGCGTACGCACCTAGGGTTCTAGTCCCAGTTAGGGTGCCAGATTCTGTCCCAGTTCCTCCTCTTCCAGTCCAGCTCTCTGCTGTGGCCTGGGAAGGCAGTGGAGGATGGCCCAAGTGCTTGAGAAGTAGGCAGGCATACAGGTTAAAATTGATCAGGTTTATGAACTGAAAGACCATACCTTACCATGCCCCTGTGTGGCCTCATTGCCCTATCTGGCCACACCTGGGTGCCCACCAGCCAGTCAGGTTAATTAACCACTCCCTTAGGAAGTGGGTTAAAAGCCAGGACATAGTGTGGCCTGGCCCCACTCTTCTTCCCTGGTCTCTTGTCAGGAGGGGGCTGGCTGTAGCCCTGTGCCTCCAGGGCGCATGGCCTTTGGGCCATGTGACCTAGGTTTCTTTGCCCAGATACAGGCCTAGATGCTCTTCCATGGGGCTGGTTCCTGGTGCTCAGTATGAACCCTGTTTACTTCTCTCTCCTAAATAAAGTTCTTACTTTCCTATGCATCTTTCTCACTAAATGAAAGCATAAAATGTACCAGGCTGCCTCATTTATCTGTGCCAATATTTAGAACTCTTCTCTAAATATTGGGCAAGAACCCTCTTGGGCTTATTAATATTGGGGATTTAGCAATAAGCCCGTGGTGAAATCATATGGCACCCCAAATTCCAGTAGCACTTGTGGCACCCTGGATAGCATTTCTAGGGAACTTTAAGGGGCCACATTTCAGTGTAAATTTTAGGGGGCCTTCTCCGATTTCACTTGGGCCCTGCACCCACGTGGGAGACCAGGAGAAAGCACCTGGCTGCTGGCTTTGGATCGGCGCAGTACCCCGGCCATAGTGGCCATTTGGGGACCAACAGAAAAAGGAAGACCTTTCTCTCTCTCTCTCTCTCTCACTGCCTAACTGCCTGTCCAAAAAAAAAAAAAAAAGAAAGAAAGAAATATGACATTGTGATGCCTCCTGCTTTGCTTTTATTACTTTGAATACTGAAGCTCTTTCATATTCCCATGTGAATTTTAGGTTTTTTTTTTTTCTGTGAAAATGTCCTTGAATTTTGATTGGGGTCACATTGAATCTGTCTTTTGATGGTATTTACGTTTTGATGATATTAATTCTTTCCATCCAGAAACAAGGAAGATTTTTCCATTTTTGTTTCTTTTTTTAAAATAATATTTTATAGTATTGATTTGGAGATCTTTCACACCTTTGGTTAAATTGAATCCAGGATATTTAAATTCTTCATACCCATTGTGAATGGGACAGATCATACTAATTCTTTCTCAGCCACAGTGTGGGTGATCCTGTGCCTAGCTAGGAGTTTGCCTGCCTAGCCCATGCAGGAGGTTAGGAGGGCATGGCACACGATGCCTCTTCAAACACTGGGCAGGGGTTCAGCTGCTGAGCCACACATGACCTGACTGCAAGCAGACAGTAGGAGCCCCAGGCACATCCCTCTCCCCCGTTCCTATTGAAGGGCTTGTAATTGTCAATCAGGTAAACAGTTCCTGGGTGTGGTCCAGACCCGTTAGGACCACCTGGAAGGCTAGGTAGGCTATGTGATCTTCAAGCTGATTGGAAAGACACAGAGGTATCAGTATAGGCTTAATCCTATAGAATAGTGTTGCACTGAAGTAGCTACTCCTTCTTTGCCTGCCCCATAAAAGCCTGTTCCATGATTTTTTTTTTTTTTTTTTTTTTTGGACAGGCAGAGTGTACAGTGAGAGAGAGAGACATATCTTCCTTTTCCATTAGTTCACCCCCCAGTGGCCACTGTGGCCTGCGCACTGCGCCAATCCGAAGCCAGGAGCCAGGTGCTTCTCCTGGTCTCCCATGTTGATGCAGGGCCCAAGCACTTGGGCCATCCTCCACTGCACTCCCGGGCCACAGCAGAGAGCTGGCCTGGAAGAGGGACAACCGGGACAGAATCCGGTGTTGCATCGCCGCAGGCAGAGGATTAACCTATTGAGCTCAGGCACCAGGCTTCATGATTGTTAATAAATGGACATGTTCACTGAAACTTGTCTCTGGTGCTTCTTGCCGAAGAACGCTGTCACCCTATCATCTCTACAGTGTGGGCCTTGCAGGTGAGCCCATTCCATAGCATTGTTACTATATCAAAATTATATTGTTTTTGTGTGTCAATTCTGTATCCTGAAAATTTGCTGGATTCTAGTATGAGTTCTAATAGTCTTTTAGTGGAGTCTTTTGGTCCCCCTATCTATAGCATCATGTCATCTGAAAACACTAATAGTTTTACTTCCTCTTTTAAATCTGTATCCCTTTGATTACTTTTCCTTAAATATTTGTTCTGGCTGAAACTTCCAGGACTATATTGAGTAATAACGCTGAGAATGGGCATTCTTTTCTGGTTCTGGATCTTAGTAGAAAGGCTTTCAGCTTTCCCCTATTCAATATGATGCCTGCTGTGAGTTTGTTTTATATTGCTTTTATTGAGTTCAGGTGAATTCCTTCTGTACAAAAAAATTAAATTTTTATTGTGAAAGGATGTGTTAATTTCTCAAATGCTTTTTCTGCATTTTATTGAGATAATAATATATTTTCCCTTTGGTTTGATGAAAGGTTTTATTATATTTTCTAATTTGCATATATTGAACTATCACTGCATCACAGGAATAAATCCCACTTGGTCCAAGCATATAATATTTTGCTGTATTTTTTCAGATTCAATCATGCTGAATAGGGGGAGTTGTACTGGCTTAAGGCTCAGATCCAAGAAAGAACAAAGGAAGGATCACATAACCCTGGGAACTGGTTGAGGAAAATTTTCAAGGGAGAATGGACAGAACAGAGACTGTGGAGCAATGAGGAGATATAATAGACTCACAGCACTGTCAAGGGCTCCTGCATATTCACTGCAGGCACCCAGCTAGGAAGAGCCATCTTCACAGGCCAGAGGAAAAGAGGCTGCAATAGGCTTTTCCCGAGGGAGATTTGACTAAAGAATTCCATGGGGCTCTCTGGCTTTAAGTCCAGCCTGGGCAGCTGGAACAGGGAGAGGAGGCTGAGTGATTGCTTTACTCAGTGAAGGAAGACCACACCACTGTTCTTCCCTCCTGCCACCATAGCACCAGTCTAAATTGGCTGAGGTAAAGTAGTAGCCTATCTCTGTCCTTAATCAGGGGATAATTGGTTGCTTGCACTTGGGATGGGACAGCTATCAGGGTGGGGAATGGGCCCCTGTACTATATGATTTGAGAGTTCTGGACGCAAGCCATGGAGCTTAGAGAGACATGGGTTGCAGCTGGATTCCTGTGCACCCATGTGGTCTGACTGCAAAATACTGAAAGTTTCCTTCCCTTTAGAAACCAAGCACAAGTCTCAGGCACTCTACTGACTCATGTATGCACATTTCCAAGATTAAGGACTTCAATTAAAAATAATCCCCCAGAGGTGAAAACAAGTAATCCCCCAGATATGTAAAGACCAATGGAAAAACACAAGAAACATGAACAGTGAAGGCTATATGACTCTCCACAAGGAACATAGCAATACATTAATATTGGACTGCAAAGAAGGGGAGATTAACAAGATGCCTGAAAAGGAATTTTTAAAAAGTGGTTTTAAGGTTACTCAAGACACAGAGAAACTGTTACATAAAATAAGGAAACTCTTACATGTCACAGATCAGGAATCATGCAAAGAGAGAGATAATAAAAGTCAGGAAGAACTAGTAGAAATGAAGTATTCCATAAGTAAAAACATACAGTTAAAAGCCTTAACAACATATTTGGTGAGGTAGAATAAAGAATATCTAATCTAAAAGATCTTCTGGAATAACTCAGAGAAGAAGAAAAAGTAGAAGGAAGAGGAGAAGGAGCAGGAGGAGCCAGAGGAGAAATTAGAAAGTTCATAAACAGTGTTCAGGATCTATGGGATACAATCAAAGAAACACAGAAGTCTTAGGAATTCTAGCACATATGAAAAAAAAGGAATGCCTTCAAAATTCATTTAGTGTAAATTTTTCCAGAAAAATCCCCCAATTTGGAAGAAGATATAAACATCCAAATACAAGAAGCATACAGACCCCCAAAAAGGCATGATCAGAAAAGATTCTCACCATGACACATTATAGCCAAACTTTCAAAGATAAAACATAAAAGAATATCTAAAATACACAAGACAGATCTTCCATATCACCTTTAGGGATTCGCCATTGGATTAACAGGAGATTTTCAAACAAAACCCTACAGGAGAGGAAAGAATGGAGAGATACAGCCCAAGTCAAAAAATGTCAACCCAGAAATCTTACCCAGGGAAATTTCTCATTCATAAGTGAAGGTGAAATAAAAATGTTCCAAACAAAAAACAATAAACAAAAATGAAAGTATTCGTCACCACCTGAACAGCCTTACAAATGATACTTAAGGGTGTACTACACACAGAAAATAAAAAGACATTTGGTATCATGAGATAATATGAACACAGAAAACGTGTTAGTGATAGAACAGAGATTCAAAACAGATCATAAGAATATTCATAGAAAAATGGTAGTACCAAATCATTATTTATCAGTAATAACCTTGAATGCAAATGGACTAAATTGTCCAATTAAAATATATAGACTGGCTTACTAGATTAAAGATAATAATAATAATAAAGGCATATCTATTTGCTGCCTCTAATAAGCACACTTTACCAATAAAGATACACACTGTCTGAATAAAAAAGGATGGAAAGAGGTATTCCAGGTACATGGAAATCAAAAGTGGGTAACAGTAGCTATACTAAAATTAAACAAAATAGACTTTAACACAAAAATTGTTAAAAGAGACAAAGCAGTTTACTATGTAATAGTTAACAGATCAATTCAACCAGAAGCTTTGATGCAACTAAATGTATATGCACCCAAGGCCAAGGCATCCAGTTTTATGAATCAAATGTTAATGGATCTAGAGGGAGCTGTAAGCACCCATACAATAATAATGGGGGACTTACACACCCATTTACATCAATGAACTGATAAATGAGACAAAATTCAACAAACAAAATAAAATAAGCAATCTGTACTATAGACTAAATGGACCTAATCTATATCTACAGAACATTCCATTGCAAATCTGTAGAATACACATACTTTTCATCAATGAATAGAACATTCTTTAAGACAGATCATATACTAGCCCATAATACAAATTTCAACAAATTAAAAAAAAAAATGAAGTTACATATTGTGTCTTTTCTGACCACAAAGAATAAAGCTGGGAGTTGACAATAAAAGAAATGCTACAAAATATATAAACACATATAGACTGAACACCATGCTCCTGAATGAATAATGGGTCATAGAATAAATCAAGAAGGAAAAATAAAGTCCTTGAAATGGTTAAAAATGAATACATAGCATATCAAATCTTAGGGATACAAAAAAAGCAGTGTTAGTAGGAAACTTTATACCAAAAAGTGAAAAATAAAAAATTGGAAAAGGTATCAAATAACAGGAAGAAGTCCAAATTAGTAGGAGGAAAGAAATGATAGAAATTAGAGGAAAATCAATGAATAGAAAAAAAATTTAACTTATACAAAAGATCAGTGAAATAAAGAGCTGTTTTTGAAAAAATAGAACTGAGGAAACATTAGCTCAAGAAGACTCAAATTGACAAAATCAGAGATGAGAAAGGGAATGTTTCTCTGGAATACCAGAGAAATACAAAGAAAAATAAAGAATTATAACAGCTGTAGGCCTACAAATTTGGAAATCTAGAAGAAATGGACAGATTTCTGTGCAAACATTGTTACAGGAAACTGGATTGGAAAAATGTCCTTAGTTCCAACAGGCACCAGAGGCTGAGTGGAAGACAGAAGCAGATTAACGTTGATGGATACAGTAGAATTACTTTCCAAGACTGAACATCAAACCAGGTTTCTTACAACATTCATGGTTTCAACAACATCATGCCTTAACTGTCACAGCGTTGGTGGGTTTAATTGCAGCCTATTTACACAACTGTCACACAAAATCATACCTGTGTGCCCCTGAATCACAGTAGTTGACTTAGCTGAAATTGAAGCATTTTTCAGAAAACCTCCTGTTCCCAGCAAATCTCTGCTTCAAAGAATCTAATTTCTTCTTGCATCTTGTTGAGGCTTTATTTCCTCTTCAATATTATTTACCAAAATTGAGGCATGAAAATATAGAAAACCTGAAGATACCAACTACCAAGGCTGAGATTGCATCAGCAATAAAGAGGCTCCCAACAACAACAACAAATTGTAGACAGATTGGCTTTGCTGATTTATATTGAACTTTCAAGGAAGAACTAATCTTAATGCTTCTGAAATTATTCTAAGTAATTGAAATGGAGGGAACCCTTCCAAACTCATCCTATGAGGCCAGCAAATATTAATCCCAAAACCAGAGAAAAATACAGCAACAAAAGAGAACTATAGACCATATACCTGATGAACATAGATGCAAGAATCTCCAACAAAATACCCAAAGATTCCTCAGGCCTTATTTTTACATCTATAATCTATTCAGAGGTTTTTTTTTTTTTTTTTGACTAGTATTATATTGACAGTGATTGCCAGGGGCTGAGTGAAGGGAGACAAATTTTGATATTCAGTGCACATGAAATTTCAGCTATACACAAGGATGAATTCCAGAGATCTAGTGAACAGCACTGTACCCATAGGTAGCAAATATGTAATATAAACTTGAAAGATTGTTGAAAATGTAGATCTTATTATCCTTTAGAAAAATTAATCTATTTAACACTAAATAAGAACTCCTGAGACATGAAACTTGATTTCACATAACAATTCCAGCGCTAGGTAAGAACTCAACTTCTTTGAAGCTGAGTTCTCTCACCCTGGAAATACAATCCACTTTATCTTGCAATCAGTCAGCAAAAAAGATAAGTAACAATAGTGTGAAATCACAATATATTCATTTTGCAATATAGCAAGTGGATTACAATGATTCAAATAAACCATACATCCATTCTATTCATATTATAAAATGCTTGAGTAAATTGAAGAACATGTATTGAAACAATTATTATGGATAATAAAATACAAAAATGTTGTAAACATAAGAAGGAAATAAAATTTAAACTCCATTGGATATCGCAAATCATAAGATCTTGTGGTTTCAGAACACTAATTCACAGCTTATTTGGAAGAAATAGAAATATTTATATATTGTATCAATATATTCATATATATGTGTATATATAATATTATGTTCAAATATAGAGTATATGTCAACATATATGATGTATATAAAATAAATTTAAATAGACATATTTACATTTATAGACAAAGGAAGCCAACAAAATTTTTATTTTGCAAATATATTCTAGCTGAAATTCATACGGAGGCACAGTAGACCTCAACTAGCTAAAGCAATCTTATACAACAAAAACAAAGCCAGAGGCATCACAATACCAGATTTCAGGACATATTACAGGGCAGTTGTAATCAAAACAGCATGGTACTGGAACAAAAATAGATGGATAGACCAATGGAATGGAATAGAAACAGCAGAAATGAATCCAAACATCTACAGCCAACTTATATTTGATCAAGGATCTAAACCAATTCCTGGAGCAAGGTCAGTCTATTCAACAAATGGTGCTGGGGAAACTGGATTTCCATGTGCAGAAGCATGAAGTAAGACCCCTACCTTACACCTTACACAAAAATCCACTCAATGTGGATTAAAATCTTAAATCTACGACCCGACACCATCAAATTATTAGAGAAGATTGGAGAAACCCAGCAAGAAATAGGCACAGGCAAAGACTTCTTGGAAAAGACACCAGAAGCACAAGCAGTCAAAGCCAAAATTGGCATTTGGGATTGTATCAAATTGAGAAGTGTCTGTGCTGCAAAAGAAACAATCAGGAAAGTGAAGAGGCAACCGACAGAATGGGAAAAAATATTCACAAACTATGCAACAGATAAAGGGTTAATGCCAGAATCTACAGAGTTTAAGAAACTCTACAACATCAAAATCAACAACCCACTTAAGAGATGGGCCAAGGACCTCAATAGACATTTTTCCAAAGAGGAAATCTAAATGGCCAACAGACACATGAAAAAATGCTCAGGATCACTAGCAATCCGGGAAACGCAATTCAAAACCACAATGAGATTTCACCTAACCCTGGTTAGAATGGCTCACATTCAGAAATCTACCAACAACAGATGCTGGAGAGGATATGGGGAAAAAGGGACACTAACTCACTGTTGGTGGGAACACAAACTGGTAGAGCCACTATGGAATTCAGTCTGGAGATTCCTCAGAAACCTGAATATAGCCCTACTATACAACCCAGCCATCCCACTCCTTGGAATTTACCCAAAGGACATTAAATTGGCAAATAAAAGAGCTGTCTGCACCTCAATGTTTATTGCAGCTCAACTCACAATAGCTAAGACATGGAATCAACCTAAATGCCCATCAACAGTAGACTGGATAAAGAAATTATGGGATATGTACTATATAGAATACTATACAAAGGTCAAAAACAATGAAATCCGGTCATTTGCAACAAAATGGAGGAATCTGGAAACCATCATACTGAGTGAAATAAGCTCATAAGGTGCTGACAGATTAAAAGCAATATTATATTTGAGAGAAAGAGATAACTAGTTTCAGGGACCATAAACACCATGAAATGGCCAAAACAGTGGATAACGCGTGATTTCATAGCAGATTGGTCTTATTTTACACAAGGTGTAAATTGTAACACTATAGTGAGGGATTCATCTGCACAAAACAATGTAAAGTGAAAACAATGTAAAGTGAAAATGTAAAGTTTTCAGTGAAACTTTTAAGATGAGTACACAACAGAGATATAAAATGTTCATATGCAGTCACAATTTATCTTAGAAATTTTTAGTGTGTTCCTTTGAGCATAGTGTCTATTTTTCTCTAATACTTTAATCTCATGATTATTTCAGAATTAAGTACTGAAATCAGATTATGTTGTTATTCCTTCTTTTAGTTTATTTTTCAAAATTGATTTGATTCTCTTAATTTCTTTGTGTTTCATATAAATGGTAGAATCAACTTGGCAACTTCTGAAAAACGACTTTAGTTTCAATTATTGAGGAGGCACTGATGGTACAGAAATTTATAATAGTCTATAATTAATACATTATTTTTCACTTCTATCATTATATTTTATCCCCCAATGAAATATGTGTATCGATGTAGGTGTTCACAGTTTTTACAAAAGTCCCCAATAGTTTTTATGTACAAGGTCAGATTTGATTTCACACATTAGTATATGGTATCCCTATAAGACAAGACAAGATGAATCTCTAAACCTAAAAAAATTGAACCTTACCTCCACCAGCTCTCTAATGTTCCAAAGTGTATTACTTTTAACATCCTAATTATCTGTATGCTGCCCCATCTCTCCTGTCAATGCTTCCTATTAATGTATCCTTTTCTTTCCCCCTCTGTTAAACTCTCAGTGAACTGAAGTTTAATTTTCCTATCATTTAAAGGGAGGAATACACAAAATTTAAATGACTCTAGTAATATTTATTTATAGTGATATATTATGCCATAGGTCATATAATCATATTATGCCATCATGTATATGTTTGGGGATTTTGTGATATTTCATAAGTTATGTTTCCAGGAAGAGGAAACAGCGCTTCAAAGAATTTGCCAACTCAGTGACACTCCAATAATTGCTCTTAGAGTTGGGGCTATGTCCTGAATCATTACATCTCCTTTTCACTGAGGGATCAATTTTTCAAACCAAAGACTAAGGAGTTATTCTTATAATAATTTTCATTAAGTCATTCATTATTCAAGTGATGTTTACATGTTTACTCTGCAAAGAAATCACCTTGATATAATTTTGTCCTTGAAAAGAACTAGTGTGTTCCTCCCTGGAGAGTTTACATGGACTCTAAGTGCTTGAGAAGCTGATATAAGATACCAAAGGTACAGTATTCATATTCACAATATTCCACAATTGAATGGAGAGAGCATTTTCTATGGTAAGAGAGAAGACTTCTGTTCACTTACAAGATATTTTCGAAGTTATATCGAATTTGAAGCTGTAGTCTTTAATATTTAAATTTAAGAGAAAAGATTCTATCAAATTCAAAGTGTATTACAAATTCAATCACCTACTTTCTAGGTAACATAACAAGATAAAAACCAGGGATTTCCTACATGCTTTAATTCAATAAAATTGTATAATACAATTTGATTAATTTTCTTGATTATGAAGCATAAGTTAGAGAACAGTAAAATTTGGGGCTGTATTTAAAATTTTGAAAAATGATTAGCTGGAGACAAAATTATCTTTTAATCAACAGTGGGATATACTTCACTTTGGGATCATGTTTTTATCTTATGAAGGAGAGCAAACACACTTAAATTTATTATTTTAGTTTCCTAATTGCTTTACAATTAATGTTTTAAAATAATTCATGGTCTATTCAACCATCAGAACATATTTTCTTTACCAAGGAATTCATACACACAAAAATGCTATATCACTACTATTTTAGGGGATAGCATTTCAATGTTTAAGGCAAGTTGCCATAACTGCAACATGATTAATAACACAGAGTGTGGAGTCAGAAAAAGCCTGTTCGTCAGTCCCAACTCAGCTACTAAGTGACTGTCTAAAGGTGACCAAGCTATGGGTCCAGATAGATCTCAGGTTTCTTAGCTAAATAAGGATGCCGATTTATTCTTAATTTTATAGGCTTCTGTGTGAGTAACACAGAGATAAGGGTGCACCATTGCTAACCCCTTACAGCTGTTGAGTGCTATGTGAGGGTGCCATCACAACTTCTTCTTAACCACAGTAACATTATTCTCATAGACGTCTCAAATTCAGAATTTATGGCTGTGTGTTTTAGGAACTGATTTTATTTTAGTTTTAGGAACTGATTTTATTTTAGTTTTAGAGATTGATCATGTTGTGTTTCTTTCTCTCATCTATGAAGGAAATCACTTAGACATTTCCATATTCTTTACATATCAATTAATACGAATGCCTGTTTGAAGACCAGTGTGCATGAAGTAGTTAAATCTCATGCCACAGTTCCTTAATCAAAGTATAAGGTGCTCTAATGGGATACAATTTGGAACAAAATGCACTTTAATTCATAAGCTATCCTGTTGTTCCACAAATAAGATTGAAGACAGCAAGTGTTACTAGCAAATTATGTTGACAAGAGTATCATGGGAATTTAAATAAACATATTATTCTACTTCAACGGGTACTACTGATATACAATAACAAATAATCATGTTAAAATGTGTAAAAATATGTGACAGAATATTAGAAGTCATTATGTTTAATCTTTAATATACATTTAGTGTCATAAAATGTACATAAAACAAAAGCTTGCTTCTGGTTTGAATTCTACTAATTGCTCAATTTTTCATTTGATATTCAATTTTATAAATATCTATTTTAATGTATAAATAAAATATGGAGATCATATTTCATAGGCTTGCATTCTTCAATATAAGTAAAGCTTCATGTAATAGAACAAATATACATGAAAATTCTGGTTACTTTTATTATTCTTTCATTTGAAAGGAGAGTTAACTTTTTCAGGTTCACATTCACAATAAATTCTAAATGTTTAATATTTAGTTTTAGGGCACACATGCAATTTTTTCTTCCATGATACCTTTTTTTCTGATATATCAGAAAATGTAACTTTTGAATTACAATGCAGTTGTAATTTCTCCTGTGTATGTATGTCAAAATGTATTTTGTAATGGGTTATTTTAGTAAACTACCTATTTGTACACTCCACAGAAATTTTTTGTATATTTTTTTTTCCATTGTGCTTCTTCGTTTTCTGCCTAATTCCTGTTTGACCATGATATTTTATAATTTATATTTTTGTTTGTATTCTGCTGATTCTTGCATGAGAGATGGGGAGAGAGGGAAAGAGAATCAATTGAATAAGAGAAGAGGAAGAAAAAGAGAATTGGAATTTTAAAAATACAAATGTACTCTGTGATACTCAAAACTACATTAATTCATATTTACATTACTCATTCTTTAAGAGTTATTTTGTCAATATAACAATTCAAGAAAAATTACTCATTGGTATTAGGTTTTTGTGTAATGCAGAGCTTCTCAGTATTTAAAAACAAATAAAAATTCAACTCAGTTTATTTTTCACTCTAAACATTTATGAGACTGCAATGATACATTTTTGGGGTTCTACATCCCCATGTTTATAAAGATATTTCTTCTGTAGACTAGAAAACAATTTCAAATGAATCTGTATGGGTATTTCTGGGATATTGTAGATAAGTAGTTTTATTCTCTTTCTGACACTTTTTAATCTGCTCATTCTCTATAGGTGAGTGTCTCAACATGGCTGATTTACAGCATGATTCTCATCAAAGACATGAAGTATTTGTCAGAACTGTGAGATTCATTAGCGTTTGTACCTGAACTTATGTATGTCAGAGTGTTTAACTCACTTTTAATCTGGTGAGTAAGAAACAAAGTTCACCATGATAAAGTTCCCCTGAAACCAGAGTGGATCTAATTTATGTTTCAGTTAGTGAGCTTTCACTGTAGTAACAGATGGCACTATAATTTTTTAACGTACTTTTATTCATCTTTCATTGAATGGGAAAATTTATTAGAACATCCGGAATAAAGCGCACTCCTTTGTGGGAAATATAATGACTATCTTTCAGCAGTAGCTTCTATAAAGAAACATTAACGAATTATTTAATAGTTCCTGTAGAAACTTCATGAACAACTGCAATATGGTATCATAAACTTCTATAAAATGTTATTCGTTGTGGTTTCTTTTTGATAAAAACGTGTCTGACAACATCTAAAGACTTTTCAAACCCAATGAACATATGAAGTGCAAAATACGTTATGTTGTTTCAATTAAATTTGAAAAATAATGATGCCATAGTTTCAAATATACACAATGTGGTGATAAGCATCTCAAGAAAAAAAAATCCCTTAAAACAAATGTGTTGCCTTGTTTTTATTTGCATACAAAGTGCATCTATCTCCAGAATACTGTGTGTTGTTCTTTCTACTGGAACCAAATAATTCTGAAAAGAAAGGTCATGAGATAATTTTGTTGTAATCCCATGTGACAAGGTCAAATGTATGTATTTTTTATTTTTTTTTTAAATGTACGTATTTTAACAACATTTTCTAGTCACTGGCAACCTAAAAATAATTTAGATCATCCTTTTTTTTAATTTATATTCAAAACAATATTATGAGTGGTTATTCCTGTTCTAACAACTGCAACATTAAAGAAAGGCATTTCAGGGGGCCAACATTGTGGCGTATCTGGTAAAGAAGCTGCCTGCTACACCGACATCCCATATAGGTGTCAGTTCAAGCCCTAGCTGCTCAACTTCTGATCCAGCTCCCTGATAATGCACCAGGAAAAGTAGCAGAAGATGGCCCAAGTGCTTGGGCCCTGCACAGACATGGGAGATCTGGAAGCAGCTCCTGTCTCCTGGCCTAGAACTGGCCAAGCCCCAGCTGTTACTGGACATTTGGGGAGTGAAACATCAGGTGGAAAATTTCTCTCTCCCTTCGCCTGTCCCTCTCTCTCTGTAGTGCTACATTTCAAATAAATAAAATAAATATTTTAAAAAGAAAAGCCTTTCATGCACTTTGTGGCAAAATTAGGATTATGGTGTGTGCTTTCCACCATAACCATTTTTTTAAAGCCTGTCTTTTTTTGTTTATTTGCTTGTTTACTGGTTTCTCTTCATTTCCAGAGGTAGAGAGATTGAGGAGAAAATTAGACAAAAAGTGAGAAAGCCCCATCACTGGTTATTCTCCAAATGACAGCAATGGCCTGGGGACTGAAACCAGGAGCCAGAAACTCAATTCAGGTCCCATATGTGTGACAGAAAGCCATCCACTTAGCCATTGCCCCTGCTCCATAGGGTCTGCACTAGCAAGAAGCTGGAGCCAGGAGCAGGAGATGTTTACTGAAACCAGGCACTCCAATGTGGACTGGATGTTATAAATGACTTATCTGCTAGTCTAGACTTACACACTCACTATATTACTTTTGATCTAAATATTCCTACACATGTTCATATGTGAAACTTAAAGTTGATTTAAAATGAGAAACAAAAAGGGGTAAAAATGAAGACAGCAAATTGCGACATAGCGACTTAACTGGACAGAATATTGTTTCAAAATGACAACATTAGCCAATAAATAAAAA
Source organism: Sylvilagus bachmani (assembly GCA_015711505.1). Taxonomy (NCBI): domain Eukaryota; kingdom Metazoa; phylum Chordata; class Mammalia; order Lagomorpha; family Leporidae; genus Sylvilagus; species Sylvilagus bachmani. The sequence continues at coordinate 98,077,664 of CM027387.1, read as the reverse complement.
AAAAATCATTTTACTCTTACAGCAAAATATATCCGTTTGGGTCCAACTTTTTTATCACTGCCTATCTTGTTACCAGCAAGGAAATGGTTATGCCAGTCTAAGAAACAAACATGAAGATATACTAGGATGGACTCTATTTTCGCAGGATTATCTTCAGAACCAATAAATAATGACTGAAATGGAAGGAATGTCATCATATTTGGATGTACACAGAATTCACTTGACGAATATGTCAGAAGTCACTGCATTCATTTTGATGGGTTTTACAGATGACTTTGACCTGCAAGTCATCCTATTTTTACTTTTCCTAGGAATCTACCTCTTTACTCTGATAGGAAATTTAGGACTGGTTATATTGGTCATTGGGAATTCTCAGCTTCACAACCCCATGTACTATTTTCTGAGTGTTTTATCATCCTTGGATGCCTGCTATTCTACAGTTGTCACTCCCAAAATGTTGGTCAATTTCCTGTCAGAAGATAAATCTATTTCATATTATGGATGTGCAACTCAGATGCTTCTCTTCGTTAGTTTTGGGAGCACAGAATCCTTCCTGTTGGCTGCTATGGCGTATGATCGCTATGTAGCCATCTACAACCCACTTCTGTACTCAGTGAGCATGTCACCTAGGGTCTATGTGCCACTCATCATTGCTTCCTATGCTGGTGGCATTTTGCATGCCACATTGCACACAGTGGCCACATTTAGTCTGTCCTTCTGTGCATCCAATGAAGTTAAGCATGTCTTCTGTGATATCCCTCCACTCCTTGCAATTTCCTGTTCTGACACCCACATAAACCAGCTTCTCCTCTTCTACTTTGTGGGCTCTATTGAGATAGTCACTATCTTGATTGTCCTGATCTCCTATGGTTTCATTCTGTTGGCCATTGTTAGGATGCATTCTGCTGAAGGGAGGCGAAAAGTCTTCTCTACATGTGGCTCTCACCTGACAGGAGTGTCTATTTATCATGGAACAATCCTCTTCATGTATGTGAGACCAAATCCCAACTCTGCTTCACAGCATGATATGATAGTGTCCATATTTTATACCATTGTGATTCCCATGCTAAACCCCATCATCTACAGTTTGAGGAATAAAGATGTGAAACAGGCAATGAAAAAATGCTTGAGAGAAATTATTTTATAAATTAATGACATTTTCAGAAAAAAGTAAACCTGAAAATATTGTTGTGTCAGTTCATAAATCTCTCATTACAAACCAGAGAGGAAATCTATTGGTTTGGTTAATAATTTTTGTATGTCCTAGACTATTTATTAACCTAGAATTAATTAGCCCTCCAATCTATGATTTTTCAAATATAAACTATGTACTTATACATAACATTAACATTAAGCTCAAAAAGCCACATTAAATGTTATTTAATGTAACTCTATTGCTGTTATATTATTTGACTTTCACTTTCCGTGGATAGAGCTGATATCTTAGGATTTTATGAATTGATGTGTCTTCACTTTGTTTATCATACGTTTTCAGCATTCACCATGAAGTTACTGCTTTCTACGTGTTGACTATGATTTGTGTCACCAAAACTCATGCTTGTGTAAAACCTGGTGTCTTCATGAAATGGTTGAGAGGTGAAAGGTGGAGTCTTGTTCTAGTGAAGACGTCTAAGGTGTGTGGCTGATGGAAGGCCTGCTGTTTATCCAGGGTGTTTATAAGGTGGTTCTAGTGGAAAGTTTGTCCAAAGTTTTCATTCTGCTTCTTGGTTCACAATGTAATCACTGCCACCACACCTTCTGTACCTAGCCTGCAGCACATGCTGGAGTCTGGGATCACTCAATGCTCTCAGCTCAAACTGTATGTAAAATAAACCTTTATTCTTTTACAAAGAAACTCCTGTCAGTTAATTTAATTAAACTAAACACAAGCAGACTAACACATTACCTAGTTCCAAACTTTATGAAGGACTTTCCATTTTTTTTTTTTTTTTAATTTTCTGTCGACCTTCCCTCACACACTGGAATCCATTCAAGTAGTGGACTTGACTATTGACACATTGGGAACAAAACTTGGTACTTTTGTTCTTTTCTGTTATTAACATGTTTCCTTGCCAAGAATAAATCACAGAAAAATATTTCATCTATTCTACACCTATAACAAATATATTGATAATATTTTCAAGAGTGTAATTAAGGACCTGAAAAAATATGAACTATACTTATAAAAATTAAAGCTCAAAAAAAAGTACAAATAAATTGTATATCCATTATGGTAACAGTATGGGAGTTCCTCAAAAAACTAAAACTAGAACTACTATATGATCCAGCATCCCACTGCTTGGTATGTATTCAAGGGAAGTGAAATCAGTCTGTCTTTGAGACATTTGCTCTCTCATGCTCATTGCAACGCTATTTACAGTATGCAAAATAATGGAAACAACCTAACTTTCCATTACAGAATAGGTAAAAAAAATGGGTTTTATATATACACAAAGGAATATTACTTGCCCATATAAAGTATGAATCTCATCATTTGCAACAACATGAACGGAACTAAATGTTGTTATGTCAATTGAAATAAGTCAAGGATACAAAAACAAGTATCTTTAGTCTTCATTCACTTGGGCAGTCTAAAAATGTGATCTCATAGAAATTAAAGGTATAACAATGATTAACACTGGCTGTGGGGTTGAAGAGAAATGGACAAATTGGGGTGAGAAAGGTTTATTAATAGGTGCTAAGTTACAATTAAATGAGAGTAAGAATTTTTGGGGTTCATTGAACAGTAAGGTGATGGTGGACAGTTTTAATGTGGTGTAATGAAAGCTGGAATATAGGATACTAAATGTTTTTCCTATAAATTTGTTAAATATTTGAGGATATATATATATATATATATATATACATGCATCAATATTTACCCTAATCATACATTATAAAATGTAAAATATATTGAAATATCACATATGCCCCATTAATATGTATAATTTTATATTTGTTTAATTTTTTTTTCTTTTTGACAGGCAGAGTGGACAGTGAGAGAGAGGGACAGAGAGAAAGGTCTTCCTTTGCCATTGGTTCACCCTCCAATGGCCGCCGCGGACGGCGCGCTGCGGCTGGCACACCGCGCTCATCCGATGGCAGGAGCCAGGTGCCAGGTGCTTTTCCTGGTCTCCCATGTGGTGCAGGGCCCAAGCACTTGGGCCATCCTCCACTGCACTCCCAGGCCACAGCAGAGAGCTGGCCTGGAAGAGGGGCAACCGGGACAGAATCCGGCGCCCCAACTGGGACTAGAACCCGGTGTGCTGGCGCCGCAAGGCGGAGGATTAGCCTGTTGAGCCACGGCGCTGGCCTGTTTAATATTTTTTAAACTGAAGAGATAAATGAGCATCAGGAGGATATGAAAGAATGATTTATAGAATGTAGAAGTATAATCTAAAAATAAGTAAAACTAAAAGTTATAAAATGAGTACATAATATAAAATATAATTAAAGGAATACTAGAAGGGAGAGATACGAAGAAAAATTCATATGAAATATAGAAGGATAATTAATAATCTGAGAGAAACCATTAAAACACTAAAGTATGATTGCTTAAATATTAAAACTAGGGAAAGCATAATTATAAAATAAACCCAGTCATTTATTGACTGTTCTTAATGGGAGAAGCATTAGTATAATTGGGATTTAAACAGCACTTTACCAATAGTTTAGAGAATTTATTAAAAATTATACAACAAAATAAGACTTTAAACAACTCCAAATTTTTTTGAAGAAAATTTAACTAGAAAAAAAATCATATGTAGTTTTTATGTATATAGAGAGGATAGATTTCAAGTGGTTCATACATATAGTACATGGCTACAGTACATACATACATTAGAATATAGTGTTATGTCCTTGTTCCTCCTGCCTTTTTTTTACTTTCATTTTGAATTTTAATGATAACTTTTTTTTGACAGGTAGAGAGGACAATGAGAGAGAGAGACAGAGAGAAAGGTCTTCCTTTGCAGTTGGTTCACCCTCCAATGGCCGCCGTGGCTGGTGCACTGTGGCCAGCACACTGTGCTGAACGTGATAATATATTTGTAACTTACTCCATCATCAAAGGCTTAGTGCTCCACTAAATGAAGAGGTCAACAGTAAAACTAGAAAGCCCACAGTTCAGCAGGGCTGTAAACAATAATCAGACCCCAAGATGCCAATTTCATTTATACATATTAAATTTTTACACTCTGTGTAACATAAATAAAAGTAATACAAAGTTAAGCAAATTGCTGAATGGTGTTAAGCTGAGGCTTCACCTCCTCTGATGTACACTTTCCTGGCTTGTGGAAATGCACAGCGCAGTCAGGAGTGGGCTCAGGCAGGTCCCATGAGGAGGCTCTATCCCAGATGAGAGAGATGTTGACTGAAGCTGTGGAAGTGACACGGGAAAGAAATTATGTGAGTCCATCTACATTCACATATAGTTTGAAGTCAATTAGAAAGTCTTCTTTAGAAAAATCATAAGCTTAGCACTTAATAGCTTTTCACAAGCTTCAGTGCAAAAAGAGATCCAAGACTAAGAAAGAAGCAGAGCGCAGCCAGCAACCAAAACCGACTTTTCCCAGTCACTATCAGCTCTTGCTTTCACCCAGTCCCTGTCGGCTCTACAGATAACCCTGCTTTGCGTGAAAGACTACGTTATGAAGCAGACAGCTTTCAAAGTTAAAGTGACTACATTTCAATGTATATTCATATACATCCAACATGTAAAAATGCTGACCTCATGAATTTTATCAAACACATTTGTTGAAAATTCAATCAAATAAAGAACATTTCCTTCATTCTGAAATGTCCATTCATACCACTTTGTCATCAGTGACTTCCTTTTATCCTGTGGACTGGCAACAGTGGATATGTTCTCAATTCTCATAATTTTGATTTGTACGAACTGTGATATGAACAGAATGATGCTGTATTTAATCTGATTGTGACATCATCCATTTATCACAATATATTTGAGATCTATTTAATATTTACATTTTTCAGTAGTTTCATTTATTTGTTGTTTATATTTCTTTCTGTGGCTGTACCATAGTTAGTTCATTCAATTTCCCTTTGATGAACATTTACTTCATTTTCAATTTGAGAACATTGTAAGTATACTTAATATAAAAATTTGAATGCAAGTATTTTGTCTTTGAGTATAAATATGCTTTCATTTCCCTTGGTCAAATAACACAGACCTTCACTACATAAGTGAATGTTTCATTTCAGACCTTAAAAAAGACTCTAAATATAGGTTTTTGATTTATATATGTTTGTGAATTTTCTGAAGTACCTCCTGATATTGATTTCTAATTTTAAACCATTGCTGGGGCAGGTGCTGTGGTGTGGGTAAAGCTGCCGCCTGCAATGCTGGCATACCATATGGGCACCGGTTCGAATCCAGGCTGCTCCAATTCCAATTTAGCTCTCTGCTATAGCCTGGGAAAGCCGTAGAAGATGGCCCAAATACTTGGGCCCCTGCACTCATGTGGGAGATGCAGAAGAAACTCCTCGCCCCCTGCTTCAGATTAGCACATTTCCAGCCATCCATTGCAGTCATTTGAGGAGTGAGCCAGCAGATAGAAGACTTTCTCTCACTGCCTCTGCCTCTCTATAACTCTGCCTTTCAAATAAATAAATAAATCTAAAACACACACACATAAACAATAAATCATTGTTATCAGAAATGATGTCTGATGTTCTTTCAGTTTTCTTACATTTATTAAAATGTGGCCTAGTACATGCTTTATCCTGGAGAATGGACCATGTGTAGTGAAAATATGTATTTTACACTGGTTGAATGGAGTGATCTGTAAATGCATTTGATCTGGAGTACACTTTATCCAAATTCTCATTGATTTTCTACATGAATTAAGTCTGCTTTACTAGAAGTGAGATGCTGATTATTTCTACTAGTTTTGAATCACAATTTATTTATCCCTTTAGTTTTAATGACAGCTTTATATTTTACATGCTGCCGTGTTAGGTGTGTGCATATTTATAATTGTTGCAGCTTCTTGCATGGTTGCTTTTGATTATTATATAATTTCCACGTTGGATTCTTTATACTGTTTTCTATTTAAAATATATATTTTTCTGATAAAAATGTAACTGCATGAAATAGTCTCCATATACCTTGTTCTTTTTTTGGGCTATGCAAAAGTGAAGTAAGTCATTTGTGAGCAGAGTATCTTTAGTTCTTTTATTATCCATTCAGCCACTCTAAAATTTTTGTTTATATAATTTACATTCAAGGTAATTATTAAAGAGTAAGTAATTACTACAACCAGTTGGTTGTATTCTAGCTGTCTGTAGAATTTCGGTTCCTTTATTCCTTTATTGCTGTCTTCCTTGTGGCTAGGTAATTTTCTCTAATGATATGTTTTAATTTCTTGTTTCTTATTCTTTTGGATAGTAATGTACTGTAGACTTTACACTATAGGTGTTTTAATGTGACAAAAATTTAGATTGAAAGAAAAACTTTGCAATTTTACTTCACTTTTCCCTATTTTGAATTTTTCAGGTAATAATTTACATACTTAATATTGGATATCCCTCATCAAAGTCTTATTGTTTACCTGTTTTTCTTTTAAATTTCATGCCAAGGATATAAAGTGCTTCAAACACCACCATTGTCACATTAGAATATTCTGATTGTGATTGTGTATTTGCTTTTGCTAGTGATATTTACATGGTTAGATATTCTTGTTACGAGAGCCGGCGCCGCGGCTCACTTGGCTAATCCTCTGCCTTGCGGTGCAGGCACACCGGTTTCTAATCCCGGTCGGGGTGCCGGATTCTGTCCCGGTTGCCCCTCTTCCAGGCCAGCTCTCTGCTGTGGCCTGGGAAGGCAGTGGAGGATGGCCCAAGTGCTTGGGCCCTGCACCCCATGGGAGACCAAGAGGAAGCACCTGGCTCCTGGCTTCGGATCGGCGTAGCGCGCCGGCCACAGCGGCCATTGGGGGTGAACAATGAAAAATATTTTGGCCGGCGCCGTGGCTCAACAGGCTAATCCTCCGCCTTGCGGCGCTGGCACACCGGGTTCTAGTCCCGGTCGGGGCGCCGGATTCTGTCCCGGTTGCCCCTCTTCCAGGCCAGCTCTCTGCTGTGGCCCGGGAGTGCAGTGGAGGATGGCCCAAGTGCTTGGGCCCTGCACCCCATGGGGAGACCAGGAAAAGCACCTGGTTCCTGGCTCCTGCCATCGGATGAGCGCGGTGTGCCGGCCGCAGCGCGCCGTCCGCGGCGGCCATTGGAGGGTGAACCAACGGCAAAGGAAGACCTTTCTCTCTGTCTCTCTCTCTCACTGTCCACTCTGCCTGTCAAAAAAAAAAAAAAAAAAAGAAAAAAAAAAGATATTCTTGTTACTCATTATCATGCAGAGAAAGGACAGTAGAAAGACAGAGGAAAAATATGAGCATTTACAAATCCCATAAAATGACCATGGAAAGAATCAATCCTATGAAACCCAAGACGTTGGAATTATTAACTCCAGAACTGTGAAAAAGTTAATTTATGTGTTTAAGCCATGAAATGTGTGGTATTTGTATACTGAAGCCATAGTTAACAAATATGATTTGTTATCAGCATTTTTTGTATTGTGTGTGTGTGTGTGAATTTAGTAGGAAGTAAAACAATGACACATTATGCTACAACTATAAAAAATGAATAGGTAGATTGTTGAGTATGATTTTTATTTTAAAAGTTTGATAAGATTATAACAACACAACTAAAAACATTACATAGTTAGACACTGAATATATAATATATTTTCAATTTAATTAACTTTATCTACACCAATTTTTCCCAAACACTCTTTTCATGGCCTCTTTCACATCTTTATTTCTCAAACTGTAGATGATGGGATTCAACATGGGAATCACAATGGCATAAAATGTTGAGACTATCATGTCATGATCCAAAGCGTAATTGGAACTTGGTCTCACATACATGAAGAGGATTGTTCCATGATAAATGGACACTCCTGTCAAGTGAGAGCCACATGTAGAGAAGACTTTTTGTCTCCCCTCAACAGATTGGATCTTCAGAATGGCCAACAGAATGAACCCATAGGAGATCAGGACAATCAGAATAGTGAGGACCTCAATAGAGCCCACAAAGTAGAAGAGGAGAAGCTCGTTTGTGTGGGTGTCAGAACAGGAAATTGCAAGGAGTGGAGGGATATCACAGAAGAAATGACTAATCTTATTGGAGGCACAGAAGGACAGGCTAAATGTGGCCACTGTGTGGATTGTGGCATGCAAAATGCCACCAGCATAGGAAGCAACGATGAGTGGCACATAGACCCTGGGTGACATGCTCACTGAGTACAGAAGGGGATTGTAGATGGCTATGTAGCGATCATACGCCATGGCAGCCAAGACAAAACATTCTGTGGTCCCAAAGGTGACAGCGAGAAACATTTGTGTTGCACAACCAAAGAATGAAATCACTTTATTCTTTGACATTAAATCTATTATCATATTTGGGGTAATGACTGAGGAAAATCCAGCATCCACAGAAGACAACACACTCAAAAAATAGTACATGGGGCTATGGAGCCGAGAATCCCCAATGACTAACACAATCAATCCTAAATTCCCCAAGAGTGTGAAGAGGTAGATTCCTAGAAACAGAAAGAAAAAGATGATCTGAAGTTCAGGATTGTCTGTGAAGCCCTTTAGTACAAACATACTGACTTCAGTGTTATTCCTCATGCTGAAATCTTAGAGGACAAATTTGACAAACTGCATAAAATTAAAATCATAATATTAGAGAAATAATGAACAATATTGTGACCATGAAAACATCAATGTTATCTTTGTGTTATTGCTTGACAATGCATAAAGTCCAAGTAGTCAATTAGGAGACAATGTCCAGTTAGTCAAAGTTTAGTGCAACTCGCTGCATCATGAAGAGGAAGATACTGCTGAGTTCACACCATTTGTACAATCATCACTCCAACTGCTTAATTTAGAAATCTAATGTGTTAGATATTTTCATATTAAATCATGTTGAAACAACAAGTGATCTTCTAAATAAGTTCCTCTTTGCATCCAAATATGCAAGATGGTGTATCAATAGATACAGAAAATAGAAATTCAGAATTCCAGGTCTTTCAGCAATTTTATAAAACAATTTACACTGTTATAACCACCTGCAGAATAAGGGAAAAAACATTTCATTGACAAGAGTTTAGTTAATATTGAAGGATGAAATATGTCAGTATAATTGACTCTTTGAAGTAATTTAAAATATCAAATATGCTGACTACAGTGTTTTAATTTCCTGTATTGAAACATAGGAAATTCTCTAAAACAATTTTTAGCTACTTTAGGTCTTATGGGAATTGACTGAATGAAACTACTAATTAAGGCATGGCATGGGGGAGGAGTTGGTAGTTAATTAAAATGTCTTCTTAAATTCTGTGTTGCCCTTTTATTTTATCCTTTTCATTAATTTATAATCTAAGTATTTGATAATCCATTTGTCCTTCTAGTCTCTCAAAATGACAAAAATTGATAGATTTTTCTGAAAAATCATTATGTGTTTTTTCCTTTAAAAGTGTTATATGTGTTTAGATTCATTGACTGTTGAGTCGCTAAAATAACATTTAAGAAAATATTAACTGAGGATTACAACTAAAAATTAAAATACAATATCTTTATATGTAGTTATAATATAAAATCATCTTTGAGTGAAACATACATGCTAATATTTTAGATTAAATTGAGGGAATAAGTGGAGCAACCATTAGAAAAAAATGCTTCCTGGTTTGTGTCATGTTTAAGCCAATTAATAGTCTAGAAATTACCTGTATGTGAATTCAACGTTTCTGTTGTTAGTCCATAATACAGCACTAGTTATTGGACCGATTTTAAAATACCTGAAATTCATACTTACAAAAATCTTCAAAAAGTTCATGGAAAATATATTTATTGGAAAAAAAAAAACTGTGACTAGAATTAATTACTTTTTTAGGTGTTATTTTCTTGATAACCTTTCTCACCCTACAGTCATAATATTGAATTTCAAGTCTCACCTGCAGTTTCCTTGACTTGGCCAGATAGAATGATTCTGAGGGCTATATTTGGCTCAGATAACTCCCCACATATACTGCTTAACCAAAGTCAGTTTGTATATAGGAGTTAGAGGCAGAATCAAAAACAATAAATGCAATTTTGAAGTATATGATGAAATTTGCCTACACTGCAATATTGTTAAGACACAAAACCAAGGTCAGGCCCAATACAATTCTTGCCAACAGTTCAAAGGCATATCCAGGTCAAGATGAATAACATAGAAATTGCAATCTTGAAGTTGTTTATCACCCACTTTCATGATTTAAAATATTATGCAAATTAGACTATCTTTCCAAAATTTACTCCTCTTTAAAATATTTGAATGACTAAGTGAAACAATAGAATAGACAGGTAGGGTAATGAAATGTTTAAAAAATGAAATACACAAAGTAATTTCTTTTGATATGTCATATATTTATTATAAATTAGGTGTGACTATATATTTAAACTTTTGCATCATGTGTATTTACTCGTTTTTGTATTTTGTATTTTTCTTCAATTCTCATGCTACTGTGACATTAATACAAAAAGAACCATTTTTATAAAAGCAAACATTGGTTCACCTAGTTGAAAAATCTTATGAACAAAACCTTGTGTCAAGGATATCCTTCTTTAGCTGCAGATAATACATTTATTTGATAATTGTTAATATATTTTTCAAATATTCTATAGGATATATTTAATTGAATTCTGAATTTAATATTATAATCATGATATTCCTTTTATTATTTTTGTCACATGCATTGTTCTTTAAAGTACAAATACGTTTTATAACTTTTGTGGTTTATTGATATCAAACACACACAAATTACCATAATTCCATTTATTACATTATACTGGTTTTTATTTTGCTTTGAGTTAATGAATTTTAAAATACTACAATATTAAGCACTTCAACTAAATTCCTGTTAAACTAGCATTGCTACTGGATGCTAAAAGAGGAGTCATCCTAGATTTGGCTATTAGCACACACTGGAAAAACTCAGTTATAAAGTGAAGATGGATATGATTCTTCAAAATTGTAACTTTTAAAATTAATGCAAAGTTACATTTATGAACACACTTTTTACAGCAGGAAAGAAACAATAAATATCCTGAGTTTCATGTTGAAGCACAAAGTTGGCAAACAATGAGGAAAGCAATAGCAGCCACCTGTTAAAACCCTTGCTAGAGGAACAGCTTTTTACGTGCATTACTTTATTGTGTCTTTGTAGTCATTCACGCTAATTTGCGCCAGAGGCATGACTGAATCTCATGTTTCTGTGCATCCTCTCCCCATCTCCTTGCCATAATGATTGTTTTAAAGTGTTAACACTACCTGCTATTAGAACATAGGTTCATTTTGCAAGTAACACCCCACACATTTCCCATCCCAAGTAAAATAAAACACTCTTGATGTCTGATACATTTGAAGTTTTAAAAAAATCTTTCAGACTAGAGAAAATTTAGAAATAATAAGTAATCCAAAACAGCTTGTATATTACATAGCCAGTAAAACAAATGTAAAAATTACCAATTTCTAAAAAATATCAAAATAAAAACTCCTAATGGTTAAAAAATTCAAATGCATTCTTGCTTATCTTTATGAAAATGAATTCAATATTCTCTTTTTCTTTGTTGTTTTTCAAGAAGTCTTGGTTATCAATTTTTGGTAAAATTTTGTATAAATCAGATTTTCACACGTATATCCTATTCCCCTATGCAGCAAGCAAGAATTAATATTTTTAATGTTGTATGCTTAACAGTGAAAAATTTGGTACAAACTAAAAATTTGATCTTTCAAGTGTTAGGCCTTTTAAAATATTCATAAATGACACAGAATTATTTCTTACCACTGGAACAGCAAGTGCAGGTCTATTGCATTACAGATATGGTTCCTCTTGATTGTTTATATTCACTTACTTGATTGTTGATGAAACCCAGAGGAAGTAATCCAAGGGGAATATGATCCAATTATTGTCTCATTCAAAACAGCAATGTGAAGATTTTTGAATAAAATTAAATAGCTCAAGAGAAAGACACTATATACTGAATCTTTTAGAATAAAAAATCTTTGTCACCTGATTTAAAATGATGAAGAAAACAAATTTCAAAATATTTTAATATTATATAAGAAATCTTATAGTATAAGGTATTGCATTTAACCTTGAGACTTAGGGTTAGAATTTGCTTTTCCTGAAGTCCAGTTTTCTCACTCTAGCAATTCAAATCCTTTCATATTACAACAAATCAATAAATGTGCTAAACTACAGTAATGCAAAATCACTAAATGTTTCTTGCAAAATCTAGTGGATGGATTTTCAGTCATTCAAATGCATCACATTTTTTCTTTTCAATTTTCATTTAATAAATATAAATTTCCAAAGTGCAACTTTTGAATTATAGCAGCTTTCCTCCCCCCCCATAACATCCCTCCCTCCCGCAACCATCCCTTCTCCCACTCCCTCTCCCATTCCATTCTTCATGATTCATTTTCAATTATCTTTATATACAGAACACCAACTTAGTATATACTAAGTAAAGATTTCAGCAGACTGCACTCACAAAGACACACAAAGTATAGAGTACTGTTTGAGTAGTAGTTTTGTTACCTGAGAAGGCAGGGTTCTTGTCTTCACGCAAGAAAGGATTCAGGCGTGAGACAGAGAGTAAGTGGAAAGCAAAATAGCAAGGTTTATTAGGGTAGGGACATCCTTAAGAACAGATGGTTACCTCTCCAAACAGAGCCTGAGAGAGAGTGCCCAGTTGCTCAGACTGAGGGAGAGCCAGGTTACATGGTTGAGTGGAGAGAATACAACTGGGCAGGCTGGGTAGGCGGCTCAGCAGAGAGGCAGAGGGCTAAGCGTGCAGCTTACATTTAGGCCAGGGTTTTTAAGGGGATCAGTCTTGTTTTCCCTCCCCTCTCCTTCTCCTCCTCCCTAACAAAGGACTTTTTAGATGTAAATATGAAAAATGCCTTTCTGAGTTTTCCCCCTGAAGTTATCAGACAGGGGGAAGCCCACCTTAGAGGAAGAATGGTTATCAAGTAGAAGGGGCAGGGCATTTGAAGGGCAGACACTGGGCTGCACCTGGAAGGTTATCAGGATGACTTTGAGATGCAGATACTGGACCTAGATGTCAACTCCCTAGGCCTTTGTCACACACACATAAGCTCATTTCTGATTTCCTACCCAACATTTTACCATTAATTCTCATAGTACAACACATTAAGGGCAGAGGTCCTACATGCAGAGCAGGTGCACAGCGACTCCTATTGATGATTTAACAATTGACACCCGAGGTTCTTGTCATGCACTGCAAGGATGGAAGACTCTTGAGTTCACCAACTCCAATCTTATTTGGACAAGGCCATTTTCAAAGTGGAAGTTCTCTCCTCCCTTCAGAGAAAGGTACTGCCTTCTTTGATGGCCCGTTCTTTCCGTTGGAATCTCAGTCACAGAGATCTTTCATTTAGGTCATTTTTTTTTCTTGCCAGAATGCTTGCCTGTCCATGCCTGCGAAACTCTCATGGGCTTTTTAGCCAGATCTAAATGCCATAAGGGCTGATTCTGAGAAAAGAGTGATGTTTAGGGCTTTTGCCATTCTATGAGTATGCTGTGTATCCTGCCTCCCCTGTAGGATCATTCTCTCCTTTTTAATTCTATCAATTATTTGCAGACACTGGTCTTATTTATGTAATTGCTTAGACACTTAATCCTATCTTTTTGATCAATTATAAACTTAAACTGATCACTTTAAGAAGTAAGAAAGCATTGGTGCATGCCACCTTGATGGGATTGAGTTGGAATCCTCTGGCATGTTTCTAGCTCTACCATTGGGGTAAGTCCCATGTGCTGAATTGTACATCTCCTCCTTCTCTTATTCCCACTTTTATATTTAACATGGATCACTTTTCAGTTAAATGTAAACACTTAAGAATAATTGTGTGTTAATTAAAGAGTTCAACCAATGGTATTAAGTAGAACAAAAAAAATACAAAAAGGAATAAAATATTAAGTCAGTCAGGACAAGGGCTGATCAAATCATTGTTTCCATAGTGTCCATTTCATTAGGTTTCCTTTTTAAGTGCTTAGTTAGTTGTTACTGATCAGGGAGAACATATGATGTTTGTCCCTTTGGGACTGGCTTAATTCACTCAGCATGATGTTTTCCAGATTCCTTCATTTTGTTGCAAATGACCGGATTTCATTTTTTTTTTGACTGCTGTATAGTATTCTGTAGAGTACATGTCTCATAATTTCTTTATCCAGTCTACTGTTGATGGGCATTTAGGTTGATTCCATGTCTTAGCTATTGTGAGTTGAGCTGCAATAAACATTGAGGTGCAGACAGCTCTTTTATTTGCCAATTTAATTTCCTTTGGGTATTCCAAGCAGTGGGATGTCTGAGTTGTATGGCAGAGTTATAGTCAGGTTCTGTGCAATCTCCAAAAAGATTCCATAGTGGCTTTACTAGTTTGCATTCCCACCAACAGTGAGTTAGTGTCCCTTTTTCCCCATATCCTCACCAGCATCTGTTGTTGGTAGATTTTGTATGTGAGCCATTCTAACCATGGTTAGGTGAAACCTCAATGTGATTTTGATTTGTGTTTCCCTGATTGCTAGAAATCCTGAGCATTTTTTCATGTGTCTGTTGGCCATTTGGATGTCCTCTTTTGAAAAATGTCTATTTAAGTCCTTGGCCCATCTTTTAAGTGGGTTGTTTGTTTTGATGTTTTGGAGTTTCTTGGTCTCCTTGTAGATTCTGTTTATTAATAATTTGTTGGTTGCATAATTTGCAAATATTTTCCCATTCTGTCAGTTGCCTCTTCACTTTCCTGACTTTCTTTTGCAGTACACAAACTTCTCAATTTGATGTAATCCCCATTGTTAATTTTGGCTTTCACTGCCTGTGCCTCTGGGGTCTTTTCCAATAAGTCTTTGCCTGTGCCTATATCTTGCAGGGTTTCTCCAATGTTCTCTAATAGTTTGATGGTGTCAGGTCATAGATTTAGATCTTTAATCCATGTTGAATGACTTTTTGTGTAAGGTGTAAGATAGGGGTCTTGTTTCATGCTTCTGCCTGTGGAGATCCAGTACCATGCTGTTTTGATTATAACTGTCCTGTAGAATGTCCTAAAATCTGGTATTGTGATGCCTCTGGCTTTGTTTTTATTGTACAATTGCATCATTTCCAGCATCATTTTTCTGAGAAGAATGTCTTTAGTATTTTGATTGGTATCACATTGAACCTATAAATTGCTTTTGGGAAAATGGACATTTTGATAATATTCATTCTTCCAATCCATGAGCATGGAAGATTTTTGCATTTTTTGTATCCTCTTCTATTTCTTTCTTTAAGATTTTGTAAATTTTGTAATTTTCATTGTAGAGATATTTGACATCCTTGGTTAAGTTTATCGCAATGTATTCGATTGTTTTTGTAGGTATTGTGAATGGCATTGATCTTAGTAGTTCTTTCTCAGCCATGGCATTGCCTGTGTATATGAAGGCTGTTGATTTTTGTGCATTGATTTTATATTCTGCTACTTTGCCAAACTCTTCTATGAGTTCCAATAGTCTCTTAGTAGAGTTCTTTGGATCCCCTAAATAATCATATCATCTGCAAAGACAGATAGCTTGACTTCTTCCTTCTCAATTTGTATCCCTTTAATTTCTTTTTCTTGCCTAATGGCTCTGACTAAAACTTCCAGTACTATGTTGGATAGCAATGGTGAGAGTAAGCATCCCTTTTCTAGTACCAGATCTCTTTGGAAATGCTTCCAACTTTTCCCTATTCTATAGGGTCCTGGCCATTGGTTTTTTTATAAATTGCTTTGATTGTATTGAGGAATGTTCTTTCTATGACAAATTCACTTAGAATTTTCATCATGAAAGGGTGTTGAATTTTATCGAATGCTTTCTCTGGATCTATTGATATAATCACATGGTTTTTCGTCTGCAGTTTGTTAATGTGGCATATCACATTGATTGATTTGCAAACATTGAACCATCCCTGCATACCAGGGAAAATTCCCCTTCGTCTGGGTGGATGACCTTTTTGATGTGCTGTTGCATTCTATTGGCCAGAATTTTATTGAGGATTTTTGTATCTATGTTCATCAGGGATATTGGTCTGTAATTTTCTTTTAATGTTGCATCTTTTATTGGTTTAGGATTTAAGGTGATGCTGGCTTCATAGTAAGAATTTGGGAGGATTTTCTCTTTTTTGATTTTTCTGAATAGTTTGAGAAGAATTGGAGTTAGTTCTTCTTTAAATTTCTGGTAGAATTCAGCAGAGAATCCATCCAGTCCTGGGCTTTTCTTTGTTGGGAGGGCCTTTATTGCTGATTCAATTTCTGACTCTTTTATTTCTGAGGTGTCTGTTGTTACATTCCCTTTTTGATTTCTGATTTCATTGATTTGGGTCTTTTCTCTTCCTTTTTTGGTTAGTTGGCACAATGATGTGTCAGTTGTGTTTATTTTTTCAAAAAACCAGCTCTTCTTATTGCTGATCTTTTTTTGGATTCAATTCTGTTGATTTCTTCTCTAATTGTAATCATTTCTCTCCTCCTACTAGTTTTGGTCCTGGTTTGCTGCAGTTTTTCTAGATCCTTGAAATACATTGATAGCTCATTTGTTTGGTGCTTTTCCGATTTCTTGATGTAGGCACCTGTTGCTATAAACTTTCCTCTTAACACTGCTTTTGCTGTATCCCATAAGTTTTTATATGTTGTGTTGTTATCCTCTTTTACTTCTAGAAAGTTTTTGATTTCTCTTTTGATTTCTTCTATGACACAGTGTTCATTCATGAGCATGTTGTTCAGTCTCCATGTATTTGCATATGCTCTAGGGATTCCTGCATTGCTAATTTCCAACTTCATTCCACTATGGTCTGAGAAGATACATGGTATGATTTCATTTCTTTTTAATTTGCTGAGACTTGCTTTATGGCCTAGTAT
This sequence comes from Sylvilagus bachmani, assembly GCA_015711505.1. Classification (NCBI taxonomy): domain Eukaryota; kingdom Metazoa; phylum Chordata; class Mammalia; order Lagomorpha; family Leporidae; genus Sylvilagus; species Sylvilagus bachmani. The sequence continues at coordinate 98,060,651 of CM027387.1, read as the reverse complement.
GTGATCAATTCTAGAACAGTTTCCATGTACTGCTGAGAAGAACGTGTATTCTTTAAGTGTAGGATGAAAAGTTCTGTAGATGTCTGTTAGATCAATTTGGACTATAGTGTCATTTAAATCTACTGTTTCCTGGTTGATCTTCTATCTGATTGATCTGTCTATTGCTAAAAGTGGAGTATTGAAGTCCCCCAATACTATTGTATTGGAGTCTAAGTTTCACTTTAAGTCCCTTAACAAATCTTTTAAATAAACTGGTGCCCTTTAATTAGGTGCATATACGTTTATAATAGTTACATCTTCCTGTTGAATTGATTGCTTAATCATTATATAGTGCCTCTCTTTGTCTCCCTTAACAGTTTTAGTGGTAAAGTTTATTTTATCTGATATTAAGGTGCTATTTTTGGTTTCTGTTGGCATGGAATATCTTTTTCCAAACTTTTCCTTTCATTCTGCATGCATCTTTGTTGGAAAGATGTGTTTCTTGTAGGCAGCATAGATGGGTTTTGTTCCTTAATCCATTCAGCCAGTCTGTGCCTTTTAACTGGAGAGTTGAGGTAATTTTCATTAAATGTGACTATTGATAAGTAGTGACTTTGCCCTGCCATTTTCCCAAAGATATTCCTAATATATGCTTTGAACTTCTGGTGATCTTTTACTAGGAGATTTTCTTCCTTTACCTTCTTTTGTATTGATGGCTGTGTTTCTGTGTTTCTGTGTGTAACACATTTTTAAGCATCTTTTGCAGGGTGGGATGAGTGGTGAAATTCTTTCAATTTCTGTTTGCTATGAAAGGTCTTTATTTCACCTTCATTCACAAATGAGAGCTTTGAAGAATATAATATTCTTGCATTGCATTTTTTTCTCTTAGTACTTAGCCTATATCTTGCCATTCACTCCTAGCCAATATGGATTCTGATGAGAAGTCTGCTGTGAGTCTAATTGGAGATCCTCTGAGAGTAATCTGATGTTTCATTCTTGTACTTTCTAAAATCTTTTCTTTATGTTTCACTGCAGTGAGTTTGATTACGATGTGTAGTGGCGAGGATCTCTTTTGGTCATGTTTATTGGGGGTTCTATGTGCTTCATGTACTTGGATGTCTCCTTCTCCAAACCCTGGAAGTTTTCTGCAAGTATTTCACTAAAAAGGCCTTCTAATCCTTTCTTTCTATCCATGCCTTCAGGAACTCCTAGAACCTGAATGTTGGGATTTTTTTTCTTTTTTCTTTTTTTTTTTTTTTTTGACAGGCAGAGTGGACAGAGAGAGAGAGAGAGAGACAGAGAGAAAGCTCTTCCTTTGCCATTGGTTCACCCTCTAATGGCTACCACGACCAGCATGCTGCAGCCAGCGCACCACGCTGATCCCAAGGCAGGAGCCAGGTGCTTCTCCTGGTCTCCCATGCGGATGCAGGGCCCAAGCACTTGGGCCATCCTCCACTGCACTCCCGGGCCATAGCAGAGAGCTGGCCTGGAAGAGGGGCAACCAGGACAGAATGCGGCACCCCGACCGGGACTAGAACCCTGTGTGCTGGTGCCGCAAGGCAGAGGATTAGCCTCTTGAACTGCGGTGCTGGCATGTTGGGCTTTTTAATAGTATCCTGTAGATTCGCAACAATATTTTTTAGATTTCTAATTCCCTGCTCTTTTCTTTGGTTTGACTGTATACTTTCATGTGCTCTGTCTTCTAAGTCCGATATTCTTTCTTTGCCTCACTGATTCTGTTTTTAAGGCTCTCAAATGTGTTTTTCATTTGTTCTATTGTATTCTTTACTTAATTATGGTTTATTTTCAATATCTTAATTTCATGTTCTACTAAATTCCTCATTTCATTTTGATTCCTCCTTAAGATTTCATTTTCACGAGAGAGATTTTCTGTCCTCTCCTGTATGGATTTATGTAGTTCATGCATTTGTTTTTGATAACTTCTAAATGTTCTTATCATAATTTTTTTGAAATCCATATCTTGTATTTCTTCTATGTCTTCATCTTCATAATCTTGTATTGGAGTGTCATGTTCCTTTGGGAGGGTCATGATGTCTTTCTTGTTGTTGTTTCCTTGGTTTCTGCATTTGTTATTTGGCATTGTGGAGATATTCTCTTGTTTCTTCTTTTTCTTTTTTTTTTTTTTTTTCCGCTGTGGTAGCTTTTCTTGTTATACTATGACTCTAGATTAAGTGGACTGTCTGCTTTTGGTGACTCTCTAGAGGCTTGTGGTGGATGTGGCCAGAGAGTTCTGTTCAGTTCTTCATGGTTAAGGGTGTGCCAATGGTGACACACCCAGGTTTGGTGTGGTAAATCAATCTCTCTCTCTCTCTCTCTCTCTCTCTCTCTCTTTTATTCAGAAGGGAAGCAATTCCACTCAGCTGAGCTCTTCTCCTCGATGGCAATCAGTGCCTGAGCACTAACCCCAGTGGGTATAATATTCGTCTGCTCTGTCCCAAGGACCACACAAAGGATCTGTGCAGTCCTCAGTGTAAGCACAGATTCCCCTGTAATTTCTCTCACCAGGTAGCCAAGGCTGCTCGAATTTGTGCCATCTCCCACCAAGACTACTCACGTCTCAACCAAACCATGAGTCCTCCTATACACTCTCAGTTTTATTTTTTTTTTTCATAGTCCAGGTTCATAAGCTCCATACATTCACTAGGTCTTAGTCTCCTGTTGTTTCTCCCCACCAGAGTCAGGTTTTTCTGCTTGGCTGAGGGCTGGTGAATCCCCAAGCTGTCACAGCTGTCATGTATGTCCAAAATGACACCAGCTCTATTGTCTCGCTCACCTTTCTAAGCTGAGTTGAGAGAGAGAATCATGTCCATACCAGTCCCTTTTATTTTTTTTTTTTCTCTCCTCTAGTTAGGCTGGTGTACTTTCCCCCATGGAGCTTCAAGTCTCATTCCCTCTAGGCTCTTCCTGCCACCTTTCCACCAGTGCCTCAGGCTAATGTGGTTTTGCTTCACCTCCCTTTCCATCATCGGAGTGGAAACTTTCTTGGCAGCTTGGCCTGTGCCCTCCACGGAGATCCGTCATGTCCCTTTAATTCCGGAAGCGTTTCCTCTGCAGTTTTTTCTCTAACTCTTCCCTGAGACTACAGTATCTCCACTTCCTGGACTATCAGTGAGCTCTCTCCCTCTTCTGCCATCTTGGAGCCCAACCTCAGTTTATCTCCTGCATCACACTTTTTACTATTCACATTGTGATCTATCATGTCTGAACTGAAAAATTTTGACCTTATTGGAGGATATAAGAAAATTACAAAAATTCCATAGACATAAAAATGTAAAACTCTCTAAGATGTCATGAATCATATAATTTTGTGTGTTGGGAAAACTAATCTATAGTTTACCTACATGAAATCAAACACACACACACACACAGACACACAGATATTTAATAAATACACACACATAAGAGCACAGCATGGCAGTGTCCTGGGTAATCTGCCACCCTACGCACCAGCATCTTATATGGGAACCAGCATCTCATATGGACACCAGTTCAAGTCCAGCTGCTCTGCTTCCACTCCAGTTCCTTGCTAATGAACCTAGGAAAGAAGTAGAACATATCTCAATTACTTGGGCCCCTGTACAAATCTAAGAGACCCAGAAGAAGCTCCTGGCTTGCAGTTTCAGATGGAACCAGGTCCAGAGATATCTCTCTCTCTCTCCTTTTCAAATAAATAGATATTTTTTTAAAACACACATGCACAAGCACTCACACACACACACACACACACACATAGAGGTGTATTTGTCTAGGGTTAGGGTACAGAGATTGAACACTGATAGGCTGGGAGGGTACAAAATAATTTTTAGTTTTCACCAGCGTTCCAAATGTTTCTGATGACAACCAGGTGGGAAACAACAGAGAGTAAAAGATTTGGAGATTTAATTGTTGTTTATAATCTTTGCATATATATATATATATATATATATATTCCTGCTGAACTGTGTTCCTACTACATTTAACGTTTTGAATTCTCTATTTAGTGGAACATTCAGTCTCTGATTATATAGTAAATTTAAAATTTACCATGAAGAATTTAAAAACAGGCGCCGGCATCCCATATGGGCACCGGATACTAGTCCCGGCTGCTCCTCTTCCAGTCCAGCTCTCTGCTGTGGCCCAGGAAGGCAGTGGAGGATGGCCCAGGTCCTTGGGTCCTGCACCCACATGGGAGACCAGGAGAAGCACCTGGCTCCTGGTTTCAGATCAGCACAGCACCGGCTGTAGCAGCCATTTGAGGGGTGAACCAACAGAAGGGAAACTTTTCTTTCTGTCTCTCTCTCACTGTCTATAACTCTACCTGTCAAATAAATAGATAAAACCTTTTTTTTTAAAAAAAGAAGAATTTGAAAACAAAAAAGAGAGAACAGAGGAAGGACAGATGTAAGGGGGTATCATTATATCCTTAAAATTATATCTATGAAGTATGTGGCATCTGTTCCCTTTATATTATAAAAACAAATAAATATAAATCAAAAGAAAAAGTTTCTTTTTTGTACTGACAAATTGAAGCCTAGAGTAGATAAATACTTTGCATATATATGTATATATGTATATGTATAAATATATCTGTAACTCTGCTTTTTGAAAAAAATATTAAAAAAGAAAAAAGAAATACTAAAAGTTAATTTGAAAGAAAATTAGACAATGCTGGCAAAATATTTTTATAATCTTATGAATAAACTGAGAATCTCTTCCAAAACACTTCTAAAATTGAATCACATAGACAAATAACATACAAAAATAAGCAACAAAATAACAGAAAATGTTTTTGACAAAATGATAATAGGAAGGACCTCCGTTTAGCAAAGAATAAGGTTTCTCCGGTGTTATGGATGCGACACTTTTTGAGTGTGTTCATTAAGGACTCATGGTTTGAAATCCTGGTCCTAGGTGGGACAACGTTGGAAAAAAGTGTGGAATCTTCACAGGTGACACTTAGTGGGAATTCTTAGCTCATTGAGAGAGATGTCTGCAGGATGTTATGGGGTAGCTCTGCTGATTAATTGGCTATGTGACCTCTCTCTCTGGCACTTGCTTCTCTTCCCCCACCCAATTCCCAATGAGATCACCAGGAGAGAAGAACCAGTGCTGCCACATGTCCTTGAATCTCCAAAACTGTGGTATAGCAAACTGCACTCCACGATAAATGAGCCTGCCTCAAGGATTGGGTTTCAGTAGTGAAAACTAAGACTGTTAGGTCACACAAGTGAGTAAGCATCCTGTAGAAAACAAAATGGCAACAAAAGCAGTATTAAATGGAAAACTGAGTGAAATTGAGAAAAGGAAGGCAGACAAAAATGTTTTGAAAATCGCTTTAGGGCCTGGCACTGTGGCATAGCTGGGTAAGCTACCACCTGCAATGATGCTATCACATAGGGGCACTGGTTCAATTCTCACCTTCTCCACTTCAGATCCAGCTCCCTACAAATGCACTGGGAAGGCAATGGAAGGTGGTCCATGCACTAGGCCTCGGCCATGCAAATGGGAGACGCAGATGAAGCTCCTGGCTTCTGCCTGGTCCAGCCCTGGCGGTTGTGGCCATTTGAGAACAGATCTCTCTCCCTCTCTCTCTCTCTCTCTTTCTCTCTGCCTTTACCTATCTCTTTGTAAATCTGCCATTCAAATAAATAAGTAAATCTTTTTTTTTGTAAATCACTTCAACTGATCCAGAATATTGACCTAAATATTTCCTAAAAGATAAAAACTTACAAATGACAAATTAGTGAATGCAAATGAGAAAATAAGAAAGAAAAGAATACGTAAGAGAGTAAAAGATGATATTTTAGATAAAATCTTAATGCAAAAAACATCCATTAGCTACAAAATTCAGTGTTTTTTGTTTTGTTTTGTTTTTTGAGAAAAATTTTATTGGAGGAGAGGTAGGAAGAACACCCAGTAGGACAGCAAGAACAGGTAACAGCTGCTGAGGGTTGAAGTTTATGGCTTAGAAAGCAAGAAGCCTGGGTGTAGTGGGTGGGGCTGCCACTTTCAGTGCCAGCGTCCCATATGGGTGCCTGTTCTAGTCCCAGCTGCTTCACTTCCAATCCAGCTCTCTGCTGTGGCTCGGGAGGGCAGTAGAGGATGGCCCCAGTCCTTGGGTCCCTGTACCCACATGGGAGACCTGGAAGAAGCTCCTGGCTCCTGGCTTCAGATTGGCACAGCTCCAGCTGGCACAGCTCCAGCTGAATTGGTAGATGGAGGACCTCTCTCTCTCTCTCTCTCACTCTCTCTCTCTTTCTACCTCTCCTTCTCTTTCTGTGTAACTCTGACTTTCATGTAGAATAAATGAATCTTAAAATAAAAAAGAAAGAAAGAAAGAAAGAAGCCTGGTTCCAAAGATGTGTGGCTTCTGCAGTCCTGGTCTGCAGGCTCAGCCTCCTGGCAATTTAGCCTGACTTCTGACTTAGGAAATGACAATCCTTAAAAAGACAAGGACGGTATTGAAGTAGAACTTGACCTAAGGTCTCTTTCTTGTTGAAAGTTTCTTAAGGGCTAAGATAACCAGCAACCATAGATTCTTGAGATCAGCAGTTTTGCTCCAGATAAAGAATTAGTTGGGTAAATATTAGCAGGGCCTTATAACACATGGAATGCCGGAACCTTCAAAACACTCTGCGAGAATGAAAGAACAATTTATGGAGTAAGAATCACAAGAAAACTAATCTAGATATAAGGAGAAAAGCCTTTGCATTTTCCGAGTTGCTGGTGAATAACAGTCTCCACATTCATACACGCTATATGCAGGAGACAGAAACTCGCTGTGAAGGACAGAACGATTGTTCTGGGTCACTACAAATTCAGAAATAGACAGCACATACCCATTCAGTAACATGATCCTTGGACAAATGCTGAAAATAAATGCCGCATGGATAAGGAGCCCTGGGGGTAGGATTCTCCTCCAGGCACTCCTATATGGGAGTAGAACTCTACCTCCACTGTTCCTACCTCCACTCCAATCTAGGAGGCAGTGGATGGTGATTCAATTACTTGGGATTCTGCCACCACTTGGGAGACTAGGACAGAGTTCCTGACTCCTGGATTTGACCTGAGCCAACCTTGGTGTTGTGGGCATTTGGAGAGTGAACATGTAGGAAAACTCTCTCTCTCTCTCTCTCTCTCTCTCTAATACTGACTTTCAAATAAACTAACAAATTTCTCTTTAAAATGAAATGTGAGTCATTCTAGCAAGAATCACTGAATGGTTTTAAATTGCATTTGTTTCTCCAATAACAAATGGTGCTAACAGTTTGTCATTGACTGAGATATAATATTGCATATCTTTCGTGCTGAAGTGTCTAAGTTCATGGTCACATTTTACTCTTTTACTTTCATTTTGGTTTATATATTAACATGTTTTGACAGTTTCTAATACATTCTGGATGTATAGTCTTTGTGGAAGTTTTGTTTGGCAAACGTTTTCTGCAAGTTGTAGTTGGCGTTTTAATTCCATTATTAATGTCTGTCTAAAAGATTTTTTGAATTGTAATAAGTGAAAACAGAACTTTTCCCAGAGAGTTCACTCATTCTGTGTTTGTATAAAATATATGATTGGGGTCAGTGATGTGGTATGGTGATACCAACATCCTTTATAGACACTGGTTCCTGTTCCAGCTGTTGCATTTCTGCTCCAGCTCCCTGCTAATGGCATGGGAAAAGCAGCAGAATAGCACAAGTCACACAGGTGGGAGACCTCGATGAAGCTTCTGGCTCCTGGCTTTGACTGGCTTCAGCCTTGGTTGGTACAGTCAGTTAGTGAGTGAACCAGTAGGTGAAAAGTCTCTGTGTCTCTCCCTCTCTCTTTAACTCTGACTTTCAAATATGTAAATCAAATTATTAAAAAAAGTATGACTAACATATGGTAACAAAGATGTTTTGCTGTTATTCTTGAAGAGTTAAAGCATTAGTCTTTATATTAAAATCTAAGATTGGCTTATTTCACTAAGTACAATATATTATATTTGCTTCCATTTGTTCCAATTGCTTCTATTTTGTTGCAAATGACAGAATTTCTCTTTTAATCTCTGTGTAGTATTCCATAGTGTACATATACCATAACTTCTTTATCTAGTCTTCAGTCGATAGACATATGGGTTGATTCCATATCTTAGCTATTATAAATTGAGCTGAAATGAATGTGGTGGTACAGGTAACTCTTTCATAGATTGATTTCATTTCCTTTGGTTAAATTCCCAGGAGTGGGGTGGCAAGACAAATGCCATATGGTCTCTCTGATCTGTGGTAACTAAGAATACTTAAAATGTAATCTATATGGCTGGCGCAGCAGCTCAATAGACTCATCTTCCTGTGGTGCTGGCACACCGGGTTCTAGTCCCAGTTGGGGCGCTGGATTCTGTCCCAGTTGCTCCTCTTCCAGTCCAGCTCTCTGCTGTTGCCCAGGAATGCAGTGGAGGATGGCCCAAGTGCTTGGGCCCTGCACCCACATGGGAGACCAGGAGAAGCACCTGGCTCCTGGCTTCGGATCAGCGTGGTGCGCCAGTCACAGCGTGCCAGCCGTAGTGGCCATTGAGGGGTGAACCAACGGAAAAAGGAGGACCTTTCTATCTCTCTCTCTCACTGTCCACTCTGCCTGGCAAAAAAAAATGTTATCTATAGGAGTGAAACTGACACTTTAAGATGTGACCATTTCGAACAGCCCTTGCTTTGACTGTTGAAGACAATGTTTTTTCTTTCTGTTTGTTTTGTTTTGTTCTTTTCTTCTTTTTATTTCTTCATAGCAATCGGTAAGATCTCTAGTTAGTGTAGGGTTAATAAGTACAAAAATTAATTGAAAATTGATCTCTGTAGAAAATAAGAATGAGGAGGGCCAGCACTCTGGTATAGCAGGTAAAGCTGCCCTGCAGTGCTGGTATCCTGTATGGGCCTCGGTTCGAGTCTCAGCTATTCCATTTCCAATCCAGCTGTCTGTTGTGGCTTGGGAGAGCAGTGTAAGATGGCCCAAGTCTTTGGGCCCCTGCACCCATACAGGAGACCCAGAATACACTCCTGGCTCTTGGCTTTGGATTGGCCCAGCTCCAGCCATTGGGCCCAACTTGGGAGTGAACAAGTGGATGGAAGACCTCTCTCCCTCTCTCTCTGCTCTACCTCTCTCTCTTTCTCTCTCTCTCTCTCTCTGACTCTCCTCTCTGTGTGTAACTCTGACTTTCAAATAAATAAATCTTTAAACAAATAAGAATGGGAAAGGAAGAGGGAGGTGGAATAAAGGCAGGAGTATGCATAGGAGGGCTGTAGGGGGAGAATTATCACATTCCCAAATCTGTAAATATTAAATTCACAAGGGTGTTTTTCTTAAACAAAATTAAAAAAAAAAATCTAAGGTTAAATTTGAGAAATAATTTTCAAATAGCATAAAGAATGAGTTAGTGGATTTTTTACAGAATAAGGACATTCAAAGTTTTTGGCATCCCTTTAAAAATTTTTATTACTATAAATAAATCAGATTTTATGCATTCCGTAAGTACAGTTCCAAGAAGACCACCACACTTCCCTCATTCCCTTGCTCACCCTACCCTCAATCTCCTTCCTTGTTTCCATTCTCTTTTCATAAGTTCTTGCAAGGACATAATTTTAATTCACTCTATATTCACAAGCTTAAGTCACCACTATTTATAACCTCCAACAAGTAAGAGTAGGAAGACCACAGCATAAACAAGGGATATAAACAAGGGCTAAAAATGGCAATCATATCCCCAAATGACATTTTATTCCTATACTTTTTTTTTTTGGAATTCTATATTAACTGTCACATATAAGAGGTATTTGTCTTTTTGAGACCGGATTATTTCACTAAGCATAATGGTTTCCGGTTGCATTCATTTTGATGCAAAAGACAGAATTTCATTTTTATGGCTGAATAGTATTCTATAATGTATAAATTCCACATATTCTTTATCCAGTCATTAATTGATGGATATCTGGGTTGTTCCCATTTCTTAGCTATTTTGAATTGAGTTTCAATAAGCATGGGCTCTGTAAGTAAATTTCCTGTGGCTGGTTCATATGTAGATCCATTTCAGATCTCTCTCTACCATAATGATTGTATTAGTTTTGATTCCCATAACAATGGATTAGTGTACTTTTCCCCCTCACATCCTTGCCATCATTTATTGGGTGTCTTTGTCTGATAGGAAACATTTTTTAGACATATGTATTTATTAATTTTAAAGGCAGATATACAGAGAGGCAGAGGCAGAGAGATGGCCATCTGCTGGTTCATTTCTCAAATGGCTGCAAAAACAGGAGCTGGGTGGATCTGAAGCCAGGAGCCAGGATCTTCTTCCGGTGTCTTGAATTGTTTCTTTATTACAAAACTATAAAAGGATTATGTTAATCAGAATTTTTAAATAATAAAATAATAAATGTTTTAAAAATAGTTAATTGACCATAGATGTGTAAATCTATTTTTATAAACTGTATTCTGTTCTTTGATAAGTCTGTCTTTTTTACCAAAATCTATTCATTGTTTTTAGTTTCATAGTAAATACTGATATGAAATTATTTGACTATTCCAAATTTACTCCTTTTTTTCAAAAGTGTTTGACTTCCTTGAATTCTTTTTTTCATTTATAGAATCAAATTGTCAATCCCTGCAAAAATGCTTGTTTGTTTTCATTGGAATTGCATTGAGTGCATAAATAAATTTAGTATTGTGTTTAAGAGATTCATAGGGTTTTTTTGTTTTTATTGCATTATCATTCTTTTAAAGTTTCATTTTTGTGTGTCATATTTGGTAATCTTTTTTGTCCTATTTTATGTCCTTAAAAGTTTTTTTTAATAATGTCATTTATTTATTTAAAAAACAGAGTGACAGAGAGTGTATGAGAGACAGAGGAAAGAGAGGACACAAAGAGAAGGGAGGAGTGTGTGTGGGAGGGAGAGAACGGGAGGGAGAGAGAGAGAGAGAATTTTTATCCACTGGTTCACTACCAGAATGTCCATAACAGCCAAGTCTGGGCTTCCCAGACCAAAGCCAGGTGCCAGGGACTACACCTGTTTCTCCCATGTGAGTGGCAAGGATCCAAGTACTTGGGCCTTCATCTGCTGCTTTCTCAGGTTCCAAGTACTTGGACTCTCATCTGCTACTTTCTCGGGCATCTTAGCAGGAAGCTAGACTGGAAATGGAGAAGCTGAGACTTAACTCACAATAGGGCTGCATGTCAGTATTATTTTTTACTTTATTTTTTTCTGTAAAAACCCATAATCAACATTTATTTCCCATTAAATTACAATCTCTGTGAACACAGGTTAGGGATATAAGCATTTCCCACTGTTTTTCAAATGTTTCTTATATGCATATGCAGGTACTGACCTATCCATCATTAGAAAGGATCACCAAGACAGGTTAAAATTCCACACAATTCAGAACATTTGAGCTTTATCTCTGCCAGATCACTAAAGCTAATGTTCTGCTCCATTGAATGTCACAAATATCTGCCTCTGCACACTTTCCTATTCACATGTTCGTTTCTTATCTTCTCTCTCAAGCTCTCAATAAACATAAAGCCATTTCTTATACTTCTTAGAAGTGTCACACTTAAATTGCACAAGTAAATATTACCAAAGTTTATAAATTCTATTATGGGTTATGCTTTAATATTATATCATTATATACAGGATTACAGGACTTTTCAGATAATCCACTAGACCCATGAAGGGGAATCTAGATTTAGAGAAATTAAATCATGAACTCATTATCATAGAGCTAAGGAGTGTCAGAGCCAGAATAATTTTTAAACTAATGATCAAATTTCCTCTAGGTAATGAATTTCATCATGAACTTCACAATTCCAGAATCATATATTTGTTGACTATAAAGAAAATCGCCTTGACACATTCCTGTCCCAGAAAAGAGTTGACATGTTAATGGGTCATCCCTGAGGGCTCTGAGTGCTTGAGACACTGATATAAGAGACCATACTCATAATAGTCATAGCTTGTCTTGATTGAGTGGGTTGTTCATATTCAAAGGTAAGAGAAAGGGCTTTTGTAGACCCTTACAGGGTTCAGCATTTGAATTTGTGGTGAATGTGCTAATATTTAACTTTGAGAGAGAAGATTCTCTCTCACACTGAAAGTTGTGTTACAAAGTGATTCAACTGCCTTCCAGACACAATAACAGAGAAAATTGTGGGGGTTTGTGACTTGGTTTGGTCAATAGAACTGTAAAATAAAAATATGATTTAATTTTCTTCATGTAAGGAAACAGAATGTGGGTAGTAGAATTAAATAACCAAGTTTATAATTCAGGAAAATATTTTTAGAAACAGAGGAAGTTAACTTTCATCCTACCATTGGCTATGTTTAACTTTGGGATCTGATTTTTGCTTTCTGATATAGGATTTCTCAAAATTTAAATTTATTTTACTAGTTAGAAACTTGATACATTATCTTTTTAATTTACTATTTAAAATTTAAATTTACTATTTTAAAAAAAGACAACTATAAAAGGGTGTTGTCTTTGATCATCCCTGGAAGATAAAGCTTCCAGAATTCTGACATATCACAAAGGGATTGCGGTACTGTCAAGGTGAAATTGTATGCTGTGGAATCAGAGAAATCTAGGCTTCACAACTGGTTTTTCTATTAACTGATGGTATGAACATGGTAAAAAGTGTGCCCAGCTGGTCTCAGTATTCTCATGTACATGTGTATTCTCATGTATATTTTACAGAAGGTTTTGTAGGCTAAATAGGAAAATGTACCCAAGATGTATAATCCTTCCCAGTGGCTTAGTTACATGTGGCAGCTTCTGCTTTAGCTTTCCTTCTTCTGGAGTTCAGTGCTTGTAATACTGCTCTGGAATTGAACATGAACATGAGGGTGGAGCAACTGGTTTTAATTTAGTTTTCAAATTGCTCATATTGTATTTAAAAATCCAGGATGTGTTTGTGTTTGTGACCACATCTCTTAAGTGAAACCAACCAACATAAACACAACTATTTTGAATATCTTTAAATATCACCTCACAGAAAGGACTGTTAGAACCACAGCTTGGGTGAAGTAGGTAAAATTCATAATTTTTCCACAGCAAAGTTGATAAATGCCCTAATGATAGATTATTTGGCATAAAATATAATTTCATGTATGAACCACTTTTCCTTACTGTACATTCAAGAACAGATCATGAAGGTTTACAGAAAACTGTATTAATAGGACTGTTATGGGAACTTAAGTGAAAACACTGTTATTCATGTGTTTCTGCACAGAGGCAAATTTCAGTGTCTGAGTTGCATTTTAAGTTCTTTTATAACAGCATACCAGAGACCTTGGGCTTAATCTCAATAGAAGTGTGTGTGTGTGTGTGTGTGTGTGTGTGCCACATAATAAATATGTGTAAAATAAGAAAAACAGAACAGCTACTGATTTGGGGTCCAGTAATTATTCTATGTCTTATGAAAGCACTCTCTAAATGCCTATTATTTTGTTAAATAATTAAATTTTGTGATGTTATATTTCAAATATATGTTCACAAATAACTAAAATTTCAGCTCACTAAAATATATTTTATTGTATCTTATTAAAAAGTACTCAGCCATCATCCCATGTTCTTTCAGTTGCAATAGTTATATGCGAAAATTCTTTTAAAGCCTGGTTATTTGTTGATTTAGAAGGTTTGGTAATTTCCTAAAATTAATTTGCATATTTTCCTTTCATTGTGTTTTTCCCTAAAGAACTGATTCTGTTTGTCCTAACTCTTAATTAAATTGTTCTGTACATATCACATTAATAGGAGAATAGACAGAGAATCATAGTTTTTAAACCAAGACATATTTGTGTGTCTTCTCAAAATACACTACTATGTATTTATCCTATTTGCTAATTACTTTATAAGATATATTAATGGAGCTGTTCAAATAAATTATTTGTAAACTACAAATTTTTGTAAGTAAAATGATGTTTGTGTGTCTGTGTTCTGTTATAACTGAAACGTAAGTTATTTACCTTAAACATAAATCATAATACAATGTTGTTATATTATTTATATTTTTCTAAGGAACAAATGAATAATTGTAGCCTCACATTTATGAAACTCTTTATGCATTAGAAAATATAGTCTGCTAGGATTTATGAGCACATTTCTGGGATGATACAGCTACATGACTCTTTTCTTTCTTTCTTTCTTTTTTTTTTTTTGAGATGTATCTATTTATTTGAAAGAGAGACAGATAGAGAGAAGGAGAGACAGAGAGAGAGAGAGAGAGAGAGAGAGAGAGAGAGAGAGAGAGATGGTCCATATGCTGGTTCACTCCCCAAATGGCAACAAAGTGACCTTGCTGGGCCAGGCTAAAGCCAGGAGCCTGGAGCCCTGGAGCCCCAAGTCCGTTCAGGGTCTTCCACAGGGTGCAGGGCTCAAGCATTTGGGCCAACTTCTGTTGCCTTCCCAGGTACACCAGAGGGGGAGGGTCAGAAGTGAAGCAGAAGGGACTCCATTTGGGATGCCCCATTGCAGGTCATGGCTTTAACCCACTGCACCACAGTACTGGCTTGGTCTCTTCTCTTTTTGAAACTAGTTCTCTTTGTTTATTCTCTTCTTGATGTGTGTTCATCTCAATATGATAAAACCTAGCATGTTTCACACCATGAAAATAAGATATTTGTAATTCACTGAACTTAGCAAGGACTTAAGTACAGCAAAATTTTCATTACTTTTAAAATGTTGAGTTTATGGCATGCTCAAGGAAATGCAAAGTCCTGGAACTAAAATATCTCCCTTAAATGTAGAGTATTTAGCATTTAAATGTGTTTCAGTAACTGTGGCTTTCAGCCTGGACACCAGGGGGCTTTTGAATATTATGGTGTTTGTTTCTTTCTTCTGTTCTTTCTTCCTTCTTTCACTCTGTCTTTCCTCCCTTCCTCCTTTCCTTTATATATTTTTTCACACACTTTGATTTTCTCATATTCATAAAATGAAGAGGACAATGTCAATATTGTACTTATAGTCCAGAGATTACACCCTGCTTTATGGCAAATACAGCGATTTTTTAAATTTTAGCAGCAATTTACTATAAATAATT
Organism: Sylvilagus bachmani; assembly: GCA_015711505.1. Taxonomy (NCBI): domain Eukaryota; kingdom Metazoa; phylum Chordata; class Mammalia; order Lagomorpha; family Leporidae; genus Sylvilagus; species Sylvilagus bachmani. The sequence continues at coordinate 98,045,619 of CM027387.1, read as the reverse complement.
TTATTATCCATTATCAGTGATATTTATTTTTTAGATATTTTGGATACTCCATAAGAAACAAATCATATAGTAAATGTATGCCTATGATTTGTATTTAAGAGAAATATGTCTAAAAACACCTCAAAGGACTTCTCAGAGATATATATAAATTGAAATAGCTATATCTCACAGTTAGTTGAATTTGAATAACGATAATGGTAAATGAGTTGCAGAAAGCAAAATTCAGAAAGTAGATGATATATATCATGGGCGAACAAAAATTGAAAATAAAACATGTGATACCATTCTTGTTTACAAACAATGTCTTTTATCTCCAGAGTACCATCTGTGTCTACTTAATGGTGCAAGAGAATTGCCAGAAAAGAAGACGTAAAATGGTTTTGTCTGTAGATCTTTCCTATGCAACAAGTTAAGATGTAAGCTGAACAGTCAATTTTCTAGTCAGCTGGAAACATTTTCAATTGAACAACATTAACATCATTTTTCTCATTTAAATTTAATTTAAATTTAATTTAAATTTAATATGGTTTTTCATATAACAAAACTCTTGAACATAGGAAGGCACATTTGGAGTTAAGACACTGCTTGTGACACAATATTTCATATCAGAATGCTTGGGTTTGAATCCTGTCCCTGCTTCCAATTCTGGCTTCTTGTTAATACACACCCTGGGAAGCAGCAGATGATGGTTTAATTGGACCCTGTCATCTGTGCAAGAGACCTGGATTGAGAGCTCTGACTGTTGAGAACATTTGGGAAGTTAATTAGTAGAGGAAAAATTCTCCCTCTCTCCCTCTCTCCCTCTCTCTCTCTTTCTCTCTTTCCTGTTGGTGTGTATGTGCATGTGCGTGTGCCTGTTTCTCTGCATTTGAAATAAAATGAAAATAAATACATATTTAAAAATCTTTTTGAACAATAAGATATTTTATATACTTTGTAGCAAATGTATATATTCTTACTTCTCAGGTACACGATTTTTCCATATTATTTTTGGATTCAAATATGCCTATCTTCATTCAATTTTGTGCTATTTAAAATGATGCAATATAAGAACAAGAGGTAGGGAATTACTTGTAATATAAACACTTGAATTGTAGGATTGTTTTCAGCATGATACAGTTAGATAACAATTGAATTAAATTATTTATGTTTTCTTCATATAGTGAAAACCATATACTTGGACACATCTTCTTCACCATTGCCTATCTCATGATTACTAAGGAAATCACTGTGACTTACATATAGACAAAGAATATAATTGGATGGAATCCATTTGCACAGGGTTTTTCCTTTATAACCTATATCACTGAAATGGAAGGATTTTCATCAGATTTAGAAATATACAGAATTCAACAGAAGAACGTCAGTGGCGTCACTGTATTTATTTTGATTGGCTTCACAGATGATTTTGACCTACAAGTCTTCCTATTTTTACTCTTTCTTGGAATCTATCTCTTTACTCTTGTAGGAAATTTAGGACTGGTTTTATTAGTCATTGGGGATCCCCGGCTTCACAACCCTATGTACTATTTTCTGAGTGTTTTATCAGTTTTGGATGCCTGCTATTCGACAGTGGTAACCCCTAAAATGCTGGTCAATTTCCTGTCAGAAGATAAATCTATTTCATATTATGGGTGTGCAACTCAGATGCTTCTGTTTGTGACTTTAGGGACCACGGAATGCTTTCTGTTGGCTGCCATGGCTTATGATCGCTATGTAGCCATCTACAACCCGCTTCTGTACTCAGTAAGCATGCCTCCCAGAGTTTATGTGCCACTCATCATTGCCTCCTATGTTAGTGGCGTTTTGCATGCTGCTGTACACACAGTGGCCACATTTAGTCTGTCCTTCTGTGCATCCAATGAAATTAGGCATGTCTTCTGTGACATCCCTCCACTCCTTGCACTCTCCTGCTCTGACACCCACATAAACGAGCTTCTCCTCTTCTACTTAGTGGGCTCTGTTGAAATAGTCACCATTCTGATTGTCCTGATCTCCTATGGTTTCATTCTGTTGGCCGTTCTGAGAATGCATTCTGCAGGAGGAAGACAAAAAGTATTTTCTACATGTGGCTCTCACTTAACTGGAGTGACTATTTATCATGGGACAATCCTGTTCACTTATATGAGACCAAGCTCCAGCTATGCGTCTAACCATGATATGATTGCTTCAATATTTTACACCATTGTAATTCCCATGCTGAATCCCATTATCTACAGTCTGAGGAACAAAGATGTGAAAGAGGCCATGAAAAAATTATTGAGAGAAATTAGATCATAATTAAATCATACTGGTAGAATCAGGAAAGCTGGCAGAAGATTGTTTTTCAGTTCACATGGTTATGGGCAAAAGCCAGAGAAGAAACTATCTGGCTTTAATAAATTGTGCTTGTATAACTCAGAATATTTCTAGATAAAGCATTAATGAGCCTCTAATGCAGCATTTTAAAAATTTAGACATATTTTCTTACCTGTATGCTTATCAGTTTTTTTAAAAAGTCATATTACTTTTTTTAATGTAAATACATTGTTGTTTGTAGTTGTGTAATTACTTTTCACTCATTCAATGAAGAGGTCATGTCCTCAGTATGTTATGGATTGATAACTTTCGTGCATTGCTTGTGGCAAGCCTACAATAATCTTTTTAAATATTTTAAATAACTTTTATTATAATGTTATATTTTATTTTATTATTAGCTTCTGTTGTTAATCTTACTGTGCTTCATTTATAAGTGCGTAAATTAAACCATAGTTATATATGTATGGGAAAACCATTGTATGTGTAAGGTTTGGTTCTACCTGCTGTTCAGGCACTCACTGGGGTATCAATTGGAAGGTCTTTCTGGCGGTAACATGAAGGCACAAGCTACCAGGCCAGCTTGGCTCGTGCACCTAATGAACGTTGGTCTTCTGCTCAACACAGCAGCGATATTCCAGGCGGCAGTGGGGCACAAGGGTAAAATCGGATTTGATGAATGGCGACTCTCCCACTGCGCGGCAAGTTCACGTGTGTCTCACTCAGTTGCATCCCAGGAACCCAGCACAGTGTACTTGGGAGGAACTGGACAGCTTAACAGGCTCAGTGACTGAGCCACACCGACCACCTGCGGTCCACATCCAGTCCCCATTTCTGCACTGATGGCAGCGGGAGAGCGAAGGAGTCCCTGTGCATGGGAGTCTGCCTCACTGACTGCCTCCGCTGTCCAGGCCCTGGGTTCACTGCCAGACTCCTTCTCGGGCTCAGCCCGGAACAGAGAAGGAGTTTTCTCAAGGACGCCAACATACTGCAGGGAAGAACAGAAGCCTCCCCACCTGACGCTCACCTCCCCTGGTGGGCTGCTCCTCCATCTTCAATATTCTTAACGATATGCCTTCCTCGTACTAGAATCTCTAGGAAGGAATTTTCCAATTGCTGCTTTATATGCTTGACCTGCTGAGAGCCATCCAACATCCAACGTTCAAATGTGTCTTTTGCTGTGTTTATGTCTACTCTGATTCTAATATTAAATTATTTATTTGCCACTTTTCCATCAAATATTTATTAGATCTATTACACACGTTACCAACATATACTGATACTGGATGGTAATATATTGGAAATTTTCTGAAGTCTCTAAAAATAAATCATACTCTAGAAAGAATGTTCTGTCACTATCATTTCTGTCACTATCTCATATTTCTATGACTATAAATATATGAGATATATAGATATGTGTATGTATATGTATATATATATGTTATGTTTATGATGTTCTAAGATCTGTAAAACTGACTTATTTGAGAGGATTTTTCTAAATCCTGATCCTTGCTCAGTTCACAGCCCTGGATTTATTTGCTATCTGTAACAATTTACCTTACTTTGTAGTTGTGGGTATTGTTGCACAGGAGGTTGGGCCACTGCCTGGGTCATGTGCATCCCATTAGAGTGTCGATTCGAGTCCCAGATGCTCTGCTGCTGAACCATCTTCCTGCTAATGCATCTTCAGAGGCAGCAAATCATGGCTCAAGTGTTTGGGTCCTTGTCATCCATGTTGGGGACCTAGCTGAAGTTCCAGATTCCAGACTGGCCTGCCCTAGACCCGGCTGTTGCAGACATTTAGGAAGTGAACCAGTGGGTAGGAGATTCTCTCTCTCTCTCTCTCTCTCTCTGTCTCTCAATGTCTTCCCCTCCCCTTTTCAAGTAGATTAAAAATAAACACAAATTAAAAGGTGTCTACTTCCACATAGCCACTGAAGAACTGCAAAACACATAATACCAATTTAAAAATCCAGAAAATACCTGAAATCATAAATTTTCCGGTTCTATCAGGGATCTGATAATGATGACCAAGCTTAAATTTAAAGAGGTAAGGCCAAATGTAGGGTATTGAGGAAAGCAGAGAGCCTTCCAATGAAAGTATTTGCATTTATTCTTATGGTATTTTCTATAGACCCCAAACACATATTTCTGAAAATTAAACTAGATTCATTTTGTTCAAATATAGGTGTTGCTGGTGGCCTGTAACTAAAGACAATTGGTAATTAAATGAATGCTTGAGTAAGCAACACATTTGAATGGGCAAGGAAGTTCATCAGATTGAAACTAAATCAAATGCCTGGTGAAATACTGAAAATAAACACACATACGCTATCAGAAACAAAATGACTCTCAATTGAGGTCACTATTAGAGTAAAAACAGATAAAGAATATGTGTAGTTGAACTAATAGGAATTTATCAAATGAAAAGAAAAGACAAAAATCAGAATAAATGTATGCAAGAACTGTGTGACATATCAAAGTTTAATAAAAATAGGAAAGTAATGAAAGAAATGAGGTGGAAGAAATATTATTTGATAGTATGGTCACAAAGCTTCTAAAATAATAAAACGTCAAACCACATTTGCAAAAGATGAACAACCTCAGGTAGGATAGCATATCAGTAATTATTCTGTGAATACAGAACCAACAACTGTAGTACATTTCTTACAAGGAATTAGGTATTAGCATGGGTGTGCTATCTCTAAAGGATTCAGGGTGGTTCAGCATGCTGGAGATCCTGGAGAACTGCTGGTGTAGCTTGCACACAAATCCAGTGTTCTCAAGAGCATGGAAGAGTTTTTGTTACAGATGAAGTCTTAGGCAGCTTAGCAGTCTGCTGGCGGTTCACTATTGATTAACCCACCAATGGAATAAGCTGTTCTGAGGGCAGGAGGGCATTTCACAACCCAAAAACCCCACCTCCAAATACCATAAACATATAATGTTGAGAATTGTCCACACCAGTTTTAAAGGGGACAAATACCAAGACCACATGATTTTGCCCTGGCCTCCAAAGATTCACATTTTTCTTAATTATCAACGTTAATAATTCCACTCCTGAAACCTCAAATTCTTCATTAAGTTAAAAATTAACTCAAATATTTGAAGTTTCAAATTCCATTTGTTAGTCATGGGTAAGACTTAAGCTATGCTTCATGACTAATTATGGTGGGAATTCCCTCCAGCTGTGATTCCAAGAAATCCAACAAGTTATCTCACTGCAATGCAGTGGTAGGAGAGGTATAAGACAGACAGACATTCCCATTCCAAAGGGAATAACACCAAAGAAGAAATGGGTAACTTGCCCCAAGTCCAAAATCCAACAAAAAAAACTACGTGAGGGGCCAGCTCTGTGGCATAGCAAGTTAAGCCACCTGCAGTGCCAGCATCCCATATGGGGGCTGGTTCGAGACCCAGCTGCTCCACTTCCAATCCAGCTCTCTGCTATGGCCTGGGAAGGCAGCAGAAGATGGCCGAAGTCCTTGGGCCCCTGCACCCAGGTGGGAGACCCGGAAGAAGTCCCTGACTCTTGACTTCAAATCAGGTCAGCTCTGGCCATTGAGGTCATTTGGGAGCTGAACCAGTGTAATGAAAGACCTCTCTGTCTCTGGCTCTACCTCTCTCTGTAACTCTGTCTTTCAAGTAAATAAAAATAATTCTTTAAATACAAAACAAAACAAAAAACTACGTGAAGTCTTAAGACTCAAGAATATTCATACAAACCATGAGCTACCTCCTGGACTCAGAGTAAAGAGTTTGGGTAACCAAGGACATAGGCACCCCCATTTGGGCTGAGTCTATCCATAAGATCTCATTGTGGAATCTAGTGGAATAGCATCCATTGAATGCTGTTAGGTCTTCAGTCCATTGCTTCATGGCCTTTTGAATAAGATCAAGTACAGATCTTCAGTGTAGGGTTTCAGTGACAGTTTCACTACAATGGCCTTCATGGCATTGCTCTCATGGGGACTCTCTGAGGTTGAGTGGCACCTGGTCCTGCTGAGCCATATCTGGTTTCCAAGGAGTGCTGTGCCAGAATAAACAGGGTTGAAATGTAAGGGCTCCAAAGGCAGTGATTCCATGGAAAGTGCCCCAGTCTTATTGCCCAAATTATTCTGAATTTCTAGCCCTCTGCTTCTATGATAGAATGGAACACTGAAGATGTCCGAAATGCCTTTAGGGATTTCTTCTACTCTATTTTAAAATTTATTAATTAATGTATTTTGGAGTAGGCATACACAGACTTACAAGCACACATACAAAAATGGTGGTGTGGGGGGGAGTTCCCACTACCATTCAGTGTTTCAATACTCAAATGCCTTGATAATCCCCTTCTATCAGTTCACTCTCACTAGCAAAGGGTAACTGAGACAAGATTTTCTCTCACAGACATTTTTGTAATTCTTCATGTGGCCAGACTGTTTTAAAAATGTTTCTGCTTTGCTTTCATTTTGATTATACAGTATGTCTTGAAGTCATTTCTTCCAATTGCCTCTCCATTTTTTTTTTTTTTTTGACAGGCAGAGTTAGTGAGAGAGAGAAACAGAGAGAAAGGTCTTCCTTCCTTTGGTTCACTACCCAAGCGGCCAATATGGCCAGCGCTCTGTGCCGATCCGAAGCCAGGAGCCAGGTGCTTTCTCCTGGTCTCCCAAGAGGGTGCAGGGCCCAAGCACTTGGGCCATCCTCCACTGTCTTCCCTGGCCACAGCAGAGAGCTGGACTGGAAGAGGAGCAACCGGGACAGAACGGACGCCCCAACCAGGACTAGAACCCGGAGTTCCAGCGCAGCAGGCGGAGGATTAGCCAAGTGAGCCACAGCGCCGGTCTCAATTGCCATCTTAATGTATGTACTGAAATGCAGCCGTGAAACAGCCAAGTTGTCTTTTTGCTTAGATATTTCTTCTATATGATATTAAACACTCTTAAATTCTGCATTTAATAAGGCACTCAGAAAAGAATACAGTAATGCGATGTTCTTTGCCTCTATATTGCAAGAAAGGACTTAGCACAGTTTTCAGAATCTTATTTCTTTTTTAAAAAGATTTATTAATTTATTTTGAAAGTCAGATTTTTAAATTCAGGGTGAGAGAGAGAGAGAGAGAGAGAGAGCAAGATATTTTCCACCGGTTGGGTTGCTCCTCAGATAGCTACAATGGCCATGGTAGTGCCAGGATGAAGTGCAGAGCCAAGAGTTTCTTCTGGGTATCCCACATGGATGGCAGGGGCCCAAGCACTTGTGCCATCTTCCACTCCTTTTCCCAGGCCATTAGCAGGGAGCTGGATTGGAAGTGCAGCCGGGGTTCAGACCAGTTCCCACATGCAATGCCAATGTCACAGGTAGCTTTACATGCTACACCACAATGCTGGCCCTAAAACCTTGTTTCTAAATCCAGCTAAGACCCCATTAGAATGCTCTCTCCTGCTCCACACCTCTGTCAGCATTCTGATAATGACTATTTCAGTAATCTCAAAGAAGCTGCAGAATTTCCCTACTCTTCTTAGATGCTCCTCCCTTCACAGCAATATGGGCTTGTTCCTAGCTGGCCTATCTAAATCCCTCCATCCTTGCTGCAGCACCTAATTACCAGGCCACTTTCAGGTTTTTAGGTATCTGTATTGCAATACTCATACTTGATACCCTTTCTAAGCTTATTTTTCTGTTGCTATAATTGAATAGATCACATGATTTATAAATAATAGGTGGTCATTTATTTCATTTTTCTTTAATCTGGAAAACTGAAGAGAATGATGCTAGCATTTGAGGGCCTTCTTGTTTGGCAAGGCCTCTAGAGATTTGTGAGATGTTTCAGGATTTCACATGGCAGGAGGTTGGAGAAGAGGTCTTAAGAGATGATGAAAATAGATTCTCTGACCATCCCACTCTTGGAGTAACTAACTCACTCACTCAAAGCTCCATGGATGGATTAATCAGTTCATGAGTACAAAATCATCATTATCCTGTCACTTCCTGATAGCCTCTCCTCTAAATGAAATTAACATATGATTGGGGGATTAAGTTTCCAATGAATTAGGGAGGGACAAAAACATAGGCCATAACATTATTTAAGTTCCTACCTGTACAAAACTTTAATTATTCTCTGGCAGTTTGCTAGGTCTTTGGTTCTTATTTTGTCTTGCTGCCACTCTTTGTACCTAAGTTTTTCTGAGTGGGATATTTTTATTGTTTCCACTTAATTTTTTTAACACTGTGGTAAAATAAGCCCCGGTGAGACTACCTAACCACCAAAGGATGGACTCAGCCACATCAAGGAAGCAGTGATTGAGGTGTCTGTGGATACCTGGTATCCAGAGAGATGACCAGCCAGTGGAAGGAGACACCACCCTCAGATATTCCTTTAATGCCTACCATGCAGGAGTCCTTTCCCCTACTTAATCATTGTTTGAGAAACCTGGGAGATATGATCTAAATTCCACATGGCACCCAATGCAGGATGAAGGAGGGGTAACAGGAGTGGGTGTTGCTGACTGCCCTAGGATAGGGAAAGGGTAGTTACATTGTGAAATCATCAAGGCTCCAAAAACTGAGACATGAAAGCACTGCATACAGTTCATGGAATTGATGAAATTTGCAAAGATAATATGTGGTGCAGTTTGGAAAGCCAGCTCAGTAACTGACTTGCTTTGGGTTTGTAACCCTTTATCTTAAGTGCTACTGAGGCCTAGTATCATTGCCTGCACTGTAGAAGAAATAGATTCTGGACACATATAATTTACCAAAATTGAAGCATGAAGACATAGAAAACCTGAATAGATCAATAACCAAGACTGAGATTGACTTAGTAACAAACAGCCTCCCAACAAAGAACAGCTCAGGACAGAAGTCTTTGTTGGTGAATTCTACCAACAATTTAAGGAAGAACGAATACCAATAATTTTATTCCAAATTCACATTATATGACACCATCATTATTTTAATTCTAAAATCAGACAAATATACAAGAAAAGAGAACTAGACAACATCCCTAACTTAGATGCAAAAATTCTCACCAAAATACTAATAAATCACTTCGAGTAGCATATCTGAAAGATGATCTACCCTGAGCAATTGCGATTTATCAAATGCCAGAGATATAGGAGTGTTTCAGCAGATACAAATCAATTAACTTGAAACATATTAACACAATTAAGGATAAAAATCATTTCATGAAATATGTCACTCTTTCATTATAAAAACTTTAAAAACTTGGGATAGAAGAAATATCCATTAGCAAAATAAAGGCAATATATAGCATACAATCAGCTTCATGTTGAATGGTGAAAATCTGAAGTATTTCTGCCAAGATCCAGTACCAGAATAGGATGTCATCTCATCACTATTATTCAATACAGATCTGCATGTTTTAGTCTGATCAATTCAGCAAAAAGAAATCAAAGGGTTATAGACTAGAAAGGAGGAAGTCCAATTATTCCTGTTTGCAGATGCCATGATTTTTAAATTTATTTATTTAATTTGAGAGTCAGAGTTACAGAGAGAGGGAGAGACAGAGGGAAAGATCTTCCAGCTGCTGGTTCACTCCCTCAAATGGGTGCAACTGCTGGAGTAGACCTGATTCAAAGCCAGAAGCCAGGAGTTTCTTCTGGGCCTCCTTTATGGATGCAGAGGCCCACACACTTGGGCCATCTTCTGCAGCTTTCCCATGCCATAGCAGAGAGCTGGATCGGAAGAGGAACAGCCAGGACATAAGCTAGAGCACATATGGGATGCCGGTGCTGCAGGTAGAGGCTTAACCTCACAATGCTGGCCCCAATGTGATCTTTTATAGGAGGAACAAAGGACTCTTCGAAGAGACTATTAGAACAGAATAGAAAATTCAATAGCTTCAGGTCATAAAATCAATATACAAATATCAATAGCATTCTTATACATCAACAATGTTTTGGTTGAGAAAGAAATTATAAGATCAGTCACATTCAAAGTACCTAGGAAAATTTTAAATAACTTGGCATAATTATAACCAATTTTCTAAAAGATTTATACAATGAAAATTACAAAGCATTAATGAAATAAATAGAAGAATATACAAAAAAATGGAAAATTCTTCCACCTTCATGGAGTGGAAGAATTAAATAAAAATGTATATACTACCTAAAGTGATTTATAAATACAATGTTACCTCAATCGAAGTTCCATTGACAGTCCATATAGAAGTATCACATATACAAGATATCACCTCATTCCAATTAGAATGCTACTGTCCAAACACCAAAAATGACAAATATTGACAAGGTTGTATAGAAGTGCCTATAGCAACACTGTTGCTGGGAATGCAAATTGGTAAAGTCATTATGGAAAACAATATGGAGATTCCTCAGAATATGAGTAATAAATTTTCCATATAACCAAGTTGTCCCACTTCTGGGATTATAACCAAAGAAAATGTAATCAATAGTTGAAACAGTTGTGTGCAGGCCCATGTTTATAGTAGCTTAGTTCAAAATATCAAAGATATGGAATCAACTTAGATGATGTTTATCAACTGATAATTGCATAAATAAAATGTAATATCTAGGGGCTGGTGCTGTGGTGTAGCACATGAAGCCGCCATCTGCAATTCCAATAGGTGTAGGTTCAAGTCCCGGCAGCTCCACTTCCAAACCAGCTCTCTGCTATGGCCCGGGAAAGCAGTAGAAGATGGCCCAGGTCCTTGGGCCCCTGCACCCATGTGGGAGACCTGGAGGAAGCTCCTGATTCTTGGCTTCAGAATGATGCAGCTCTGGCCATTGTGGCCAACTAGGAGTGAACCAGTGGATGGAAGACTCTCTGCCTCTCCTCTCTCTGTGTATCTCCGATTTTCAAATAAATAAATTAAAAAAAAATGTAATATGTACACAATGGAATATCACTCAGCCATAAAAAGAATGAAATCCTGACATTTGCGCTAAAATGGAGGGAACTGGAGATCATTTTGCTAAACAAAATAAGCCAAACCCAAAAAGACAAACATCATATGCTTGCTTCTATTTGAGGAAATTACTATATAAAGAGAGTATAGAAATTGTGTGGATTTTATATCATTTAGTATATACTTATAAATATTGCTTCACTGAACTGTATCATGTACATGAACAATATACTTCTTTCCACATAATATTATCATTGTCATGAATACCTAAATTGGTGATACCAATACATATATACATATATATACATATATATATAGTAAACATATCTTGGTACATAATGTCAACATTTGAAATGAATGTGGTGATATGTTAAAATCTTGTTAAAGCTAAAAAAAACTTTTAAAGCTAAACTTTTAAACTAAAAAAACTTTTAAAGCTAAAAAAACTTTAAATAAAAAACAAAAGCATACAAAAAAAAAAAGACACTTCAAGCCAATAGGAAATCCTAAAAACCCTAAGATGTGGGCAGTGGTTTAGTCATACAGATAAGAAATCCTGTTAGACAGTGGTAACTTACCTCCCTGAATCACACTTTTCTCTTACTTTGGAGTTAACATATAATATTTATTTTTTTAAGTTTTTAAGATTTTTATTCAGTGAGAGAGATGCATAGGAGAGGGAGGGCTCTATCTAAAAGAGTGAGGAGAATCTGGATTCATACTGAGCACCAGGAGCATGCAGGCCAGAAAGCATGGAGCGGGTGGCCTGAAGGCCACGTGCCCTGAAGATGTAGGGCAGCAAGAATCTGCAATGGTGAAAAAGGGCAAAAAACAAGGCAAAAAGGGCCAGGCCCACTGTGTCTGAGGCCTTTAATCCACTTTCAAAAAGGAGTGGTTTATTAGTCTGATTGGCAGTTGGGCACACAGGTGAGGCCAGGTAGGGGCATGATGTCACACAGGGGGCATGATGAAGGTGTGGTCTTCCAGCTCACAAACACGATCCATTTTATCCTGGTTGCCTGCCTACAACATTCCCCCCTCAGAGACCCCATTCCCTTAATCCTAAGGGATGTTGAAGGGCATAGATTCATCACATCTTCTATAGCTGCTTCTTGCTTATGAGGGGCATAGTACAGGCCTTTCCTGTCCTGGGTCTGGAAGTCTCTGTCTATCTCATCTAACACATTTGCTTTGTGAGCTGGAGCAGTCTTGGTGACCACCAATGGCTGTGTCCCCTGTATGGTCAGTTATTCCTAGAAGTCAATTCTGAAAACATATAAATTTATTAATTAGTCTAAGAAAACCTAGAACAAAGGAACTGCAAGTGGAGTGCCCCTTAAGATGAAAAGATTACCCTTATGTAGATTATAGATCCATTTAGCTTAAGCATAGAGAATTATAAGAACCCATAAGGAGTTTTATTGTTAATAACAGTTCCCAGAGAGAATCAAAAGAAGAAAGATGATCACAGCATGTCTGCCTTAAGGTGCTGCAGTCTTGATGTGAGGAAGGCAAAGGTTTAAGGAATAATCACGCATGTCTTTTGAGTTCACCCATGAAGACGTAAGAGGTAGAAGTTTAATCCTAATTTTACTGAGGTAATCATGCTCAGTAGTGCCTGCTAAGGTCCCTTCCATTTAAGCTGCAACTGATTTGAAAACGATCTTTCTATTAATGGCTTGTTCAGGAATTCCTAATGTGGCCCCCATAGACCACTACATGCTACATGCCTGATTAATAGAGCAATGTATATTAAATCATGTTTTTTTAAAATTTATTATTTTCACCTTCCTACCGGATCCAACTTATTCGTTTGTTATTTTAGCCTCTGGAGTGGCATTAAATCGTATTTTTATTTATTTTTTCATTTTCATCTTCAGAGCAGATACCCTTCATTTTAGTTTGTTGTTTTCACCTCCAGTGTGGGATTCTAACAGTCTGAAATGGCATTTTCTGACTGGGTGGTTTATATTTCCTTGGTATGATATATATGTATTAAGCTCTATAATAGGCATAGTAGCACTGAGATGTCAGATCATTGGTTAAGGTAGATGATCAGAGATATAACTGGCCAAAGTTAAGCCCCATTTACCTCCTGTCTCCCCAGGTTACAAGGTGATTTAATTATGGGTAGTTCTACATCTGCTCCTTTGGAAACTCCCTGAAAGATCTGCACTTAATAATTGGGAGACCCTTCAACTAGATGAGATTAAGGAATTATAGATAATAAAATGTATTCATGTAAAATGCTTAAGAATAATTAAGCTTGTGAAGAGCTGTGTCTTTTTTTTATTTTCTCAGGTCCTACAGAGAGACTGTAAAGCTGTTTAGCTCTGCATGCATTCTTACGGACTTTCTTCTAAGGGTACAGTTTAAAACTTGCTATGGGATTCCAACAGGATTCACTGGGTACTAACTTCCCATGTAGGACCTCTTGTTCTCAAAAGAGCTACAGTATTAACATTACTGGTAAGACTTGATCCCAAAGATTTGCTTTTTTCTGTTGTGTGATATTATGCATCACAAGTTCTAGTTATTTGTGTCAAACTACATTGTCTGTATTCTTAGGTATTTCTTTAAAGTTTATTAAGTGCCTCAAATGTAAAATCTGGGATACAAGTCTCTGTGAAATTCCTATCTAGTATGTTTTAACATAGGGTCAGATATTTAAAGGCAGCCAAGGAGATTTCTGAGAATGGTAAAATTCTGTGGACTTTGGATTCCAAAATTTGGATTCCAAGTTTTTGTGTATAGCTTTAAAGAAACCCTGATACAGACCCCATACTGAAAAGGGTAGCTGCAAAAGTGTTCCAGAGAACTAAGTAGTTTCTAACTAAAAGCTCTGGTATTGGGAATTGCCGATGACAGGATTCTATGGAATTTGAATTCGAAAATTAGGATTCCAAACTTTAAAGAGGCCCTGATGCAGACTTTGTACTGAAAAGGGTAGCTACAAAAGTTGTTATGGATTCCAGGATTTGAATTCTAAGCCTTGTGTTGGCTTAAAAGCCTCTGAAATGAGACTGTGCTGGACAGGAGAGCTACAAAAGGTGTTCCAAGGAATCAAGGAGTTTTTGACAAAAACTCCAACATTAGAAATTCCTGAGCAACCCATTCATAAGAAGATCCTCTTCAGATCAGTTTCAACTTAAATGAAAGGGACCTTACCAGGTGCTATTGAACATGACTACCTCCGTGAAATTAGAATTAAACTTCTACCTCTTAAGTCTTCATAGGTGAATGCGAAAGACATGCCTGATTGTTCCTATAAGCCAATCAAAAACCTAAGTACCTCTTCAAAGCAAAAAGGATAAATAAAGCTTTTGCCTTTGTCTCCTTAGGGCAAATATGCTGCACCTGCCTTTCTTAATTATCTCTGGGAACTGTTATTGATGATAAAGCTACTTAATGATTTCTTCTATTATAACGCTCTATACTCAAGCTAAATGGTTTTATAATCTACATAACGGTATCCTATCCCTACCCACTATCTGGGAATCTATAATCTAAAGGGCCACCCTACCTACATTTGGTTTTGCTCCAGTTTTGCCTTTGCTAATTAGCAACTTATTTGTTTCAGAACTTGGCTTCTGGAAATAACTGACCATGCAGGGAACACAAATATTGGCAATGACTGAGACTGCTCCAGCTCACAAAGCCAACTTGTTAGATAGGATAAAAAGAATTCCAGGCCCTGGATAGGAAGGGCCTGCTACTCCCCTCATAAGCAGAAAGAAGTTACAGAAGAGATGATTTGATGTCCATCAATTTCCCTTAGGATTAAGGGATGGAGTCTTTGAGGGGGGAATGAAGTAGGTAGGCATACAGGTTAAAATCAATTAGGTTTGTGAGCTGGAAGACCACACCTTCACGATGCCCCTGTATGACCTGATGCCCTACCTGGCACCTTCACCACAACCCTGTGTGACCTCATGCCTTACCTGGCTGCCCACCAGACAATCAGGTTAATTAACCATTCCCCTTTGGAAGTGGGTTAAAAATCTAGGATACACTTCTCTTCTTCCCTGGCCTTTTGCCTGGAGCGGGCTTGCTGTGGCCCTGCACCTCCAGGGCCCATGGCCTTTGGGCCACCCGCCCTAGGCTACATGGCCTAGATGCTTCTCCATGTGGCTGGTTCCTAGTTCTCTGTATGAACCCAGATTTACCTCTCTCTCTCTTAGATAAAGCTCTCACTCCCCTATGCATCTTTCACACTAAAAAAGCCTATAATGTACCATGCTTCCTTGCTTATGGATGCCAGTATTTGGGATTCTTCTCTAAATATTAGGCAAGAACCCTCTAAGGTTTATTAATATTGGGGATTTATTAACAAGCATATGGAGATATTGTGTGGCACCCCAAATTCCGGTAGCATATGTGGCATCTCAGATGACACTTCCAGGGAACTTTAAGGGGCCACATGTTCGTAGTGATTTTAGAGGGTCATCTCTGATATCACTGGGGTGCTATTATGTTACCAGGTGCTTAATAATAATTTGAAATTAATAAGATGTGTGGGTGCTTGTCTCATATTCAAGGAAGAATTCTGAATACTGGCATAAATAAATGAGGCAGCATGATAAGTTTTTAAGTTTTCTATTCAGTGAGAGAGATGCATAGGAGAGGGAGGGCTCTATCTAAAAGAGAGAGGGAAATCTGGATTCATACTGAGCACCTGGAGCCAGCCACATGGAGGAGCATGCAGGCCAGAAAGCATGGAATGGGTAGCCCAAAAGACACATGCCCTGAAGGTGCAGGTCAGCAAGGGTCCAAAATGGTGCAAAAGAAGCAAAAAGGGAAAAAAGGCAAAAAGACAACATAGAATCCTGATAAATGCCAACATCAAGTGTAGCTTGTTTTGTGAGCAATTGAAAAAATGGGCATTGTACCCATTCTCTGGAGGATATAGTAAAAAAGAAGAAAAATCCTGTTCGTATGAAACCCAAGAATTTGAATACGTTATCCATGGTACATGTATGATGTGCTATGATGAGTTTACAGATGAATAGATCTGAAAGTGGAGCAGATTGATTTGAATGGGAGTCAGTTACCAGTGACTGCATGCAAAATCTTCTAGACTTATGTAATATTAAGTGATAGGCAGTATTGTGATTGATTCAATGTTATTTGCCCATGCTAGTATAATATAGAGTTATATATAATTATAGCTATTGGAGTCTATACAATTTTAGGTCTATGGGGATGGAAGACAACAATGTATGTTTTAATGACATATATAGAAACACACAAACACACATATATATATATTTGCGTATGTATGTTTATGTGTGTGTATAAAATTCATATGTTGAAATATAAATCCTCAGTAATTCAAAATGAAACTATTCAAAGATAGGGTCTTTAGAGAGATAATTAAGGAAAATGAAATCATCTAGGTAGATCTCAATCCTGAATGACTGGTATTCTTATTAGAAAAAGGATTCAGAGCCTGACATAAACAGAAGAGAGATTATCTGAAGACAGAGGTGGTACATGGCACAGCAAACGTTGTAGAAAATCCTCATAAGAAGCCACCCCAGCCAGCACTTTGACTAAATTTCTGCCTCTGGAGCAGTGAGTAAATATTTTCTGTTGTTCAAGCATTCCAGCCTGTGGTATTTTGTAATGAAGTCTAAGCATTTTTCATAAACACTTTGAGGACATTAGGTAATCATGGATTACAAAAGTTCTGTACCAAAGAACACTTAGGTTTTAATTCCACTTCCTATGAGATATTTAAAGTCTCCTCATATATTAGTTGGCACTGTAGTGAAGCAGCACTGGAATCCCATATGGGCACAAGTTTGAGTCCCGTCTTTTCCACTTCCAATCCAGCTCCCTGCTAATATAATTTGGAAAGCAAGAGAGGATGGCTCAAGTCCTTGGGTCCCTATACCCACATGAGAGACAAAGAAGAAGCTCATGGTTGATGGTTTTGGATTGGCTCAGCTTAGGCCCATTATAACCATGTGGGGAGTAAGACAGCAAATGGAAGACTTATCTCTGTCTCTACTTCTCTCTGTACCTCTGTCTTTCAAATAAATGAAATAAATCCTTTCTAAAAAAGACTCCTCATATATAAAGTTGTGTCTGTGTGTGTTAAGGAAGTCACTCATGTATGAATATAATAAAAAATAAATATATGCCATACTTTCTACAGTGTAAAACCACATAGATAGGGAATTGGTTATGATCTTTATTTTAAACTGTTTTAAGGAGAGAAAAAATATTAATTACATAAAAAATTTTTGTCAGAACTTTTGAAAAAGAGAATTGGAAAATTGAACTCAAGCTTTTGAATTTAATGTTTAGTATTTAAAGTGCAATTTTTCTTAAATACTTTTTTCATGGCCTCTTTCACATCTTTGTTCCTAAGACTGTAGATGATGGGATTCAGCATGGGAATCACGATGGTGTAAAACACTGATGCTATCATGTCATACTCCAGAGCATAGCTGGAGCTTGGTCGCACATACATGAAGAGGATGGTTCCATAAAAAATGGACACCCCAGTGAGGTGAGAGCCACATGTAGAGAAGACTTTTCGCCTCCCTGCAGCAGAATCCATCCTCAGAATGGCCAACAGAATGAAGCCATAGGAGACCAACACAATCAGGATGGTGACAACCTCAATGGAACTTACAAAGAAGAAGAGGAGAAGCTGGTTTAAGTGGGTGTCAGAACAGGAAATAGCAAGGAGAGGAGGAATATCACAAAAAATATGCCTAATTTCATTGGATGCACAGAAGGAAAGGCTGAATGTGGGTATTGTGTGCACAATGGCATGCACAATTCCCCCAAGATAGGAGGCAATGATGAGAGGCACATAGACCTTGGGTGACATGCTCACTGAGTACAGAAGTGGGTTGTAGATGGCTACATAGCGATCATAGGCCATGGCAGCTAAGATAAAGCATTCCGTGGTTCCAAAAATAATAGCAAGAAATAACTGTGTTGCACATGCAAGGAGTGAAATGGTTCTATTTTTTGATATAAAATCTACTAACATATTTGGAGTTATAACTGAGGAATAACTGGCATCTACTGAAGACAATATACACAAAAGATAATACATGGGGTTGTGAAGCCTAGAGTCCCCAATGACCAACAAAATCAGTCCTAAGTTCCCCATGAGGGTGAAGAGATAGATTGCTAGAAATAAGAAGAAGAGAATGATCTTCAGTTCAGGATCATCAGTGAAGCCCTTCAGTACAAAGACAGTAACTTTCGTGGTATTCTTCATGTTCAAACTTCCTTGAACAAAGTTGTAGATATTCATACAATGAAGTTCATGTTACTGTAGAAATTAAGTATTATGAGAACTCAAGAAAATTTAAATATATCTTCATACCCTTTACTTGGCAATGCACAATGTCCAAACAGTGAAATAGGAGTCAATACAAGATGGAGATCAAGGATGATGCCAGACTGCAGAATCAAACAGAAGATAAAAGTGTGCATTCACTGACTGAACTCTTGCTGTTTTAAAATCACCAGGTCAACTGGTTAATTTACCATTGAATCCAATTAACTGTTTTCACATTAAATGATATTAAAATGCCATATGTGTAGCTTAAAATGCTTATTTCTGACATTAAAATATATGAGATAGTGTATCAGTGGAAGAACAAGAAAATAAAAATGCAGAATTCTGGATCAATTATTCTGGAGCAATTATCAAGTTGTATGAGTTGCAATGTTATGTAATGATAACATTACTAAATACACAAAAATGCTGTATATTTTAAGTACAAACTATGTTGGATATCCTGAGTTAGCTTGATTCTACAGGGGAACATTTTCCTGTATTATAATATTTTATGAGCTGATTTGGAAAGTTTCCAACTCCATTAATTCTTACATTGTTTTAGTAGGACTAAATAAGATTTGATAAGTGAGTTGAAAGGTGATTATTATAAGACAGCATATGTTTCATACAATTCCTTTCTTAAACTTGGCGTAACATTTTCCAATTCTGGCTAAATAGTTAGCCATTTTCATTATTTTTGGAAATGTAAATTCCTTACAATGTCCATTTTTTATAACTGCCTATTGTTAATTAAACATTGTTAGATTTTTTCAGAAACATATGTAAAATGCATGATTTTTGCTTTCTGTTATTATTATTGTTCAGGTGTTGTCATTGGGGACTTCATAAAATGACATCTCAGTAAGTATTAACTGAGTTCATAAAGAACATATAGTCATAAAAAGTTATGAAAATTATGACAAGTCATCTGTAAGCACATATGAATATTAAAATATAAGAGCCTAATGTAGGAATTAATGCGAGAGGAAATAAAATAATTTCTTCCTTGTTAATCTCATAATTAAACATTAGAATCAAATAATTACCTGTTTTAGAGTTTCTCTTTTTATCTCATAGTACATCACTAGAAAGCATTTTTATTATGGTTGTGTATTAATTGTAGATCTACTTATATATACTCAAACTATATGTTGTCTGTTGCAAGTGATAATCTGTAAAATAACTAAATTTACTAATGTCAACGAATCTCCAGTTTCAACAGATTGATATCAATTTCATAAAATGAAAAAGAATGAGCCATTTGGAGTAGGACAGTGATTGTATAAAGCAAAGCCACTATCAGCATTCTTCCGGAATCAGGAAAATCTGGATTTTTCTGGTAGAATTGTCAATCTCAGAAAAAGTATTTTCATAGAACTATTAGAAAGAGTAAAAACAAACTGCGGGGCTGGCACTGTGGCGCAGTGGGTTAATGCTCTGGCCTGAAGCACTGGCATCCCATATGGGCACTGGTTTGGGACCCAGCTGCATCAGTTCCAGTCCAGCTCTCTGCTATGGCCTGGGAAAGCAGTGGAAGATGGCCCAAGTCCTTGGGCCCCAGCATCCTCATGGGAGACCTGGAAGAAGTGCCTGGCTCCTGGCTTCGGATTGGCACAGCTCTGGCTGTTGTGGCCAAGTGGGGAGTGAACCATCGGATGGAAGACCTCTCTCCTCTCTCTCTCTCTCTCTCTCTGCCTCTCCTCTCTCTGCATAACTCTGACTTTTTTTTTTTTTGACAGGCAGAGTGGACAGTGAGAGAGAGACAGAGAGAAAGGTTTTCCTTTACCATTGGTTCACCCCCTAATGGCCGCCGTGGCCGGCGCACTGAAGCCAGCGCACTGCGCTGATCCGAAGCCAGGAGCCAGGTGCTTCTCCTGTCTCCCATGGGGTGCAGGACCCAAGCACTTGGGCCATCCTCCACTGCACTCCCGGGCCACAGCAGAGAGCTGGCCTGGAAGAGGGGCAACCGGGACAGAATCCGGCGCCCCGACCAGGACTAGAACCCGGGGTGCCAGTGCCGCAGGCGGAGGATTAGCCTATTGAGCCGCAACGGCGCCAGCCAAACTCTGACTTTCAAATAAATAAATCTTTAAGGAAAAAAAACCAAAACTGCTCTAAAATGAGTCCTTTGTCACTGCTTTCCATGTTTCCCCCTCCCTCTCTCTGTGTCTTCCTGCCTTCCTCTCTTCCTTTTTCTTTTCCTTCTGTTTTCTTCCATATGGTTGCTTCTGTTGATTATAGTTTTTTAAAAACTCATTCTCACTCACCAAGGATTGTTTTTTATACCTTAATTCCAATGCATAATATTCTTTGAACACAAAAGCATGATGAAAAGATATTTCTTAGAATCCAGACTAACAATAAATCAAACCTCAACAATACAAACACAGAGCGTCTCTTGCAAAAATCTACTCCTCTTACAATTTTCTGTGCTTTTTCCTGTAGGGAAGCTGTTATTTTCCGTTAGCCATATGGTTATTTATTCCAAATGAGAACACTATTTCTTAATCTCTGATTATTTAAAATTTTAAATCTATTAACTATCTATATATTTATCTATATATCATTCAAATGAACATTGTATGAGATTTATCATGAAAGAGATCCCTAGACACAATTTACATTACAAAGATTGATAGACTTTGTGATTTAGAAGCTTAAATACCTGCACGATTAAATAACCACGAGTAAATTAGAAGAAGATGTAAAGTATAGAAAATATATACAGTGATGTATGATTTGATTAATAAATGTCTTACTGCCATTGGATAATGGATAAATTTTATATGCAGAAAAGTCACATAAAGAAGCTCTCATGGCCAAGGTATATATATTAATGTAATATGATCTGTAAAATATAAAATAATACTAAACTCTCATACACACTCAAAAAAAACAAATATTTGCGTCTGAAGTTAAAAAGTCATGGTTGAAGATTTGAAGTATAGCAAACATTACTAATTGCTAATGGGAAGATTAAGTTTGCAACCACTTTGGAAACAATTTGAAATGTCTAATTTATATATCTAACAAAAATCAATAACAACATGTAACTAAGTAAATTAATTCAAACAACTGTAAAATACATTTGAATGAAATGAAAAAATAAATTAATGAGTAAGATGTTCATTATTATATAAATGTTTAAAATATCTTCAATATTATATTTTGTGTATGAGTATATACAAACATTAATAAAGGAATAGTTTGCCAGTGGATGAAAAATTGGAGATAGGGCTCACCTTGGATAAAGGAGATAACTTGATAGAGTCAGGCTTAATGGGAAGAGAAGGGAGTATGCAAATAAACTTCAATTTTATGATACTAATGTCACATTATATGTGTATGTGTCTATACTGGCACAAATAAATCAAAAATGAAATAGTATGACTATGTAAATGTGACTATACTCCTTTATGTTTGAATTATTTATTATGACAAACAGGTATGTTTGAACGCAAAAAATGCCTACTTTCATCATTAATACCTACCAGAGCTCTTGTGTTTAGTTGAATCTTATTAACTAACTATATTTTTTAAACATGGGTATCTTGTTAATTCAGTCTGATATGGCTGCTCTAGATTTGAAATTTTATATAACTAAAAAGTCCTAATCAAGTTAAAATGGCAACTATTTTACTATGTACAGTACACATACTCTGCTATGGAAAATATCCATAAAATTTATGAGTGAAATATAAATTCAATCATTTCATTAAAAGAAACATAAATGACAATTGAGTAAATAAAATAATAATTTAAAAAATTCAGCTGGTGCTGTGGCTCAACAGGCTAATCCTCTGCCTAGTAGCGCCCACACACCGGGTTCTAGTCCTGGTCGGGGCGCCAGATTCTGTCCCGGTTGCCCCACTTCCAGTCCAGCTCTCTGCTGTGGCCAGGGAGTGCAGTGGAGGACGGCCCAAGCGCTTGGGCCCTGCACCCCATAGGAGACCAGGATATGCACCTGGCTCCTTCCTTCGGATCAGCGTGGTGTGCCGGCAGCAGCGCGCCGGCTGTGGTGGCCATTGGAGGGTGAACCAACGGCAAAGGAAGACCTTTCTCTCTGTCTCTCTCTCTCTCTCACACTGTCTACTCTGCCTGTCAAAATAAAAAAAAATTCAAATAATTCATTGAAATAAAATATGTATGCCATAAAACCATTTCAATCAGAAAATTACAGTGGCAATGATTACATTCAGAGTGTTTTACAACCACTGTCTCTGTCTAGTTCCAATATACTTCTGTCACTGCCCTCTATCCATTAAGAAAACTTCTGCCATTCCTTTCTTTCCAAGCAGACATAGGGAGAGAAAATATTTCCATGTACCAGTCCACTCCCCAAATGTCCATATCAGATGGATGTAAGCTACGTCAAAGCTACACACATTGTACTATGAGAATCGACTGCAATTTTTTTTTTTCCAAATTGTGCTCTATGTGTTGTGTGTGTGCTTGGGTGCAAACTGTTGAAATCTATGCTAAATATGGTGTTGGTCCTCTGTATATAAAATCAAACTGAAACTGAACCATAATGAAGAAGGAGATGGGAGTGGGAGAGGGAGGTGGAATGGGAGTTTGGAGGGAGTATAGGTGAAAGAACCACTATATTCCTAAAGTTGTATCCATGAAAACATGCATTCATTAAATGAAAACTTAAAAAAATAAATGGGGAGGGACAGAGAGATCTTCCATCCACTGATTCATTTCCCAGATGGCTGTAACAGTCTGCTGGGCCAGGCCAAAGCCATGAGCGAGGAGCTTCACCGGGTCCTCCATGGGGGTGGCAGGTGCCTTAAACTTTGGCCTTCTTCTGCTGCTTTTCCAAGGCCATTTGCAGACAACTGCATTGGAAATGGAGAAGCTGGGACATGAACTGACATCCATATGTGATGCTGGCATTGCAGGTGGCAGCTGTAGTGCTTTACCACAATGCCAGAACCAGGACAATAGATTCTTAAGTGAAAAGCATTGTTATTGAAAATAAATACAATTCTTCTCTTCAAATGGTAATGAGTAATTTTTAAAAAAAGCTACACACAGGTTACCCAATATTGGTGTCTCAAATGGGTGGCTGGTAACAAGTTTCTTGATATATCACATACTGTCTTCTAAGGCGTACGTAACTGAGAAGCTAGAATCAGGAACAGAGCCGAGACTCTAAAGTGGTATTTCGTGTGGAAATGAATTGCAATCCCACAATAAATAATACATTTCCATAATCTTATTGGCCAGTATATCCTTTTTTTTTGTTTTTGACAGGCAGAGTGGACAGTGAGAGAGAGAGAGAGAGACACAGAGAAAGATCTGTCATTGCTGTTGGTTCACCCTCCAATGGCTGCTGTGGCTGGCGCGCTGCTGCTGGTGCACCACGCTGATCCATTGGCAGGAGTCAGCTGCTTCTCCTGGTCTCCCATGGGGTGCAGGGCCCAAGCACTTGGGCCATCCTCCACTGCACTCCCAGGCCGCAGCAGAGAGCTGGACTGGAAGAGGGGCAACCGGGACAGAATCCGGTGCCCAACTGGGACTAGAACCTGGTACCCGTGTGGGATGCCAGTGCTGCAAGGCGGAGGATTAGCCTATTGAGCCGCAGCTCTGGCCGCCAGTATATCCTTTTGAGAAGTATTTTTAGAAAGTAACACTGTGGTTCTATTACCATTTAAATACCCTCTGAAATTTGAGATACTGAAAATCTACACTGTGGCATTTAAACTTTTCAGTGAATTCATCTTAAATGAAGCTATCTTGTATATGAAATCAAGGTTATAATGAAACCACTGCTATATGAAAAAAAAAAGAGAAATCCTTTCCTCAGTTACAAACTGAATGAAAATGTAAGAATTGAAAATGAATCTTGATGTGAATGCAAGGGGAGAGGGAGCGGGAAAGGGGAGGGTTTTGGGTGGGAGGGAAGTTATGGGGGGGGAGCCATTGTAATCCACAAGCTGTACTTTGGAAATTTATATTCTTTAAATAAAACCTTTATATATATATATATATATATATATATATATATATATATATATATATAAAGAAACAGATATTCTACCGAATTTTTTCAATTTTCATAATGCACAAATGTTGGAATGCTTTTTGGTATGCTATAAAAATGTAAAAATATTACACGATGATCAAAATTATTTTAAAGGTTTTTAGTCCACTTCATTTTAATAGGTTATTCTATCACATGGTTTTGAGATATATAAACTATTTATATGTTCCAGATATTTTGGTCTTCACAAATATAATATTTCCAAGTATATATTTTATCACTTCATAAGTTATCTTTTCACTTTTTGATTATGTTCTTTGATATATATCTTGGTGTACTTTGGATGTTATAACAGAATACCTGAGACTGGGTTATTTATAAAGAATGGACATACATTTGGTCCTTGTTCTGGAGGGGGAGAAGTTTACAATTAAGGAATTCCATCTGCTGATGAATTCCTGGATGTGTAGTAACTTAATGGAAGGCATCTGATGGTTATAGTTACTATATGTGGCTCAGGTGTTTCTTCATTTTTTTTATCAAGCCATAAATTCCATCATGAGAGCCTCACTTTTATGACTTCGTAATTCTAATTAACTATCAAAGTCTACACCTTCAAATACATCAACACATGAATTTGCAGATTATGATTTTATCAAATGAGATTTTGATGAATTATTCAAAACATAGCAATATGCAAAAGTTAATTAATTTATCAAATTAATTAATTTGATAAAGTTTAATTAATTCATTACAATTATTTTTTCTCACAGGGCAAGAGCCGTGGCTCACTTGGTTAATCCTCTGCCTGTGGTGCCGGCATCCCATATGGGCGCTGAGTTCTAGTCCTGGTTACTCCTCTTCCAGTCGAGCTCTCTGCTGTGGCCTGGGAAGGCAGTGGAAGATGGCCCAAGTGCTTGGGTCCCTGCACCTGCATGGGAGACCAGGAGGTGGAGGCATCTGGCTCCTGGCATCGGATCAGTGCAGTGTGCAGCCATGGGGGGGGGGCGCTAACCAACGGAAGGAAGACCTTTCTCTCTCTCTCTCTCTCACTGTCTAACTCTGTCAAATTAATTAATTAATTAAATTAAAAATTATTTTTGCTAACTTTATACGATAGAATCCATTGGCAAATCTGAAGATATGAAGATTTACTTCATGTTCAAAAATTTTATCCTTTTAGCTATTGTATTGACTGTATTGATTAAATCATATTTATAATTCTGGATATGCATTTTTCCCTGTAATCTAATTCATTTCTAATCATTGTTCAAAGTAACTGCAATGATATCTCAATACTTCCTTTGCTTTACCAAGGTTAAAATTGCTGGGCAATATTATAAGTAACTAAATTATTAAATAAATTCCCTTAAGTTCTACCTAGGAATACAAAATGGAAGTCTTCCATTTGGGAGAATTGGACATTTTAACACTATATGGCCTGATGTTTTCCTTGGATAATCCAAAACTATAAACTTCATGTTATTTTATATGATCTAATGAAGAATAAAATATTTGAACTCATTTATAGTTTGTTCCAGATAAGATTCAGAAACAACAAAAATTCTCATGCAGCAAATGAATGACCAAATTGGGAGCAATGAATAAAATTAAACCTGATAATTTTAAAGCTTAATGGGGAAAACGAGCCAATTAAAAATTAAGTAGTACTATAGATGTATTTATGCATTTGATTAAAATATTTGTGTAAACATAAAATTTGATGTCTCATAGAACATCTTTGATGATGCTCATATACATACAGTTCATGGTACCATGCAAAGAATCTAAATATTTGAGTAAACATAAAATGTGGTTATTATAAAAGGTGGCTGCCACTAGATGGAGTAGAAGTAATGAGAATAAAAGTCGGAGCAATGATGTTTTTGTTTATATGTAATAATACATTACGCAAATTATTGAAATGCATAGGATAAAAATTATTGCTTTATGTGAGTACTTGAAATAGGATGTCTTTAATGTTATTTTTCTGAATATAGCTGTATTTGTGGATAGGAGTGTGTGTTTTCTAATTCAATGCTGGCCCTATTCCTGTACTTCTGACTGCATGATCAACTTAAATTTTTGTAGAAAAGTTACAGGAAGACCTAAAGAAAGAAAAGTATATCTTGGTGAATATTAATTCTTATGTTCTAAGGTAATTCGGAGTCATGAGTAAAAGAGCAGGATCAATAAAATTCTTGCCAGTGGTTAAATGATGTATCTGGTGCAAATAAGTAACACAAAGTTTAGAATTTTAAAGTATAGGTTCATCATGTAGTTTCCTGATTAAAGCCAGATGTGAGGTTAGACATTTTCTTCAATGTATATTCCTTTTAAAAATAACAATACATTTGAATGACCAAATAGTATAGTCAAGTAGGCTAATTAAGTGTGTAAAGAATAAATATAAAATTAAGTTTCCTTTAGTGTTCCACTTTTGATTATACATTTAAGATGATTATATATTGAACTTTTTTCTCACACATTTATATATATATTCCAATAGCAAATATTGGGACAAAACTGAGCTTGTAACTAAATCATTAAAAAAAATCTCCCAAACCTCATATATTCCACTCTTAGATACATGTAATATATTTCATTTGTGATTATTTATACACATTCAACTATTAAATCATTTGAATTTGATTATTAATTTGTCTCTATACATTCTTTACAACCCTAGATGAATCAGTAATGAATAATAAAGCAATTTTGTAAATTTGGGGATCTGTTGATACTAAAAATAAACACTTTTGGGGCCAGCCCCCTGGCTCATTTGGTTAATCCTCCACCTGCGGCGCCAGCATCCCATATGGGCTTCAGGTTCTAGTCCTGGTTGTTCCTCTTCCACTCCAGCTCTCTGCTGTGGCCCGGGAGGGCAGTGGAGGATGGCCCAGGTGCTTGGGCCCTGCACCTACATGGGAGACCAGGAGAAGCACAGCACTTGGCTCCCAGCTTCGGATCGGCATAGCTCTGGCCGTGGCGGCCATTTGGGGAGTGAAACAACAGAAGGAAGATTTTTCTCTCTATCTCTCTCTCTCACTGTCTAACTCTGTCTCTCAAATCAATAAGTAAACACTTATATTATCACAATTGCATTTGCTAAAATATTGTAGATTTGGTTTTGCTTTTAGTAAATCAAATAGTTAGAGAATAGTATTATCTCCATAGCTAGGTTTAATTTGAAATGAGAGTTTCAACTTGAAACCAAGAGTGTCATTTTGTTGGATTTGACTAATTCAATCAATATTAAAACATGATGGTAAAAGAGATGGCCTTAATTCTTGAAGGAGTTAAATTATAGGATCAACTTCTAACATCAATGTAAAGTCACAACTTCAATTACAGTTTTAATACAAGGCAGAAAACTGCCAATATCTTATGTCTTATCATGAAACACTAAGTTTGCAGAGGAAGGAAATAATAGCATCCATCTATTGAGCACATGCTACATGAATGGATTTTAGTGCACATGACTTTATTTCCTCTTTCTAGCATATTTGACAAGCATTAAGTGCCAAAGGAAAGACTCAATTCCATGTTTCTGCATTCCTTCTCCACCAGTGCTATGTATAAGTGTTTACCACCAGGATAGACCCTAGTTTCATTCTACAAGTAAACCCTTATATCGACTATTCCCAGTGAAGTAACATCAAACATGACTCTTCATGCATTTGAGTTTCTAGAACACTGAGACATGATAAATATTAGAAATAAATACTAATCAAAAGTGGCTTTCATATTACATAGTAAAACAAAATAATTATTATTTTCCCATTATATCAATATATAATGGTAGTTGAATAAGTCCAAAGTCATGTTACTGTCAATTGGTAAATACCTAATTCTTCATAATTTGCATCAATCTTTCCTCTTTTTTGGAGAAGAAATAAATTTTCTTTTGAAAATAGTCTCTATTAATGGCATTTGTAGTTATATACACAAAGAAATTCATAATTTTTATTTTCTTTGATGCTGAGAAATTGTGTGTTTAAAATTCACAGGTAGAATTTTGTAAAAATTAATATTTTGATAACTATTTTATTTACTATTAATTAGACAATAATTAATGTGTTTTACTGTGTGTTTAATAAAATATTGGGGAAAACCATATTTTGTCTTAATTTTTAGGTTTCCTGAAATATTCTACATATTATCAGAATTGTTCTTACCTGTGGAAAACCCAATACAGGTTTAATGATATTGTGGATATGACTCAATTCAATTATTTATATCTACTTACTTGATTATTGATAAACCCAAAGGAGACGCTCCTAGTGGAATATGCTACAATTATGTTCTAGTTCAAAATAGTAAAGTGATGATTGCCTTACTGAAATTATACCAAATTATACCACATGTTGATACTTCCTGAAGCCAGTTCTTTTGCCTTCTGGTTTAAAGTAATGAGTTAGAAAAAAAAATTGTTTAACATTCTTATAATAGTAGATAATGACTTCAAATAAAAAGAATCTTATGACATATTGCTGACATTGTTTTATAACCTAAGTTCCCTGAGCACCAATTTCCTAATATTAGGAACATAAGCCATTTTATATTGTAACAAGTCCATAAGTACAGTAAACTACATTATTGTAAAGTCACCATATGTTTCTTGTAGAATCTAGCAGATGGGTTTACAGTCATTCAAGTGTATCACACTTTTATTCTGTTTTATAAACTGCTATGTTCTAAATAAGTAACATAAGTTTTTTTAAAAAAAGATTTATTTACTAAAGGCAGAGTTACATGAGAGAGGGAGAGGCAAGGAGAAAAAGAGATGAGGAAGAGAGAGAAAGAGAGAAAGAGAGAGAGGGAATCTTCCATCCACTGGTTCACTCCCCAAATAGCCACAACAGCCAAGGGGCTGGGTGAGGCCAATTCCAGGAGCCAAGATCCTCATCTGAATCTCCTACATGTGTGCAGGGGCCCAAGCACTTGGGCCATCTTCTTCTGCTTTCCCAGATGCACTAGCAGGAAGCTGGATAAGAAGAGGAGCAGCTGGGACTCAAACCATATGGGATTTTGGCTCGGCAGTCATTCACTTAACCTGCTGTGCCACAAAACAGCCCCTGTAACATAAATTTTAACCTATTGGAGCATTATTAGTCAACTTAACAAGAATATTTCAAAAATGTCCTGGATGTGGAAGAGTCAAAAAATGAATTACAGAATTGCTCATTACCCATTGAATACATGAAGCAAACCCTTTTATGTGTCAAATGTATGTATAATAACCATAAGTGAATCAAACACAAATAAAACATAAAATTTAAAATCTTAAGATCTTATGAATCACGTAAGTTTGAGCCTTGTAAATACCAACCTGGAGTACCCTGGGATACTCTAAGATACAAATATTATGCAAGGGAATTTCAGAAGGTTATGGATGGGCAGGCTTTCAGCCTAGCTGTTAAGTTTCCCATGTCCATCATTAGAGTTGATTTATGACCTCAACTGCTGATTAGAGTTTTCTACTAATAAAGAAAATGGGAGGAAGCAGTGACGGCTTAACTAGTTGGGTTTCTTGCACCCACATGAGACCTTTACTGAGGTCCTGGCTCTTGGCTTCAGTAAAGCCCAGCCCAACCTTGACCACTGTAGGCGTTGGAGGGATGCAATATAAAACAGAGAATTTTTCTGTCAGTGTGTCTGTATGACTCCCTCCCTTTACCCTTTAAATTAAAAAGTGGAAAACAAAATTCTTGGAAAATGGAATTTAAATGAGAAGTTTATTTTGATTTAAGTTTTAAATTCATTCATGATTTCTCCATGAATATTTTGAGGATCCACTATATTCAGAACAATATATATTAAGTGTACTAAAATTCAGCAATATCCTGGGTGAAATCACAGATTTCAAAGCAAAAGTTGATTCAACAAAGTTGAGAGTTCAAAGAAATAAAAATGGTAAATTTATTTATTTTTAGGATTTGTGTATTTATTTGAAATAGTTCCAGGGATATAGAGAGGACACACAGGAAGACAGTGAGATCTTCATCCCCAGATGGCTGCAACGGCTGGGCTGGGCCAGGCCTAAACCAGGTCCAAGAGCTTCGTCTGGGTCTCCGACTTGGGTGGCAAGGGCCTACATACTTGGTCCATCTTCTGATGCTTTTCCCAAACCTTTAGTAGGGAGCTGGATAGGAATTGGAACAGACAGGAGAGGAACTGGTGAAGAGTAAATTTATTTAGAGATGAAGACTAAAATATAAGACAGAGAGAGTTAATGGAACTCCTTCTTCTCTCTTTTTTTCCGTAATCCTGAATTTTCACAAAGTTTTGTTTGAAGATTTTCACTGCTATATTCTTAAGAATTAATAGTTCATTTACCATATTTTTGTGCATGATATTGATGAGGTTTTTCATCAATATGTTATAATTTTTTTCAAGATGGTTGAACTGGAGAGCATCATGTTGAGTTAAATAAGTTAGAAATAGAAAAAAAATAAATCATGTCTTCTCTTTTATGTGGAAACTAAAATTCAAACAAACAAAAAACAAAAGAGAAGAATGTCTGTATATCAGTATTTCTGCTTAGATTTTCCGACTTTATTTTACATATTTGTTAAAAATTGTTGAGAATAATATACTAGAATACTTTAATGATCTGTGATTTTTTAAAAAAATTACTGTTTTTGTGTGAAATTTGCATATTTTAATTCATTTTTTATATTCATTGCTATATTTGTGTTTCACTATGGTCTTTTTACTTTTTCTTTTAAAAAGTTTTATTTAAGGTGTAGTAACTTCATCTATTTCCTATACATAGATTTAGGAATATAGTGATATTTCCCACCAACACTCCCTCCTGCCCACAGTCCTGCCCTTCTTCCTCCTCCCTTTCCTATTCCCACTCTTACTTTTCACTAGGATTTATTTTCACTTTAATTTATACTCATAAGCTCAACCCTACACTAAGTAAAATGTTCAACAAATAGTAGGAAGAAAAAACACTGTTCCTCAACAGTAGAGACGAGGGCTGCAAATTATCATTGAATCCAAAAATGGCAATCTCACTCCAAAACATTATGTTTTATATAATTTATTAGTTACCAAAGATTGGGGAAAACTAATGGCATCTGCATTTTTAGGAATGGCTTCTTTCTTTCTTTTTTTCTTTAAAGATTTTATTTATTTATTTATTTATTTATTTGACAGGCAGAGTTAGACAGTGGGAGAGAGAGAGACAGAGAAGGGCCTCCCTTCCTCTGGCTCACTTCTCAAGTGGTCTGCAAAGGCTGGAACTGGGCCTATCCGAAGCCAGGAGCCGGTGCCTCCTCCAATGCAGGGAAAGGGCCCAAGCACTTGGGCCACCCTCCACTGCCTTCCCGGGCCACAGCAGAGAGCTGGACTGGAAGAGGGGCAACCGGGACTAGAACCGGTGCCCACATGGAATGTGGGCGCCACAGGTGGAGGACTAATCAAGTGAGCCATGGTGCCAACCACGGTAATGGCTTATTTCACTCAATATAATGGTTTCTAGTTGCATCCGTTTTGTTGCTAAGAAAAAAAAAAAAAAACAAGATTTCATTTTTTAAAATTTTGAGTAGTATTCTATAGTATATACATACCATAATTTCTTTACCCAGTCATCAGTTGATGGAAATATTTGTTGATTCCATATCTTAGCTATTATGAATTGAGCTGCAGTGAATATGAGGGGGCGGTTATAGATTACTCTTTCATATGCTGATTTCATTTTGTTTAGGTAAATTCCTAGGAATGAGATTTCTGGGTCATATGGTAGATCTATTTTCAGATTTCTGAGTTTTTCCATACAATCTTTCTTATGGCTACAACAGTTTACATTCCCGCTAACAGCAATTATGGTACATTTTCCCCCACATCTACACAAGCATTTTTATTTGTTGATTTCTGTATGACAGGCATTCTAACTGGAGTGACGTGAAACCTCGCGGATGTCTTGATTTGCATTTTCCTGATGGCTTGTGATCCTGACCATTTTTCAAGTATCCGTTGTCCATTTCATTGTCCTTTTTTGAAAAACACCTGCACAAATCTTTTGCCCATTATTTAACTGGATTGTTTGTCTTGTTGTTGTTGAATTTATTGATCTCTTTTTAGATTATGAATATTAATCATTTACAGTTTTCATAGTTTGCAGATATATTCTCCCATCTGTAAGTTGCCTCTTCACTAGACTAAGTGTTTCTTTTTTATTGCAGAAGCCTCTCAACATGATGTAATCCCATTTATCAATTTTGGCATTGATTGCCAATGCTTCTGGGGACTCTTCCAAGACATCTTTGCCTATGCCAATGTCTTGCAGAGTTTCCCAGATGTTTTCCAGTAATTTGAAGACATCTTGTCCTAGATTTAGATCTTTAATCCATTTTGCATCGATCTTTGTGAAAGAGGTAATGTAGGGGTCTTGCTACATACTTCTGCTAGTGGAGATCCCATTTTCACAGCATCATTTGTTGAAGAGACTGTCCTTGCTCCAGGGATTGAATTTAGCTCCTTTGTCAAAAAAATAATTTGATTGATACATGTGGATTGATTTCTGGAGATTCTATTATGTTCTATTGGCATACATGTGCATTTATTTTGGCAGTACAAGGCTTTTTTGATTATAACTTCCATGTAGTATGTCTTGAAATTTGATATTATGAAGCCTCCAGCTTTGTTTCTGTTGTAAAAGATTGCTCCTTTGCTATTCAGAGCCTCTTGTGTTTTCATATAAATTTTAGCAGCACTTTTTCTAGATGTGAGAAGAATATATTTTGATTGTGATCACATTGAATCCATAAATTGCTTTCAATATTATACACAGTTTAGTTATATCAATTCTTTCAATCCATGAACATGGAACATTTCCCCAAGGTTTGTGTCTTCATTTATTTCTTAAATGTTTTGTAATATTCATTTTGGGGATCCTTGACCTCCTTGGTAAAATGTATTCCAAAGTATTTAATTTTCTTTGTGGCTATTGTGAATGGCATTATTCTAAGAAGTTCTTTCTCAGCCACGACAGTGACTGTGTATACAAAGGCTACTAATGTTCATATATATAAAATCATGTCATATGCAAATAGGAGTAGTTTGACTTCCTACTTTTCAATTTGTATCCTTCTGATTATTTTTCTTGATTATGGCTCTGGATAAAACTTCCAGGATTATATTGAATAGCAACTGTGAGTGGGCATCTTTACATGCTTCCAGATCTTAGTGGGGATGCTTCCAACTTTTCTCCATTCAATAAGATGTTGGCTGTGGGTTTGTCATAAATTGCCTTGATTGTGTTGAGGAATGTTCTTTCTATACCCAATTTGCTTAAAGCTTTCCTTTTTTTAATTAATACCAGTTTAATATCAGCTTACTAATAAAAAATGAATAAAAAGTTCCAAAATAGATACAGTTATTAAATGGTATCACTGTTGATCTGAATACAGAAGGCAAGAAAACTAGTTGCTTGTCCTAATTGTAAAAGTTATTGCTGATATTAGCATAGCTATACCTGTTTGTTTCTTCTTTCTGTTATCATGGAATATCTTTTTTCATTCTTTCACTTTCAGTCTGCCCATACCTTTGTTCATGAAGTGTGTTTTGTACAGACTGCAAACAGATGAGTCTTTTTTCTTCTTTTTCTTTTTTTATTTGACAGGTAGAGTTAGACAGTGAGAGAGAGAGAGTGAGAGAGAGAGAGAGAGAGAGAGAGAGGTCTTCCTTCGGTTGGATCACCCCTCAAATGGCCGCTACAGCTGGTGCTGCACCGATCCAAAGCCAGGAGCCAGGTGCTTCCTGGGAATACCTTGGCTATCCTCCACTGCCCTCCCTGGTCACAGCAGAGAGCTGGGCTGGAAGAGGAGCAACCTGGACTAGAACCCGGCACCCTTAAGGGATGCTGGTGCCACAGGCAGAGGATTAATCAAGTGAGCCATGGCGCCAGCCCTTCTGTTTCTCTTAAGGTTTGGACTATGTCTCTCCATTTCCTCCTAATCTGTAGGTTTTATGATGAGCAGACAGTTTTGTGTCAAGTTAAAGATCTTTTTAAAGTAATCTGATGTTTCTCTAATGCACATTTTGGAATCTTTTTTATGCTTTATTGTTGATAATTTAACTATAATGTGTCATGGTGAAGAAGACACGTTTGTGTCTGTAAGGAGTACTATGTGTCTAGTGTATTTGGACATCAATTTATTTCTCCAAATTAGGCAAATTTTATGTGACTATTTCAATGAATATCCCTTCTAATGCATTCTCTCTTTCCACACCTTCAGGAACTCCTAAGATTCGTATGTTGGGTCATTTGGTAGTATCCTATAAAGCTCCAATACTGATTAATTTTTATAATTTCTTATTCTTTTTTCAGTCTTACAGAAAAAGTTGCAGATTTGTCTTCTAACGCAAATATTCTTTCTTTGGCCTTTCAAAGTCTGTTTTTAAGACTTTCCACTGTATTTTTATTTGATATACTGTATTCTTAGTTTTTAATATTTCATTTTGATTTCTCCTCAACATCTCTATCTCATGGGAAAATTTTATTTTTCACTCATGTCATGTATGGATTTCTTTAATTTGTGAATTTGCCTCATTGTTTCTGAATAATCCTATGAGTAATCTTTTTATTCCTTTTCAGACATTTCATCAATCTCTTGGTCCTCACATTCTAATATTCATGTGTGGTTGTTTTCCTTTGGTGGGTCATGCTGTCTTCCTTATTCTTGTTTCTTGAACTTCTGCATTTGTTTATAGGCATTTTGGAAAATACTTGGTTTATTTCCTCTGATGTCTTTTGTATTTGAACTATGATTTTTCTGGCTTAATGGAGTGCCTGGCCTTTCAGTGAATACACAAAGGTGTGTGCTTGGTGTGGCCAGAGAGCTCTGGACAATGCTTCATGAGAGGGTGAGTATCCAGAGTGACACCCAAGTTGGGCATGTTAGATATCCTCTTTTATAGCAGAAAGTAGGATGTGATCAGCTCTGTTGGCATATTCACACTCTCACCTGTTGTCTTCCAAGATGATCAATGCCTTGGTGTAGTCCACAGTGGGTACAATACTCATCCACATTGCTATGGACCACACAAAGGATCTGTGTAGTCCTCAGTGTGAGCACGGATCCCATTGCAATGACCCGCTCCTGGCAATCAGGGAGTTCTAAGCTTATGGAGCCACTCACATCGACTGCCCTGAGACCCAGCCACACCTGAGCCCTCTCGTGCAGTGTTCCCACAGTCTCAGCACACTAGGCTCCCACAATCAAGAGGTGTAGAGGATCAGTCCACTCCATTAGCCCATCTCATCCAGAGAGGCAGAGACGTTCCCAGATTCAGCTGCCTTTGGGTGCTCTGCCTAGATGGTTTGAGATCTGCAG
This sequence comes from Sylvilagus bachmani, assembly GCA_015711505.1. Taxonomy (NCBI): domain Eukaryota; kingdom Metazoa; phylum Chordata; class Mammalia; order Lagomorpha; family Leporidae; genus Sylvilagus; species Sylvilagus bachmani. The sequence continues at coordinate 98,009,812 of CM027387.1, read as the reverse complement.
CTTGTTATTCTCCTCTCAATTTTCCTAACCAGACTCAGAGTCAGTAGGGAATGTGGATTTTTCCCTCTGGTTAAATCCCTGAATCACGTAAGAGCCAGCGGCCACAGCCACTACTGATTTCACAATGTTGCCTTCCTCATGCAGGTTACCAGGTGCATGCACTCTGGCTGCTGCCAACACTATTGCTGACAAAATGGTGTCTTGTTCCCAGAGCTGCTGCTTATGCCCAAAATGGCACCTACCCTATCTCATCTGGTTGCCAGGCACCTTAACAGGAAGAGGATAGAGTGAGAGAAACATCTTCCTTTTTTACTGATTTATTGTCAGATGCTACCATATCCCACTTAGTATTCCAGGCTGCACTCATGCCATGCTCTCCCTCTGTTATATCATCAGTGGCAAGGGCTGCTGAAGTCTGATCTCACCTCACTCTCCGAAGCTGGCACTTTTCCAGCTCTTGGCTGCTGGTGTTGTGTGTTGTGTCTATGCTCGCGCTGTGCGTCTACACCCTCCACACAGATCCATGGTGTCTCTCTTCCTCCTGCAGAGTAACCACTGTGGTTTTCTCTCTTACTCTCCTCAGGAGAATGCACTTCCTCTACTTTTTTCTTTTCTTTTCTTTTTAACTTTTATTTAGCAAATATAAATTTCCAAAGTACAGCTTATGGATTACAATCGCTTTTTCCCTGCTATAATTTCCCTCCTGCCCGCAACCCTCCAAACTCCTGTTCCCTCTCCCATTCCATTCACATCAAGATTCATTTTCAATTCTCTTTATATACAGAAGATCAGTTTAGTATATATTAAGTAAAGATTTCATCAGTTTGCACCCACACAGAAACAGAAAGTGTAAAATACTGTTTGAGTACTAGTTATAGCATTAATTCACATTGAACAACACATTAAGGACAGAGACTCTACATGAGGAGTAAGTGCACAGTGACTCCTGTTATTGACTTAACAAATTGATACCCTTGTTTATGGCATCTCCCTATGCTCTTGTCCTGAGTTGCCAAGGCTATGGAAGCCTTTTGAGTTTGCTAACTTCCATCTTATTTAGACAAGGTCATAGTCAAAGTGGAAGTTCTCTCCTCCCTTCAGAGAAATGTACCTACTTCTTTGATGACCCTTTCTTTCCACTGGGATCTCACTCACACAGATCTTTAATTTAGGTGTTTATTTATTTATTTATTTTTTTTTCCCAGCGTGTCTTGGCTTTCCATGCCTAAAATGCTCTCATGGGCTCTTCAGCCAGATCCGAATGCCTTAAGGGCTGATTCTGAGGCCAGAGTGCTATTTAGGATATCTGCCATTCTCTGAGTCTGCTGTGTATCCCGCTTCCCATGTTGGATTGTTCTCTCCCTTTTTTATTCTATCAGTTAGTATTAGCAGACACTAGTCTTGTTTATGTGATCTATTTGACTCTTAGACCTATCAGTATGATCAATTGTGAACTGAAATTTGTCACTTTGACTGGTGAGATGGCTTTGGTACATACAGTCTTGATGGGATTGAATTAGAATCCCCTGGCACATTTCTAACATTGCCATTTGGGGCAAGTTAGCTTGAGCATATACCAAATTGTACATCTCCTCCCTCTCTTATTCCCACTCTTATATTTAACAGAGATTATTTTTCAGTCAAATTTAAACACCTAAGAATAATTGTGTGTTAATTACAAGAACTGGAAATAAACTAGAACTAATAAATTGTGCAATTTTGAAAAACTATAATTTTCTTTTTACTGTTTACCCTTAACATGGAGCACTACGCACTTCGCCTGTTCTGTCATCTCTTTTCCCTTTCATCTTTTTAAATTTTATTTGCTGACCTCATTATCACATGGAGCTTTATGCCTTTTACAACAATGTAGTTAAACTAAATGTTTGAAAAATTAAAAAAGAGGCTTGTTTATTCAGAGAATTTCTTTAATCTATATTCTAAATCATGAAATTTCTCATATAAGAGATGTAAAAAGAGAATAGGTGGAAATATTTTAAATTTAGGGAAGAAACCTAATGCATTTCCAATATATATTTTCAGTCAACAAACCATTGTAATAGAAAGAGAAGACAAACTTTTCAAATGATTGCTTTTATTGGTTTATGTTAAATTGTTACCCGAATTAAGACACAATTCTCTTTCAACAGTATGTGAAGCATCTATGAAGAATTTTATTTATTATCCTAAAAGGAAATCTGATAAAGCAAATAATATGAACTACATTATGTTTGGGAATTAGTAACAAAATTAAAAACAATGCTTTCAAACTATTTCATTTAAGCAATTAGAAATAAATTATGGAGGTATTCCTAAATTGAAGACAAAAAATAACAAAATATATTGATTAAGGATATATAAACTAAACTATATTGTATAGGGAACTAATACACTGTTTTAGGAAATTTACAGTTCAGAAAGCTAAAAATAAAAGCAGAATAAGATAACGGAGGGAAGTGGGAAATGTAAAGAGAAAATAAATCCTAAAAATAACTAATATGTAAGTAATATCTGCCTTTGTGCATCCTTTAATTAAAAGAAATGTTATTTTTGAAAGTTGCTAAGCTAAGATATTCATTCATTAAATGAGAATTTGCTGAGAAATAAACGTATGAGACATTGTTCTAGACTCAGGAAATCATTTACCTAATATATGAAATATAAAAAGCGTGTTCTATAAAATTGTGATAAGTGTAATTGTTATCATTTAGAAAGGAGAATCATCAACTGATGCAAAAGAAATACATTGTAAGTACACAGTGAGATCAGTGATGTCCTCACTAAGAAGGTATTGTTATGGGAGGAACTACATGAAAAATCGGGGAGAGCTCTCCATGCAGAGGGAGGAAATGCACAAAAATACAGAGTAGTATGTTGTAAACACGATGTTCTGCATGTGTACTCTAGAGATGCTTCCACAGCTTCAAAATTCCCTTTAGGTAAGTATCCTAACATTGTACTTTATTTTCTAAGAAAACACAAGTCCTGTTGGAATTAAGAGATAACTGCAATCATTAGAAGAGAATTATTTTTAAAAAATAATTAATAGCAGGAAAAAATTAAAGCTAAATAATAAAGAGAGAAAGGAAGGAAAGTAGGAAGGCAACGATGGGAAAAGGACAGAGAGGGAGGCGAAGGGAAGCAGGAATGCCTGGAGGACACGTGACTTCCTGTTGAAAGGAGATGCACCTTGGCAATGAAAGTTACTTTTCAGAAGTAAGTTTGAATAGAAGCATGATAGAGACTGTATTCTGAACCTTCACTCTGAAATCTGTAAAACGAAGAATGTGGGCATCTCTAAGAGCTTTTCATCAAAAAATGTAGTTCCCAAAGATGAATAAGAGCAAGGCTTTTAGAGCATTGTATAAAGATCAGTGATTCTGAGAAGAGCCAAATCTGTCAGCATGTTTTTCTTTACTCTCTGCGTTGCACATTTCTTTGTTGTTCTTGACTTTAGGTATATTTTGATAAGTATTATCTTGTTTTATTGTTATATTGTATTTTATTGTATTTTATTGTTTATTATGATAAGTATTATCTGTGTTTCATGAGAAATTCAACATTAGTTTTTAGGCCAACGTTTTGTAAGGTAAAATAAAGGGGGGAGAAATTTACCTTACCTAAAAATCAATACAGTAATGATTCTTGAGAACATAAACACATTTCCTAAGATATGTGAGCCACAACTTATCATCAGACTTCTACAAATGCACAGACCTAGGACTGGAGCCATTGTTTTGAATTAGAATGAGTAACCACGAACTTCACGTAGAGTGATGTGGACTTGTTTAATACATAATTTTGTAACTTTTCAAATGATATTTGATCAAGTCAATCAGATTGAAAGCATAGTGTATATATGTATATATAACAATATATATGTCTATATTTGGAACTTAAGCAATTTTATATTTATAGAGACAAAAGATAAAAATATTTTAGGTGTTGAACATCCAGATAGTATATAGCATGTGTTTGTGTTGAAGTTGATCCTTAACTCCAGTACCTCCAAATAGGACTGTGTTCAGAAAGGTAACTGCTTGCTAAGAGGACTTTTGGATTGGCCTTAATTCAACATGCATGGTGTCACTGTTAGAAGAGAAGAGTAGAGGAGCCTGTGGGGATCTATGAACTATGGAGGAATCTATGAACTACGGGAGAATTCAAATCAGCTACATCTTTATTGTGGACAACTAGCCTCCAGAAACTAGGAGAGAATGAGTTTTTGGTGGCTAAGACACAAAGGGTGTTATTAAGTGTGTTATTTTTTAATGGCCACACTATGAAAATAATACAATGAATAATGGCAAATTTGTATACGAGTACATGCATGCCTTTTAAATATATATATATATATACATATATATGTATATATTTAGCTATTTATTTGAAAGGCAGAGAGTTTGTGGCGATGTGGGGAGATATCTTCTATATTCTGGTTTACTCCCTAAATGGCTGTAATAGCCTAGGCTGGGCTAAGCTATAGCCAAGACTGAGCCCGTTTGAAGACAACAGCAAGGAACTTCATCTTGGTCTCCCACGTGAGCGTCAGTGATCTTAGTATTTGGACCTTCTATTGCTGCCTTCCTAGGCACATTAGGTGGAATCTTGACTGTAAGCAGAGGAGCTGAGATTCAACAAAGGACTCTGCTATGGGATACTGGTATTACAAGTGGAAGCTTAATATTCAGTGCCACAATGTCAGCCCTGTATATACACACCTTGTCTGTGTGTGTATGTCTGTATGTGTGCTTGTGTGTGTGTGAAAATATAGTAGGGAGCAAATGAAAGATACAGTTTTTCTACACATTTTAAAACAGTGTAGGTAGAATATTAACTATGATCTTTGTTTTAAATGTTCTATTGAGAGAAACATCAACTGACAAAAGGAAAACATTTTCATCATAGCTTTAGATACTGAAAAACTAAATAATAGGCTTAACTTTTTTCAATTTAATGTATAATGTTAAAATGCACTTTATAATATTCTGATTTTCCCAAATACTCTTCTTACTGCCTTTTTTACATCTTTATTTCTCAAACTGTAGATAACGGGATTCAACATGGGAATTATAATGGTGTAGAATATTGACACTATCATGTCGTGTTCCAAAGCATAGTTTGAACTTGGTCTCACATACATGAATAGGAGTGTCCCATGAAACACAGACACTCCAGTTAGGTGAGACCCACATGTAGAAAAGACTTTTTTCCTGTTTTCAACAGAATGCATCCTCAGAATAGCAATCAGAATGAAACCATAGGAGATCAGGACAATCAAGATAGTGGCTATTTCAACAGAGCCCACAAAGTAGAAGAGTAGTAATTGGTTTGTGTGGGTGTCAGAACATGAAATAGCAAGGATAGGAGGAATATCACAAAAGAAATGGCTAATTTCATTGGATGAACAAAAGGTCAGGGTAAATGTGGAACCTGTGTGTACAATAGCATGTAAAATGCCTCCAATGTACGAGGCAATGATGAGAGACACATAGATACTGGGTGACATGCTCACTGAGTACAGAAGTGGATTGTAGATGGCTGCATAGCGATCATAAGCCATGGCAGCCAAGAGAAAGCATTCTGTGGTCCCAAAAGTAATAGCAAGAAATGACTGCACCGCACATCCCAGGAATGTAATGGCTTTACTTTTTGACATAAAATCTATTAACATGTTTGGTGTGATAACTGAGGAAAAGCAGGCATCCACGGATGACAACACACTCAGGAAGTAATACATGGGATTGTGGAGGCGAAAATCTCCAATGACCAATGCAATCAGTCCTAAATTTCCCATGAGAGTGAAAAGGTATATTGCTAGAAACAAGCAAAAGAAGATAATCTGCAGTTCCCAGTTGTCTGTGAAGCCTTTCAGTATAAACATGGTAACTTCTGTGCCATTATTCATGTTGATGTCTCATAAAGCAACTCTGATGATGCTCATATACAACAGTACACAATACCATGCAATGAAGAAACAATAAACTGATTCAATGGAATGCAAGCTACGCCTTCATACATATTTCTTGGCAATGCATAATGTCCCAGCAGTAGAACAGTAGACAATGACAAGATGGCCCTTCAAGGGTTGATGCCACTCCCTGCAGAATCAAAAGGATGGTATGGATGTTCCCTTATTGTGAGCTCATGCCACTTCCCAAATCCTCTTGTCAGTTAATTCACCGATGTATTCTGTTTAGCTGCCTTTATATTAAATCATATTAAGAAACCAAGTTATGTGCTAAACATTTGGTTCTGTCATCTTAACATATGTGATATTGTATCAATGAACAAAACAGAGTAATATAAATTCAAAATTGTTATTTCAGCAAGTGCAAGAAATTATTTTCTGTAACCTAGTGTCCTAAAGAAAGGGGGCATTATTGGATGCCAGCACTGTGGTGTAGTGGGTAAAGCCACCACCTGCAGTGCCGGCATCCCATTTGGGCACCAGTTAGAGTCCCAACTTCTCCAGTTCCCATCCAGCTCTCTGCTATGGCCTGACAAAGCAATAGTAGATGGCCCAAGTGCTTAGGACCCTGCACCCACATGGGAGACCCAGAAGAAACTCCTGGCTCCTAGCTTCATATGGGTCCACCTCCAACTGTTGCAGCCAATTGGGAAGTAAACCTGTAGATGGAAGACCTCTCTCTCTCTCTCTCTCTCTCTCTGCCTTTCCTTCTCTTTGTGTAACTCTGACTTTCAAATAAATAAATAAATCTTAAAAAAAAAGAAAGAGAGCATTTTTTTTTACACTGGGCAGGGAATAGTGAAGGATAAAATAATCAAATTTAATTGGTATAAATGTAAGCTATGCTGAGTTCACTTGTTTCTATAGAGTATCGACTTTATTGTAAGAGTAAATTTAATAATTTCTAATATTTTCTAGTTGTATTAGGTTTTATGGAAGATTTGATGGGAGTATTGGCTATGATAATTTTGTGACAATATTATTTAAAAATTACAGAAATTTTATAATTGTATAATCACTGATAACCAAATACACATACATATTTCCACAATTTCATTCGCTAAATTGCAGTATATTTAATTTTCTTTGGACAACTGAAGTAGTGAAAAACCACAGTGTTAAGCAATTCCACTAAATAGCTATAGAAAATAGCGTTTCTCATGGAGGTAAAATAAAATTTACTGGATTTGTATCTGTCTAGATCAGAATTCAAAGTTATCAAGATAAAATTGCTATGATACATTAAAAAATTTAGAATGTAAAATCAACATTTAAAAGTTTTATAAAGCCACATATAGATATTAAACTATAATAGATGGCAGAAAACCCTAAATACCTTGGGTGTGTTGTTACAACACTAAATTTACAAAGGTGGAAATTAAGAATAATAGCCATTTATTGAACAATTGCAATGGGAATAGAATTCTGAAGACATGGCTATTTTTCACCTTTGTGGAAGCTCTTACAGTTAATAAGCCCAATAGGCAAGATTCAATGCCGTTTCCTTCCTACCCTATGAACTCATCAAGCCTTCACTCTGCTCCCTATCAGATAGACCTTCACAGTATTTTGTAACATCGTCACACCCCACAATCTCCTGTGAAGTGCAAAAAAAAAACTTTTTGATCTATTTGGATATCTTTAAACTACTGAGGTTGCAGACGCAGAAATAATAATATCTGGAATGATTTGTAGATTACGTAATTAGCATATAAACTTTAAAATTTTTGAGATTCTTTTCTCATGGTTAAAAAAAAACATGAACTATGTTATATTTTCGTAAGTTGAATGTGTTCTGGAACTCTGTTTGGAAATTCTTGATTCCTCACAATTCCAGTGCTTTTAACCTCTTCCACCGGGAAACACAAGCATAATCTACACTGTATGGTTAGAATTATTGTTGGTCTATGTAAACCTACAAAGTGTTTTCTACTTTCTTTTCTAGGAAGTGCTGGTTTTGGATTCCTAGGAGAGATTTGTTTGAATGACATGCACACATCCTATTCACAAACGACTCCATATTTTCTGTTTTATAGCTAACATATTTAACCTTGAGTTTAAGTCTTCCAAAATATTTTCTAGTGATCTTAAAATGTATCTTACCTGTAGAACAGCAAGTGCAGGTGTACTTTCATAATGAATATGCTTCATTTAAATTGTTTATATGCACTTACTGAACTGCTGAGGAAACCCACAGGAGATTGCCCAAGGGGAACATTATCCAATTATTTTATATTTAAATTAACAAGGTGATGATTTGTTCAACCATCTAGTAAATGGCTCAGGAAAAGTTACAGGCTGACACTTATAAAATGAAGAGAATTATTTTGCCTCTATTTGCAACTATTAATTTTAAAAACTTTTAACATTTTGATACCATGTACAGTATCTTAAAATGTGAGATATAATCTTAGAGTTGGACCTTCAGTTACACTTTAACCTGAGGTTGAATTTCCTCATGTTGTCAATAAAAGCCATTCAGTGATGCAGTATGTTGGTAAACATGGTAAAATGTAATAAGGCAAAATCATCATGATTCTAGTGGCATCTAGCAAAAGAATTTACAATCATCTATGTACATTGCACATTTACTCTGTTCAGATAGTAAACTGTAGAGTTCAAAGTGATTTTCCAATTAATAATGAAGATAGTAAATGTTTGTGATATATAGGTCATGATTGTAATATATTGAAAATTATCTTTTTGCTCTTTTAACTCTGTTTCAATTCCTAACTCTCTATGCATCTATTTTCTTCTTTGTGTTTTTAAACTATGTGTTTATTACTTATTCATGTATTTTACAATTACATTTTAAAATTATAGTTTTTCAAAAATGCTCATATATTGAGTTTTAGTTTATTTCCAGTTCTTGGTTTATTATTCTGACTTATCTTCCTTAAACAGCTTTTCAGACCCTGTTTATGCCTAATCATATAATTTATGGGGTATATGTATTCTGACATACCAAATTAAGTACTCAAGTTATTGGAAGATATTAACTAAGGTAGTATGAGAGTACAATAAAAGTACCATAATCACAGAGAAAATAATAAAAAAAAACTTTTTAAAAGTTTGTAAATTATATGACCTTACTCAGATAAAATTGAAAATGTAGCTCTCATACACAAGGGAGATATGTAGTGTTCATTAATCTGTGTCTGGCTTCTTTCTCTTAACATGATACCCCTCAGTTCTATCCCTCCTGCAGCAAATAACAAAAATTCATTCTTGCTACTGCTGAATAGTATTCCATTATGTGTGAATGCATGTGATTGCGTGTGTGTGTGTGTGTGTGTGTGTGGAGAGAGAGAGAGAGAGAGAGAGAGAGAGAGAGAAGAGAATGACATATTAATTTTCTTTTTTCATCTAATTATGGACATTTTGGTTGATTCTGTATCTTGCATATTGAAAAGATGCTATAATAAACACAATAGAGCAGTACCCCTTGGATATAATTCTTTCATGTCTTTTGGACATATACTCAATAGCGGGGTTATATGGAATTTCTAGTTCTAGTTTTTAAAGAAAATTTCTTATTGTTTTCTTACTGGCTGTGCCAATCTACATTCTCATCAAGAGCATATAAGAGTTCCTCTTTCTCCACATCCTCACCAGCCATGCTATTTTCTGCATTTTGATAATATTCATTCCAGCAGGCAAAGTTGATATCTCATTGTGGTTTTGATTTACATTTTCCTGATGCCTAGTAATATTGAGCACTTCTTCATGTATTTGTCAAACTTTTGTATCTCTTCTTAAGCAAACTATCTATTCAGGTCCTTCACTTTTTACCTAATTGGACTGATTACTTTTTGTTGTAAATATTTTAAATGCTGATGTATTCTGGCTATTAACCTTTGTCATATAAGTACGTTGCAAATATTTTCTCCATTCTGTCTGATGGCTCTTCACTTTGATTGTTTCCTTTGTACTATGGAAGATTCTGGGTTTGATATAATTCCATCTGTGTAGTTTTTCCTTTGTTACCTGCACACTTGGGGTGTTATCCAAAAAATCATTGCCTATACCAATATCTTGTAAGATTTCCCAAAAGTTTTCTTGTAGAAATTTCATACTTTCATGTCTTATATTTAGGTCATTTTTCTCTTTTGAGTTGATTTTTCAATATAGTAACTAGCTGAGGTCTAATTTCGTTTTTCAAAATATGTAATCTAGTTACGCCAGAACCATCTATTGAAAAAACTGTTCTTTCTCCAATATTTTTTTTTTTGACAGAAAGAATTAGACAGTGAGAGAGAGAGAGAAACAGAGACAAAGGTCTTCCTTTTTCCATTGGTTCACCCTCCAAGTGGCCGCTATGGCCAGCGCATTGCGGCCGGTGTGCACTGCGCTGATCTGAAGCCAGGAGCCAGGTGCTTCCTCCTGGTCTCCCATGCGGGTGCAGGGCCCAAGGACTTGGGCCATCCTCCGCTGCACTCCCAGGCCACAGCAGAGAGCTGGAGTGGAAGAGGGGCAACCGGGACAGAATCCGGCACCTCAACCGGGACTAGAATCCGGTGTGTCTGTGCTGCAAGCAGAGGATTAGTCTATTGAGCCGTGGTGCCGGCTCTCCAAAATATTTTTAACACTTTTTCAAAAATTAGTTTGTTGTACATATGCAAGTTTATTTTATTTTCAGGTCATCTGTAATGTTTCAATGATCTAGGTGTCATTGCTATGCTAATACCATGCTGTTTTAATTATTGCAGGTTTGTAGTATGCTTGGAAATCATGTATTGTTATGCCTCCATGTTTCTTTTATTTTATTTTGCTCAAGTTCAGCTTGGCTATTCTGCGTATTTTGTGGTTCCATATGAATTTTTTTTTTTTTTTTTTTTGGCAGGCAGAGTGGACAGTGAGTGAGAGAGAGAGACAGAAAGAAAGGTCCTCCTTTGCCGTTGTTTCACCCTCCAATGGCCGCCACAGCCAGCGCACCGTGCTGATCCGATGGCAGGAGCCAGGTGCTTCTCCTGGTCTCCCATGGGGTGCAGGGCCCAAGCACTTGGGCCATCCTCCACTGCACTCCCTGGCCACAGCAGAGAGCTGGCCTGGAAGAGGGGCAACCGGGACACAATCCAGCGCCCCAACCGGGACTAGAACCCGGTGTGCCGGCACCGCAAGGCAGAAGATTAGCCTAGTGAGCAGCGGCGCCGGCCAGTTCCATGTGAATTTAATGTTGCTTTTTTAACTTTTAAAGAATGACATTAGTATTTTTATGGGAAATATACTGGATCTGTAGACTGAATTAAGCATAAACAAGGAATAGCACTTCATTTTGTGAAATGAATTTAGTTATTTCTCTCATTAGTATTTTATAATTAGCAATGCTGATATCTTTCAATTCTTTTTTTTTTTTTTGACAGGTAGAGTTATAGACAGTGAGAGAGAGAGAGACAGAGAGAAAAGTATTCCATCGTTGGTTCACTCCCCAAATGGCTGCCACAGATGGTGCTGCGCTGATCCGAATCCAGGAACCAGGTGCTTCTTCCTGGTCTCCCATGGGATGCAGGGCCTAAGCACTTGTGCCATCCTCCACTGCCCTCCTGGGCCACAGCAGAGAGCTGGACTGGAAGAGGAGCAACCGGGACTAGAACCCGGCACCCATATGGGATGCCGGCTCCACAGGCAGATGATTACCCAAGTGAGCCATAGCACCGGCCCCAATTATTTGATTAATTTCTAAATATTTATCTTTTGCAGCTGTTATGAATTGGTTTCTTGTTTATATTTCAGCAGGAGCATTGCTGGTATGGAAAAAATGCTGATTTTTTGTGTATTGATTTTTTGTCATGTGACTTACTGAATTGTTTCATTAGTTCTAATAGCTTTGTGATGGGCTGATAACATTTTCCCATGTACAAAAATCACATCATCTGAAAACATGGATATTTTTATTTCCTCTTTTAATTCCCTTTATTTCTCTTCTGTAATTGCTCTTGCTAATATTTCCAATACTATATTCATTAAGCGTGGTGAAAGTGAACACATATGTCTTATTTTGGATCTGAGGGAAAATGCTTTAAGTCTTTTTCATTCAGTATGGTATAGGCTGTGTGTCGTGCATAGAGTTTATTATTTTGAAGTATGTTCCCTTGACACCGAATTCGTTGAGAATTTCTGTCGCGAAAAACCTTGGCTCCTATGAAATGATTTTCTTCACCCATTGAGATTATCATGTGGTTCTTCACTCTGCTGATGTGATTCATGGCTTTTATTGATTTGTGAATGCTGAACCGCATTTACGTACTTGGGTAAATCCCAGCTGGTAGTGGAGTATGATCTTTTTATTTAGTTTTGTATCAAATTGTTAATATTTGTTGAAAATGTTTGCAGTTATGTTCAGCAAGGATATATGTCTGTTTTCTTTTTGTGTCTGCTCATCATTAGTTTTGGGTATTGAGAAATGCTATACTCACAAAGGGAGTCTGGCATAGTTCCATACTTTCCATTATGTTGCATTAGTTTTAAAAGTATTGAGTATAATTTTCTTTAAATGTTTTATAGTATTAAAATGTAAAACCTTTATATCCTGGGATATATATCTGATGGGAACCCTTACTTACTATTCTAATCTTGTTATGTGTTTTCAGGTTTTTTTAGATTTTTGTCTGTCATCTGGGTTTAATATTGGTATGTTTATGTACCACGAATATATCAATTTCTTCAAGGATTTCCCATTTTTAGTACATTATTGTTCATAGTGGTTTTTTATGAGCCTTTATTTTTCCATGATGTCAGTTGCAATTCATCTTTTTCATCTCTAACTTTTTTACACTTTTAGTAGTCTAACTAAAGCTTTGTCTATTTTGCTCATGTTTTCACAAAAGCAAGCTTTTTGTTTTATTGATTTTTAAAAATTTATTTATTTATTTTAAAGGCAATGTTACAGAAAGAGGAACACACACACACACAGATACACATGCACACACTCTACTGAAAGATCAGAGACATCACAGCTTATTAGAAAATTCTCTTCAATAAATGTGTTCTTTAGTTTAATGAAGCATCCTAGTTATTTAACTGAGTTGCTCATGGGAAGAATGTAGTAACACAGATGCAGTATATCCTATGCTATTGAAATAAACTAGGTATAATTTCCATAGAATATCATTTTAGCATATATAAGCATAATATAACAAATATATTTATGCCTAAAAGAAATATTTAGATCCTATGTTGGAATCTTAAGTGTTCAATGTTAATGATGAAAAAATGGTTTTGTTATTCTCTATTTTATTACATTTTAGTATCATGTAGAAGTCATGTTTCATGTATGTATATTTCATCTTTATTAAAATAAAGTTAATAAAGCATATTTTAGTGTGTCTCATCACTAAGCAATCTGCAGTGATATCTTGTTTGCAAACTGAACAAAACAATGAATATTTTGGTCAATTTTAGATTTCATTGGTAAAGAGAAATAACAATCCCTAGGTGACAAATCTGAAATTTTAAACAGAGTTAACTGTCTAAATATAATTTTCTTTCTCTTCCACAGAGTTATATTCTCTGGTTCATTGAACAAGAATATACTAGAACTCTAATCTACCTGGAATTTCTCCTGTGCATGTCCATGGATAAGTACACATATATTTTTTAGCAAACTCATTAGTGGACCATTTATTGGTAATTTTTAAAAAGTGCTTACATATTTTCATTTTTACTTTATTTACTTGATAAACTATTGTGTGTGAATTTATGGATTTTTAAAGGGGGGGCAGGGAAGAGGATGGAAAAATTTTAAATAAAAAATATTTTGGGGTGCCAGTGCTGTGGGGCAGCCGGTTAAAACTCAAGCCTGCAGTGCCGGCATCCAATATGGGCACCAGAGTGAGTATTGGCTGTTTCACTTCCGACCCAGCTGTCTGCTATGGCCTGGGAAACAGTAGAGGATGGCCCAAGTCCTTGGGCCCTTGCACCCACGTGGGAGACCTGGAGGATTCTCCTGGCTCCTGGCTTCAGATCAGCTCAGCTCTGGCCATTATAGTCATTTGTTGAATGGACCAGCGGAATGGAAGACCTTTCTTTTTCTGGCTCTATTTCTCTCTGAAACTCTGCCTTTCAAAATAAAATAATTCTTTAAAAAATATTTCAAGTGCCAGTGTTGTTATATATGGATAAAACCTTCACCTGCTACATTGGCATCCCATATGGGTGCTGGTTTGTGTCTCAGATGCTCCACTTCTGATACAGCTCCCTGCTTATGTGCCTGGAAAGAAATGAAAGATGGCTCAAGTCCTTGAGTCCCTGCCACCTACTTGGAAGAAACTTCTGGCTCCTGGCTTGGAACTGGCCCAACTGTCGTTGATCCTGACATCTGGGGAGTGAACAATAAGATGGAACATCTCTCTTTCCTTCCCTCCCTGTCTCTCTGTCTCTTTCTGTATCTCTGTAAACTCTGCCTTTCAAATAAATAAATGTTAAAAGTATTTTTGTGATATGCACATATAGAAGAACTTGAACGTTTTGTGGAAAACATTCATTTTTAATTTATTTGTTTCCTCTATAAAATAGATTGCAAGAGAGAGAGAGGGAGAGAGAGACATTCACCAAATGGCTGTAAACCCAGTCTAGGCCAGGCCAAAGCCAAGAGCCAAGAACTACATCTTGATCTCCCACTGTGTGCAGGGGCCAAGTAGGTATGCCATCATCCACTGCCTTTCCAGGAACATTGGCGGGAAGATGATTTGGAAGAGGAGTAGCCAGAAGTCAACTTGGTACTCAAATGCCGTGGCACGTTGGAAGTGGCGGCTTCACTTACTTCTCACAACATCAGTCCTGAGAAGTAAATTATAAAGTATGAGTTAATTTAGATTCAAAAACAATTTTCATATCCATTCATAACTTTGGCACAATATGCCTTTTATGTATTATTAAAAATGTCTAATATTTTCCTTTTTTTCAAGATTTATTTATTTATTTATTTATTTGAAAATCAGAGTTACACAGGGAGAGAGGTCCTCCATCTGCTGCTTTACTCGCCAGTGGGCTGCAATGGCCAGAACTGGGCTGATCTGAAGCCAGGAGCCACAAGCTTCCTCCAGGTCTTCCCACTTGGGTACAGGGGCCCAAGGACCTGGACCATCTTCCACCACTTTCCCAGGACATAGCAGAGAGCTGGATGGGAAGCAGAGCAGCCAGGTCTTGAATTGGCACCCATATGGGATGCCAGCACTGCAGACCAGGGCTTTAACATGCTACACCACAGTGCCAGCCCCTAAAAATGTCCAACATTTTCTACATCAAAATAAATTCAAACAGTGATGTAATTATTCTTTTTTTTTTTTTTTTTTTTGACAGGCAGAGTGGAAAGTGATAGAGAGAGACGGAGAGAAGGAGAGAAAAATCTTCCTTTTCCGTTGGTTCACCCTCCAATGGCCACCACGGCCGGCGCACCACGCTGATCCGATGGCAGGAGCCAGGTGCTTCTCCTGGTCTCCCATGGGGTGCAGGGCCCAAGCACTTGGGCCATTCTCCACTGCACTCTCTGGCCACAGTAGAGAGCTGGCCTGGAAGAGGGGCAGCCGGGACAGAATCCGGCGCCCCGACTAGGACTAGAACCCGGTGTGCTGGTGCCACAAGGTGGAGGATTAGCCTGTTGAGCCACGGCGCCGGCCATGATGTAATTATTCTATAAAATTGTGAAGCACTATTGAAAGATTTAAAATTTAATACTATAAAAACTGACGCTCAACTAGATTTTGTAAGAATATAACTGATTGTGTTCATGAGCGATGCAATGTTGTCTGTTTAAAAAGAAATGGAAATTTAGCTTACTTATTATTTACTTTAGAATTCTTGAAGAATAGATGAGCATTTTGTTTGTTTTTAACCCCACACATACATAGCTCTGTAGCTGGTGTATTCGATCTAAAATCTATATATCAACAAAGATTCAGAACATACTTTGGAAAATGGAATTATGTCTTACTTCTAAGAAGTGACTTTTTCATTATCTTCTAGATGGATGGAAGCTTCAGTATGAAAAAAATATATTGTGTTGGCCGGTGCCGCGGCTCACTAGGCTCATCCTCCACCTGTGGTGCAGGCACCCCGGGGTTCTAGTCACGGATAGGGCGCAGGATTCTGTCCCGGTTGCTCCTCTTCCAGTCCAGCTCTCTGCTGTGGCCCTAGAGTGCAGTGGAGGATGGCCCAGGTCCTTGGGCCCTGCACCTACATGGGAGACCAGGAAGAAGGACCTGGCTCCTGGCTTTGGATCGGCGCAGGCGCTGGCCATAGCAGCCATTTGGGAGGTGAACCAATGGAAGGAAGACCTTTCTCTCTGTCTCTCTCTCTCACTGTCTGTAACTCTGCCTGTCAAAAAAAAATATATTGTGTTTTATGTAAACTATACAGTATTTCAGTTTCCAAAACCTAGCTCTTCCCCATGCACAGCAGTTTTAGACTCCCTTACATATATTTTATTAAATGACTTTTTGAAGGAAAAATAAAACTCACCATGATCACGTCTTACCCACAAATATGGCAGATTCACTATCTGTCTTTCAATAACAGTGACATTCTGTCCAGATGCATGTGACTTTTGAACTTTTTTCTACTTTCACACGGATGTGGAAATCATATGGTGGTTTTTCTCATTTTAGCAACATCTACTCTGAAGAACCTTATTAATTATTGAAGGCAATATTTATTTAATCTTAGTGTTAGAAATTCCATAACAACTATAAAAATTAAAAGAATAGTAATGATTTATTTTCTATAAATAGATCTTAAAAATACACTCAAGAGCTTTGCATGCATAACGAAAACTTAAAATAAGACATCTGACTCTAGGGGCTGGCACTGCAGTGCAGTGGGTTAATGCCCTGGCCTGAAGCACTGGCATCCCATATGGGCCACGGTTCTAGTCTCGGATGCTCCTCTTCCAATCCAGCTCTCTGCTATGGCCTGGGAAAGCAGTAGAGGATGGCCCTAGTCCTTGGGCCCCTGAACCTGCATGAGAGACGCAGAAGAAGCTCCTGGCTACTGGCTTAAGATCTGCGCAGCTCCAGCCGTTGCGGCAAATTGCGGAGTGAACCATCTGATGGAAGACCTCTCTCTTTCTCTGCCTCTCCTTTTTCTGCGTAACTCTAACTTTCAAATAAATAAATAAATCTTAAAAAAAAGACATTTGAATCTAGCATAAGTCAAAATTTGAAAAATTGATAAGAAAATAGAGGTTAAAAATGGATAGGCTGGTGATATTTACTTCACAAAAGAGGGTGAGAAATCAAAACAAACAAAAGTAGACAAGGCTAAAATGTTTCAGCTTGCAAGCAAGATATATCTCCCTCCACAATAACATGTGTTATTCTATTCTCCATTCAATGACATGTATTGATGGAATTTGATAATTACCATTGAAATGGTTTGGTTGTCAAATGCAATTTATCCTTACACCATTTTTTCTTAAACACTCTTCTCATGGCCTCTTTCACATCTTTGTTCCTCAGACTGTAGATGATGGGATTCAGCATGGGAATCACGATGGTGTAAAACACTGATGCTATCATGTCATACTCCAGAGCATAGCTGGAGCTTGGTCGCACATACATGAAGAGGATGGTTCCATAAAAAATGGACACCCCAGTGAGGTGAGAGCCACATGTAGAGAAGACTTTTCGCCTCCCTGCAGCAGAATCCATCCTCAGAATGGCCAACAGAATGAAGCCATAGGAGACCAACACAATCAGGATGGTGACAACCTCAATGGAACTTATAAAGAAGAAGAGGAGAAGCTGGTTTAAGTGGGTGTCAGAACAGGAAATAGCAAGGAGAGGAGGAATATCACAAAAAATATGCCTAATTTCATTGGATGCACAGAAGGAAAGGCTGAATGTGGGTATTGTGTGCACAATGGCATGCACAATTCCCCCAAGATAGGAGGCAATGATGAGAGGCACATAGACCTTGGGTGACATGCTCACTGAGTACAGAAGTGGGTTGTAGATGGCTACATAGCGATCATAGGCCATGGCAGCTAAGATAAAGCATTCCGTGGTTCCAAAAATAATAGCAAGAAATAACTGTGTTGCACATGCAAGGAGTGAAATGGTTCTATTTTTTGATATAAAATCTACTAACATATTTGGAGTTATAACTGAGGAATAACTGGCATCTACTGAAGACAATATACACAAAAGATAATACATGGGGTTGTGAAGCCTAGAGTCCCCAATGACCAACAAAATCAGTCCTAAGTTCCCCATGAGGGTGAAGAGATAGATTGCTAGAAATAAGAAGAAGAGAATGATCTTCAGTTCAGGATCATCAGTGAAGCCCTTCAGTACAAAGACAGTAACTTTCGTGGTATTCTTCATGTTCAAACTTCCTTGAACAAAGTTGTAGATATTCATACAATGAAGTTCATGTTACTGTGGAAATTAATAGTATGTGAACTCAAGAAACTTTAAATATATCTTCATACCGTTTACTTGGCAATGCACAGTGTTCAGTTGTGAAATAGGAGGTAATGCAAGATAGAGATCAGGAATGGAGTCAGACCCTGCAGAATCAAACAGAAGATATATGCGTGCACTCAATAAAACTCTTATTGTTTTCAAAACCATCTGGTCAACTGGTTAATTTACAATTGAATTCAGTTAGCTGTTTTCACATTTAATGATATTCAAACACCAAGTGGGTATCTTAAAATGTTTCTTTCTGAATAAAAATATGAGCTAGTATATCAGTGCAAAGAATAAAAATGTAGAATTCTAGATTTTACAGCAATTATCAAGTTGTAGTAGTTGCATTGTTATATAATGATATCATTATTTAATACACAAAAATGCTGTATATTTTAAGTACAAACTATTTTAATAAATTTGAATTGTTAAAATAATTTTACATATAGGATATCCTGAGTTAGCTTGATTCTACTGGGGAACATTTTATGTACTGTAATAATTTATAAGCTGATTTGGAAAGTTTCCAGCTCCATTAGTTCTTATATTATTTTAGTAGGGCTGATCAAGATTTGAGAGTGGAGTTGAAGCATGATAATTATAAGGCAGCATATGTTCCATAAAAATTCTTTTCTTAAACTTGGCATAACATTTTCCATTTCTGGCTAAATAGATAGCCATTTTCATTGTTTTTGGAAATGTAAATTCCTTACAATGTCCATATTTTATAACTGCCAATTTTTAAGTAAACATTGTTAGATTTATTCAGAAACATATGTAAAATGCATGATTTTTGCTTACTGTCATTTTTGTTCAGGTGTTGTCATTGTGGTCTTCATAAAATGACATCTCAGCAAGTATTAAAGAGTTCATAAAGAACATATAGTCGTAACAATAGTTATGAAAATTATGACAAGTCATCTGTAAGCAAGATATGAATATTAGACTATAAGAGCAAAATGTAGGAATTAATGCAAGATGAAATAAAAGAATTCCTTCCTAACTATATTTATCAATGTCAATGAATCTCCAGTTTCAGCAGATAAATATCAATCTCATAAAATGAATAAGAATGAGCCATCTGGAGTAGCGATAATGATTATATAAAATAAATCTCCTTATCAACATTCTTCTGGCATCAAAAAAAATCTTAATTTTTCTGGTAGAATTGTTAATCTCAGAAAAAATATTTTAATAGAACTATTAGAAAGATTAAAAACAAACTGAAACTACTCTAAAACGAATCCTTTGTCACTGCTTCCCTCTGTTCCTTTTCCCTCTCTCTTGTCTTCCTGCCTTCCTGGTTCTTCCTTTTTTTATATTTGCCTTCTAAATTCTCTATATGGTTACTTCTTTTGATTAACATTTATTTGTGTGGTTTTTTTTGTTTTGTTTTGAAAACTCCTTCTCAGTCACCAAGGAGTGTTTTTATACTTTAATTCCAATGCATAATATTCTTTGAACACAAAAGCATGGTGAAAAGATATTTCTCAGAATCCAGACTAACAATTTAAATAAAACCTCAACAATACAAACACAGAGTATCTCTTGCAAAAACCTACTCTTCCTACCATCTTCTGTGCTTTTTTCTGTCTGGAAGCTGTTACTCACTGTTAGCCACATGGATATTTACTCCAAATGAGAACAATAGTTCTTAATCACTGAAGATGTTAAATTTTAAATCTATGTATTATCTATCTATCTATCTATCTATCTATGTATCTATTTATGTATCTATGTATCTATCTACCTAATCTAGCATTCAAATGAGCAATATATGAGATTTATCATGCAACAGATCCCTAGACATATTTAAAATTACAAAGACTTATAGATTTTGTGATTTAAAATTTAAATATCTGCATGATTAAATAATAAGTAAATTAGAAGATGTAGAGAAAGTGTATACAGTGATGTATAACTTCCTTAATAACTATTTCTTACTGCCATAGGATAATGGATAAATTTTATACGCAGAAAAATCACAGAAAGAAGACGCTCTTATGGCTAAGTTATATATGTTAATATAATATGACCTGAAAAATATAAAATACTATAAAAATCTCTTACACATTCAAAAAAACACAAAAAATTATATCTGTAATTACAGTGTCATGGTTGAAGATATGAAGTATAGCAAACATTATAAATTGCTAATGGGAAGATTAAGGTAACAACCACTTTGGAAACAATTTGAAATGTCTAATTTATATATCTAACAAAAATCTATAACATGTAACTAAGTGAATTATTACAGATGACTGCAAAATATGTTTCAATGAAAATCTGAAAGGAAATTTATGAGTAAGATGTTCATTATTATAGCAATTAGTTTAGAATATCTGCAAATTTACATTTGTGTATGAGTACACAAACACATTAATAAAGTAATACAGTTTTCTTTTGGATGAGAAATTGGAGATAGGGCTCAGCTTGGATAAAGGAGATAAATTGATAGAGTCAGCTTTAATAGGAAGAGAGGGAGTATGCAAATGAACTTCATTTTACGATACTAATGTTTGACACAAATGAATGGAAGATGGTCCTTCAAGGGTTGATGCCACTTCCTGTAGGATCAAAAGGATGGGATGGATGTTCCTTCATTGTGAGCTCATGCCACTTTCCAAATCATATTGTCAGTTAATTCACCAATGTATTCTATATAGCTGCCTTTATATTAAATCGTATCTGCCCTTAATATGCTGTACATTGTGAATTATACTATAACTAGTACTCCAACAGTATTTTTCACTTTGTGTCCCTATGTGCGGGAAAACTGTTGAAATCTTTACGTAATATGTACTAAACTGAACTTCTGTATATAAAGAGAATTGAAAATGAATCTTGATGTGAATGGAAGGGGAGAGGGAGCAGAAAAGGTGAGGGTTGCAGGTGGGAGGGAAGTTATGGGGGGGGGGGAGCCATTGTAATCCATAAGCTGTACTTTGGAAATTTATATACTTTAAATAAAAGCTTTATGTAAAAAAAAAGAAACCAAGTTATGTGCTAAACATTTGGTTCTGTCATCTTAACATATGAGATATTGTATCAATGAACAAAACAGAGTAATATAAATTCAAAATTGTTATTTCAGCAAGTGTGAGAAATTATTTTCTGTAATCTAGTGTCCTAAAGAAAGGGGGCATTATTGGATGCCAGCACTGTGGTGTAGTGGGTAAAGCCACCACCTGCAGTGCCGGCATCCCATTTGGGCACCAGTTAGAGTCCCAACTTCTCCAGTTCCCATCCAGCTCTCTGTTATGGCCTGACAAAGCAATAGTAGATGGCCCAAGTGCTTGGGACCCTGCACCCACATGGGAGACCCAGAAGAAACTCCTGGTTCCTGGCTTCATATGGGTCCAGCTCCAACTGTTGCAGCCAATTGGGAAGTGAGCCAGTAGATGGAAGACCTCTCTCTCTCTCTCTCTCTCTCTCTCTGCCTTTCCGTCTCTTTGTGTAACTCTTTCAAATAAATAAATAAATCCTTTAAAAAAAAGAAAGAGGACATTATTATTTTTTTTTTTACAACTGGGCAGGTAACAGTGAAGGATAAAATATTCAAATTTAATTGGTATAAATGTAAGCTATGCTGAGTTCACTTGTTTCTATAGATTATCAACTTTCTATATTGTAAAAGTAAATGAAATATGTTCTAATATTTTCTACTTGCATTAGGTTTTGTGGAAGATTTGAGGGGAGTATTGGCTATGATAATTTTGTGACAATATTATTTAAAGATTACAGAAATTTTATAATTGTATAATCACTGATAACCAAATACACGAACGTTTTCCACAATTCCATTAGCTAAAGTGTTGTACATTTAATTTTCTTTGGACAAATGAAGAAGTGAAAAACCACAGTGTTAAGCAATTCCACTAAATAGCTATAGAAAATAGCATTCTCCTGGATTGTAAAATAAAACTTACTGGATTTGAGTAAGTCATGTAAAACTCAGAGTTATCAAGATAAAATTGCTATGATACATTAAAAAATTTAGAATGTAAAATCAACATTTAAAAGTTTTATAAAGCCACATATAGATATTAAACTATAATAGATGGCAGAAAAGCCTAAATATCTTGGGTGTGTTGTTACAACACTAAATTTACAAAGGTAGAAATTAAGACTTATAGCCATTTATTGAACATTTTCAATGGGAATAGAATTCCAAAGACATGGCTTTTTTTCATCTTTGTAGAAACTCGTACAGTTAATAAGTGCAATAGGCAAGATTCAATACCATATTTCCTTCCTAGCTCATAAAGTCATTACACTTTTCACTGCCCCCTATCAGATAGACCTTCACAGTATTTTGTAACATCCTCACACCCCACAATCTCCTGTGAAGTGCAAAAAAAAATACTTCTTGATCTATTTGGATATCTTTAAACTACTGAGGTTGCAGACGCAGAAATAATAATATCTGGAATGATTTGTAGATTACGTAATTAGCATATAAACTTTAAAATTTTTGAGATTCTTTTCTCATGGTTAAAAAAAAACATGAACTATGTTATATTTTCGTAAGTTGAATGTGTTCTGGAACTCTGTTTGGAAATTCTTGATTCCTCACAATTCCAGTGCTTTTAACCTCTTCCACCGGGAAACACAAGCATAATCTACACTGTATGGTTAGAATTATTGTTGGTCTATGTAAACCTACAAAGTGTTTTCTACTTTCTTTTCTAGGAAGTGCTGGTTTTGGATTCCTAGGAGAGATTTGTTTGAATGACATGCACACATCCTATTCACAAACGACTCCATATTTTCTGTTTTATAGCTAACATATTTAACCTTGAGTTTAAGTCTTCCAAAATATTTTCTAGTGATCTTAAAATGTATCTTACCTGTAGAACAGCAAGTGCAGGTGTACTTTCATAATGAATATGCTTCATTTAAATTGTTTATATGCACTTACTGAACTGCTGAGGAAACCCACAGGAGATTGCCCAAGGGGAACGTTATCCAATTATTTTATATTTAAATTAACAAGGTGATGATTTGTTCAACCATCTAGTAAATGGCTCAGGAAAAGTTACAGGCTGACACTTATAAAATGAAGAGAATTATTTTGCCTCTATTTGCAACTATTAATTTTAAAAACTTTTAACATTTTGATACCATGTACAGTATCTTAAAATGTGAGATATAATCTTAGAGTTGGACCTTCAGTTACACTTTAACCTGAGGTTGAATTTCCTCATGTTGTCAATAAAAGCCATTCAATGATGCAGTATGTTGGTAAACATGGTAAAATGTAATAAGGCAAAATCATCATGATTCTAGTGGCATCTAGCAAAAGAATTTACAATCATCTATGTACATTGCACATTTACTCTGTTCAGATAGTAAACTGTAGAGTTCAAAGTGATTTTCCAATTAATAATGAAGATAGTAAATGTTTGTGATATATAGGTCATGATTGTAATATATTGAAAATTATCTTTTTGCTCTTTTAACTCTGTTTCAATTCCTAACTCTCTATGCATCTATTTTCTTCTTTGTGTTTTTAAACTATGTGTTTATTACTTATTCATGTATTTTACAATTACATTTTAAAATTATAGTTTTTCAAAAATGCTCATATATTGAGTTTTAGTTTATTTCCAGTTCTTGGTTTATTATTCTGACTTATCTTCCTTAAACAGCTTTTCAGACCCTGTTTATGCCTAATCCTGTAATTTAGAAGATATATATACTTTTATATACAAAATACAAACACTCAGGTTATTGGAAGATATAACTAAGGTAGTATGAAAATACAATAGGGTCTGCCATTGTGTCTTAGTAGGTAAAGCCTCAGCCTGCAGTGGCAGCATTCCATATGGGAACTGTTTAAGTCCCTGTTGCTCCGCTTCTGATCCAGCTCTCTGCTATGGCCTGGTTAAGCAGTGGAAGATGGCCCAGGTCCTTAGGCCCCTGCACCCACATGGGAAGTCCCAGAGGAAGCTCCTGGCTCCTGGTTTTGATTCAGCACAACTCTGGTCATTGTGGCCAATTAGAGAGTGAACCAGTGGATGGAAGACCTCTTTCTGCCTCTCCTTTCTGTATGTAACTCTGACTTTCAAATAAATAAATAAATCTTTTTTAAAAAGAGAATACAATAAAAATACTATAATCACAGAGAAAAGAAAATAATAAAAAAGCTATGTGAGATTTTTTTTTAACTTTTACTTAGAATATAAATTTCCAAGGTACAGCTTATGGATTATAATGGCTCCCCCCCCCCCATAACTTCCCTCCCACCTGCAACCCTCCCCTATGTGAGATTTTTTAAATTATATAATCTTACTCAGATAAAATTGAAAATGTAGGTTTCATACATAAGGGAGTCATGTAGTGTTTATCTTTCTGTGTCTGGCTTATTTCTCTTACTATGATCACCTTCAGTTCTATCCCTGTTGTTGCAAATAACAAAAATTCATTTTTTTTTTTTTGACAGGCAGAGTGGACAGTGAGACAGAGAAAGGTCTTCCTTTTGCTGTTGGTTCACCCTCCAATGGCCGCCGCAGCCGGCGCATCGCGCTGATCCGAAGCCAGGAGCCAGGTGCTTCTTCCTGCTCTCCCATGCGGGTGCAGGGCCCAAGCACTTGGGCCATCCTCCACTGCACTCCAGGGCCATAGCAGAGAGCTGGCCTGGAAGAGGGGCAACCAGGACAGAATCCAGTGTGCTGGCGCCGCAGGCGGAGGATTAGCCTATTGAACTTCAGTGCTGGCCCAAAAATTCATTCTTTATATGGCTGAATAGTATTCCATTGTGTGTGTATGCATCTGTTTCTGTGTGTGTGTGTGGGGGGGGGGATAGAGAGAGAGAGAGAGAATGTCCCGTTAATTAATTTTGTTTATTCTCTTGATGGAAATTTTGGTTGATTCTATGTCTTGGATATTGAGAAGAGGGCTGTAATAAACACAGTAGAGCAGTACACTTGGGATAGACTTCTTTCATGTCTTGGACATATACCTAGTGGGGTTGAGGGATTGTATGGAAGTTCTAGTTATAGTTTTTAAAGAAAACCTCTTATTGTTTTCATTGTAGCTGTGCCAATTTACATTCTCACCAAAAGCGTATAAGAGTTCCTCTTTCTCCACATCCTCACCAGCTATGCTATTTTCTGTATTTTGATAATATTCATTCTAACATGCAAAAGTTGATATCTCATTGTGCTTTTGATTTGCATTTTCCTGATGCCTAACAATATTGAACAATTTTTTATGTATTTGTCAATTTTTCTTATCTCTTCTTTTGAAAATTGTCTATTCAGAAACTTCATAATTTAATGTAATCTCAATTGTTAATTCTGGCTTTGACTGCCAGACTGACTCTGGGGTCTTTTCCAAGAAGTCTTTGCCTGTGCCTATATTTTGCTGGGTTTCTCCAATGTTCTCTACTTATTTGATGGTGTCGGGTTGTAGATTTAGATCTTTAATCCATGTTGCGTGGATTTTTGTGTAAGGTGTAATGTAGGGGTCTTGCTTCATGCTTCTGCATGTGGAAATCCAGTTTTCTCAGCACCATTTGTTGAATAGACTGTCCTTGCTCCAGGAATTGGTTTTAGATCCTTGATCAAATATAAGTTGGCTGTAGATATTGTGTTGATTTTGTGTTTCTATTCTATTCCATTGGTCTATCCATCTGTTTCTGTACCAGTACCATGCCTTTTTGATTATAACTGCCCTGTAGTATGTCCTGAAATCTGGTATTCAGGTCCTTTACCTTTTTCCTAACTGGATTGATTACTTTTTGATGTCGATATTTTTAAATGCTAATGCATTCTGTATATTAATCCTTTGTCATATAAGTATGTTGCAAATATTTTCTCCATTCTGTCTGATGGCTCTTCACTTTGATTGGAAGATTCTGGGTTTGATATAATTCCATCTGTGGAGCTTCATGAAGGTCTTCATCAAGGGTAGCTGGGGCCCAAGTACTTTGGGCCGTCTTCTGCTGCTTTCTCAGGCACATTTGTAATGATCTGTATCAGAAGTGGAGCAGCTGGCACATGAACTGGCATCCATAAATGATTACCAGCATTGCAGGCAGCTGTTTAAACTGCTTCATCACAATGCTAGCTCCTGTTTTGTGGATCTTTTGAACTGCTTTTTAAAAATTTATTTAAGGTATACAGACTTCATGTGTTCCCTATATGCATTTTCAGGAACATAATGATGCTTCCTCTCCATCTTCCCTCTCATCAAGGCTCCCACCCTTCTTCCTCCTGTTCCCATTCTTACTTTTTACAAAGATGTATTTTCAGTTAACTTGGTACTCAGAAGATTAACCCTACACTAAAATGTTCAACAAATACTATGAAGAAAAAAAAATTCTTCAATAGTCCAGAGAAATTCTGCTAAAATTCCTTGTATCTCAAAGCATCAATTTCACTCCCATAGATTCCTTTTTAGGTACTCTATCAGTTCCTTTTGTTGTTTAATTTCAGTTTCTTTTGTTTCTGCTCATTGTTTTGATTCTAATTTTTCTGAAGGCTTGGGTTGTGGAGATCATTTCATATGCTTATTTGCTATTGTTATTTATTCTTTTTTAAAGATTTATTTATTTATTTGAAAGTCAGAGTTACACAAAGAGAGAAGGGGAGTCAGAGGGAGAGAGGTCTTCTATCCGCTGGTTCACTCCTCCAATTGGCTGCAAAGACTGGAGCTGCGCAGATCTGAAGCCAGGAGCCAGGAGCTTCCTCCAGGTCTCCCACATGGGTGCAGGGGCCCAAGCACTTGGGCTCCCTTCTATTGCTTTCCCATGCCACAGCAGAGAGCTAGATCGGAAGTGGAGCAGCAGGGACTTGAACCGGCATCCATATGGGATGCCAGCACTGCTGGAGGCGCCTTTACCTGCCAAGCCACAGCACTGGCCTCTGTGTTTATTCTTTAGTGAGTTATCTGATAATTTTAATTTAATTTAATTTTAATTGGGTGGTTTGTTTCCTTATTATTGAAATTTAATGCTTCTGGGTACATATGGAATAACAATCTTCTATCATAAGTGTAATCTGCAAAATTTTTCTTTCTGTTGTGACTTGCTACATTCTTTTGGCTAGCAATATATCTTTCACAATGCTTTGAAGAATTTATTATGTGCATAGCAAAAACACACCTAAAGATTAGCATATGGGATCCTGAATTAAAAAAAAAAAAAGAGGCTGGCTCAACAGGCTAATCCTCTGCCTTGCAGCGCCATCACACCAGGTTCTAGTCCCAGTTAGGGCACCGGATTCTGTCCCGGTTGCCCCTCTTCCAGGCCAGCTCTCTGCTATGGCCGGGAGTGCAGTGGAGAATGGCCCAAGTCCTTGGGCCCTGCACCCCATGGGAGACCGGAAAGAAGCACCTGGCTCCTGCCTTCGGATCAGTGAGGTGTTCCAGCCTCAGTGTGCTGGCCGCGGCGGCCATTGGAGGGTGAACCAATGGCAAAAGGAAGACCTTTCTCCCTGTCTCTCTCTCTCTCACTGTCCACTCTGTCTGTCAAAAACAAAACCAGAAAACATCATACAACTACAAAGGTTAACTTTTTATTATTATTATTATTATTTGACAGAGTTATAGACAGTGAGACAGAGAGAGAGACAGAGAGAAAGGTCTTCTTTCCATTGGTTCACTCCCCAAATGGCTGCTACAGCTGGCGCTGTGCTGATCTGAAGCCAGGAGCCAGGTGCTTCTTCCTGGTCTCCAATGTGGATTCAGGTGCCCAAGCACCTGGGCCATCCTCCACTGCCTTCCCGGGCCACAGCAGAGAGCTGGATTGGAAGAGGAACAACCAGGACTAGAACCTGCCTCCCATATGGGATGCGGGTGCCACAGGTGGAGGATTAACCAAGTGAGCTGGTCCCCAAAGGTTGACTTTTAAAACGCAGATTTCTGATTCTAAACTTTCTTGTACGCAATATTATTATGTATGCTGTCATAGTTAATGTTTCATATTTTCTCATTATGTACATATTTCCATGATTTTGAGAGAATTATCCAACATCTATTTTGAATAGGAAAATGGAGTTCATAACACTGAAGATATCTGACCCTGGCACATAGATAATTAGCTTTCAAGCTTAATTAGATTTATTTTCCATATCAATGCCTTCTTTTGGCACTGAAGGATCATTTTATAGCAGAGTCCAATATATATTCAGCCAATAATTTTTATTGTGTGATTCATTTCTCTAAATCATTCACTTGTTTGCCATGGGAATAAAGCAAAATTATCTTCATGTCTTTCTGTCTCAGAGGATAGTATTCTTTCCCTTAGGGCATCCATGTTGTCTTCAATATGAGCTTAAGATCATGATATAAGAATTAAAATGCATGATATTCAGAGTATTGAATCGAATGAGCACTTTAAGAGTACTGAATTGAATAAACAGTTTATTTCCAAAAGTAAGTCAAAGAGCTTTTATCACTTACAAAATATTTACAAGCTATAGCATGGATTGTGAAAGGATTATATATGACTGTATATTTATGTTCAAGAGAAAGGAATTCACTTAACTGAACCTGTATTACAAATGGGATCATGTGCCGGTGCCATGGCTTACTTGGTTAATTCTCCACCTGCAGTGCCAGCATCCCATATGGGTGCCAGGTTCTAGTCCTGGTTGCTCCTCTTCCAGTCCAGCTTTCTGCTGTGTCCCGGTAGGGCAGTGGAAGATGGCCCAATTGCTTGGGCCCCTGTACCAGCATGGGAAACCAGGAGGAAGCACCTGGCTCCTGGCTTCAGATAGGAATATCTCTGGCCATAGCAGCCATTTGGGGAGTGAACCAACAGATGGAAGACCTTTCTCTTTGTCTCTCTCTCTCTCTCTCTCTCTCTCACTGTCTAACTCTGTCAAAAAAATGGGATCACATGTGCCTTCCATGGTATGTAGCATTGAAAATTATGAGAATTCCTCACATATTTCTGGGTACATTGATAATTTAGAAAAAACTTCTCTATTGAGAAAAATTAACTTTCGGATAAATATTGGTTAGATTCAATTTTGGGATTTTGATTTTTTATGCAAGGATGTGGGTAAATTATTATTTAGGAAATTGATTTAGATTTCACTTTCAGTTTTTGTTAGTATTATCAGTTTCATGGTCTACTTAGGTTTGATGGTTTCATGAAAGAATTCATATATGTGAGGATGTGATTTTGTATTGTTTCAGAGGAAATGAATTCAGAATTATGGCACATCACAATGATCAACATATGCAAAAATAGATATATGTTAGCATGTGAGGTCAGAGAAATCCGGGCTCCAATCCTGACTCTGCTACTAGCTGTGTTGAATTTTTTCCAATAGTGTGTCTAGCTGGCCTCAGCTTTCTCATCTATAAAAGGATGCATTCACTTTGTGTGGAAAATGTAATGTGATTTGGGCAGAATTTCTTATCCTCTATAGCAGCTTAATGGTGTCGTGGCTTCCCTTCTAAGGCCACTGTTGAGGATGCTGTTTCTGTGTGTTTGGTAATTTAGGTTCTCTCACTGTAAGAAGCCTGAGGAACTCAGATTTATTTTGATTTTTAAGGTTGATTATGATTTGTTAAAAACCCTTTTTCTATGTTTTGTCTTTCCAGTCTCTATCAGAATGAAGTCAGACACATGTTAATGCAACCAATTCTAATATTCATAAGTATTAGTTGATAGAAATGCCCGTTTCAACAGCAGGGTCATTAAAGATCCTAAACCCACACAAGTTATCTCGAATGCTCCATGTCTCCAATTTTCTAATTCACATTATGGGACAGGAATACAATACACACACTCTATCTACATTAAGATCAGAGGCATCGAAGCTTATTAGAAAATTCTCATCAATAAATGTATTCTTTAGTTTAATGAAGCATACTAGTTATTTAACTGACTGGCTCATGGGAAGAATGTAATAACACATTATATCCTATGCTATTGAGATGAAGTAGGTATAATTTCCATAGAATATTATTTTAACATATATTAAATATAATATAACAAACATATTTATACCTAAAAGAAATATTTAGATCCTATGTTGGAACCTAGTAATTGCTCAATGTTGTGATGAAAAATAGTTTTGTTATTCTTTATTTTATTAGAGTTTAGTAACGTATGGAAGTCATGTTTCATGTATGTGCCTTTCATCTTTATTTAATACAAGGTTAATAAGGCGTATTTTAGTGTGTATCTCATCACTAAGCTGTCTGCAGTTATATTTTGTTTGCAAACTGAACAAAACAATAGATATTCTGGTCAATCTTGGATTTAATTGGTAAAGAGAAATAACAGTCCCTATGTGATAAATCTGAAATTTTAATACAGGGTTAAGTGTGTAAATATAATTTTCTTTTTTGTACAGTTTTCTATTCTCAGGCTCCTTGAATAAGATTATATTAGAACTCTAAGGTAGCTAGAATTTCTCCTGTGCATGTCAGTGTATAAATATACATTTTTTTAAACAAACTCATTAGTGTGCCACATATTGGTAACTTTAAAAGGTGGTTATGTATTTTCGTTTTCACTGTGTTTACTTGATAAACATTTGTGTATAAGTTTATGAATTTTTAAAAGGGGGCAGGGAAGAGAATGGAAAACTTTTTAAGTAAAAAAATATTTTGGGTGCAGGCATTGTGGTATACTGGGTAAAACCCACATCTACCACATTGGCATCCCATATGGGTGCCCGTTTCTGTCTCAGATGCTCCATTTCTGATACAGCTCCCTGCTAATGTGCCTGGGAAATCAGTGAAAGAAGACCCAAGTCCTTGGGCTCCTGCCACCTACAATGGAGACCTGGAAGAAACTCCTGGCTCGTGGCTTAGAACAGTCCCAACTATGGCTGTTTTTGCCATCTGGGGAGTGAACACGCAAATAGAACATCTTTCTCTCTCTCTCTCTCTCGCACCGCATTCTCTCTCTCTCTCCTTTCTCTCTCTCTCTGTGTGTAAACTCTGCCTTTCAAATAAATAAATATCAAAATATTTTTGCGATACATATATTTGGAAGAACTTTAAAAGTCTGTGGAAAATATTATTTTTAATTCATTTGTTTCCTCTATAAAAGGCACTGCAATAGAGAGAGAGAGAGAGAGAGAGAGAGAGAGAGAGATGCTCATTCCCCAAATGGTTGTAGACCCAGTCTATGCCAGAGCAAAGTCAAGAGACAGGAACTACATCTTGATCTCCCACTGTGTGCAGGGGCCAAGTAGGTGTGCCATCATCCACTGCCTTTCCAGGAACATTGGCGGGAAGATGATTTGGAAGAGGAGTAGGCAGAACTGAACCTGGCACTCAAATGCCGTGGCACGTTGGAAGTGGCGGCTTCACTTACTTACCACAACATCAGTCCTGAGAAATAAAATTTAAAATATGAGTTTATTTAGATTCGTAAAAAATTTGATATCCATTCAAAGCTTTTGCACAATACACATTTTTATGTATTATTAAAAATGTCCACCACTTTCACATCAAAATAAATTCAACATGTGATGTAATAATCTACAAACTTTGTGAAGCACTATTAATGGAAAGATTTAAAATTTAAAACTGACACTAAACTAGATATTATTAGAAGTTATCTGTGTGTGTTCATGAGTGATGCAACATTGTCTGTTTAAACAGAAATGGAAGTTTAGCTTAGTTATTATTTACGTTATACTTCCCTAAGAATAGACGAGCATTTTGTTTGTTTTAACCCCACATGTAGGCAGCTCTGTAGCCAGTGTATTAGATCTAAAACCTATCTATCCACACAGGTCCAGAACCTTGCTTGGAAAATGGAATTGTGTGTCTTTCTTCTAAGAGGAGTTTTAAGATGCCTTTTACCTTATATTCTTGATGGATGGAAGCTTCAATATGACAAAAATAAATTGTGTGTTATGTAAAATTATCAGCATTTCACATCCCTAAATGCAACTCATCCCTATGCCCAGCAGTTACTTGACTCCCTTACATATGTTTTAGTAAATGACTCTTTGAAGGAAAAATAAAATTCACCATGATCAAGTCTTGCCCCCAAATATAGCAGATTCACTATTGTCTTTCAATAACAGTGATATTCTGTCCAAATGCAAGTGACTTTTGAACTTTTTTCTACTTTTGCACAGTTGTGGAAATTATCTGGTGATTTTCTTATTTTAGCAACATCTCCTCTGAAGAACCTTATTAGTTATTAAGGGCAACATGTATTTAAACCTAGTTTTAGAAATTCCATAACAACTATAAAAATTAAAAGAATGGTTGTGATTTATTTTATATAAATAGATCTCAAAAATGCACTCAAGAGTTTTGCATGCATAACGAAAACTTAAGATAAGACATCTGACTCTTGTATAAGTCAAAATTGGAAAAACTGATAAGAAAGTGGAGGTTAAAAATGGATCTTCATTTATTTCAAAAAAGAAGTTGAGAAATCCAAACAAAAGCAGACAAGACAAGGCTGATTTGGTTTGCAACAAAATATATCTCCCTCCACAATAACATGTGTTATTCTGCTCTCCATTCATTGACACATACTGATGGAATTTGATAATTACCATTGAAATGGTTTGGTCTTAAATGTTGCCCCAACCAAAAATTTGAAATTTAAGTGTACATTACTTCATTTCTAGTTATCTGATAATATTTAAATGTTAAATAAATTTCAACTTGTTTTTCTCATTTACAGTTGACCCAAACTTAAGATGCAAGTGTGTTTCCTCCCATGGTAACTTGAGACAATAAGGAAAGTCATCTATTCGACTTTATAGAAATCTAGGATGATTAGACAGTCTTTGTGAATTTTAAGAAAATGCAATGTGAAAGGGAAGAAACTTCAAAAGAATACAAAATGGAAATTAAACTCATTAAGTCGGCAGAGTTTTTATAGCATGGTCAATCTAGCCTACAAACGAAAAAATATAATTTTTCAATTTATTATAGTGAAATAATGCATCCACTTGGATCCAACTAATTCATTTCCAATCCCTTCACTGGCATGGACATCATTATGCTTTTCTGATAAAAAAAACATGAGTATATAATACGATGGACTCTGTTGTCACTGGAAAATGCCTTCAGAATATCCTAATGGTAACTGAAATCTCAGAGATGGCATCAGACTTGTATTCCTTCAGGGTTCACTTGAAGAACATGAGCGAAGTAACCATGTTTATATTAATGGGCTTCACAGATGATCTTGATTTACAAGTCCTCTTATTTTTGATATTTCTAGCAATCTATCTTTTTACTCTGATAGGAAATTTAGGACTGGTTGTGTTAGTCATAGGGGATTCTCGGCTTCACAATCCAATGTACTATTTTCTAAGTGTTTTATCATTCTTAGATGCCTGCTATTCCACAGTTGTCACTCCTAAAATGTTGGTCAATTTTCTAGCAGAAAATAAATCCATTTCTTTCACTGCATGTGTAACACAGATGCTTCTCTTTGTTACTTTTGGGACCACAGAATGTTTTCTCTTGGCTGCTATGGCTTATGATCGCTTTGTAGCGATCTACAACCCACTTCTGTACTCAGTGAGCATGTCACCCAGGGTCTATGTGCCACTCATCGTTGCATCCTATGTTGGCGGTGTTTTACATGCTATTGTCCACACAGTGGCTACATTTAATCTGTCCTTTTGTGGACCTAATGAAATTCATCATGTCTTCTGTGACATCCCTCCACTCCTTGCAATTTCCTGTTCTGACACCCACATAAACCAGCTTCTACTCTTTTATTTTGTGGGTTCTATTGAGGTCGTCACTATACTAATTGTCCTGATCTCCTATGGTTTAATTCTGTTGGCCATTCTGAGGATGCATTCTCCTGAAGGGAAACGAAAAATCTTCTCTACATGTGGCTCTCACCTAGCTGGAGTATCCATTTATCACGGGACAATCCTCTTCATGTATGTGAGACCAAGTTCCAACTATGCCTTGGAGCATGACATGATAGTGTCAATATTCTACACCATTGTGATTCCCATGCTGAATCCTATTATCTATAGTTTGAGGAACAAAGATGTAAAAGAGGCAGTAAAAAGGGTGTTTGATAGAAATTGGTTCCTAAATAAATTCCATTTATAGAGTGAGTAAAACTGAAAAGTAAATTGGTTATCAGCTCATACATGTATGGTCATAAAGTAGATAACAATATCTTGAAATTAATTAATGAATTAACAAATATAAATATTTACTGTGAAGAATGAATCAGTTCTCCATTTTAGCAGCTTAAGAATCTTTCATATGGCTAGGATAAGCTGAAGCTGTCTGTAGTAAATATTCCCTGATATACGTATATTGCTGTTGTTAGACTTATAATATTGCTTATGTTGAAAATGATGCCCTGGGGATTCTGTGGATTGATATGTACACATCATGTACACAGTAACTCTGCACACATTATGAATCTGGTTACTCATTCTATAAGCCCTCCACAAAGCAAATGTTACTTTAGTTATTTAAGATACTCTCACACACTCAGATCAGTGAAGACTTTTACTCTACTGGGCTGCAAATTCTAGATGTTTGTTTCCATCATTAAGGTGTTTTCTTGAAATTTTCTAAGCACCAACACTGGTTGGAGCCACTCTGGGTCTTCAAATATAAACGGATTTGATGTTAATATTTATTGGAATTGTACACACAAATCAACAATAACAAGTAAAATGCTGCTTAGACAAAACATGGCTACTACAGAGTGGCAAAGACTCAAGTGCATGAGCCAGTACCTGCTGCCTGCAGTGTCTACATTAGCAGGAAGCTGGGATCAAGAGCTGCAGCAGGACTGTAATGCAGACACTCCAGTAGGATGCAGGCATCCTAAATGACATCGTTATTACCAGGCCAAATGTCTACCCTTTTACCACTTCTACTGATGAAAATATCTAATGGAGTCATTTACCACAATTTATTAATCCATTCTTCTGTTGATGACATTCAAATTTATTCTGTCTTTTGGCTGTACATGTACTTGCTACAGTGCCTATTTTTTTTTTTTTTTTTGACAAGCAGAGTGTACAATGAGAGAGAGAGAGACAGAGAGGAATGTTTTCCTTTTTGCTGTTGGTTCACCCTCCAATGGCTGCTACGGCCGGCGCGCTGTGGCTGGCGCATCATGCTGATCTGAAGCCAGGAGTCAGGTGCTTATCCTGGTCTCCCATACGGGTGCAGGACCCAGGGACTTGGGCCATCCTCCACTGCATGCCCAGGCCATAGCAGAAGGCTGGCCTGGAAGAGGGGCAACTGGAACAGAATACGGTGCCCCGACCGGGACTAGAACCTGGTGTGCCTGTGCCGAAAGGCAGAGGATTAGCCTATTGAGCCGCTGCGCCGGCTGCTACAGTGCCTATTTCAATATCATTAATTATAAATCTAGTAATGGAATTAAAGGAGTCATATACTAATCATACGTTAAAGTTTTTGAAGAATCAAATTGTTTCCATATTGACTAATCCATTTTATATTTTACATTCCCACCAGTAATGGAAAAGGATATAAAATTCTTCAGATTTTTGTCACTATACGCTCTGTGTCTTTTTTTTAAATGTTAGTAAATGTGAAGAGGTTTCTCATTTTATTATGATTTACATTTCCCCAAAGATTAATGATGATGTGTAAACTTTCATGACTTCAATGGCCATGTGCATACTTTTAGAGAAACGTTTTTTACACTCTTTTGCTGGGCCCAGCACTGTAATGCAGTGGGTTAATTCTCCACATAGGTGCCAGCATCCAATATGAGTACTGGCTCTCATCCAGGCTGTTACTCTTCTGATCCATCTCTCTGCTATGGCCTGGGAAAGCAATAGAAGATGGCCCAAGTCCTTGGGTCCCTGCACTCTCATGGGAAATCCAGAAGAAGCTCCTGGCTCCTGGTTCCTGGCTTGGGATCGGCTCAACTCCTGCCATTGTGGCCATTTGGAGAGTGAACCAGCAGATGGAAGACCTTTCTCTTTTTCTCTCCCTCTTTGTCTGTAACTGTACCTCTCAAATAAATTTTAAAAATTGCCCATTTTTAATGAGTTACTTGATCTTATGTCACTGAGCTGTATAAGTTTTTCAGATATTCTGGATATTCAAACATTACTGAATGTATTATTTTAAAATAATGTATTTTATCATTTTGTATGTTGCCTTTTCACTTTCATGATAATGTCCCTTGATGCATGTTTTAGTTTTTTTTTTGGTTTGTTTTATTTTATTTTGTATTTCTTCTGTAACAGAATATCTGAAACTGGTATTCTACAAAGAACACTTCTTGACCATGAGAAATCCAAGATCAACAGGCCACATCTGGTTACAGCCTTCTTGTTACAGAATTACAAAGCAGGAGCATCACATTGTGAAAGAGCAAGACAATGTTAAACTCAGTCTTTTCTTCCTTTTTGTGTGTAGTCTTAATCCCAACATGGTGGCCTGATTCTCTTGACTCCATCTAACTATAATTGTCTCCCAGAGGACCACATCGAAGTAGAACCAACACATGATATAGCTGATTATTACATACTTTCTTGAGGGACATATTCAAATAATAGAAATGAATGTTTTTTGAAATTTTGTTTAAGCTCAATGTACCTATATTTTTGTCTTGAGTCATATTTATGAATACACTGATAATCCAATTACATGAATATTTACTCATGTGTTTTATTGTAAAAGTGACATGGCTACTGCTCCTGTATTTGCTATTGATCAACTCAGGGTTAATTTTAGCATATGGTGTGAGGTAGGGGTTCAAATTCATATGCTACAAATATATAGTTTAAATGCATTATTATTGTATATGAGAGAAAATATTTATACAAACAGGGGAATGTTATTGCATTACAGAAGATTCAGAAACAACCAAAGTTCTCACTTAGTAAATGCATGAGATCTTTAAGAATATACACAAATAAATCTCAAAACCTTGTTATTCAATGGGAAAAATGAGCCTATCAGAAATTTTGTAGGGGCTGGCATTTTGGCGTAGCAAGTGAAGCTGCCACCTGATATACTGGAATCCCATATGGGTCAGTTCCTGTCCCAGCAGCTTCCTGGTAATGGTCTGAGAAAAGCAGTGGAAGATGATGCACAGTGTTTGGACCTCTGATACCCATATGGGAGACCCAGATGAACCCTGGACCAGCATTGGCCATTGTGGCTATATGGGGATTGAATCAGGGGGTGGAAGAGCTCTCTCTCCCTGTCTTTCTCTCTCGTCTCTTTCAAAATAAATAAATAAATTTAAAGGAAAATATGTAAGCACCATAAATCTGCTTGTGTATTTTGAAAATCATGTACAAATCAACTAAATGTGTGTGGTTATGTGTTTGCATGTATATAATATTAGATGTATAATGTATTTGTCTAATAACATAATATCAAATAGGTTCCATTAAAAGTCATTTAGAAAAATGTAAAATTTTGTGATATTCAATAGTTGTTGCCTATATATGATCAAAATGTGAATTTCACTCATATATCAAGTGATGACTGGATAAGGAAATTGTGATATATACACACGATGGAATACTACTCAGCTGTAAAAATGAATGAAATCTGGTCTTTTGCAACAACAAAATGGATAAAACTGTAGATATTATGCTTAGTGAAATAAGCCAGTCCCCAAAAGACAAATATATGTTTTCTCAGATTTGAGGAAGTTTTCTGACACTCCCTGATTACAATATTGTCATCTCTAATCCCATGGGTTTCCTGCACTATACCCAGTGTTGGACAGCTACACATAGAGGATAGGAGGGATATAAACAAACTAGCCTTTTTAAATGCCACTCTCCTCAGTCTATTACTACTCAATTATATCCCTTTTTAGGGATCAATGTTGTGGTGTAATAGGTTAATGTAGTGCCAGTTCATGTCCTGGTTGCTCCACTTCCTATCCAGCTCCCTGCTAATGTGTCTGGGAAAAAGTAGTAGAAGATGACCCAAGTCCTTGGTTAGATGGGTCCATGTGGGTGGCTTGGAAGAAGCTCCAGGATTCTGACTTTGGCCAGGCCCAGACCTGACCATTGTAGTCATTTGGGGAGTGAACCATCAAATAGGAGCCCTCTCTCTGTCTCTCCCTTTTTCTCCCCATAACTCTTTTGAATACATAAATATTCAAAAATGATTATATCTCTTTTAAGAGAAATACATAAAATTGTTAAGGATGCAATAAGATATTGTATACATGTGAAAAATGAAGGATCGTGTTAATATTTCTATTTATAACAGCAAAAGTTAACTGTCAATCCAGAATTCAATACATACTGCATAATTGAACTATTTCTTTCTTTTTTTTTTTTTGACAGGCAGAGTGGACAGTGAGAGAGAGAGAGACAGAGAGAACGGTCTTCCTTTGCTGTTGGTTCACCCCCCAATGGCCGCTTCCGCCAGTTCTTTCTCCAATATTTTTTTTTTTTTTGACAGAAAGAATTAGACAGTGAGAGAGAGAGAGAAACAGAGACAAAGGTCTTCCTTTGTCCGTTGGTTCATCCTCCAAGTGGCCGCTATGGCCAGCACATTGCGGCCGGTGTGCACCGCGCTGA
Source organism: Sylvilagus bachmani (assembly GCA_015711505.1). Taxonomy (NCBI): domain Eukaryota; kingdom Metazoa; phylum Chordata; class Mammalia; order Lagomorpha; family Leporidae; genus Sylvilagus; species Sylvilagus bachmani. Next base: position 97,970,966 of record CM027387.1, on the reverse strand, counting down.
TCTGAAACCAGGAGCCAGGTGCTTCTCCTGGTCTCCCATGGGGTGCGGGCCCAAGGTCTTGGGCCATCCTCCAGTGCACTCCCTGGCCACAGTAGAGAGCTGGCCTGGAAGAGGGGCAACTGGGACAGAATCCGGCACCCTGACCAGGACTAGAACCCCAGGTGCCAGTGCCGCAGGCAGAGGATTAGCCTACTGAGTCGCGGTGCCGGCCCTGAACTATTTCTAAAATATAAATATCATATATTAGTTTCTTAAAACACACACACACACACACACAGAGATGTCCAGGTATACAAATTCACATGTGTGTTCATGTGGATTTAACTTATAACCAGCAGACTTAACTTTTAATTATTTTCCAAGAAGAGAAAATAAGAAAGGAAACATGAGTCTGCATAGGAAAGAAGATAAAGCAAACATATAAAAGCAAACAAAAATAAAATAAATATCAGAAAGTTTATTTTAATGCATTATAAATTAAATGACATAAATAACACAAGTCTACGACATTGTAGCTTTAAACTATTCAGAAAGTAAAATTTATTACAAAAGTAATGCAAACAATGTGATAGAAATATTGGATTTGCATTACTCTGAGTTTTTTATAATAAAAGTTATATTCTATATCATGTTAAGTGTGCTGTAATATCTACAGTATGTATCTAATGTTTGAGAAGAGAGAAGACAAGATTGCCAAGTTCAGGAGTAAAATAATGGATGGCACTCTATTGTATATAAATACAGGATGCCACTATTTTGAAAGGAAAATAAGATAGAAAGAACATTTTTCAAATATATTTAATAATTATATTAAAAGTACAATTTTTTAAAAATCCATCAGAAAAAAAATTAGATGAGTAAGCCTATAGCTATTTAATCAATTTAATTACTCACTAAATACAGGAACATGAACAAAAAGACTACTTGAATTTTCTGCAAGAAAATTTCATTATTGCCTCTGAGTAGGGGTTGAGAACTTGGGGCAAGTTGCTGCATGAACCCTTTGCAACTATGCAGAAGGGGACAAAGACTGGGAGAAAGTAAAACAAGAGAACATAAAAACTGGCTCCAGGGTTAGTTTTCGTGAAAAACAGCCACCTCAAATGCTAGTCTACTCAAGAGGAATGAAGATAAACCACAGATAAATTGTGTGTTATAAAAAGACAAATTTCTTTGTGCTAAACTCCTGTGTCTCTGGATTGCTTTGTTGCAATAGGAAAGTCTGTATCCAGGCTGAGGCAGATCCCCTGACCTGCATCACCCAATATCTGATAAAGTGTTAATAACATTTCTGTGCATTAGGAGAAATCTAGTATGCACTGCTAAAACTATGCTTTCTTCTATCAGTAGCCCTAGAAAATATTTGTTAATAACCTACATCATTTTTAAAGGTTTAATTTATTTATTTGAAGAATTACAGAGACAGTGTTCTTTCATTTGCAGGTTTATTCCTTAATCCCTCTAACAGCCAGGGCTGGGCTAGGCTGAAGCCAGGGGCCTGGAATTTCATCTGTATCTCCCATGTGGGTTGCAGGAACTCAAGCACGTGGGCCATCATCTGCTTTCTCCTAGGATAGGTATTACCGTGAAGCTAGATCAGAAGCGAGCAGCAACCAGGACTCAAACTGAAATCGGAGACAACCTCCTAAAATCTACGCTGAACTGTGGCCCTTTAAAGTTCCCCAGAAGTGCTGTCTGGGGTGCCACACGTGCTACCAGAATTTGGGGCGCCATACGACTTCACCCTGAACATATTAATAAATCCCCAATATTAATAAGCCTGAGAGGGTTCTTACCTAATATTTAGAGAAGAATTCTAAATACTGGCAGATAAACGAGGCAGCATGGTACGTTTTAGGCTTTTATTTAGTGTGAAAGGTATCTAGGAAAGTGAAAGCTTTAGTTTAGGTAGGAGAGAGGGGAAAGTCCAGAAACTAGGGTAGCGTCCATACCACTCATACGCACCTTGAACTGCTATCTACCGCTTATCAGTGGCAGCAGTGCAGAGACCGAGAGGGCTTTTTGCGACCCTCCCTGCCTTTTTATACATTTTCCACAGGGGAGTGGCTTGTGGCCAGGTGGGTGCTCAGGTATGGTCAGGTAGAGCCTGATGTCACATGGGGTGTGGTTGGGGTATCAGGTAGGGTGTGAGGTCACACAGGGGCGTGGTGAAGTTGTGGTCTTCCAGCTCACAAATCTAATCAGTTTTAGCCTGTATACCTGCCTACTTCATTCCCCTCTCAGAGACTCCAGACCTTAATTTTAAGGGGATGTTCATGGGTGTCGAGTCACCATCTTCTGTAGCTGCTTCCTTCTTATTAGGGGAGCAGACCCTGCCTATTCTTGGTCCAGAAGTCTCTGTCTATCTCATCTAATGAGTTCACTTCACAAGCTGGAGTTCTTTCAGTCACTACCATCCTCCATGTCCCATGCATGGTCATCATTATTCTCAGAAGCTGTTGGGTTCTGAAACATATAAGTTTTTCAATCACCATGAGAAAGATTGGAATAGCCCCAAGTGCAACTGGTGTGCCCCTAAAAATAGAAAAAACATGTCTAGCCATCTCCCAGAGAGTAGGTGGTGGGAGATTACCCTTATGCAAACTATAAAACCATTTAGCTTGAGCATAGAGGGCTTTGATGTCCTTTTCTGTGAACATACTATTATTTGAGTAAAGGTGGCAGATTCCATTGAGCACTGCACACATGCCCCCTTGTTCTATTAACATGAACTCTAAGGCCTGTCTATTGTCCACAATTACCCTGGACAGGGAGTCTACTGAAATCAGAGCCTGCTGTAGAAGCTGTCCTGAAGTGTAGGTCAGATCACCCACAGCTAAGGTCAGATTCTTAAAGTCGGTTTCGTAAAACTCTTCTGGACTGTCACTCTTTACCACTGAGGAACCCACTAAGGAGTCCTTCTGCCAATAATAGCACCTGGAAAGGACCAGGAAAGGTATGTACATCAGGTGGGCACTGAATTGCAGCATTTTGATGTGGCTAGGACGAGAGTTCTACTTATCTTTCTGCCTTTTGAAGAGGTATTATAGATCTTCAATTGGCTCACAGGAATAAGCCGATGTATCTCTTGGATCCACCTGTTCAGACTCAAGAGGTAGAGGTTTAATCCTTGACAAATGTACCCACTTGGGACTCCCTGTAATTTTACTGAGGTAGGAGTGCTCAGCAGTACTTGGTAAGGCCCCTTCCACTGGGGCTATAACTGGTCTGAGGGAGACCCTTCCTTCCAGGCCTTTAATAAGACCAAGTCCCCTGGGGAGAGAGGCTGCTCATGAGCCTCAGGGTCTGGCGCTGGAAGGACCTTGTTGCTATGCTGTACCAGAGCCTTTTGTATCTGGCCTAGGTTGATAATGTACTTTATTTGTTCTTGCACCTCTGAATCAAAGAAAATATCAGGGATGAGAAAAGGCCTTCCATAGAGCATCTCGCAGGGGCTAAGCTTTAAGGTGGTTTTAGGCGCTATTCTCATCCTGAGAAGATAAAATTGGCAACAGTTTGAGCCATGTTTCTGAGGTCTCCTGGCAAAGTTTGGCCAGAATCCTTTTAAGGCTATGATTAGCCTTTGAAACTTTACCTGATGACTGAGGCCTCCAAGAAGTATGGAGGTGGTGAGAAATTCCTAGAGCAGTGGCTACCTGCTGGGTTATTTTAGATATAAATGAAGGTCCATTGTCACTCTCAAGTGACCATGGGAGTCCAAAGCCTGGCACGATGTCTGTCTTTCTTTCTTTCTTTCTTTCTTTCTTTTTTTTTTGATAGGCAGAGTGGACAGTGAGAGAGAGAGCGACAGAGAGAAAGGTCTTCCTTTGCCGTTGGTTCACCCTCCAATGGCCACCACGGCCGGCGCACCGCACTGATCTGAAGGCGGCGGGAGCCAGGTGCTTTTCCTGGTCTCCCATACGGGTGCAGGGCCCAAGGACTTGGGCCATCCTCCACTGCACTCCCTGGCCACAGCAGAGAGCTGGCCTGGAAGAGGGGCAACCGGGACAGAATCCGGTGCCCCAACCCGGACTAGAACCCAGCGTGCCAGCACCGCAAGGCAGAGAATTAGCCTGTTGAGCCATGACGCTGGCCAGCATGATGTCTTTCAACAAGGCTTTAGACACCACATGTGCTTTCTCCATTTGGGTCAGAAAGGCCTCTGTCCATCCTGTAAAAGTATCAATAAAGACTAGAAGGTAGCTGTAATTGCTTGTTGGGGGCATATTGGTACAATCAACCTGCCAATCTTCACTTGTGTATGTTCCTCTCCTCTGCACAGGAGTCAACAGGGGAGGTGACCTTACATGGCCAGGGTTATTCTGTAAACAGTGGACAAGAGCGAGTCAGTTCCTTTATGACCTTATTTAGTCCCTTTCCTCCAAAAGCTCAGGAGACCTGCTGCATTAATGCCTCTCTTCCCAAGTGGGTAGAGTTGTGTATCTCCTTAATAATTTTCCATTGAGTGGCCTTTGGGAGCATAACTGTATGATTTAGCATCCACCATCCATCTGCATTTTTAGTATAGCCTCGCTGTTGGGCCCATTCATTTTCAGGTTCTATACAGAGAGATTCCTTATCCACTTCCACAGATTGAGGTGTAAGGGCCATTTCCAAACTTTCCTGTGTAGCTGCTCTATCTGCTAATGCATTTCCCTGGTTAACATAATTATTTCCCTTCTGATGCCCCTTGCAGTGGATGACAGCCACTTCTAAAGTGGCCTCCAATACTGCCTGAAGTAGAGCCAGTATCTCTTTTCCAAATTTAACAGGGGAATTCTTTGCAGTCAGGAAGCCACTCTCTTTCCAGATTGCTGCATGTGCATGTAACACAATGAAAGCATATCTGGAATCCATATATATATTAACTCATTGGCCTGTTCCCAGTTGTAAAGCCCTAGTTAATGCAATAAGCTGCGCCTTTTGGGCTGAAGTATTGTGTGGTAGTGCTTGGGCTTCTATCATGTGCGTAAGATCCACTATGGCATAGCCTGCCTTTCTAACTCCTTCCTTCATATAGCTGCTGCTATCAGTAAACCATTCGGCATCTGGATTTTCCAGGGGCTCATCTTGTAGGTCTGGCCAACTAGAGTACACCTGCCTATTTCATAACCAGGCAATGCAATTTGGATGCCGGAGTCAATAGTAGATGAATCCACTCCACTACAATAAAGGATGCAGCAACTTACACTATTTAAGGGCATCTGTTGTGTTACTGCTTTCTTGAGCATAAAAACAAGTTATATTTATCAGGTCCAAAGCACGGAAAAAGTCTTGATTTTGCCACCTACTAAGTACACATTCACCTCACAACTTTTAGGAACAAAGAGAATAGCAAATTTTACACTTAACAACAGAAACATAATGCTAAATTGATCTCCTGTATACAAAGAGAATTGAAAATGAATCTGGATGTGAATGAAGGGGTGGAGGGAGTGGGCAAGGGGGGAGGGTTGCGGGGGGAGAGGGAAAGTATGGGGGGAAAGCCATTGTAATCCATAAGTTGTACCTTGGAAATTTATATTCTAAATAAAAGTTAAGAAAAAAAAAGAAAAAAAAAGAAAACGACTACATAGGGAAAGACAAAAATTTTATTTATGTAATATATATTTAATTACATATAAAATCAAAATAATTTATCTAGAACATATATAAAATTATTGATAACTTCAGCTTTCCTATTTACCTTTAGGTTTTTCATTTTTCCAAATATTTCAACATTAACATATTTCATTTTCCTATAAATTGATTGCATTGTACTATTTTATTTTGTTTTAAATCCAAAGATTAACTGCATATTTTTCCTCTTTAAACTGTTTTCAATTAAGTTAATGAAAAATAATTAGAAAAACACTAAAAATAATCTAGAAACAAAGAAAATTTTAAGATAATAATCAGCATCCATAATTATCACAATAAGCATGTGTGACTCAAATATTTTATATCCACATTCTAAATACATGAGCCTGGAATTATAATTAACCTTGAGAACAACAAGATTAAATTTTTTACAAGGATTTATTTATTTATTTGAAAGTCAGGGTTACACAGAGAGAGGACAGGCAGAGAGAGAGAGAGAAAGGTCTTCCATCTGATGGTTCACTCCCTAGATGGCCAGAACAGCCAGAGCTTCCTCTGGGTCTCCCACGCGGGTGCAGGAGTCCAAGCACTTGGGCCATCTTCTAATGCTTTCCCAGGCCATAGCAGACAGCTGGATTGGAAGTGGAGCATCCAGGTCTTGAACAGGCTCCCATATGGGATGCCAGTGTTTTAGGCCAGGGGGTTAACTCGCAGCGCCACTGCGCCAGCCCCAATAAGATTGAATTTTAAGTGACTTCTGAAGGATTTTACAGCTAGGAATGTAGAAGAGCCATAATCTAAATCGTGAAAAATTTGATTACCAAGCAATTTTTTCCACTCTATAATAATTTTCTGCATATGTAGCATAGATGACTTCTGAATCTCATATTAAGCACAAAACATACATATTTTCAACATGAAAATTCTTAAAAATTGGAGTATGCTTGGAAATATGTGTGGCATATTTTAAATACTATATATTTTTTAAATTTTACATAGTAATTAGGGTGCAAACTGTTGAAATCTTTACTTAGTATATCCTAAATTGATGTTCTGAATATAAAGGTAATTGAAAATGAATTTTGATGTGAATGGGATGGGAGAAGGAGCAGAAGATGGGCGGTTGTGGGTGGGAGGGAGGTTATGAGGGGAAAAAGCTGCTACAATACAAAAGTTGTACATTGGAAATTTATATTTATTAAATAAAAGTAAAAAATATTCACAGTAATTATACTTAAACACATGCATATATAACCTATAGATTTAACATATATTCTATCTAGTTATTCCTGGAAATGTAAAAGATCATGTTTGTTCAATTCAAGTTCACATTAACAAAAGTGTCCAACTGCCTTCAGAGAGACACCAAGTAAATAAGAGCAAAAAAGAAAGTAAATATGAGATTGTGTGTTTAGCACCATTGCTATTTTAAATGCCTGGAAGTCTCCTGAAGTCATCTCTCTGCATAACTCTATAAAGAGCATTCTTCACTTCTTTGTTCCTGAGACTATATATGAGTGGATTGAGCATGAGGATCACAATAGTGTAAAAAACAGAAGCCACTTGATCTTTTCCCAAGGAGTAGGACTTACTTGGTTTTAAGTAAGTGAAAATCATGGTGCCATAAAATATGGTGACTCCCAGGAGATGGGAGGCACAGGTAGAAAAGGCTTTTTGCTTTCCTGAAGTGGAATTAATTTTCAGGATAGTAGAGAGAATGGACACATAGGACACAGCTATTGTGATAAAGGACCCTAGTATGGTGGAGCCAGCAACAATGAATATCATAAGTTCATTGCCATAGGTGTCAGTGCAGGAGAGAGCAAGAATAGGGGGCGCATCACAAAAAAAGTGATGGATTACATTGGAGTCACAGAATTGCAGTCTGCTCATGCAAAACACATTGATAGAGGAATCCATAAAGCCAATCATATAGGACCCAGTGATGAGGGCATAGCAACATCTTGTGTTCATATTAACTGCATAGTGCAAAGGACTGCAGATAGCTACATAGCGATCATAGGCCATCGAGGAGAGAAGAATACATTCAGCAGCAGCTAAGAAGACAAAGAAGAACAACTGGGTGAAGCAGCCCATGAATGAAATGTACCCTGTGGCGGTCAGGAAGTTCTCCAAGGTTTTGGGGGTGATGACAGTTGAGTAACTAAGGTCAAGAAATGACAGCTGAGTGAGGAAAAAATACATGGGGGTGTGAAGTTGGGGATCCATGCGGATTATCAATATCATCCCCACATTCCCCAGCACAGTAATCAAGTAAATCAGCAGAAAAAATGCAAAGAGGAGCAGCTGAATCCCTTCTGAATCTGTCAATCCCGTAAGGATGAAGTCAGGTACGTTTGTGTTGTTTCTTCTACTCATGGCATCAAACCGCTGTAAGCTGCTAAGAAATAAAAATTCACACTTAGTAGATCTGACCTCCAGGGACTTATTATAAAAAGACCCTGGATTTAATTAGCCTAATTCTTCTAGATATTGATAGTAAAAGTGTTTTCACTGCATACTGAAAGAAGGCTTGGTTTTATTTGCAAATACAAGTACAAATCAATACATGTTTACTATAAAATAGAAGGTACATAATGCATAATTCATTAGAAGTAGCTTCTTGGTAACACATTTAACACAAACAAAAATGTTATGTCATTATCTAAAATTTAATATGCAAAAAAGAACACAAAAAGCTTAAGCAACTCAGAGTAATAATAATTAATTGTCAACACTGGATTCAACCAAGTTAGGTTGATTCCAAGCAACCTGTTAATATTAATATATTTCTGTCATTAATTAATTTTAGAAAATCTAATAAAAATAACAGATATTTATCCATGTAATACATACTGTCTTTATTACTAACAGTGTTTATATTTATTAAATGAATTCCATAAATAGTGGAATCTAATGGGATTATTAAAGTTACAGACAACATATAATTATTAATATCTAGAATACAATATTTTCCTAACTTTACACATTCAAAATAAAATATCTTCCAAAATTCACAATTTCAAAATATGTACATTGCTTGTAGACTCTCATTCCATCAACTATCTATTTCTGGTTACGTAAGTTTTGACATTACTTATAGTAGGGACTAAATGATACATGTGTGCATGCATATTAATCTGATAAAGACCACATTTTATCTAGTCTGAGACAAATTCTGCCATTTTTGAGAATATTACTTACTGTGAACCAAAATCTGTGGAAAAAATTCTTCCAAGATTATCTGTCTAAAACTTCATCAGTTTCAAAATTGACACAAAAATGAGATATGTAAATCATTTAAGGATTTGAAAATCCCTGCCATATAGTATTTTCTTTGAGAAAACATGGTATATTTTTGTGATTTCATTTTGTTTTATTAGGTGTTACAATAAATCACCCTAGAAGTTTATATGTGTGCTGGTCAAATGGAAAATTTCAGAGGAAGTTATGCCTCAAGAGAAAAAACAGGAACTATTGAGAATATATGCAGAGCAGAGGATGACTTTCTCCATCCCTGGATAATATCACGAACCTTTTGTGCTGGGAATTCATGATGGTGCAACATCTGATCATCCTCAGAGGCCCAATTCCAAGGAAAACATGTTTCTCAGGACAAAAGTGAAGTATCAATGAAGCAATATTAGGTTTTTCATTTAGAAGCTAACACATGGAGAACAATTGCTGACTTGGTCTTCCTCTCTGATGCTTTAAATCAATTTAAAAATTTAATTTATTGTTTTATAACACATAATACTTATACCTGTTTATGACTATGTGTTGTTTTGTACATGCATACACCATATAAGAGGTCACATTAGGAAATTTTCAACAAGGGTGGTAGAGAAATCCATGACTGACACCAACAAGAATGTAATAATAACATTTCAAATGAAACAGTTTCATAATGAAACATTTTCATATTTAAAAGTGTGAAACTATCATGGGAATAATACTTGTTCACTAAAACTAATTAGAATACCACAAAATCTAAATAAAATGATAAGAATTCCAAATATTTTAACAAATTATTTCTCCCAAATATTTCATTTTGTACACGCAATGTTCATTTGAATGTGTAATTGAAGATTGCAGAGTGATCCAAATGTACCAAATGTACCAAGTTTTATAACATGACAAAGTTATATAATCTTCTGTGTTATATTAATTTTTTATAAAAGTGTACACCAGCTATTGTATATAGATTTTGAGGCATCAGAAGAAAAAATACATATTCTCTATACAGGCATGCTAATGTCATATACAAATGATATTTTTACAATATGTTTTTCCTATTTTATTGCAGTTTTTCCATTAAAAAATGAAAAGAAAATGAGCCCTGAAACTAGAAAGAATATTTTATAATCAATTTAGTGGTCAAAAACTTTCATCTCTTGTATATAAACCAGAAAACTATTTTCTTAGGTATGGTTGACAAGAAATGAATGTTGAAATAATTTATTGACAATTATTTTTTAAGAAGAAAGAGCAAAGGAAGAATCTGACAAAATGCACACATACAATCAGAGTAAAAGACTCTTGTAAATTTTACATTAAGTCATGACAAAAATCAATTTGCATTTAGATTTAAAAGCTACTTTTTCAGAGACTGTATACATGATGCAGAGTATCAGGAAATTCTTGGCATGTGCAATAGAGATACTACTGTATTTATTACATATTTGGTGAACTTGACAAAGGCAGTTCTACTCACCTAAATTTTAGTAATGCTTACTTTACTAAATTACATTACATTAGCCTAATTAGGAGATGATGAAGCTAGCATCAAACTCTTTAACAATAGCTTTAACCTTTGGTTTTAAACCAGATGAGAAAGTGGTAGTGATGTTCTATATCAATGACAATCAGTATGGAAGGTAACTGTACAGTTATCAGCAGCAAGGTTTTCTTGTGTACTGTTTAATACTGAAACCCAGTTTGTCCGAGTTAATCACTATTCATGTTGGTGGGGAAATTCTTATACATCTCCTGGGTCATAGTAGAAGCCAAAATCTGACTGGAGATTTTAAATCACTTTCATTCAAATTACAATATTGTCTAATTACCTAACTCATTATATTTTCTCCTTTTCCTCCCCCTCCCCACAACTAGATTGTTCTTACCATTCTATTATTCCATCCCTTAGAATAGCTCTTCCAAGTTAACATTGTTATGTGTTCTTAGATTTGTTCTTTTCTATACATTCTCATCCTTACTACTCATCTATTATCCCAGTTTTTCTTTCCACAACCATTTGCTTACCTGTAAATTTTTTGAGATATGTGATCAAATGTCATATATAAATGTATGGGGCTCAGAACACGAATCCTCAAGGTTGGTGCCATGGTATGTTCAGTTTTGACCCAGAGACTGGAAGGGACTCAGAAGCAAGATTTTTCTCAGCTTCCCAGTCCTCTTTCTCCTACCACAGATAGTAGGACCCCTTTTTCCCAAAGTGGATCCTAGAATCTAGAACTTCCCTTTTCCCCAAAGCAACCCATTAACCTTTGACTCTTACCCTGACACTCTCCCTCCACTATTCTGGGTATAAGCTGCCCCATTAGGAAATTCCCTGATCTGTTTTGATTGCCAAGATTGTCATCTGACTCACTCCATGGGTTTCGTGCTCTATAAGCAGGGCTGGAACGCTACACATAGACACGAGGTGAATCTAAACAGAAAAGCCTTGTTAGTTGTCATCCTCCTCAGTCTATAAGCCTTCAATTATACCCTTTTTCCAGAAAAGCAATATGAAAAACATGAAAAAATAAAAGACTTCAGCACTACACTGATGGATTTAAAACATTCATAAAGGTAAAATATATGACAAAAATAATACAAAGAATGAGAAATAAATGTTGCATCTAAACTACATTGAGAGGACCTTGAATTAATAATTATATTGCACATTATGTTAATTTCAATATTTTAAATATGCACTTTAATTTTGAAGGGTACCACTGAGAAGAGAGAGACGAATGTTACAAGAAACAAGGCATATTATTTTATTTTACAGCAAATAGGGCAAACCACAAATAGAAAGACATAAACATTTTCCTAATAAACTTGATAATTAAATAAAAGTAACATTATTTAAAAATATGTAAGAAAAAGTGAATAATCTGAATAAGTCTGTAGCTACTTAATTAATTGAACTACCTCCCAAGAGACATGCACATGGACAGAAAGACTGACGTTATTTTTCCAAAGTGGAAAAATCTCACAGTTCCTTAAGCCTGAGGGTGAGGGTGCCAAGTGAAATATTGGATGAACTCTCTTCCATGATGCAAAAGTAGGCAAAGATGAGAAAAAAAAAAACAGAACAATAGCACGGAGGGACCTATTCCAAGGGTTACTTTGTGAAAAATATCCATGTACAAACCCGAGACTACTCAAGAGGAAATCAGGAGAAACCACAGATAAATTGTGTGCTGTATCTAATGTTCTCTGTTGAGCCACTGTGTCCCTGGATCCTTTGGTTACAACAGGAAATCCTGCATCCTGGCTGATGAAAATTCCAGCCCCCACCCAAGTGTCACCCATCATCTGCTGACGTGGCCTTTCCTTTACTGCTTTCTTTCATTTTTAAAAATGTTTCTGTGAATTGGGGGATGTGTTGTATATACTGTCAAAAGCAACCATCTTCCACACCACTCTAGAGAGCGTTTGTTAACAACTTACACTTTTTAAAAAGAAGTATGTTCTTTAAGGTCAGAATGGAGACACACACACACAGAATAGGAGCACCTCCATCTGCTAGTTCACTCCCCATTACCACTACCAGCAGCTTATCCTACTGCATCACAATAAGTGAAGTAGCTTCTTACACATTTTTTAAAGATTCATTTATTTATTTGAAAGGCAGGATTACAGAGAAGCAAAGGCATATGCAGAGAGTGGGTGAGAGGGGGTCTTCCATCTGCTGGTTCACTCCCCAAATGGCCGCAACGGCTGGAGCTGGGACAAACTGAAGCCAAGAGCTTCTTCCAGGTCTCCCACAGAGGAGCAGGGGTCCAAGGCTTGGGCCATCCTCTACTGCTTTCCAAGGCCATAGCAGAGAGCTGGATCAGAAGAGGAGCAGCAGGAACTAGAATAATTACCCATATGGGATTCCTGCACTGCAGGTTGTGGGTTTATCCACCATGCCACAGCACTGACCCCTTTCTAACATGTTTTACTGAACTCTTTTATGTTAGTTAATGATACCTTTGACATAATAACAAATTACATTTTTAAATGACTATAGTAATATCTTCCTATAGGAACGAAAGTAAGGTATCATAGAATGATGATGAAGAATCTCTATGGTCTGACTGGGAATGTCTTCTATTAATAGAATGGCCAGGAAAAAGTTATTTAATCTCTTTGTGTTCTACAATTCATAAAATTCAGAATTCAAAAACACATTTGAGAAACTGGAGAAAATTCTAGCATCTTAGAGCTTCCATGATTGTGGGGAGAAATATACAGGAAAAAACATGAGCAACATAAACACAATGTCAGATGGGAGTGATTACTATGAAAATCCAATGACGCATGGAGACTATGAAAATCCAATGATGCATGGAGAAAGCTCGTGGACAAATAAAATTTCAGATAGGATAGGAAGGGATGGTCTTTGTAAAACAATTAGCAATCATTCAGTTAGTTTGGTAGAAGGAAGTTTCATGAGGAAAATAGAAAAAATTCAGGCAGTACCAGGAATAAAATAAATAGGGAAGAGGTAGGGGTTAGATGGTTTCTTACAACTGAACCAAAATGAGTGTGACATATAATATTAAGGGATGGGCTCATAGATGTAAGGAGTGAAGACGACATTACTTTAGAAGCCGTGAACATCTGGGCTGGTGCTGTGGCACAGCAGGTTAAGTCACTACCTGCAATGCCAGCATCCCATATGAGCGCTGGTTCGAGACCTGGCTGCTCCACCTCCGATCCAGCTCTCTGCAATGGCCTGGGAAAGCAGTGGAAGATAGCCCAAGCCCTTGAGCCCCTGAACCCACATGGGAGACCCAGAAGAAGCTCCTGGCTCCTGGCTTCGGATCAACTCAGCTCTGGCCTTTGTGGCCAACTGGGGAGGGAACCAGTGAATGGAAGACTTCCTCTCTCTCTCTCTCTCTCTCTCTCTCTCTTTCTGCCTCCCTCTCTCTCCTTCTTTCTCTGTGTAACACTGACTTTCAAAGAAATAAATAAATCCTTTTTAAAAAAGAAGAAGCAGTAAACATTGATAACAGTTTTTACTCTTAATGTGATTTAAAGAAATCTTGTGAGATTAGTGGTGGAAAGTGTTCTGGGGCCAGCGCATGGCATAGGGGGTTAAAGCCCTGGCCTGAAGTAATGGCATCCTGTATGGGCATCCCCCGGTACTAGTCCTCACCGCTCCTCTTCTGATCCAGCTCTCTGCTATGTCCTGGGAAAGCAGTAGAAGATGACCTAAGTCCTTGGGCCCCTGCTCCCACGTGGGAGAACTGGAAGAAGCTCCTGGCTCCTGGCTTCAGATAGGCACAGCTCTGGCCTTTGCGGCCATCTGGAGAGTGAACCAGTAGATGGAAGACCTCTCTCTGTCTCTACCTCTTTCTGTAACTCTGTCTTTCAAATAAAATAAAATAATAAACCTTTAAAAAAAAACAAAGAAAGTGTTCTGACCTGATTTCCTGTTTAGTCATGACACTCTGGCTCATAAATTGAGCTCAAACTCAAGGGGAAAACTAAACTAAACTAAACTAAACTAAAATAAAATAAAATAAAAATCATGAGACCCTGGGAAATAAATAAGAAGAATGAACTAAGGTGTCCACTATTGTATTTTGGTAATCTGGTCAGATAATAAATAGTGACTACAATCACATTTACACTCACCCCGAAATATGCTGCTGTCTTGGTTACTTTTGTTAGCCTGTCTCTGCCCTCCCTTAACTGTTGCTGCAAATGGTAGTGTGTGACAGAATTAAACCAAACCAACAGCTCCTCACATGCAAAAAGAGGGTCCAGGATCTATTTTGTGAAAAACATTTCATGATGTGTAAGATTTTTTCTCTAAGAAATAAATAAAAATCTTAATTTTTCACCTTTGAAATGTGCTATCGGTCGAAAGAAAACCTGTTTTATAGGCATTATCCATATTTTGTGGTTAAGGTATTAAAAGTTAGATTTACCAATAAACAAATATTAAAAAGAAACACAGGCTGATAAAAAAAACATTTTCTGAATCATGGAAGTATGTATAAAAAAAAGCAAGGTAAGAAAATAAGCAAGCAAAATAGTAAATTAAAATGATTAATAGCAAGGCAACCCAAAATGATAAGAAAATGTAAAGAGCCTATATAAACTTAAAATAGTGTAATTCATTTACAAGATGATAAATGATCAAAATTCTTATAAATACTGTATTTTAATATAATGCATATAATAACTTTACCATATATAATGTAATATTATACAGCATAAGTTCATTAAATATTTTAATGGAAAACATAAGTAAAATGTACATAATTAGTGATTCTAGGCAATATGAATGTCACCTTAAAAACAAAGTATAAAAACCCAAAATAAAAAAGTAGAGGCAAATATGTAGTAATAAATTAGTGCAAATTGTTGAACTATTAACTCCTATAATTGAGATTGCACCTAATTTTACCCATTCAAAATTTTTATAAGAAAAAATCAAATTTTGCAAAGAAGGCTTAGCATAAATTTCAGAAAACATTAAAATGTGGATACATTGGCTTAATGAAATCAATACATCTAGTAATTGTTCTAATTCTTTAAAAAATAAGATGGAGGCCGGCGCCGTGGCTCAACAGGCTAATCCTCCACCTTGCGGCGCCGGCACACCGGGTTCTAGTCCCGGTCGGGGCGCCAGATTCTGTCCCGGTTGCCCCCTTCCAGGCCAGCCCTCTGCTGTGGCCCGGGAGTGCAGTGGAGGATGGCCCAGGTGCTTGGGCCCTGCACCCCATGGGAGACCAGGCAAAGCACCTGGCTCCTGGCTCCTGCCATCGGACGAGCGCGGTGCGCCGGCTGCAGCGCGCCGTCCGCAGCGGCCATTGGAGGGTGAACCAACGGCAAAGGAAGACCTTTCTCTCTGTCTCTCTCTCTCACTGTCCACTCTGCCTGTCAAAAAAAAAAAAAAGATGGACAAAATGTCAAGATAATGGGAAAGAAACATACCTTCTACCAAAAATGTTTAAATGACAGATGAAAGTAAGATTGCAATTATAAAAAACGTAAAGGAGAAACTTTTTAAAGGGAGGGAATTTGATCACTCTGCATGAGGAAATTTTATGGACTGTCACAAATCTGAATTCACTTTCTTTTATGTGCCATACAGTTTACAATGAAAAATATTTAAACATTTAAAAGATTATTTTTAAAGACAATTACAAAACTATAGAATCAAGGAGATAAGCCATGTTTTTTATTTTTTGAAATATACCAATTTCAACAAAGAAATAGTTTTCTGAAGACTGGGCACATCACAGAAAGAGGGTTTTCAGGTTTTTAACTACTGCACACAAAATAGTTGTCACTGCATGCAGATATTTAACTTGATAAATTTACATTTCAGATTCAAAGCACAACAAAGGAAAAAATCCTGATTTTGCCCATGTGCCAAGAACATATTCATCTCACAATTTTCTTTCTTTTTTTTTTTTTTTTTTTTTTTTTGTCAGGCAGAGTGGACAGTGAGAGAGACAGAGAGAAAGGTCTTCCTTTTTCTGTTGGTTCACCCTCCAATGGCCACTGCCGCCGGTGCGCTGCAGCCGGTGCACTGTGCTGATCCGAAGCCAGGAGCCAGGTGCTTCTCCCAGTCCCGCACAATTTTCTTATGTTTTTTAACTTTTATTTAGTAAATATAAATTATCAAAGTAAAGTTTATAGATTACAATGGCTTTCCCCCCAAAACTTCCCTCCCACTCGCACCCCTCCCATCTCATGCTCCCTCTCCCATTCCATTCACATCAAGATTCATTTTCAATTATCTTTATATACAGAAAATCGATTTAGTATATATTAAGTAAATATTACATCAGTTTGCATCCACACAGAAACACAGAGTAAAATACTGTTTCAGTACTAGTTATAGCATTACTTCACATCGGACAACACATTAAGGACAGATCCCACATGAGGAGTAAGTACACAGTGACTCCTGTTGTTGACTTAACAATTTGACACTCTTGTTTATGGCGTCAGTAACCTCCCTAGGCTCTAGTCATGAGTTGCCAAGGCTATGGAAGCCTTTTGAGTTCGCTGACTTCGATCTTATTCAGACAGGGTCTTAGTCAAAGTGAAAGTTCCCTCCTCCCTTCAAAGAAAGGTACCTCCTTCTTTGATGGCCCTGTTCTTTCCACTGGGATCTCACTCACACAGATCTTTAATTTAGGTTTTTTTGTTTGTTTGTTTGTTTGTTTGTTTTCCAGAGTGTCTTGGCTTTCCTTGCCTAAAATGCTCTCATGGGCTCTTCAGCCAGACCCGAATGCCTTAAGGGCTGATTCTGAAGCCAGAGTGCTATTTAGGACATCTGTCATTCTATGAGTCTGCTGTGTATCCTGCTTCCCATGTTGCATTGTTCTCTCCCTTTTTTATTCTATCAGTTAGTATTAGCAGACACTAGTCTTGTTTGTGTGATCTATTTGACTCTTAGACCTCTCAGTGTGATCAATTGTGAACTGAAATTGATCACTTTACTAGTGAGATGGCATTGGTACATTCAGCCTCTATGGGATTGTATTGGAATCCCCTGGCACGTTTCTAACTCCACCATTTGGGGCAAGTCCGATTGAGCATGTCCCAAATTATACATCTCCCCACAAAGGGACAGAGGATGATTGCAGAATGTAACTCCCCGTATTACCTGCTAGTATTGCATTTTTCTGCCCCAAGTTAGAGAAGAGCAGAGGGAGCAGCCAACTTTAGGTGCTAAAGAGGAGGGCAGCAGGTGGCTTAAAATCTGTACTGAGTGGATGAGAGCCAGGGCTATATCTGAACTAAGATTATTATTATTTTTTTTTGACAGGCAGAGTGGACAGTGAGAGAGAGAGACAGAGAGAAAGGTCTTCTTTTTTCCGTTGGTTCACCTTCCAATGGCCACTGTAGCCAGTGCGCTGTGGCTGGTGTACCACGCTGATCCGAAGCCAGGAGCCAGGTGCCTCTCCCTGTCACCTACAATTTTCAGTGACAAAAGGATTAGCAAATTTTATATTTGTAAGTAGATACAGAACGATGAAAAACACTGCATAGGGGCCGGCGCCACGGCTCAATAGGCTAATCCTCTGCCTTGTGGCTCCGGCACACCAGGTTCTAGTCCAGGTCAGGGTGCCAGATTGTGTCCCGGTTGCCCCTCTTCCAGGCCAGCTCTCTGCTGTGGCCAGAGAGTGCAGTGGAGGATGGCCCAAGTGCTTGGGCCGTGCACCCATGGGAGATCAGGAGAAGCACCTGGCTCCTGCCTTCAGATCATCTCGGTGTGCTGGCTGCAGCGCGCCAGCCATGGCAGCCATTGGAGGGTGAACCAACAGCAAAAGGAAGACCTTTCTCTCTGTCTCTCTCTCTCTCACTGTCCACTCTGCCTGTCAAAAAAATAAATAAAAAAAATTTAAAAAAAGACTGCGTAGGGAAAGAGAAATTTTCTGTATGTTTTATATAGATAGATAGATAGATAGATAGACCAATTGATCTAAAGGATTATATCCAAAATTGTCAATAATTTTACATTTTTCTATTTTCTATAATTTTTTTGATATTTCCTAAAATTAACAAGTGTCATTTTCTTTTAAGCTAACTCTATTACACTATTTTACTTTGTCTTCAAGCCAAAGTTGTTACTTGCTGATTTTTTTCTTTGTTTTACTTTTTAATATTTATTTGTTTATTTGAAAGTCAGAGTTACAAAGAGTGAGACAGAAAGAGATCAGTCTTCCATCTGCTGATTCACTCCCCAAATGGCCACATAAGCCAAAGCTGGTCCAGGCCCATGACAGGAATTTCTTCAGAGTCTCCCTTGTGGTTAACAGGGGCCCGAACACTTGGGCCATCTTCTATTGCTTTTCCCAGGCCATTAACAGGCAGCTGGATGGAAAGTGGAGCAGCTGGGATATGAACAGGCGTCGATGTAGCATGCCAGTGTCATTGATGGCCCTGATTTTATTTTTCTTTTCAACTTGCTTTCAATTAAGTTCAACAAAAATAACTTTAAAACAAAATATTAATTCATAAAAAATCATTTGCACTAAAAATATTGTAGTAATATAAGACCTTTAAGGCAATGAATAATCAACATTCATCATTATTGCCTTCAATGCTTAATATCCACCCTCTAAAAATATGGACCAGGAACATAGTTTATCTTATGCAATTAAGAAAATCAAAGTTAAAAGTTTAAGTGTCTACTAAGGGTTACACAGTTAACAATGTAGAAGAGGAGCCAAGGCTGTGGTGCTGCACATTAAATGCTGCCTGCAGGGTCAGCATCCCATATGGATACAGTTGGAGTCTCAGCTGCTCCACTTCTGATTCAGCTCCCTACTAACAGTCTGGGAAAGCAAAAAAGCATATCCCAAGTACTTGGGCACCTGCATCCATGTGGGAGTTCTGGATGAAGCTACTGGCTCCTGGCTTTGGCCTGGCTAGTCTTGGATGTTGCAACCATTTGGAGAGTAACCAGGAGATGAAAGATCCATATCTCTCTCTTTCTCTTTTCTCTCTTTCTCTACCTTCCTTGCTCTCCTTCTCTCTCTGTAACTATACCTTTCAAATGAATAAATATATACATTTTTAAAAATAAAAAAATTAAAAGTGTCGGCACCGCGGCTCACTTGGCGCCAGCACCCTGGGGTTCTAGTCCCGGTTGGGGCACTGGATTCTATCCCGGTTGCTCCGCTTCAAGTCCAGCTCTCTGCTGTGCCCAGGGAGTGCAGTGGAGGATGGCCCAGGTCCTTGGGCCCTACACCTGCATGGGAGACCAGGAGGAAGCACCTGGCTCTTGGCTTCAGATCGGCGCAGCGCCGGCTGTAGCAGCCACTTGGAGGGTGAACCAATGGAAAAGGAAGACCTTTCTCTCTGTCTCTCTCTCTCTCTCTCTCTCGCTGTCTAACTCTGCCTGTCAAAAAAAAAAAATGATAAATAAAAAACTAAAAAATTCAAAGGTAAACATGAAAATGTAGAAGAACTAGAATCTAAATCCTGTATTGTTTAATTGCAAAACAAGTGCTGCTAGATTTGTTCAGCATATATTATGTGGAAAACTGTCCATAATGGACCTTTTCTAAATGACATTCTGTAAAAGTGGGGCATGCATAGGGCTTTTTATAGTATAGTTTTAAAAGTTGTAATAACTTGTTTTAATTTTATGCAACAACTACCATAACATTTAAATTTAAACTAGATATTTTACATGTATTTCATAATTGCTAGTTGTATTACATATCTCTAAAAGCATATTCCTGGAAAATGTCAAAAAACATATTTGACCATGTAAAGGGCATTTCCACAGAAATAAAAATGTAGGGATTCAGAACTTTTCATAGAGAGGCCAAGGGAATAACAAACAGGAAAGAAAAGAAAGATGAGCTTAGATTTATAGCATTACTACTATTTTAATTGCCTGAAGGCATCTCTCTGCATAACTCTATAAAGAGCATTCTTCACTTCTTTGTTCCTGAGACTGTAAATGAGTGGATTGAGCATGGGGATCACAATAGTGTAAAAAACGGAAGCCACTTGATCTTTTCCCAAGGAGTAGGACTTACTTGGTTTTAAGTAAGTGAAAATCATGGTGCCGTAAAATATGGTGACTCCCAGGAGATGGGAGGCACAGGTAGAGAAGGCTTTTTGCTTTCCTGAAGTGGAATTTATTTTCAGGATGGTGGAGAGAATGGATACATAGGACACAGCTATTGTCATAAGGGACATTATTAAGGTAGCACCGGCAAAAATGAATATAATTATTTCAATGTCATATGTGTCAGTGCAGGACATGGTAAGAATTGGGGATAAGTCACAAAAAAATTGATGAACCACATTGGAGTCACAGAAGTTCAATCTGCTCATACAAAGCATGTTGACAGAGGAATCCATTAAACCTATCATATAGGACCCAGTGACGAGGGCATGGGAGAGTCCTGGAGACATAATAAGTGCATAGTGTAGAGGATTGCAGATAGCTACATAGCGATCATAGGCCATTGAGGAGAGCAGAAAACACTCAGAAGCAGCCAAAAAGACAAAAAAGTACATTTGTGTGAAGCAGCCCATGAATGAAATATATTTGTTGGAAGTCAGCAAATTCTCTAAAGTTTTGGGTGTGATGACAGTTGAGTAACTAAGGTCAAGAAATGACAGGTGAGTGAGAAAAAAATACATGGGGGTGTGAAGATGGAGATCCAGGCGGATTATCAATATCATCCCCACATTCCCCAGCACAGTAACCAGGTAAATCAGCAGAAACAGCACAAAGAGGAGCAGCTGGATCTCTTCAGTGTCTGTCAATCCCGTAAGTAAGAATTCAGACACATTCGTGTTATTTCTTCTACCCATAGTGTCCTACTGTTTAAACCACCTAAGAAATAGAAATTAGTAATCAAAAAATTATATTTATATGAACGAACCTGTTTCCCATGATTAGTAATTACGCTAAAATTTGATAGTTAAGAATGTTTTACAGTATGAGGTTAGTTTAATTGTCAAATATAGATATAGGTATAAGTTGATATTTGGATATTATATAACAAGTGGAACACATTTATAATCAGAATCAACTGTTTTCAGTGTTTGAAACATTTTATATTACTAACTAATTTAATCCAAAGTATATTATTGCATCTTAGTAGTTTGTACTGTCGCTATGTCAATTTTTATTGAGAAAAGAGCACAGACAGCTTAAGTAACTCATTCTTCAGAGTAAGAGGAATTCGTTGTCAGTTCTGCAATTGGTTGATTCCAGAGGGTCTGTTAATAATACTTTATTCCTGTTAATAATTAGCTTTATTTTTTCAAAACTGTATAAATAATAAAATATCTAAAATCAATATTTATATCACTTATAATATTTTTGTTTCTAAAAACCTGATATTTATTAAAATAGATTGCATGATTAGAAGTCTTTAATGGGCTGTATTAAAGTTACATATACCATGGAAGTATAATTTGTAGAAGATAAGATGTGTTGTTAACTTGAGTCATTCAACATCAAATTTCTTGCATAAATTATATTTTCAATATAAGAACTCTGTGAATTCTGATTTCATCAACTCTATATATTTGACTCTACAAATCAGGAGATTACTTATGGTAATGGCTAAATGATATGTGTGCACATCTATATTTTTCTAGTAAGGTCCTCATTTTATTTAATATGAAACAAACACCACCAAGTCTCAGTCCAATACTTACTGTGAGCAAATATTGGTGAAAAAAAATCTTCCAAAAAATTGGAAAAAAAAACTTATTTGTCTAGGAATTTTTCATTTAAATTTTTCACAAAAGAAAATATGAAAATTTTTTAGGGAGATGAAAATTTCTGCTACACAACAGTTTTCTTCTTTGAGATAAATAATTTTTACATTTTTTTACATTCTTTTTATTTTCTAATGAGGTAAAATAAAACTAACCACAAATTTTCTAAGTGTCGTGGTCAGAAAGTTGTCTCAAGAAAAACACCAGTGATCTACTGTGAATATAAATAGAACAGAGGATGCCTTCCATCTCCCCTGGATATTTTCAGGGACCTCCTGTACTGGTAATTGAAGATTATGCAATGTTTGGTCATCCACAGAGGCCAAATTGCAAGGAAGATTGCTTGGCACATTTCCAAGACAAAAATTCAAGTATTATATGAAGCCATGTTAGATTCTGAGCAAATACTTTGCCCTTTACTGTAGAAGTCTCCAAATGAAGAGCACTAGATGACTTGATCTTTTGAAATCATTTAAACGGATTTAAAATTATTTGTTTCTAATTGACACATAATTGTTAAACCAATTGATGGGGGTACATGTGGTACTAAGTATATATATATATATATATATATACACACATACATCATGGTATGATCGAATCAAATATATATTATATATAATATATAATATACATACATACATCATATTATGATCAAATCAGAAACTTTAAAGTAGAGTGATGGAGAAGGTATTCACTGAAAAATATTTTGTTATTAAATAGTCAACATCTTCAAGAATGGAATGGTACCACTTTGTAATGAAAATTTTTATACATTTTGTAAAGAACTATTATTTGTTTTAAAGACAGAGTTGCAGAAAGAGAGAAATATATTTTATCCACTGGTTCACTCCCCAAATGGTTATTGAAGCCAGGAGCCAGACACTTCTTTCTGCCCCCCCCCCCCACCAGGTGCAAGAACCCAATGACTTGGGCCATCTTCTGCTACTTTCACAGGCACATTAGCAGGGAGCTGGACTGGAAGTGGAACAGTTAGGACTGGAATTGGTACACATGTGGGATGCCAGCATCTCAAACAGCAGTTTTTACCCGCAGTGCCACAGCATCTGGAACTTTTCATATTTAAAAGTGTTATATTATCATAAAAATAACATTCATTCATTAGAAAAACTTAGAATACAACAAAATTTAAAGAAGTAATGAAAGCAACCCAAATCGCTATACATATTTTGTTGATTAAATTGTAATTTCTCCCAACTAGTTCACTTTGAGCACACAATGCTTATTTGCATGTATAGCAATAGGATTGCATAATAATTATTATACTGTATATTCAATAAATATTAAATTGTGTTTTTAAAGATTTATTTATTTATTTGAGAGTCAGAGTTACACAGAGAGAGAAGGAGAGGCAGAGAGAGAGAGGTCTTCCGTCTGTTGGTTCACTTCCCAATTGGCAGCAATGGCCGGAGCTGCCAGGGTCCGAAGCCAGGGGTCAGGAGCTTTGTCCGGGTCTCCCATGTGGGTGCAGGGTTCCAAGAACTTGGGCCAACCTCTACTGCCTTCCTAGGCCACAGAGGAGAGCTGGATGGGAAGAGGAGCAGCCAGGACTCAAACCGGCATCATAAGTGGTGGTTTTACCCTGCCATGCCACAGCGCCTGCCCCAATGTTAAATTGTTTTAACACGTTATGGTGCAGGACTGTTAGAGTCTCCTCCCCTGCAGGTGAGAAAGAAAAATAACTGACTAAAGGCAAAAACGGTAGAGGCTTTCAAGCAGGGACTTTCCTAGAACAGGGAGGTAGAGAGGGTTTTCTGAGAAATACCAATGATGCAGCGAGGTCAACAAAATACTACTACTACATCAAGTGCAGCAATCTGCGTGCATCTGTGTGACTTCCGGTAACTGTTGTGCGGACAGTGCTACAGCACTACAATATCCAGTCAAAAATTGGATAACTGAATATGTGTCGGCAAACTTAAAGTTGTTTGTTCCAGGTTATATAAGACAATGCCCTGTTTTTAACAGAGCCCAAATGTTTGCAGACTGAACTCTCCTCTGGGCCAGCTGAGCGAGGAATTGAGCTATTTTTCCTGTTAAAAGACTTGGTCTGTCCTGCCTCATGAGTTGCCTGCTGCATTTCTAGGGGCTCTACCAGGATCAAGAGATAAAAATTTTAGCTTGCTTTATCACTGGGCTGAGACACCTTGATGGTTGATCGTCCTGGAAGAGTTGATGTCACCAGGCACCACCAGAGCACTTGTCCCGTGAGTGACTCCCTCAAAGCTGTCAGAAAGCACCCACCAGGATCACAAAGGAACCCAGGAAGCACAAGAAACCAGCCAAGGGAAAGGCGAGCACTGCCTCTTAGAACTGGAACTGGTAGGAAAGAGAAGGAACCAGCGTTCAGAGAGTGAAGTAGTGTACCGGCCTACCAAGAGGCCAAAGAGGGGCCTGATTACCTCTCCAAAATTGCCCATTAGTCTCATAAGATCAGAGGGAGTAGCCAAATGCTGGGAAGGCTCCTTTGAGAATAAAGTGCAATTCGTAGAAAAAGCGCGACTCTACCTAATTCAAAGGCCCGGGTTGGAGATGTTGTGTGAATGCCTGTGAATGAGAAAGAGGAAGAATTCTGAATCTATCCAAGGGTAGGAGCAAATGTGGAGTCCCCATTGCAACATCCCCGTGAAAGGAGCGGCCAGCCATGGACAAAGCGACTACCCCTCCTCTCCTTCCCCTCTGCTTTCCCCTTCTTTTGTGTGGCGGTCCTCTTTTGGAGGGAGGAAATGACTGGCACACACAGCAAAGCACCCCATAGAACCACATGGTAAAAGCACAGGAGCACAGAGCCTTCCAGCTCTCCAAAGTGTAATGGTGACATGGTGATTCACAATGAAAAACACGGCAGACAGTCCTGAACAACAGATATTTTTGTATTTATTATATCTTTAATGAACTTTTGGAAGGATAGTTTGACTCATCTAAATTTTAGTAATCTGAGATAGGCTAATTAAAATAAAGAAAATGAAGCATCAAACTATTTCATGATAGGTTTAACCCTTTCACTTTAAGCCAAATGAGTGGGCGACAGTGAACACCTCAAAATGCTGGACAACTGCAAATTCATGATCCGTAGGCTTTTTTGTTTCTTTTATTTTTTTCTAGCATCTCTCAGCTTCTTTATTTCAACTTAATTTTTTATTTACTATTTTTGCTATAACCTATTTGATTTACAGTAAAAGGCTTAATGCTCTACTAAATAGAGTTCAACAAATACAAGCAAAAAACAACCGTTCAGCAGAAATAAAGGTATTACAAGCAGAAATCAAATGAATAGACTTTCAAGTTCTTTCATGTACAGTAAATATTAAAATTGCTACAGAACAATAAATTTACAGTAGCATATAATTCTTAATAAGTTGACAAATCCTTAAATTTGACAAAACACTGTATTTGCTGCAAAACTGATTCACACAGACATTTCTTTCTTTGAAAATTTACCTCCTACACATACGGAAGAACAGTTACAACTTCTTTAGTTGCAAGTTTATTGATTCAAACTCTAGAGTTTCATTCTCTTGTAGCTAATATTCCTATATATATATATGTGTATATATATATGTATTTCTATATTCATTCATCTGATGATAGACACCTTGGCAGATTCCATATTTTGGCTGTTATGAACAGTGCTGCTATAAACATGATGGTGCAGGTATCTGTTTGAAGCAATATGCTTATATCTTTTGGGTATATATCCGGTGTTCATATTGACAAGTATATTTCTAGCTTTTAAGAATCTTCCACACTGTTTTCCACAGTGACTGCATTATTAACATTCCCATGCACAGTGTATAAGTGTTTCTCATTCTCCACATTCTTCTTCGTCTTTTTTTTTTTTTTTTTTTTCAGGCAGAATTAGACAGTGAGAGAGAGAGTGACAGAGAGAAAGGTCTTCCTTCCACTGGTTCACCCCCCAAATGGCCGCTACGGCCAGCGCGCTGCACTGATCCGAAGCCAGGAGCCAGGTGCTTCCTCCTGGTCTCCAATGTGGTGCAGGGCCCAAGCACTTGGGCATCCTCCACTGCCACAGCAGAGAGCTGGACTGCAAGCGGAGGAACTGGAACAGAATCTGGCACCCCAACCAGGACTAGAACCCGGGGTGCTGGCGCCGCAGGCTGTGGATTAGCCTAGTGAGCCGCGGCGCCGGCCTTATTCTCCACATTATTGACAACATTTATTGCTCTCCTTTCGTTAGTCGCCATTCTGAAAGGGGTGAGGTGATTTTGAATTACATTCCCCTTATGGCTAGTAACACTGCACTGTTTTATATATATATATATATATATATATATATATATATATATACATATATATATATATAGGTCATTTGTATGTCTTCTTTTGACAACTGTCTATTGATTTGCTTTTCTCATTTCTTGTTTTTTTTCCTTTTTTTTTTCTGACAGACAGAGTGGACAGTGAGAGAGAGAGACAGAGAAAAAGGTCTTCCTTTGCCGTTGGTTCACCCTCCAATGGCCGCCGCGGCCGGCGCACTGTGGCCGGCACACCGCGCTCATCCGATGGCAGGAGCCAGGTGCCAGGTGCTTATCCTGGTCTCCCGTGGGGTGCAGGGCCCAAGCACCTGGGCCATCCTCCACTGCACTCCCGGGCCACAGCAGAGAGCTGGCCTGGAAGAGGGGCAACCGGGACAGAATCTGGCGCCCCGACCTGGACTAGAACCTGGTGTGCTGGCGCCGCAAGGTGGAGGATTAGCCTGTTGAGCCACGGCGCCGGCCTGCTTTTCTCATTTCTTAACTGGACTCTTTGGGTCTATTGTTGTTGAATATTTTTGAGTAGTTGATGCATTCTGGATATTAGTCTTTTCTCAGATAAGTAGCTTAATTATTTTTTCCCATTCTGTTGTATCTCTTCACTATATTTATAAGTCTATTTTGATGTAAAGAATTCTCGGCCGGCACCATAGCTCAATAGGCTAATCCTCCACCTGTGGCGCTGACACCCAGGGTTCCAGGCCTGGTCGGGGTGCCGGATTCTATCCTGGTTGCTCCTCTTCCAGTCCAGCTCTCTGCTGTGGCCCAGGAGTGCAGTGGAGGATGGCCCAGGTGCTTGGGCCCTGCACTCCATGGGAGACCAGGAGAGGCACCTGGCTCCTGCCTTGGATCGGCGCAGTGTGCCAGCCGCAGCATGCTGGCTGGAGCGGCCATTGCGGGGTGAACCAACGGCAAAGGATGACCTTTCTCTCTGTCTCTCTCTCACTGTCCACTCTGCCTGTCAAAAAAAAGAATTCTCACAATTTAAAGTCTACTACATATTCAATGCAATCCCTGTCAAAACATCAGTGACATTCTTTACAGAATTAAAAAAAAAAAAATGATCCTAGGGTCAGCCTTTTGGTGCAGCAGGTTGAACTGCAGCTTGGAATGCTGACATCCCAGATAAGGGCCGTATACACCCCCAGAGGTTTCACTTCCAATACAGTTTCCTGCTAATGTGCCTGGGAAGGCAGCAAAGGAGGCCCCCAACTGTTTGGGGCCCTGCCACCATGAGGGAGACCTGGATGGATTTCCAGGCTTCTGGTTTTGGCTCAGCTAAGCCCTGGCAGTAGTAGTCATTTGAGAATGCATTAGAAGATTGAAAACTTTTTGTTTCTCTTTTTCTTTCTCTTTGTTTAACTTCCTTGGAAGTAAATAAAAGAATAAATCTTTAAAGATAATCCTAAAATTCATATGGAATTAGATGCACACACACACACACATACACAGTTACACATAACAGAATAGCAAAGCAATCCTAAGGAAAAAATAAAGCTGGAGGCATCACAATAGTAATTAAACAGCATGGTACTGCTATAAAACCAACACTTAGATCAATGGAACAGAACAGAGAACTCAGACATTAATGCATATATACACAGCCAACTGATTTTTTTAAAGATTTATTTCATTATTTGTTGGACAAGCAGAGTTATAGAGCAGAGGAAAGACAAAGAGGAGTAAGGCAGAGAGAGATTCCATCTGCTAATTCACTCCTCAAATGGCCGCAATGCTGGGGTGGGCCAGGTCCAAGCTATGAGCCAGGAGCTTCTTTTGGGTCTTCCACGAGATGGCAGGGGCCCAATCACTTTGGCCATCTTCCACTGCTTCCCCAGGTGCTTTAGCAGGGAGCTGAATTGGATGTAGAGCAGCACCCATGTGGGATGCTGGCAGCTTTGTCCCCTATGCCACAATGCTGGCCCCTGAACAACCTTAAAACTCGGACCCGGCCGGCGCCGTGGCTCAACAGGCCAATCCTCCACCTTGCGGCGCCAGCACACAGGGTTCTAGTCCCGGTTGGGGCGCCGGATTCTGTCCCGGTTGCCGCTCTTCCAGGCCAGCTCTTTGCTGTGGCCAGGGAGTGCACTGGAGGATGGCCCAAGTTCTTGGGCCCTGCACCCCATGGGAGACCAGGAGAAGCACCTGGCACCTAGCTCCTGCCATCGGATGAGCACAGTGCGCTGGCCGCGGCGGCCATTGGAGGGTGAACCAACGAAGACCTTTCTCTCTGTCTCTCTCTCACTGTCCACTCTGCCTGTCAAAAATAAAAAAATAAATAAAAATTAAAAAAAAAAAAACTCAGACCCACTCAACAGCATCAGAAGATTACATTGTAAATGTTTGCCCTATCTCTAGTCTCCCCCTCCCTCAGGGCTCCTGAAGAGTTGGATCATTGTTTTTTCTTTGTTTTTCCAGTGCCCTTTGGATCTCTATCAGCAGGGCATTTCTTATGCTTCTATTGAATCATAACAGAAGAAAAAATCTTATCAAAGATTTTAAATGTATTGTAATTAAATGAAGATATTCTGTAATTTTCTAATTCATTGTAAGGACTCCTCTTCCTCCTCTTTTTTTTCTCAGCTCCCTCTCCTCTCACACCTGGATCATTCTTACTATTGTATTATTTGGATCAGTTAGCAATGGATAAATGATGCCCATTCTTTATTACAGTTCTAATTCATTAGTTTAGTTTTATCATTTTCTTTACCCCTTTCTCATAAAATTTATTTTTTCTTCTCTAGTACCTAGTGATGTCTGTTTATCTTATTTAATTTGTACCTGTTAAATAATGCTGGGGACTAATATTTATATCATTGCTATGTATGTCACTTTACTTTTCTTTTACATGCATTGTTTTGGATTAATTTTTTATAATATATTACGTACACATTCTGAACTAATACTAATTCAAGATTCTTACAGTTTTTAAATTTTCAGTTGAAAGTTATCTTGTGTGAGGAAGATACTTGGTCTAGCTGTTAAAATGCCAGTTTAGATATCTATACACAATATTGGAGTATCTGAATTCAAGCCTCAGCTCTGGCTTCTGATTCTACCTTTCTACTAATACAGACCACAGGAGACAGTGACAAATGCTCAATTACTCGCATTCCTGCTACCCACATGGGGGACATGAATTGAATTGTGAGTTCCCAGCTGTGGCCTGTGCCAACCCTGGCCATTGTGGGCATGTGAGGTGAAAGCCTGCAAATGCAAACCTTTTGTTTAGCTGTCTGTCTTCCCGCTTCTCTATGAAAATTTAAATCATTTATGCTTTAAATATTAATTTCAAATTCCATGGGATTGTGGTCAGAAAATAAGACTGCTATAATCTACATTTGGTGAAATTATAGAAATGTCTGTATTATTTGCAATCATAAGAGTCAAATGACTCTGATTCTGAAAAAGACTAAAATGTTGATATTCAAGTCTGGTCTTATCAGTGAAGGCACAGTTTATAAATTGTCAGTAGCAAGAAAGCCAAAAATACAAACATTAGTTATGTATCATGTTTGAAGGTGAAATTTACTATTTTTTAAATCTAAAATTTAACAAATCATAGTAGATGGAGGAGGTGTATTGTGGAAGTAGGGGTATATGGAACCACTGAGAAATACTGAGGTCAAAATAGATTTCAATGAACACTTGACAGTTTAGCAAAGACTTGGAAGGGGAAAGATTTAGTCACAGGAGGCAAGTCTTCCAGATAGGGACAGCACTGATTAAGAAACAAACAAACCCTGTGCAGAGGATGGGTTGATGGGTTGCAGTGCAAATGATGTAGGCAGGCAGATAAGATACCTTTTGGTTAGGTTTGTGAGCTGGTGGACCACGCCTTCACCATGCTCCCTGTGTGATCTCATTGTACGCCCAGCTGCCAACTGGGCTATGTAACCACTCCCCTTTGGAAGTGGATAAAAGGCCTGGAACACGGTCGCCCCTCCCTTAGTGCCTTTGCTGGGCTTGTTGTCCCACGTCTTCGGGGCACGTGGCCTTCCGGTCTCCTGCTCTTTGCTGTCTGCCCGCATGCTTGCTGTACGTGGCTCCAGGCCTGCCCCCTGCCTGGTATGGACCCAAATTAGCTTCTGGACTTCTCTTCCTCCCCTAAATAAAGCCCTCACTCTCCTGCATATTTCTCTCACTGAATAAAAAGCTTTAAAATGTACCATGTTGTCTGTTCTATTTGAGCCAGTATTCAGAATTCTCTGAATACGTGGAATGAGCCCACAAGCTTATTAGCATTGAAAATTACGAGTAAGCAGGATAGTATCAAGAAGAGTAAGAAGGAGTACAATATTTGTATATGAGGATGTCACCCTATGGAGTTGGCAGATGGGGATGATGGGAGCAACAATGAAGGATCTGTATTGCTGATGATATGAGATAATGCAGTAAGTAGAGTTGTTACAGCTTTCTCTCTTAAAGAAAAGGGTGTTCAGTAAAGTCTTCACTGACAGGGTCATACTCAGGGAAATAAGTGTAGGGCCTTTGGTGTACCTGGAGTAAATGAGGTTCAGACAAATGGAAAAGCAACAACAATGTTCTAGGAGTTCCTTTATGGTAATGCTTCTTAGCAGTTTATTATAGTAACAACTATGTAAGCTAGCTAATTTGAGGGTGCTTTATAAAGTTTGTGGGGCTGGTGCTGTGGCAGTGAGGTAAGCTGCTCCCTGCAATACTGATACCACATGGCACAGTGCCATTTCAAGTCCTGCTTCTAAATAGTGGTGGTGAGGAAACCACAGAACAATCAATTTTAAACAGACACTATGTTTAAAAGGAAAATTATAACATCACATGGACTTACTAAAAGGAATTAAGTGATAAATTAGCAGATTTTGTAAACTGTTTCATAATAGTTTAAAATGTAGCATTCTAAAACGGAGTATGAAAGTCATACCTCTGCAACATAATCAGAGCAGAATATAAAGCATATATAAGAATACATAAGCAAGCGCAGATCCATTCAGACACTCCCAAGACTGAAGACTGATTTTCTTTATGAGAATTTCTTTTTGTGTGTGTTAAATGAGATGCAACTAATAACAAGTTGACTCTACTTAAAATCATTTACATAAAGTTTATTTTTCTTTATTTAATTGTGTTCTATTCCTTTTTGAGTAAACAAAAAATACAAGATTTAAAATCAAAGCAGTATTAAAGAGTATACAGACTCTTTGTGATATCAAAATACAGAAGACATACATCTCAAATCTAGAAAAAAAAACCTAAAATTCCTATGCAAACAAAAGATACTCTGAATAACTAAAATAGCTTAATATTAACTTGATGTTATATTTCCACCTATTTGTGATGAATTCTGGAAGTCTAGTAATTGACATAAAATATTCAATGTTACAAGACCATGGATATATATTTCCAAATTTTTATCATAAATTTATAATGTTTAAAATTATTTTTGGCCACATCTACTTTAATGGTTTCATATCATTAGTCAATAGTAATTTTATATCATCTTTAATATGATATGAAAAATCATGCTTATTCCCACTTATTTTTTCTCTTAACTTATTAGGATGAATCTTTTTCATGATTTTTATTAGCCTCTTGAGTTTATCTTGTTTTAAAAACAACAGTTTGTTCAGGTCATTTGCTCATTCTTCTATTGTAGTTGTTTTATCTGTTTGTTGAAATATTTTATTTTTAGTATAAGTGTTATTTATTAATCATTAAAAACAAACAAAAACAAACCTGTAGTCATCATAATTTTATATTCCACGATATATTATGGGGCAGTTATAATAAAATCAGTCTGATACTGCACAAAAATAGACATGTAGAGCAATGTAGCAAAATAGAAACATCCTAAAATTAATCAATGCATATACAACCAACTATCTTTGACAAATGAGCCAAAATCATTTGCTGTAGAAATAACAGTATCTGAAACAAATAGTGTTGGGAAAAAATGGATCTCTGCATGCATAAGTATGAAACAAGACCCCTACCTTTCACCTTACATAAAAATCAGCTCACAATGGATCAAGGATATAAATCTATGACATAATACCAACAACTTACTAGAGCATTGTTTATTTATTGAAAGGCAGCATGATAGAGAGGGAGGGAGAATGATCCCTCCCTACTACCTGCATCACACTGGGCTAGGGCAGGTCAAGCCCAGGGTCAGGAACTCTATCTGCATCTCTCCTGCAGGTGGCAGGAAACCAAGAACATGGAGTGGCCATGCATGAATTATTTAATTCCTTTTTGCTCCAGGTTTGTGTTATGAAGCTCAGCATTCCAAGGCATTTATTGTGACACTGGCCTAGATTCTGAGGCAGAATCTTTTCGTCAAAGTGATTCCGCGATCGTAGCGGGAAACAGATAAGGAACCAAAGCAGTATCCACAATGAAGGATGGGAATAACTGCTACGAGAAACAAATCTAACATGGAAGAAATTTGGGACCACGTGAAATTTTAGGTAAAGTTCATCTTTGTTTAAAAAATAAGCATGCAGCTTTCTGTGTGGAGGAAGTTTCAAGAATAAGAGAAAGTGAAAAATGTTCAGGCAGTATAAGGAGCTGGGGGACTTCTGTCAGCCAAAAACTGAGTGTGACAGATGTAACAGTAAGAGATAAATTCACAGATGTAAGGAGTGAGCAGCATCACCTTAGAGCAGTGAACATTGGTATAAAGTTGTATTCTTAATGTGATAAAACAAATCTCGAGGGATTTGTTAAGGACATCGGTATGGTTCAACTTCATGTTTAACAGCTTCAGTGGGCTGCTACACTGAGCTCTAACTCAAGGACAATGAGGACCACTTGGGTGGAATCCAGGAGGCTGGAACATTCATTGGAAAACGAAACGTGGGGTCTTGGGAAGGATGCTAACAAGGAGTATGTTGGTGTAGATTACAAATATATTCTGGGTTTACAATCATTTTAATATGCAGATACAAGGCGTTAGCTTTCAAAAATCCCATTATAATTGCCAAAGTTCTCTTTGCAAAAATAAAGAATGGCTTTCCATCATATGAGACTAAAATTCAGGTATGTCTTAGTACCTAGCTGAGAGTTGGTTTGTGAGCATAAACTGTGACAGTTATGTATGAAAATGGGTGCACAGTAAATGCATAGCAAGAGATATTCTTGCTATTAATAATATCAATAATTTGAAAGCAAAAACAGCTGTTCACAATTTGCCATGTTTCATTACAGTTTTATTTTTATATTTACATTACAAGCATTTTGGTGTGATACCATGATTTAGAGAATTATATTTTAAATAATAATATCTAATATAATATCAATATGCATTAATATGAGTACATTAGGAAAATTTAAAAAAACATGAAAAATTGTCTAATTTTTTGTTTTGTCCATTGATTCTCTTCTGCTTATTTAATAACATTCTGTGAATGCTTTCCAAGTTTAATATAAAAAGGAGTGAAAAATCTTAATTTAACTACAATTCAAGCTCCTCTTCAATGTAAACGTTGTCTACACCGTTATAGGTTCTGTTGACTATCTTTGCCAAAACCAATTGATAAGCCATCTTTTAAATCATGGAAATAAACAAAAACAAAAGGAACATAAAACATAAGATAATTAGAATATGTAAAGAGCCTATAAACTTATGAGATGACATAATGAATGTATAAGAAGAGAAATGACCTAAAATAGTACACTATTAAAAAGCAAATGTTTTTAAATACTTATTTGTCATTTCAAGCATAAACAAATAAGAGTCACTAAAAACATAGATTCTAGACTATATGACTGTCAAATGAAAATACAGCATAGTATTTCTAAAACAGGAAAGTAAGGTAGAGACAAATAATATACATTTAAAATATTTGAACGAATTCACACTTTTAAATTAGTGTAAGTTGTTGAATTATTAACTTCTATATTAGATTTACACTTCATTTTATCCAATCTAAATCATTTAAGATTAAACAATCAAAAATAAATTCACAATAAAAGCTTAACATAAACAAACAAAAAATATAACCACATTGCTTTAATGAAAACAATCTAGTGACTCTTACAAAAATTTAAATACATGAAAAAAATGAAAAACTTTGAAATTGAAATAATAAAATCGAAAGTAACTTTTTCTTTGCTTTTATTTTTATATTTATTTATATATTTGAAAGTCAGAATTACAGACAGAGATAGAAAGACAGAGAGAGAGAGACATTATACCCAATGATTCCCTCCCCAAATGGTAGCAATGGCCGGGGCTTGACCAGGCTGAAACCAGAGGCTTCCTCAGGGTCTCCCATGTGAGTGCAGGGGCCCAAGCAATTGGGCCATCTTCTGCCCCTTTCCCAGGAACATTAGCAGGGAGCTAAATGAGAATTGGAGCAACCGAGGCTCAAACTGTCTCCCATATGGGATGCCAGTGCTATAGTCACTGGCTAACCTGCTGTGCTGCCCACAGTCCTGGCATCAGCATCTACAGTAACTTTTAAATAATAAATAAACCTAAGGTTGCAACTTAAGAATACACAGAGGAGAAATTTTTAAAAGAACATATTTTAACATGCTATGTGACTAAAGCTTATGAGATGCCACAAAATCAGAATTTATTTTCCATTATTTGCTAAACAAAATTTCTTTGTAATTAAAATCTATAAAACAAATACTTCAGATATTTTATTTCATAATACGCTTTTATAGATCATTACAAATTTACAGAAAAGGACGAAAGCAATCATTTTTAAATTACAGAAAATTTCAACAGATATATAATTTATCGAAGTTACCAGATACATCACGGAAAGGTAAGATTTTCAAATGTTTGGCTGCTGTACACAGAAGAGACATCATTGCAGGCAGACATTTAAGTTGCTAAATTTAGGTTTTAGGTTCAAAGTACTGCAAAAGAGAAGGCTTTGATTTTGCCTGTGTGACAAGAACACTTTCATCTCAGAACTTTCAGTTAGAAAGAGCTTGACAAATTTTAAACATATCCCTATATACAGAAGGATGAAAATAGTACATAAGGAAAAATATACATTTTATTTTTATGACATAAATATAAACAATAGTTGACTTAAAGGAATTTGTCCACAGGTGTCAACATTTTTAGTTTTCTATTTTATTTAACATTTTCAAGGGTTTCCAATTTTTTCCAACATTAATATAGGCTATTTTTATAACTTCATCATATTGTATGATTCTACTTTGTCCCAAATACACAATTGTTAAATTGATATTTTCCCCTTTAGTTATTTGTCAATTAAGTTAACCAAAAATATTTTGGAAAACACAGTGTTCTTCAGAAAGGCACCATTAATTAAAATTATTGCAGGAATATGTGAATTCTAAGACAATTGCTATCACTCATTGTTATTGCCTAAATACTTTACATCCACCTGCTAACCATAAGGACCAGGAACTAAAACTTATGTACTGGAGGACATCGAGGATTGATTTTTCAGAAACTTATCAAGGTTTATGAGCTCACACTGCAGAAGAGCTAGAATCTCAATCCCGGAACGTTTAATTACAAAACAAGTGCACCTAACACCTGTGATTTATCTCCTCCCCATATATTACCTGGGTGACTTTTGAAAATGTTTGACCATTGTGCCACAGATGTAGGTGTGTTTTATATAGAAATACTCTGAAATTCAAAATATGTTTTTATTTGCACATACATTACACATATTTAAGACATAGCTACCAATTTCAAAGTTATAATACAGATTTCTATAAAACTTATTCCTGGGAATATCAAGAGCATGATTGATCAAGGAAAGGGCACTTCTAAAGAAATAGAAAATCAATGGTTTGGCTGTTTTTCAGAAAAAATTCTTTTCAACGAAAAGAAAGTAAAGGTGAAATTGAATGTTTAGCATCATTGCTATTCCAATGCCCTGGAGGTATCTCTCCTGTGCATGATCCTAAGAAGAGCATTCTTCACTTCTTTGTTCCTGAGACTATAAATGAGTGGATTGAGCATGGGGATCACAATAGTGTAAAAAACAGATGCCATTTGATCTTTTCCCAAGGAGTAGGACTTACTTGGTTTTAAGTAAGTGAAAATCATGGTGCCATAAAATATGGTGACTCCCAGGAGATGGGAGGCACAGGTAGAGAAGGCTTTTTGCTTTCCTGAAGAGGAATTAATTTTCAGGATAGTAGAGAGAATGGACACATAGGACACAGCTATTGTGATAAGGGACAGCATTAAGGTAGAGCCAGCAAAAATGAATACTGTGACTTCAGTGTCATATGTGTCAGTGCAGGACAGGGCTAGGATTGGGAATGTATCACAGAAAAAGTGATGGATTACATTTGAATCACAATAGTGTAATCTGCTTATGCAAAGCACAGAGAAAGAGGAATCTATGAAGCCAATCATATAGGACCCAATGACAAGGGCATGGCAGATTCTTGTGGACATAATAAGTGGATAGTGTAGAGGATTGCAGATAGCTACATAGCGGTCATAGGCCATCGAGGACAGCAGGAAACATTCAGTAGCAGCCAAGAGGATAAAAAAATACATTTGGGCAAAACAGCCCATGAATGAAATATATGTGTTAGACGTCAGTAAATTCTCTAAGGTTTTGGGTGTGATGACATTTGAGTAACTGAGGTCGAGAAATGACAGGTGAGTGAGGAAAAAATACATGGGGGTGTGAAGATGAAGATCCAGGCGGATTATCAATATCATCCCCACATTCCCCAGCACAGTAACCAAGTAAATCAGCAGAAACAGCACAAAGAGGAGCAGCTGGATCTCTTCAGCATCTGTCAGTCCCATTAGGATGAAGTCAGGCACATTCGTGTTGTTCCTCCTACTCATGGTG
Source organism: Sylvilagus bachmani (assembly GCA_015711505.1). Classification (NCBI taxonomy): domain Eukaryota; kingdom Metazoa; phylum Chordata; class Mammalia; order Lagomorpha; family Leporidae; genus Sylvilagus; species Sylvilagus bachmani. The sequence goes on along the minus strand of CM027387.1, from coordinate 97,933,846 downwards.
TCCACTGCTCTCAGCTGTTAAGAGATCAACATTCATACTTGGGAGGAATGACTTCAAAAAGAGTTTTGTTTATAAGAATGGTTTTGTTTTGTATACTTATTTTAATTTTTCTGGAAGTTGATAATAAGCAGTGTTTTATATTCTGTACTGAAAAAAGCTTAGTTGTATTGTGAAGCAGAGAAAATATGTTCAAGTTGATATTCGATATATACCAAATGGCACATATTGCATGATTCGAATCAACTGTTGCATTGTTTGAAATAATTTATATTATTTACAATCCACAATAAAATATTATATCATAGTAGCTATGTTTTCCTCATCTACATTTTTATATGAGAAGGACATAGAAAGCCTAAGCAACTCAAAGCAAGAGGAAGTGTTAATTGTGCAGTTCTACCAAGATAGTTGATTCAATTGTGTCTGTTAATTATACTAGATTTATATTAATGATTAACTTCAGCAAATCTGATAAAATGATGCATATATAATAAAAATAACAGAAAACTCTTTTGATCCATAATATTCATTTTGTTTCCAATAATATTTATACTTATTAAAATTAACTGCATAAGTAGGGGACTTAAGTCAGATGAATTAAAATTATAAACACGTGTTTAAACATATATCGGCCTAACTTATCTCATTTAAAATCAAGTATCTTCCAAAAATAGCCATTGCTTTTAGACTTTGATCCTATCATCTCTAATTTTTCATCCCACAAATCTCGACATTATTTACACTAAGGAATAAATGATGTGTGTGTGCATACTGATCATTCTAATAAAGTCCTCATATTATTAAAGACCTAAAACAGATTTAAAACAATACTTACTGTGAGCCAATGTTGATGAAGAAAACAAAATATTCAAATCTCCTTTGCAAAGAAATTTGTCAGTTTCAATTTTTTACAAAAATAAAATGTGAAAATCATTTAAGGCACTGGGATTTTATGCTATATTTTTTAGGTAAGTAATTCTAACATTTTTGTGCATTTATTTTATTTCATTGTGAGATAAATAAATCAAGCTGGAGATTTTGTATGTATCACAATCTAGTGGGAAATTTTCAGGAAGTTCAGTCTCAGAAAAATACTAGGGAGCTGTGAATATATACAGAATAGAGGCTTCCTTGCCTCTCCTCTGGATAATTTCAGGAACCACGTGGACCAGTGATTCGTGATCAAACCACACTTGGCCATCCTCAGAGGCCAAACTGCAAGGAACATTGCTTGGCTTTTTTCCAAGGAGAAAAACAAGGATGAACTTAAGTCATGTTGAGTTTCAAACAAATGTTTTGCCTTTTCCTGCATATGCCACCAAACGAAGGACAACAGCGACTCTGTCTTCTTTTGTAATGCTGTTTGTTTTTTTTTTAATGGACACAGAATAGGCATGGGGATCAATTTATGGGGATTCATGTGGTGCTATGTACACTTATAGACTGTCCAATGATCAAATTAGAAAATTTTCAACTAGAGTGGTAGTTGTATACTCTGTAATTGGCACCATCAAGAAATAAATGATAATATTTCATAATGTAAAATTTTTAGACTTAAAATGTTGTACTATCCTAGGGATAATACTTGTTCACGTGGAAAAAATGGAATAAAACCAAATTTAACAGAGAAAATGAAAGCAATTCCAAATATTGTTAATATTTTTTAATCAAATTGTGATTCCTCCCAATTATTTCATTATGAGCACAGCAAGCCTATTTGCATGTATAATAATAGATTAGCATATTCATATCTCATCATCAATTTGTGTCTAAAATTTTATAGCATGCCACAATGTATGTTATATAAACTTTTGTTATATTGATTTGTTACAAATACTACAATTTCACCTCTTAAATATTAGGCAGGTTCCTATAACTAAGTGAACTAAATGATCACCAGCGGATACAGATTTTGAGGCACCAAAAGAAGTAGTGCAGTTGCTGATGCTGTAAGATGGCAGGTAATGCAGTGACGGCATGGCACCGTTTCAGGTCCTGGCTGCTCCTCTGCTATGGCCTGGGGAAGCAGTGGAAGATGACACAAGTGCTTGGGACACTGCACCCACGTGGGAGCCCCAGAAGAAAATCCTGGCTCATGGCTTCTGACTGGCCCAGTTTTGTTTGTTGTAGCCATTTGGGGAGTGAACCAGCAGATCGAAGATTCTCTCTCTCTGCCTCTGCCTCTCTGTAACTCTGCTTTGCAAATAAATAAATAAATCTTATTAAAAACAAGAAGTAATGCAGATTTTCTATTCAGGAATGACAACATCACTAAGTTTATTGTTGTCATTTTTCTCATTTTAAATAGAAAGCTGAGTACAGAGAAATAAAATCATCTCTGAGACTAATAATCGTTTTGCACATAATTCGATGGTCATTAGCTCTCACCTCCTCTATATATCCCATTAAATATTTTCATAGGTATGATTGAGAAGAAATATACTAACAAAGCACATTAAAATATTTTGCTGAGAATTGTTTCTCTAAAATGAAGAAGAAAAGGAATAAAGGAGCAACTTGACTAGTATACAGATAGAATCAGGGTAAAAGATACTTTTCAATATTAGTTAAGTCACAACATTGAAATGAATGTTTATTTTGATTTAAAAATGACTTTTTCAGAAAGTATGCACATAATGCTAACTTCCAGGGGATAATTTCTTGGCATGAACAGAAGAGATACTCCTGTGTTGATTATTTATTTGATGAACTTTTGGAAGGGCAATTATACTAACCTAAATTTCAGTGCTACTGAAAAACGCTAGTTTGGAGATTAAAAAAGCAAGTATCAACGATTTCACAATACGTTTAACCTTTGATTGTCAGACAAGGGAGAAGTGAAGAGTGACTTTTTGTGCTAATGTCACCACTATATGCATGGCAACTGTAAAATCTTCATCACCGAATTTTTCCTACACAGTATTTTCCCTATTTCAAAACCCAGTTTGTCCAGGTTTAGAGAGGTTTGTGAAGATAAGGAAATTCTTATGTATCTACTGGGGCATAACATAAATCAAAATTTGATGAGAGATTTAAATTTTCTTTCATTCTTGTGACGATATTACATAATTACATAGCTCACTGTATCCCCTCCTAGTGCTCTCTTCCTACGTTCTTTCCCTTTCTTATCTCTCTCTCCCACCTGGTTTATTCTTCCTATTTATTCATCCTTAAAAACCCTTTTAATAAATTCTGTTCAATTTACATGAATAATTCATTTGCCCTGATTTACTAGGTTTATGTCTTCTTTTGCAAGTACCTGGTATTAAACGTTTATGTTTTTCTCTATATACTTTAATTAACAATAGAATTTAATATACAAATTATTCATTTGAATGTCATTTTCTTTTTATTCACATTCAATGTTTTGTATTATTTTTCTGTTATATTATGTAGACAGTCTGAATCAGATTTTTATTTCTTATTTGACTTCTAATAATTTAAGATTCTTTTATTTTTTAAAATTTTGGGTTAAGAGTTATTTTGTTTATTGCACACATTTAGTCTATCATGAAAAATTCGAGTTTAGATGTCTGCAATCAAATTGGAGCAGCTGAGTTCAATCTCCAATGCTTGCTTCTAATGCCAGGTCTCTCCTAATGCTGATCCCAGGAAGCAATGGCCGTGACTCAAATAACGAGACTCCGAATTGGTCTCTGAACTCCCAACTTTAGCTTAAATCAAACTTTGCCATTGTGGGCATTCAGAAAGAGAGCCAGTGAAAGGATCTCAACATTATTGTGTGTACTCCCCTCCCCCGCTCTCTGTGTGTGTGTCTATGTGTTTCTCAAATAAAAGTTTTAAACTTCTACACTTAAATATTAAGTTTAAATTGCATTGATTATGGTTAGAACATCCAATTCTTTAAATTAAGATTTATATATTTATCAGTTTATGAATTTTTTTATAAATGACTCAGATTCTGAGGAGGAAAATGTCAATCTACAAGTGTAGTCTTATTAATTATACTATTCACATGCTATAAGTTCTCATCAGGGAGAAAGATAAAAATACAAATATTAGTGATATGTCATGTTAGAGGGTAAAATAAATGTATTATTAAAATGTAAGAGTTAACAGAGCATAGTAGATGTGGAAGGGGTGGTTCAGGAGTAGGGACATAAAGAAAATCAAACTAGACTCCAATGCAAAGTTGACAGTTTTTCAAAGACTTGAGGAGGGAAGAGTTAGCCCTACAGATGCATGGGAAGAAAGTGTTTCGTACAGGGACAACTTCTGTGAAAGATATTGTGCAGAGGATAGCTTGTGCAGTTTGAGGAGTAACAAAGAGGAATATATATATATATATATATATATATATATATATATATATGTCATTCTTTGGAGATAGTAGTGGGAGTTGATTGAAGAAAGGAAAAAAAGAATCTGCATTGGGCCAGTGCTGTTGGGTAATGGGCTAAGCCTCTGCCTGCAGTGCTAGAATCCATGTCGGCACTGATTCAGGTCCTGGCTGCACCTACTTCAATTCACCTCTCTGCGATGGCCTGGGAAAGCAGCGGAAGATAGCTCAAGAGCTTAGGTCCCTGCACACACTGCCTCAGACATAGTCCCTAAGATATGGAGTAATTCACCTACTGTTGGGGAGATGAAGAGTGCTGGGAGATGGTTCTACATTTCATAGAGAAGAGCAAAAGAGAGAATGATGGAGAAATATGAGGAGTGCAAGGGAAAAAGGCGTAAGTGGACACTTAAGCATCACTTATGACAAATATATATCTACTACTTCTTAAGATGAATGAGGAAAGTACATTTTATTTTGCTTCTAGAGACAAACTAACAAGAAAATATTGATACACATTGATATATATTTATATAACTAAAAATAAAAGACACACATAGTTAGAATCAAGATAAATACAATAAGGTGTGAAAACTATGATGTTTCACACATTCATATAAAGGGAACATTATATTTAAAATATGCAGAATGAAAATCATTTAGTAAAACAAGAAGAGAGAGAAATTAATCAGTTTTAAAGTTTGCAATGATGATGAAAAATGATCAGAACAATCAATCTTATCAGATTCTGTGATTAAAAGAAAAAGAAAAATTATGTACACTTCATAATAGGAAATGAGAATGAGGTAGATTTTAATACCTCTCCCAAATAATGCTGTATCATGTTTTGTAAGTTCTGCATTCCAAAACTTTATAATGTAAAGTATTGCATTGTAAAATTGAGGTTGCAAGAGCCAGATCTCTGAACTATTGTGAGGGAAGGAAATAAAACAGATATATGTATACATATGCACACATAGATCCATTCACACACTCCCATTATTGAAGACAGATCCATTTTGAGAGGTTGCTTTGTGGTAGTTGAGATGCAGTCTTAACTAGATAATTCTATTTAAAATCGTATATATAAAATATAACTGCCTATACATTTATTTCTACACCTAATCCCTTCAGAGAAAAGTCATTTGAGAATGAATTTATATGTAAATTACTATGTGACATTTAGTTTATAAATAAGAAATATTTTGAGAAAGAACTCTAGAAAGAGAATTTCTTCACTAAATAAAAGACATAAATAAAAAACAAATATTAGAAACACAGAAGTATTGATTGCAGTTAAAATATTTGCTCAAATATTTTCTATTAAAGCATTTGTCAGCTGTTGCCAGGGGCTGGATCAGAAATGCAGTACCCAGGACTCAAACCAGCACTTTTTTTTAAAGCTTTTATTTAATGAATATAAATTTCCAAAGTACAGCTTATGGATTACAACGGCTCCCCCCCCATCATTTCCCTCCCACCCGCAACCCTCCCCTTTCCCGTTCCCTCTCCCCTTCCATTCACATCAAGATTCATTTTCAATTCTCTTTATATACAGAAGATCAGTTTAGTATATATTAAGTAAAGATTTCAACAGTTTGCCCTCACATAGCAACACAAAGTGAAAAATACTGTTGGAGTACTAATTATAGCATTAAATCACAATGTACAGCACATTAAGGACAGAGATCCTACATGATATTTTAAACCAGCACTTCTATGAGATGCCAGTGTCCGACAGTGGCTTAATCTGCTATTCCAAACCTCTGGTCGCCATACATTTGTTTTTGATGGAATTCAATCTTTTCGCAAACATATAACTATCCTTTGACTCCACCAGAAAAATTACATTGAAATGTAGCAACTACAATTTTTTCCTTTTAAGAAATAATATGTATGTGAGCTAATATATATATATATATGAATTTGAGATTCAGAATAATATTTTTCATTACTTCAGTTTCTAATTTATTCTGACCAGTTATGAAATAAATCTCATGTTTCTTATAGAGACCATGATGTATTAGCAGAAAGCTGGATTCGAAGTGGAGCATCTGTGACTCAATTGAACACTCAAATATGGGATGCTGTCAGGCAAGTTGCACCAGAGTGCCAGCCCCTCTAAATTGTTTTTATGTTCTGTTGGAATCAACGTTTCAAAATTGATAAGGAAAGCTTGGTCAAGGCTTCTTGTATTGTTGTTCCTTGACATTAAGAAAACCAATCATTCTTAGAGACAAGAAGAAGTGAGCATAGGAATAAGAGTGATTGCATTTACACCTAAAACTATGGTTAATAGAACTTTCAACAAATTCATCAAGAATCACTATCCCAATAACCTACATGAAAATTCCACTGGGGCAGATGTGTGGTCCAGCGATTAACGTGCCAACACACACTGATAAAATACTATTTGAATGAAAACAGTCCATCTAGCAACTGTTTCAAAAGCTTAAAAATGAACAATTTGAAAATTAAATGATATAATTTAAAATAACCTTAAAATAAGACTAAAAACTATAGTTCCAATTCTAGAATACATAAAGACAATCTTTTTGTAAAGAAAATTTTCGCACTTTGTATGACTAAAGTTTATTGGATTCCACAACATTCAAATTCACTTTCAATTATTTGCTATATAATTTTTCTCTATTAAAATTATAAAAAAACCCAACATTTTCATTCTAGATTTAGTTTAAAATATTAAAAATCTATGGGAACACAAAAAAGCGAAATATTTCTAACCACACAAAATTTAACAATGTGACAATTTATTGATGCCTCTGACAACATTACAGAAAGGTAGAATTTTAAAAGTGTCCCTTCTGCACCCAAAGGAGGCATCACTGTGTACAGATATTTAACTCAAAAAATTTACATCTCAAGTCCAAAACTGTAAAACTAACATCTAGAATTTGCCCAAGTACTAAGAACACATTAATCTCCCAGTTTTCAATGACAGAGAATATCAAATTTTAAACATGTAAGTAGATAATGAAAAATGAAAAAGAGTATATAGAGAATGAAATATTTTTGTGCAAAATAAACACATTCAAAATGATAGATCTAGGCCAGCGCCACGGCTCAATAGGCTAATCCTCCGCCTGCAGCACCAGCATACCAGGTTCTAGTCCCAGTCGGGGCGCCAGATTCTGTCCCGGTTGCCCCTCTTCCAGGCCAGCTCTCTGCTGTGGCCCAGGAGTGCAGTGGAAGATGGCCCAAGTGCTTGGGCCCTGCACCTGCATGGGAGACCAGGAGAAGCACCTGGCTCCTGGTTTCGGATCAGTGCAATGCACCAGCCACAGCACGCCAGCCACGGTGGCCATTGTTGGGTGAACCAACGGCAAAAGGAAGACCTTTCTCTCTTTCTCTCTCTCTCACTGTCCACTCTGCCTGTCAAAAAAAAAAAAAAAAAAAAAAAAAAAAGAGAAGGAGAGAAGACAAAATGATAGATCTAGAAAAAGATGTACAAAGCAGTCAATAATATTAGTTTTCTATTTCCTTTTAAATTTTAATATATTTTACATTTTTTCCCTAACATTAGCATATGCCATTTTTCTGTAACTATTTCAGGACTTGTTTTGTTCTGATTCTAAAATTAATTGTCAATTGGTTTTCTTTATACTTGTCTGCCAATAAAATTAACCAAAATTAATCTGTAAAGTACATTTTTCTTCAGAAAAGGCATTTGCATTACAATATTTCAAACATCAGACTTTTAAGGCAATCAGCATCCACTATTACTGTCTTAAATACTAGACAGTTACTCTTTAATCATATGGAACTGAAATTACAATTTATCTCATATAATTATGGAAATTGAGGCTTAAATTTCTTTGACTTACTAAAGGTTATAGAGCTAACATTGTAGAAGAACTTGAATCTAAATACTGGAACTCTCGACTACAAAGCAAGCGTTCAAGGCCTGTGCTGTGGGGCAGTAGGTTAATCTTCCTCCTGTGGTGCCAGCATCCCATATGGGCACCAGTTCTAGTCCTGGTGGCTCCACTTCCACCCCAGTCCAGCTTTTTGCTATGGCCTGGGAAAGCAGTAGAAGATGGCCCAAGTCCTTGGGTCCCTGCACCCGCATGGGAGACCAGGAAGAAGCACCTGGCTCCTGGCTTCAGACCACTGGATCGGTGCAGCGCCAGCCATGGCGGGCATTTGAGGAATGAACCAAAGGAAGGAAGACCTTTCTCTCTGTCTCTCCCTCTCACTGTCTGTAACTCTAACTATCAAATAAAATAAATAAAATCTTAAAGCAAACAAACAAACAAAAAAAGAAGCATTCCTAACCACTCTGATTTAATTTTTCTCCTTATATTAAAAGATGATTTCTGAAACTTTTATTGCACCTAAATTGTAAGAGTTTTCTATAATGAAATTCTCCAAAATTGGCATATGCATGGGTATTTGTGTGCTATTATTTTGAAAGTGATAATCTTGATTTTATTTTTACACATCAGCTGCCCTTAACCACATATAAATTTATCCTTTATATATATATATATATATACACATATTATTTGAAGTTAAAATTTGGATTTCTTACGATGTTTCCTGATATTTGGTCAACAAAAGATAACTTCAAAAGAAGTACACATTAAAAGGTTCAGGTTCAAACTTCTCATCATGACCAAGGAAATACATGACAAAAATAAAAATGAAAGTATAGATGAGTTTGAATGTTTAGCCTCACAGCCGTCTTAATTACCTGAATGTGTTTCCTCTCTGCATTATTCTAAGAGCGTTTTTCACTTCTTTGTTTCTGAGACTGTAAATGAGTGGATTGAGCATGGGGTTCACAATAGTATAAAAAACAGAAGCCACTTGATCCTTTCCCAAGGAGTAGGTTTTTCTTGGTTTTAAATAAGTAAAAATCATAGTGCCAAAAAATAGGGTGACTCCCATGAGATGCGAGGCACAAGTAGAGAAGGCTTTTTGCTTTCCTGAAGTGGAATGAATTTTCAGAATAGAAGAGACAATGAAGACATAGGACACAGCTATTGTGATAAGGGACACCATTAAAGTAGAGCCTGCAAAAAAGAATATCATGATTTCAGTGTCATATGTGTCAGTGCAGGACAGGGCTAGGATTGGGGATGTATCACAAAAAAAGTGATGGATTACATTGGAGTCACAGAAGAGCAATTTACTCATGCTAAGCATATTGATTGAGGAATCTATAAATCCAATCATATAGCACCCTGTGATGAGGGCACGGCAGAGTCTTGTGGACATAATAAGTGGATACTGTAAAGGATTGCAGATAGCTACATAGCGGTCATAGGCCATTGAGGACAGAAGAAAACACTCAGCAATACCCAGGAAGACAAAGAAGTACATCTGGGTGAAGCAGCCCTTGAATGAAATATACTTGGTGGAAGTCAGTAAGTTCTCTAAGGTTTTGGGTGTGATGACATTTGAGTAAGTGAGGTCAAGAAATGACAGGTGAATGAGGAAAAAATACATGGGGGTGTGAAGATGGAGATCCAGGCGGATTATCAATATCATCCCTGCATTCCCCAGCACAGTAACCAAGTAAATCAGCAGAAATAGCACAAAGAGAAGCAGCTGGATCTCTTCAGCATCTGTCAGTCCCATTAGGATGAAGTCAGACACATTCGTGTTGTTCCTTCTACTCATAGTATCCAACTGCTTCAAGCTGTTGAGAAGTCAAAATTGGCTTTGTGTATAAGAATGACCCTTTTTGGATCATTAGCTCAAGTTTTCTAGAAATTTTCAGTGAAGTGTTTTACAATACATACTGCAAAATCTAAATTTTATTGTGAAATATAGACATAGGTACAACTTGATACTTGAATATTATATAATGGATGATACATACTGCATAAATAAAATAAAATTTCCCCTGTTTGAAATGAAATCTATTATTAGCACATTTAATTCACATGAAAATATTATATCATTGTTATTGCAAAACCCTTTACCTTCATTCTTGAAAAAAAGAGCACAGAAAGCAAAGCTTATTCAGTGTTAGAACTAATTGTCCACTCTGTGGTTCAACCATGATAGGCTGAGTCCAGAAAGCCTGTTAATAATACTAAATTACTAATTATTTACAGCAAATTTTCTAAAAATTCTAGATATATAATAAGCAAGAACAGAAAACAGAAAATGTTTTGATGTATTATGTTTATCACATATTATCTTTTTTCTATCTATTCTTATAAAATTCTTCATTTGTAGACTTCAGTTGGATTAATTAAAATTCTAGATGATATATTCATATTGATTCCCAGAAGACATTATGTTTTTACAACCTTGGCTCATTCAAAATAAAATTTCTTCCAAATATTTTCAAAATATTGTTTACTTGTGGACCTTGATTTATTCAGCCCCATATTTCTGGTTCCAGAAATCCTCCTATTATCTACAGAAACAGCTAAATTATATATGTGTGCATGCATATTTTTCTGCCAAAGACCTAATTTTTCTTAACTTGAACCAAGAATACCAATTTTCAGATACTTACTGTGAACCAAAGATGATGAAAGACTTTCTTTTAATCTTATCTGCCTAGGAACTAGTCAATTTTATTTTTTTTTTTGCAAATAAAATATGAAAATCATTTAAGGAGTTGAAAATTTATGCTATATAATGTTTTCTCTTGAGATAATTTTTACATTTTTCTGCACTCATTTTGCTTAATTTTGAGATAAAATAAATCGGCACTGAAGTTTTGTATGTGTCCTGGGGAAATGGAAACTTTAAAAGAAAAATATTTCACAAAAAAAATACCGGGGAAGAACTGTGACTGTATACAGAGAAGAGGATCCCTTACCTCTCCGCAGGATAATTTCAGGAACCTCATATACCGGGTGTTGTTGGTCATGCATTTGGTCATCCTCAGAGGCCCAATTCCAAGGCAGAGTGCTTGGCATTTTTCCAAGGACCAAAGGGAATGATTAAAGAAACTATACTTGGTTTTGAGCAAATGTTTGTCCTTTCCTATAATAACCACCAAATGAAGGCAAATGGTTGTCCTTTCCTGTAATAACCACCAAATGAAGAGCAACTGATGAGTTGGTTTTCTTTTCTGATTTTTGTACCTGTTTTTTAATTGACACACAGTAGTTAAATTGAGTTGGAGGTACATTTGGTGGTTGTACATGAATATTTTATGTAATTTTCAATTAAGGAAATTTTCAATTAGGGTGTTTGAAAAGTAAATTACACAGAAATAATTCTGTACCCTGACTACAGCCATCAAGAACTGTAATGACATCATTTCATAACAAAATATCTTTAGACTAAAAAATGTGATAAGAATAACAATTGTTCAATATGAAAAAAATACAGTGAAACAAAGCATAAAATGATAAACATTACATTTCGATACTAATGTTTTGTTAAAAAATTTTAATTTCTACTAATCATTTCATTTTTGTGTACACAATGCTAATTTGTATGTATAATTAATTTATATTTAGTATCTTCATTTTAATTCTAACATGCTATATTTATATAAGCTTACATAAACCTCACACTTTTGTCTATTACATATTAGCTAGCATTCCATAGCTAAGTCAAATAAATATTCACCAGCTGATAGAAATTTTTAGGCATTAAAAGGAGTAATAGACTTTCTGTTCCAGTACGGCAACATCACCAAGTTCATATTCCTTTTTTTTTTTTTTTTTTTGGACAGGCAGAGTTAGACAGTGAGCAGTGAGGGAGAGACAGAGAGAAAGGTCCTCCCTCCGTTGGTTCACCCCTCAAATGGCCACTATAGCTGGCGCGCTGCACCGATCCTAAGCCAGGAGCCAGGTGCTTCCCCCTGGTCTCCCATCGGGTGCAGGGCCCAAGCACTTGGGCCATTCTCCACTGCCCTCCCAGGCCACAGCAGAGAGCTGGACTGGAAGAGGAGCAACTGGGATAGAACCGTTGCCCCAACCAGGACTAGAACCCTGAGTGCTGGCACCACAGGCGGAGAATTAGCCTAGTGAGCTGCAGCGCCTGCCCAAGTTCATATTCTTGTAGTATTTGTGCCATATATTTTCCTATCTTGGTGGAGATTTTTTTTTTAAAACTTTAGCTATGAAAATGAAATTTAAATATTTTGACAATTATTTCTTTAAAAACAAAGAAACTGGCAATGTGCATAAAAAGAATCAGAGTGAAATATTATAAATCTTGTTTCAGTCATGACATTAAAGTCAATTTCCATGTAGATTTAAAAGTGACTTTTTCAGAAAGTGGGCCATAATGCAGAGTTGCAGCAGATAATTGGTTGGCATGAGCAAAAGAGATAGTTTTGTATTTATTTTGTCTTTGTTGAACTCTTGGAATGGCAGTTCTACTCACCTAAATTTTAGTGACGCTGAGATAGGCTAATTAGGAGATTAAAAAGTAAGCATCAAAATATTTCACTGTAGGTTTAACCTTTGATTTTAATCCTCATAAGAGGATGAGGATGACTTTGTATCACAAGGCCAGCTTATGTGCATGGCACTGCAAAATCACCATCAACAAGGTTTTTTATTTTTTAAAATTTTTTGCAATACTTTCCCCATATTGACATCCAGTTTTGAAACCCAGTTTATCCAAGTTTAGAGCTATTCACTATGATGTGGCAATACTCATACATCTACTGATTCATTGCAGAAGCTGAAGTCTGACCAGAGATTTAAAAATTTTCATTCAAGTGATGACATTCTGTAATTACCTAATTCAATATATCCCCTCCTTGTGTGCTCCTCCTCACTTCCCTCTATCTCATACCTGATCATTATTATTGTATTGTTTGGACCATTTAACAATACAATAACTCTACGCTTTTAATTACTAAAGTGTACTTTTTAAGATGAATGTATTTATGTGTAAATCAGGGTTACGCAGAGAGAGGGAGAGACAGAGAAAGGGAAAGAGAAAGCTTGCATCCACTGGTTTAGTCCCCACGTGATTGCAACAGCCAGGTGAGGGCCAGGCTGAAGTCAGGAGCCAGGGACTCCATCCAGGTCTCCCACATGGGTGTCAGGGGCCCAAGCACTTGGGCAATTTTCCTTTGATTTTCCCAGGTACATTAGCAGATACCTGGGTCTGAAGTGGAGCAGCTGGGACTCTAACCTGCGCCCATTTGGAATGCTGGTGTCATAGGCAGTGGCTTAATCTGCTATGCCATGACACCAGTTCCTGTGTAATTTGTTTTATAGTTCTAACATATTTTTGTTTTGGTTTATCATTTCATTTCTCCTTTACATTATGTCTGATTTTTCTTTCACTAGCACCTAGTTATAACTGTTTATCTTATTTACTTTATATAGTTAAATAATATTAGAATTTAGTATTTACATTATTCTTCTGAATGTCACTATTTCCATTTACATACATTGCTTTGATTTATACTTTTTCTAGTATATTACATGCAGTATGATTTTTTATTTTTGACTAAATAATAAGTTATGATTAAATATTTAAATTTTAATTAATAATTTTGTGTTGGACAGTCATTCTTCTAGCTGTCCAGATGAGAGTTTGGATGCCCAAATCTAATACTGAAGTATCTGGGTTCAATTCCCATCTTTGGATCCTGATTCCAGCTTTCTCCTAATGCAAACACTATGAAGCAGGGACATGGTTCAGTAACGGTGTTCCTGCCGCCCACATGGGGAACTAGAATGGAGTTCTGAGCTCCCAGCTTTAATTTGACACAGTCATGGCCACTGTGGGCATTTGGAGAGAGGGAAAGCAAATGGGAGCACTGTCTATCTTTCTGTCTGTTTCTCTACCTATCAAAGAAAAAAAAATAATGTAATTTTAAACTTCATTGAACTGTGGTCAGAAGAAATGATTCCTTTAAGTTTGGTAAAATTATTGAAAATTCTGAATTATTTGCAATCAGCTTGATCAAAGATAGATTCTGAGAGACAAATTAAAATGTTGATATGCAAGTCTGGTCTTATCAACTTGTATATATACAGTTTATAAATTCTCAAAAGGAGTAAGAAAAAAATACAAACAGTGATGCATCATGTAAGCAGGTGAAATGTATTAATTAAAAAGCCTAGCATGTAACAGATCATGGTGAGAAGGACTTTTCAGGTGTGGGGCATAAGGGACCAATGAGAAATAGTGAGGCCAATGTAGATGGCAACCAACACTTCACCATTTAGCAAAGACTTGAAAGAGGGAAGAGCTAGCCGTGAAAGCACAGGAAGAAGTCTTCCCGACAGGGAAGACATTGGTGAAAAGACCTTTGCAAAGGTTGAGTTGTACAATGAGTAAGAAGGAACACATTATTTCTATATAAAGATGTCACCCTATGGATGTGGTAGAGGATAGTGATGGAATAAAAACAATTAAGGATCTTTATAGATGGGAACAACCGCTGCAGGGAGAGAGAGAGAGAGAGAGAGAGAGAGAGCAAGATCACTAAGTGGAAACATTAGAACTTTCTCCCTTAAAAAGGAATGTTAAGGGAAGTCCTTCATGATAGGATCACATTGAAAGAAAAGAAGTAGAAAATACTAGAAACACCTGGAGACAGTAGGGTTCAGACAAGTGGAAAAACCAACAAGGATGTTCTAAAAGGTGGGTTCCTTTATTCCTTTATGCTAATATAGCTAACCAACTTATTGCTATAAAAACTGTGTAAACTACTTCATGCTGGGAATAGTTTAAAAAGGTCATCAGGTTGGTGTTGTGGCAACACATCATACTTCAGAGCTCCATTTCAAGTTCTGTCTACTCTGCTTCCAATCAAGCTAGTGTCCATAAGTCCATGAACACAGCAGAATACTGCCCAGGTACTTGGGCCCCTGCCACCCATGTGAGAGAGCAGGGTGGAATTGCTTGGCTTTTGAACTCGGTTTGTTCCAGCTCCAGCTGTTGAGGCTACTTAGGGAGTGAACTGGCAGATGGAAGACCTCCTGCCATCTCTCCCTCCCTGTCTGTAACTCTGATTTTCAAATAAATAAATACATGAATTTTAATGGTCATGGAAAAATGGCATTAAATAGTAAGTTTATTTGATACAAAATTTGAAGAATTAATGAATATTTATTCACAATAAACATAATACATGAAATTTTTAAGACCTTCTCATACATGTCATTTCAAATTATTTTCATTCATTCATGAAATTCAGTTTGGAGTGGATTATTGATCTTTATATATGAGCTTGATATATATATATAAATAAGCAAATAATATTAAATCAAAAGTCAATATCTTTAAATTTACATTTATTTCATTAACTAATGTGTTTATTCAAACACTCCTAAAATATTTTTTGGAATAAAACACATTATGCAAAGTAATCTTTAGAAATTTTTCTATAGAAAAGGTATAATAAAAGGGATGTAAGCAAATATAAATCAAAAAATACAAATGATTAACAGGAATATTATTAGGGCATCACATACTCAACAGACTCAATGCAAACTCAGAACTTTTATGTTGAAGCCTGATGTATCAAAGCTAATTTAAATTACCATTTCACCTATATACAATAAATTTTAAAACAATCACAGGTCATTAAAATATGTAATATAACGTTAATTGTTTTGACAAACATAAAATTTTACAAAACTATATTTGCAGCAATACTGTCATTTTTCCATTCAATTATTGTTTATAGCCATTGTCTATATTCTCAAAAAACTAGGGTCTTTTTGTTTTTGACCGGTTACATTTCTTATTCTGTGAAGTATTAAGCCTTTTACTGTAATGTAAATTAAAAATATGTTATCTTAAGCTGACGCCACGGCTCTCTAGGATAATCCTCCACCTGCAGCTCCAGCACCCCAGGTTCTAGTCCCGGTTGGGGCACCGGTTCTGTCCTGATTGCTCCTCTTCCAGTCCAGCTCTCTGTTGCAGCCCGGGAGTGCAGTGGAGGATGGCCCAGGTGCTTGGGCCCTGCACCCCATGGGAGACCAGGAGGAAGCACCTGGCTCCTGGCTTCAGATAGGCGCAGCGCCCTGGCTGCAACATGCCAGCTGTAGCGGCCACTTGGGGGGGTGAACCAACGGAAAAAGGAAGACTTTTCTCTCTGTCTCTCTCTCTCTCTCTCTCTCACTGTCTATATGTTATCTCAAAAGCTATAAAGAAAAGGAGAAGGAAGGGGATTGGGAGGAAGAAAGATTGGAAGAGGGAATATCATTATGTTCTTAGAATTGCACCTACAAAACACATTTAATCTATTAAAAACTAATTTAAATATTTAAAAAATTCTTTAAATATTACTTTAAATAGAATGTCTTTTCTCATCAAATGTGAAAAAATAAAATATTTGTACGTTCTCACACATGATGTCACTACTGGAGACATAGTACCAAAGACTGTTTACTAAGACATCTGTGATAGGAGAGACCTACAGCACATGGGGAGGGAGACAGAGAGGATGACCAAAGAAAAGACAGGGCTCACTCTGAAAAGAGTATAGTCTTCAGAGAGAAGGTGCAGAGAGGGACTAGAAGAGAGAATGACAGGAGGCATAGCAGATAAGCACAAGGAGTGCATTTAGAAAAGTATATATGGACACATAAGCATCATTTTATGTAAAAAAATAAAAAGAACACATACTCTCACTTATATGATGAATTAGAAAAATTACAGTTTATTTTGTTTCTAGAGAAAGGATAACAAGAAAGCACTGATCATTAAAAACAATTACATGCACAGTTTCATTAATGATATAGTAACAATTTTAATATTTGAAATTAAATATTAAATATTCAATACAATGAAAAATAAAAATTTAACTAGAATCAAAAAATATAATAATGTATAAAAGCAAGGTGTTATACACATTCGTAAAATTAAACATTTAGAATATATTAGTGAAAATCATTTACTCAAGATTTTTATTTATTTGAAAGGAAGACTTACAAAGACAGGGAAAGACAGACAGAAAGAGATGTTCTAACCCTTGGTTCATTCCCCAAATAGCCACAAGGCCTGAAGATGGTCCAGGTTGAAGCCAGGAGCCAGGAACTCCATCTAGTTCTTCCACATGGTTGGGAAGGGTCCATGGACTTGGGCCATCTTCCGTTGGCTTCCCAGGCACATTAGCAGAGAGCCTGGTCAGGAGCACCTGGGACTAGATCTGATGTCCCAGTATTGCATCTGGTGTTGCAGGCAGTGCCTTAACCTGCTGATCCACATCACTGGCCCCAAAATGATTTTTTTAATAAATAAGAAAGGAAAATTAATAATTTCATAATTCTCAACATTGCTGATGGAAAAAATTCAGAGCCATCAATCTTAATCAGACACTGATATAAAAGGAAAAATGAAAACTTGATATAGGCTTAATAGAAGCAAGTGAGTGATGAGTTAGACCTGAATATCTCCCCCAAATGGTGCAATAGTAGATTTCACAAATAGTGTTTTAACTGTTTAAAATGTAAAATATGATATTATAAAATTGTTAGTAAGTTTCAGATCTCTGAATATAGTCACAGAAGAAAATACTACAATATACATTTGCACACAAAGACCCATTCCCGTTCTCACAGATTGAAAACGATTCTCTATGAGAGAGGATTCTTTGTATTGTATGAGATCAAATAACCACTTGACTGTACTTAAAATCATATACACAAAATATAACTTTCTGTATATTATTTCAATATCTTAATCATTCAGAAAAAGATCATTTGAGAAGGAATGCATATGTAAATTACTAGGACACAGTTAATTTAGATATTTTCATTAAGTTAATAAGAATTTTGAGTAAGAATTCTCAAAATAGATTTTTTTCACAAAGTTTATTTTGATTGATTATATGTACATGACGATCCATACATCAAAGGCATATACAAATTTTAGTGAGACAGAGTTCTTAATGAAAATGTTTACTTAGATATTTCATTATGATTCTTTTTCTAGATATTTTGAGGAACACAAATACTGATAAGGAAATTCCTATTGCAGAAAGATTAAAATTGAAGTGGTCAGTATTGTGACATATAATGTGGGATCCAGGATAGGAGCCACTGCTCTATTTCCAATCTAGTTCCTTCCCAAGCCCCATGGTAAAGCAGTGGATAATGGGCCAAGTGCTTAGGCACTTTGTCACTCATGGAGTTCTTCTTTTTGCTACTCTTGGGATCACAGAACACTTTTTCTTGGCTGTCATGGCTTATGACCACTATGTAGCCATCTATAGTCCACTTCTGCACTCAATAAGTATGTCACACAGGGTCTATGCTCCTCTGATCACTGCCTGATATGTTGGCTGAATTTGCATACTACCATACTACCGTACAGAGTAGCCACATTTAGCCTGTTCTTCAGTGGATCCAATGAAATTAGGCATGCCTTCTGTGATATCCCTCCACTACTTGCCATTTCCTGTGCTGATACCCACATAAATCAGACTCTGTCTTTTCTTTTGTGGCCTTTATTGAAATAGTCACTTTACTGATTGTCCTGATCTCCTGTGGTCATATGTGGGCTATTCTAAGGGTGCATATTTCTGAAGGGAGATAAAGGTTTCTGCATGTGTCCAGTTAGCATAGTATGATCATCTTCATGTATGTGAGACCAATTTCCAACTATGCCTTGGAGGATGATGAAATGTTGATATTTTATGCTATTGTAATTCCAATCATCTACAGTTTGAAGAACAAAGATGTAAATATGTAATGAATAATATATATATATAAAAATCAAGTTAACTTGGATTAAGATGGCAGAGTAGGGAGGGAGCTCTAGTCTAGAAGATGGCTTAAAAAAAGTGGAGAGAATGCAGTCTCAGGTTAGTGTTAGGAGATAACAGCACAGGAAACTCCATGCCAATTAGAGGGACAGAGAGGACCTATGTGGAGGGTGTGGGCACTCACAAATCAGTACCCCGGCAGCTGAGAGCTTCTGCACCAGCTTTGGAGAAAAGTGGGGCCAGACTGCAGCAGCCCAAGCCGCTGGTGACGCTGGTGATAAAGTTGCAGAAAAAGTCAAGAGGGAATTTGAATTGGAACCCTGTCAGGGATAGTGTACCTGCCAAATTAGAGGAGCAAAAAAAAAAAAAAAAAAAAGGTAGGGGGGCACATTTCTCTCTCCTGATCACCCTGCAACAGTGTCCTGTAACAAGCCCATACAAGCAGGCAGCAGGCAGCATTTTGGACAAATGTAACAGCTGCTCCAGCTTGTGTCCCTGTCCAACCCAACAACATGTCAGGTGGAGACTCCTGAGTCTGGCAGGAAGAACTGATGGGGGCTGGGTGCTCATGACTGTGGGAGGCTTGTGTGTAAGGATGGTGAAAATGCTAGACTGAGGGGCTTTGAAACCACTGAGGCTGTGTGGGAAGGCACAGGGTGTGGCTGGGACTTGGGGCAGTCACTGTGGGAGGCTCCATCAGCTCAGGGATCCCTGGTTCCCTGGTGAGGGACACTGCTGGGAATCTGCAAACACTGAGGACTGCACAGATCCTTTGTGTGGTCCTATGGAAGTGTGTGGATGAATATTATACCCACTGGGGCTAGCATCCAGGACAAAAGAAAAACCTCCCCTCTGGGAAAAAAAAGGAAAAAAAGAGAGATTTACCATACCCAACCTGGGTGTCACCATAGCAATCTTTTTACCCTGAAGCAATGTACAGAGCTCCCTGGCCACACCCACTACATGCCTTTAGCAATTCCCTGAAAGCAGACAGTCCACTAATCCACACATAGTCCAAAGATAAAATCAACCACAGCAAGAAAACAAAGAAACCAATGATTATCTCCACAAATAACAAATAATAAACACCTGTTTAAGAAACAAGAATAAGGAACACAACATCATGCCTCCAAAAAAATAAAACACTTTAGTTAGTTCTAGATTGTGAAGATGAAGAGTTTGAAGAAATTTCAGAAATGGAACTCAAGAAATTGATCATATGATTACATAGAAGTCGGGACTGGGGTGTGTGTGTGGGGGGGGTCCGTGCTGTGGCACAAAAGTTAAAGCCCTGACCTGAGATGCCCACATTCCATATGGCTGCTTTCACTTTGGCGAACAAACCTATGGATGGACAATTTCTGTCAGTCTCTCTGTCTCTGTCTCTCTGTGTTTCAAATAAAAAAAAAATAGTTTTTAAAAAAGAAAATTTCAGAGTACTCACTCTATACCAATATCATACAAACCAAACTGTTGGAATAAAGCCTCCCATGATCTACTATTTTCAGGACAATAGGGAAGAATCACATTTTTTTTTTTTGACATGCAGAGATAGACAGTGAGAGACAGAGAAAGGTCTTCCTTCCACTGGTTCACCCCCCAAATGGCCACCATGGCTGGCACTGGGCCAATCCGAAGTCAGGAGCCAGGTGCTTCCTCCTGGTCTCCCCATGGGGTGCAGGGCCCAAGCACCTGGGCCATCCTCCACTGCACTCCTGGGCCACAGCAGAAAGCTGGACTGGAAGAGGAGCAACTGGGACTAGAACCCGGCGTCCATATGGGATGCTGGCACCGCAAGTGGAGGATTAACCAAGTGAGCCACGGTGTCGGCCCCAGTCAAACCCAACAAAACAACTCTCTTGGCTTCAAGTTGAAGCTCTCGTTTCAAATGAAACCTAGCTGTAGGGATAATATATTCTCCTACTATTTAATTTACTAAAAGTGCATCTTTAACTTAAGTAGAAAAGTTCTTTGTATATATCTTGGCTCACATTTTTTCAGAAAGAATGCTGACTCCTCCTGCCCAGATGTGTTCCTTATCACTTTTTTTTCCCTTTTTGCTAAAATATATCTATTCACTTGAAAGGCAGAGTTAGAGAGAGAGAAAAATAAATCTTCCATTCACTGGTTCACTTTCCAGAGGATTTCAACAGGCAGGGTGGCAGGGCTGGGCCAGGCCAAAACCAGAAGCCTAGAACTCCATCTGGATCTGCCACCCAGTAACTCCACCCAGGTCAGCCTCATGGCTGGCAGGGTCCAAGAAGTTAAGCTCTCTTCTGCTGTTTTCCTAGGCACGTGAGCAGGGTTCTGGATTGGAAGGAGAGCACCTGGAACTTGTACTTATACTCACTTAGGAGGCCAGAGCCACTCTGAAGCCAGGAGACAGGTGCTTACTCCTGGTCTCCTAAGCACTGCCTTCCCGGGCCACAGCAGAGAGCTGGACTGGAAGAAGAGCAACAGGGACAGAATCCAGTGCCCCAACCGGGACTAGAACCTGGGTTGCTGGTGCCGCAGGCGGAGGATTAGCCTAGTGAGCCGTGGTGCCAGCCCGTGATTTGTTCTTTGCTCGTAATTCTCAACTTAATCTTAGGCCTTGTCACTCTTTGGCAATCTCTTCTGAATCATGTTGTTTTCCAGTTTTCCTCCTCACTGCCAAATTCTCAGACTTAATTTTTGAAATTTCTGATAAAGTGTTTTTGAAAAAAATTGGGTGGCTCAGATAAGAATCCCCCAAGGTATGGTACTCTGAGCACTTTGAACAGAAAGGGATTGAGAGGGACTCAGAAGCATGTTTTCGATGGAAGGAAGACCTCTCTCTCTCTCTCTCTCACTGTCCAACTCTGCCTGTCCAAAAAAAAAAAAAAAAAAAAAAAAAAGCATGGCTTTGCTCACCTTTTCCTTGCCCCATTTCTTCTGCCACAAATTCTAGAACTTCCTTGCACAAAGCAATCAGTTATCCTAGAAATCTCACTCTGACTCTGTCTCCTCCTTTCTCACGGCCAAGGGAGTTTTGACCTCTCTTGCCTGCAAGTTTGCCACTCTGCCCTGTATCCAGAGTTGTACTGCTATACACACAGAGTATAAGATGAATCTAGACAGGCGCCACCCACTCAGTCTATCACAATTAGATTATATTTCTTTATCCAGAAGATGAACACAAAGGAATCCTAGAAGATGCAAGAAGTTATACACACCAGGGAAAAATGGAGATTCACTTTAATAGTCATGTTTATAGTAGTAAATGTAACTATCAATCTAGATCTCAATAACCATTGAAACAATGAAATAGATTTTGATATAGAGTATATTCATTTTTCAGAAAAATAAATACACATATGTTTCCTTTTACAGACATTCACATGCGCATTCATGCTGACATAATTTATAACCCAGACATGGGATTCAATTATTTTTCAAACAGAGGGAATATGATAGCCCAGGAAAAAAATAACACTAAAAGTGTAAGAATAAAGATAAATAAAATTAATATTGGCATGTTTAATTTTAATAGTTTAGAAAATAAATACATAAACAACACTATACTAATAAATTTCAGGTTTAAACTATGTAAAAGTAGTATTTATGACATAGGTACAAGGACTGAAAAAATATTACATCTATAGTATTCTGTGGATTTTATATTTTATATCATGTTAATTGGACTATAATATTTAAATATGTTTTTATATTCAAGAGTCACAGCTGAGACAAAAGAAGATGAGCATTACCAATTTTAGGATAAAATATGGTTATCATTCTATTGTGTTTTACATAGGATATACAACAAATAACATTTTCAAGGAAGAGGTAGGAGTGAGGTGATTTCTTAGAGTCAAATCAAAATGAGTGTGACTTAGGACCAGACTTGTGGGGTAGCAGGCTAAGTCACCTCCTGCAATGCCAGCATCCCATATGGGCACCAGTTCATGTCCCGGGTACTCCACTTTATCCTGCTCCCTGCAGATATGCCTAGGAAAGCAGTGGAAGATGACCTTCGTAACTGGGGCCCTACACCCGCGTGGGAGTTGGAAGATGTTCCTGACTCCTGCCTTTGGCCTGGCCCAGCCCTGGCCATTGCGGCCATTTGGGAAATGAACCAGTGTTGAAAGATTACCCTCTCTCTCTCTCTGTCTATCTCTGTCTCTTCCTCTATTTCTGCACCTCCAACTTTCAAATAAAAACAAATAAACACTGAAAAAAATTTCATTTATTTATAGTTTGGAAAGCATTCATAGAATGTTATTAAATAAATATATAGGCAACATGTAAAATTGACTATCTTATATGAATTTAATTCACCATGGTAAAATATGAGCAGCTATTTTCCCTTCCAAACAATTCAAATCCTAATATAAATAGCAATAATATATCTTCCTGAGCACTTACTATGCGTCAATTTTTGTTTTTTTTTTTGGACAGGCAGAGTTAGACAGTGTGTGAGAGAGAGAGACAAAGAGAAAGGTCTTCCTTCCGTTGGTTCACTCCCCAAATGGATGCCAAGGCCGACGCGCTGTGCCAATCCACACCCAGGAGCCAGGTGCTTCCTCCTGGTCTCCCATGGGGGCGCAGGGCCCAAGCACTTGGGCCGTCCTCCACTACCTTCCCGGGCCACAGCAGAGAGCTGGACTGGAATAGGAGCAACCAGGACAGAATCTGGCACCCCAACCGGGACTAGAACCCAGGGTGCCGGCCCCGCAGGCAGAGGATTAGCCTAGTGAGCTATGGCACTGGCAACTACGCGTCAATTTTAAAAGAGCTTCATATTATAATTGAAATAGTTTGTCATTACACACTGTTAGTATGTACTAGCAATAACTAAAGTTTAATATCATGTGATGAAATTTCATCCTTTATTTGTCCAAGATCTTTCACAATTACACTGGGGTTTTAAAATCTAATCCACCTTGTACCCATTCTGTCTGCATGTTAAAATGGTTCTGAACACAGAAAAATGTTTGGAATCTATTTCATCGCATGCCTGTTACCATCCTTCCCAAGGAACTATACTTCAGTTTTTCAAATCATGCTCCAGCCTCCTAGAGTGCACACAAGTTATCCTCCTTCCATGTGAGTTTGAGCTCAGTGTAGGAGCCAGAGTGACACCATTAACCAGGAGGTTGGATCATACCACTTTCCTTCAAAATCCCACCAGATTTTCATCACAATAAGAGTAAAAATCATTATTGATGTTTACTGCTCTAAAGAGATGTTGTCCTCAGCCTTACATCTGTGAACTTATTTCTTATTACACCACACACATCAGAGAGAGAGAGAGAGAGAGAGAGAGAGAGAGAGAGAGAGAGGGAGAGAGAGAGAGAGAGAGATCTTATGTCCACTGGTTTACTCCTTAAATGGCCTTACATATGCTGGTTCACTCCCTTAAAACAGTTGGGCCATCTTCTGCTGCTTTTCTCAGGCCATTAGCAAGGAGCTGGATCAGAAGTAAAGTGGCTGGGACTCAAACCCTCAAACTGGCCCCCATATGGGATGCTGGTATTGTAGGAAGTAGCTATACCTGCTATGTCACAATGCCGGCCCCTGAAAGAGGATTCTTAATTAAAATTCAAACACTGCCTCAATGCAAGTGTTGTCTAAAAAGCTATAACTTTCCACTGGCTATATTTGCCAAAACAAACTGATAAGGCATATTTTCTAATCATGTATATAAACATAAAAATGCAAGAAAAACATAGCTTACAAAAATGACCAGAAATTGACAAGAGTCCATAAACTTATGATATGACTTAATGCATTTACAACATGAGAAATGTGCCCAAATAGTATAATATTAAACATCAAATTTTTATTTAAAATATTTCTAATAACAAATGCAAACAAATAATCTCTACAAATACAGAATCTATAAAATATGTCAAATAAAAATAAATCATATTAGCTTTAAAATAAGAAAGTAGAGGCAAACAACATAGTTAAAATATTTAAACAAGATAAATTTTAAATTGAATGAGTTGAAAAATTTTAAATTAATGTAAATTATTGAATTATTACTTCCTATAAGAGAGCAGCACCACATTTTACCCACACAAAAGTCATTTAGGAGAAATAATCAAATATAATTTTACAATTAAATCTTAACTTAAATTTCACAAAGCAAAAACTTAAAATCAATTTATTTGAATGAAAACAATATATCCAGCAACACTTATTAAAACTTTAAACAAACGAACTAAAAGTCTAAATACATGAAAAATGATTTTTTTAAGTTAAGGAAATTTTAGTACTCTATGTGACTAAACTTTATGGAATGCCACAAAATATGACTTTAAATTGTATGCTCAATAAAATTTCTTATAATTAAAACTATAAAAATATGTCAAGTGTTTCATTTAGAAATTTATTTTTAAAGAACATTACAAATCTATAGAAACAAAGAGAAAGGCAATAATTTTTGAAAATCACAAAAATTTCAACAAAGATGTAATTTATAGAAGCTTATATAAGAGCACATCAAACAAAAATTGCATTTTAAGTGTTTACACGGTGTACACAAAGACATCACTGCATACAAATATTTAACATGATAAATGTATTTTTAGTACAAAAGCATTGTAAAAGAGAAAGCTTTGATGATGCAAAACATCAACTGCACATTCATCTCAGATCTTTCAGTGAGAAAGACATTGGCTAGTTTTAATCTTGTAACCAGAGACAGAAAGATGAGAAAGAGTACATAAAGAATCACAATTTTTTTATCAATAATATACCATTATACAATTCCAAAATGATAGAGCTAGAGGAACTTGCCCAAAAGCAGACTGTAACATAATTTTCTATTTTATTTTACATTTATCAATATCCAAATCTTCCAACAGTTTTCTGTAACTGAATTATATTGCACTATTTTATTTTGATGAGGATACAAACTTGTTAACTGTTTATTTTTTCATTTTAGCTTTTGTCAAAGTAATTTGGAAAACATATTATTTGTAAACAGCGATTTTGCATTAAAATATTGCAAGAATATAAGACTTTTAGGACAATTGAAAAAACTCATTATTTTCTTAAATACATAACATCCACCTTCTAAACAAATAGACTTGGAATTAATTTTATTTTATGCAATTTAGGAAGCTGAGGCTTAAAATTTCAGGGACTTATTAAGTGTAAGACAACTATCAATGTAGAAGCGTTAAAATCTAAATCATGGAATGACTGGTTACCAATCACATGTTTCTAATGTCTCTAATTAATTTATTCTATATATTACATAGATGATTTCTGAAACTGTTATCAATGTAGTTCTACTTTACAAATAAAAACCTAAAATTGGATTCTGTGGTGTAGTTTCAAATATAGCAACCAGATGCTGTTTATTTTGTACATCAATTACTCTTAAATAAATATATGTAAAATCAAGACCACAGATTTAATCACTTTCTGACTTTCCAGTTATATTATGGATTTCTAAAAACTTCTCCTGGAAATATCCAAGATAATTATTGGTTATTAAAGGCAATATCAAAAGAAATAGAAATTACAGGGTTTGACTGTTATCACATAGACACTAAAAAAACACACACAACAGGGAAAAAAAAAAGAAAGAAAGATGACTTTGGATGCTTAGCATATCGGCTACTTTATTTTCCTGGAGGTATCTCTCCTGTGCATGATCCTAAGAAGAGCATTCTTCACTTCTTTGTTCCTGAGACTATAAATGAGTGGATTGAGCATGGGGATCACAATAGTGTAAAAAACAGAAGCCACTTGATCCTTTCCCAAGGAGTAGGACTCACTTGGTTTTAAGTAAGTGAAAATCATGGTGCCATAAAATATGGTGACTCCCAGGAGATGGGAGGCACAGGTAGAGAAGGCTTTTTGCTTTCCTGAAGTGGAATTAATTTTCAGGATAGTAGAGAGAATGGACACATAGGACATAGCTACTGTGATAAAGGACACCATTAAAGTAAAACCAGCAAAAACGAATATCATTATTTCAGTGTCATATGTGTCAGTGCAGGACAGGGCTAGGATTGGGGATGTATCACAAAAAAAGTGATGGATTACATTGGAGTCACAATAATGCAGCCTGCTCATGCAAAACACATTGATAGAGGAATCCATAAAGCCAATCATATAAGACCCAGTGACAAGGGCACAACAGAGTCTTGTGGACATAATAAGTGGATACTGTAAAGGATTGCAGATAGCAACATAGCGGTCATAGGCCATCGAGGACAGAAGAAAACACTCAGCAGCAGCCAGGATGACAAAAAAGTACATCTGGGTGAAGCAGCCCATGAATGAAATATACTTGGTGGAAGTCAGTAAGTTCTCTAAGGTTTTAGGTGTGATGACATTTGAATAACTGAGGTCAAGTAATGACAGGTGAGTGAGGAAAAAATACATGGGGGTGTGGAGCTGGAGATCCAGGCGGATTATCAATATCATCCCTGCATTCCCCAGCACAGTAACCAGGTAAATCAGCAGAAACAGCACAAAGAGGAGCAGCTGGACCTCTTCAGCATCTGTCAGTCCCATTAGGATGAAGTCAGGCACATTCGTGTTGTTCCTCCTACTCATGGTGTCCACTGCTCTCAGCTGTTAAGAGATCAGAATCTAAAGAAGAAATGATTTGAACAAGAAAAGGTCTTATGTGTAAGACATAATCCATTTTGCAATTAGCTTAGCTTTCCTCGAATTGATAGTAGAGTATGCTTTATATTGTAAATCTACATTTTTATGAGAACAGCTGCATTGAGCATAAATAACTTATTTAAAATAATGGATATTAACTGTCCACTCTGCAATTATACCATGATTGGTAGATTCCCAAAGCCTGCTACTAATATTCAATTTCTGTTAATAACTAATTTTATCAAATCTGATAAAAATACTGAATATATAATAAGCACTCCTAGAAAATTTTTGATACACCAATTATCATATTCTTCTTTGTGAAAACATTTATACTTATTAAAAATGAATTTCACAATCAGAGGACTTTGATGCATTAAAGTTATAAACCATTTCTAAGTATTAATTTCTAGAATACATGATGTTTTTCTCACATAACTTATTCAAAAACAAATATCCTCCAAAAATTTAATTTTCGAATATGAACATTACATGCAGCCATTAATTCAATCGACTATTTGTGTATGCTTCTATAAATCCTGACATTCCTTAAAGAAGGATTAAATGAGAAATTCTCCTCATTTTATTTCATCTGAATCAAAGCATGGCCATTTTGTGAATAATACTTACTGTGAGCCAAAGCTAGTGAAAGTGGAAATTCTTCCAATATTATCTTATAGAAATTTTTCAGCATCAATATTTCATACAAATAAAATACAAACACCATTTATATAACAGAACATGTCTGCTATTTGATAATGTTTTCTTTGAGAAGAGTAAATTTTACACTTTTGTGCATTCATTTTGTTAATTATGAAGTCAAATTTACAACCTAGAATATTTGTGTGACTGCTGGTCAAATATTAAGCAGATCCTGTGACTATAAACAGAGCATCTGATGGCTTGACTCTCATCTGGATAATATATGGAGCCTCCTTTGGCAGGAGGTTGATGATATCGCAACACTTGATCACCCTCAGAGACCGATTTCTAGAGAAGATTGCTTGGCGTGTTCCCAGTGGCAAAAGTTCAAGGATGAAATGAAGCCGAGCTGGGTGTTGAACAGTTAGAAGTCCCCATGTGAAGAACAACAAATTACTTCATCTTCTGGGATGATTAAAATTGCAGTTTTTATTTATTCATTTATAATTGACACATAAGTGTTATACCTTTTATGGAGGTACAATGTGATGTGTTGTACATACACACATGTGTAATGATCAAATCAGTCAATTTTCAACTAGGATGAGAGAGAAATTATTTACAAAGAAATCTCTATTCTATGACTGACAGCATCAAGAACGGAATTATATTGCTTAGTAATTAAACATTTTTACAGTTAAAAGTTTCATTGTATCATAGAAATCACACAGGTTCACACAGAAAAAATATAGCAATATCTATATCTATATATAGAATATAGCAAAATATAAAGACTATGAAAGAAATTCTAAATTGCTGCTAATATGTTATGAACAAAATTATAATTTCTCCCAATTATTTCATTTTGTGCACATAATGATTGCTTGTAGGTGTAATAAGATTTTCATAGCTATCATTATGGTGTACATTCAGTAGGTCATCTTCACTTTATTTCTAAATGGTTTTAAAGGTTTATTTATTTGAAAGGTAGATTTGCAGAAAGAAAGGGAGAGACAGAGACAGAGAGAGTGAGAGCACGAGCAAGGGCACCATGGCAGAGAGGGAGAGAGAGAGAGACAGCTCTTCCTTCCATTGTTGCACTTCCTGAATGTCTGCAGCAGCCTGACCTGCGTCACGTTGAAGCCAGGAGCCAGCAGCTTCATCTGGGTCTCACATGCACATGGAGGGGCCCAAGCACTTTGGCTGTCTTCTGCTGCTCTCCCAGGCACATTAACAGCTGCATCAGAAGTGGAGCATGCCAGTATAGCAGGCAGCCACTTCACTGCTGCGCCATATTGTTGGCCCCAATGTATAAAATTTCATAACATACCATAATATACGCTATATTTACCCTTTATAAATCCCACAATTTTAGGAATTACATATGAGGTAGCGTCTCCTATTTAAGTGAGCTAGGTGTACACCAGATGATAAACAGAGATGTTGAGACACTGACATGGTGTAGACTCTCCATTTGGGTTTGGCAGTGTAACATTTGTTTGGCATGCACTATCTGTGCAGCATGCATTACAACTTAATGCAGTTTTTCATTTTAAAAAAGAAAAATGAGAGCATAAGATAAAATCTGTCTTGAGAGTAGTAAACATTTTGTCATCAAAATAGTGAGGTCAAGGTAGACATCAATGAAAATTTCATGATGCAGCCAAGACTGGAAGGACAGAAGAAGGGTTTGTCAAGAAAGAGCAGAGGGAGACAAGCTCCAGAGTGGAACCATCAGTAGGATCATTTGAAAAATGGACCATGTGTATACAAAAGGATGCCATTGTTTGATGTTACTGGAGGTGGCTGATGGTACAAATAATTATGAAGAATCTGTATTGATGATGATAAGCCCTATGTGAAAAAAAAAAAAAGAAAGAGAAGAAAGGAATGGGAATTTTCGAGCTTTCTCATTTTAAAAAGAATGTTTTGAAGTTTTTTAGTGTTTAGGTCACACAGAAAGGAAGTAGAGAACCTTTGAAATTCTTGGAGTGAGGATCCTGAAAACCAATATCAATGATCTACAAAACTAGCTCCTTTGTCGTGATGCATCTTATCACTGTTAGTAAAAATTTCATAAATTGTATCAGTGAGGTCACTTCAAAGAGCTCTTAGAAATATTGTATTAAGATAATTTTTTCCAAACAAAAATTTTATAACTTATGAAATTTTTCATAATATGTATATTCTAAGAAATTTTGATTGCCTTCTCATTCATAAAATTTAAAAATATTTTCATTCCTTCCCAGAAATTTTGAAAAGACCCTTAACCATTATATACAAGGGGAAACAAGAAGATATCAAAACTCAATGCAATTTAATTTGTTTTAGTTTCAGTGACTCATTTGTTTCTTCAGGCATTCAAGAAATATTTTTTGAAATAAAGCACATTACAAAAAGCGATTTTTAAAAATGTTCTTAGTGTGCTGGCGCTGTGGGGTGCTTAGGTCGATCCTCTGACTGCTACGCCAGTATCCTGTATGGCCACCCTTTCTAGTCCATGATGCTCCTTTTCTATCCAGCTGCTTGTCATGGCCTAGGAAATAAATGGAAGATGGTCCAAGTGCTTGGGCCCCTATAGCTGTGTGGGAGATGTAAAAGAAGCTTCTGGCTCCTGCCTTAAGATTGGCCAAGCTCTAGGCATTGCAGCCATTTAGGGAGTAAACCAGTGGATGGAAAGCATTTCTGCCCCTTCCTCTCATTGTCTGTAACTCCACCTCTCAAATAAATAAATAAATAAAATCTTTTTTCAAAAAGTTTCGAATTAAAGTATATTCTAAGTGTGGTGATTTTTTTGTTCTAGTTAATACTATTGGTTGAACTCTGTAATTAACACACGTTTATTCTTAGGTGTTGAAATTTAACTGAAAAGTGATCCCTGTTAAAATTAAGAGTGGGAATAAGAGAGGGAGGAGATGTACAATTTGGGACACGCTCAATCCGACTTGCCCCAAATGGTGGAGTTAGAAATGTGCCAGGGGATTCCAATACAATCCCATCAAGATTGCATGTACCAATGCCATCTCACTAGTCCAAGTGATCAATTTCAATTCACAACTGATCACACTGATAGGTCTAAGAGTCAAAGGGCTCACACAAACAAGACTAGTGTCTACGAATACTAACTGATAGAATCAAAAAGGGAGATGCCATAATCAATATATATGAATCTGCTAAACACTTTTATTGACTTAATTGTCTATGTGGTAAAATTCCCAAAATATTTTGAAAGACTTTGGTAAATGGAATTTTCTATCAAAAATTTCCCTGAATCTTTTATGAGGCATCCCTTTTTCATAATAACTCACTCTTTAACCAAAATTGATTAACCCAGGAGTAAAGTAATCTTTTCTGGCTGATCTTGACTCTTTTTATTTATTTATTTATTTTTGACAGAGTGGACAGTGAGAGAGAGAGAGACAGAGAGAGAAAGGTCTTCCTTTGCCGTTGGTTCACCCTCCAATGGCCGCCGCGGCCTCCGTGCTGTGGCCCTCGCACAGCGCTGATCCGAAGGCAAGAGCCAGGTGCTTCTCCTGGTCTCCCATGGGGTGCAGGGCCTAAGCACTTGAGCCATCCTCCACTGCACTCCCAGGCCATAGCAGAGAGCTGGACTGGAAGAGGGGCAACCGGGACAGAATCCAGCGCCCCGATCAGGACTAGAACCTGGTGTGCCGGTGCCGCTAGGCGTAGGATTAGCTTGTTGAGCCGTGGTGCCGTCCGATCTTGACTCTTAATCATTGTTTCACATTGATGACAAATATTTTGGAATATATTTTAATTATTATAACACATTTAATTGATAAATAACAAATTATTTTGAAAGACATTATGTACATGACTGCCCAATCACCATAATCTAGACAAATATGAGCAATACGAAGTTCTTGAACTTACTAAATATATTTAGTTAGCATTTCATATTGATGCATTTGTTAGATGTTACTAGAACAAACAATAATAAACTAATTCCTCTCACAGAGGTTAGAGTCTTATTTTAAAGAAATATTATTATAGACTTTTTCAATAAAATCCTTTTTAGGAGATTGCTTTTAAAATCTACTTATTTCAGTCGGCGCAGTGGCTCAATAGGCTAATCCTCTGCCTGTGGTGCTGGTACACCGGGTTCTAGTCCCGGTTGGGGCGCCGGATTCTGTCCCGGTTGCCCCTCTTTGAGTCCAGCTCTCTGCTGTGGCCGGGAGTGCAGTGGAGATTGGCCCAAGTCCTTGGGCCCTGCACCGGCATGGGAGACCAGGAGAGGCACCTGGCTCCTGGCTTCGGATCAGCATGGTGCACCAACCGCAGCTGCCATTGTGGGGGTGAACCAACAGAAAAGGAAAACCTTTCTCTGTGTCTCTCTCACTGTCTAACTCTGCCTGTCAAAAAAAATAAATAAAATCTGTTTTTTTTTTAATTTATTTGACAAGTAGAGTTATAGACAGAGAGAAGGAGACAGAAAAATGTTCCTTCTATTGGTTCACCCTCCAAATGGCTGCTGTGGCCAGCGATGCGCCAATCCACAGCCAGGAGCCAGATGCCTCTTCCTGGTCTCCCATGCAGGTGCAGTGACCCAAGCACCTGGGCCATCCTCCACTGCCCTCCCGGGCCACAGCAGAGAGCTGGACTGGAAGAGGCACACCAGGGCTAGAACCAGGCACCCATATGGGATGCCGGTGCCGCAGACAGAGGATTAACCAAGTGAGCCAAGGCACTGGGCAAAATCTGTTTATTTCTTTAGCTTTAATTTATTTGAAGGAAAGGGAACAGAGCCTGAGAGACCTTTCAACCACTAGCTCTTTCCTATGAAGGCCACAAGAGTTAGGGCTGACCTGAGCCAATACCAGGAGCCTGGGACTCCACCCAAGTCTGCCCTGTGTGTGGTAGAGCCCCAAATACTTCATCTACACCTGCTGCCTCCCAGGGTGCACATTAGCAGGGAACTGGACCAAAGCAGAGCAGGAGCTAGAAACTAGGCACTCTCATATGGACTGAGGATATCCCAAGCAGTGTCTTAACTTCTGTGCCAAATGCCATCCCCAAATTAACCTTTAGTTTCTTTCAAAACATATTTTAAAATTGATACACCAATTCGATAATTGACATACAGTAAGGACAATATGACACAATGCATTTTTCCAATAGTCAATTTGTAACAATCCCTGAGTGTTCATTAAACCAAGTTTAAGTTAAAGTCTTTTTGAAGGCAAAAGTTCTCACACACATACACACCGTTTCTTTCTATAACAATATAAGCCTGAAAGTAACTGTGTATCTTAGAGATGTGAGAATACATGGACACACACACACATATAAATATGTATCTTCATGTTCTTCCAGGTATAATACCACCATTAGTGATCCATGTATCCATATACACAAATAAATATAGATACACATATACATGCACCCATCATATCTAAAAATGTATCAGTTCTTTAAACTAAGAGATACACTATAGTCATTCAGAATTTAAATTCCGTTGTTGGGATAGGCAGCCTACCTCACTTAATGAAGGTTCAATTTTTGTTGTGTATAGATGCTCACAGACTAACAATGGGGTTCTGTCCAAACTTATCAAAAATTTGAAAATATTTCTGATTTAAAACTTCATTTCATACACCTAATCTGCCTAACATCATAGCTTAGCTTAGTCTACCACACACATGCTCAGAATATTTACAGTAGCCTACAGCTATTTAAAATCATCAAAAAAAAGAGACTATTTTATAATAAATTGTCAATGAGACACTTGACTTGGTGAATGCCTGAATTTTGAAAACATGTAATATAGTACTGTGTAGCGTATTGGTGGTTTACTTTGTGATCACATTGCTGAATGGAAGAAAAAGATCAAATTCAAAATTTGATTGACAATTTCTGAATGTATATTGGTTTTGCAACATTGTGTAGTAGAAAAATAGTAATTGCAACCATCACAATGCTAGGATATTCTGCAATAAATATGTTTGAAATATTAATGATAAAAAATTAAGTGTTTTGACAAAGTACTCTCCATTACCAGGAGATTTCTGCATTTGCTACGTGATGTCCATTGTCCCCACTAGTGTCTGCATGGAAATAACTTCAGTCTTTTATTATTCTCACTTGTAGCTAATGTTTGATAATTTTTTTGTTTATTTTGTGCTCTGTTCTCTGCTCTCGGTTAATTCACTGTCATTTCTGGATGTTAGTAAGGCTTTAGGTTCTGACTTCTAACTATTCTAATTTTCTATCTCGATTCACCAATAGCTGAGAAAACAGAATGCCAATCCATGCTAAGTGTAAATTCAACAATCTTGAAACATGGTTCAGTGCTATGGTGTGGTCATAAGGGATGTTCAGATGTCACTTTCCTTCTTGCACATGTCTAAGAAAGAATAGTTTATGTGCTGAGAAGAACTCCTAGTGCACTGTAATAAAAAATAATTTCAAGGCTCTTAGTTCTCATTCATTGACTGTCATGTCTTTGAAGTTTACTATTAATTTTTCTAATTGTTGGAACGCTCAATCCTCAGAGTCACCTATGTTTCTATTTAATTATAACCTGCCTTGATTTGTCATGGAAAACATTTTCTTTTTAAGACTCTCAAAAGAGCATTTTTCACATCTTTGTTCCTCAGACTGTAGATCAGTGGATTTAGCATTGGAATGACAATGGTATAGAATACTGATGCCACTTGCGCCTGATTCAGGGAAGATGTGTTATCAGGCTGCAGATATGTGAAGATCAGGGACCCATAGAAGACAGCGACACCCATGAGGTGGGAGGCACAGGTGGAGAAGGCTTTCTGCCTGCCTGCTGCAGACTGGATCTTCAGGATGGCTATGATGATGGCGATGTATGTAACTGTGATGATCAAGAGAGAACTAAGAAGAGTGAACCCAGCTAAAACAAAAATCACCATTTCTGTGTCGAATGCATCCACACAGGACAGGGCCAAAAGAGCTGTAGTGTCACAGAAAAAGTGATTGATACTGGAGTCACAGAATGCCAAACTGCTTATCACAGAGACGGACGCTAGTGAATTCGTGAAACCTACCACATAGGGCAGTATGCCAAGCCAGTTGCACAGTTTGGGGGACATAACTACAGAATATAATAAGGGATTGCAGATTGCTACATAGCGATCATAGGCCATTGATCCCAGAAGAAAACATTCACTGCACACCAGACCGACGAAGAAGTACATCTGAACAAAGCAGCCTACAAAGGAGATGGTTTTTTGGTTGGATTGGAGATTGACTAGTGCCTCCGGTGTTACAGTCGAGGAATAACATATGTCGATGATTGCTAAATTGCTAAGGAAAAAGTACATAGGTGTGTGAAGCTGAGAGTCAGCTCTGATTAACAGAATTAGTAACAGGTTTCCCAATATAGTGAACAGATAAATGAAGAGAAATGTCAGGAAAAGACTGACTTGGAATTCAGGATGATCTGCAAATCCAGACAGGATGAAGACAGTCAACTCAGTGAGATTTTTCCCAGTCAGATACATCAATAGCAAACTTTGAATTTCCTGCTAAAAGTCAGAGAAAAATTCAAGTCCAACCAGCTAATGACCAATCAACTTAGATTCTAATAATCAGATAATGACAGACGGAAGGTGAATCTGTAACAACTTCAAGTTAGCTGCAAATGTATACTATCTTTTTATAAAACTGACAAACGCTAATAAAAATTCCCAAGTTTCCAAGCTAATAACTGTATAGAATTGGTAGCACTCTAGAAATATTCTTTTGCAATGAATTACAGACCTCCTGAGATTTTTAGTCCTCTATCTCAGTCTATTAGGGGACCCAAAATTATCCACCTAGTAATTTATATAATAGAATGAGCTACATCATTTGGGGAAATGAAATCTAATGATACCTTTATGTGATAGTCTAATTGTCTTAACATTTCACAGTTAGTTTCCAGTGCTATTTGAGGTTCTTAATAAAATCTAGATAAACACAACTAATATTTCCTTAGACTCAATATAGCTTTTCTAGATTTTGATGAAAAGAAAGGAGAAATGAAATTTGAAGCACCCTGTTTATATTACATATCAATGCTAAAATTTCATACAGTTTTTTCTCCTGTCACATACCCTTTCTGTTTATCACTGACCTAGGACCACTTGAGGAGCTTAATCTATATTGCACTTCAGTTCTTTCCAATCTTATGTGACTGTTTCCAATGGAAAGCACATAGGATATCAGGTGATCAACAGTTCATTACTGAGCTAATTTGTTAAGTCAATGAAAAAAAGAGTAAGTTAAACATTAAAAACAGGAAGGAAATTCTAAGATGATCTCACCGACATGGGCGGATTCTTTTCCTAATCCAATTGACAAAAATAAAGAAAAGTGAAACCGGTTTTCAGACATCTAACAGAGTAACAGAATGGAATTTCACGTTCTATCAACAATACTTATTAATTGAATTTGATACATGCTCACAGGCATTCATATTTTTTATGTAGTAAGCATGTGTTCATTGAAAACCTATGGCCTTGCATATCACTAAAGATACTTCTCTCAAGGCCTAATGGAAGATGTAAGATATTAATAGGAACAGTTATTCAATGAAAGAAGCACAGACACACACAGCAGTGATGAAAGAGATTTCTGAGTTAGACTTACCTGGGATTCAGTCCTGCAAAATAATCCCACTTGCCTTTCTGCTATAATCTAATAGCTTCTATTGTAACCAACTTATTATTAAGTTTATTATTTTTGCCTGATCTGTGATTGTGAATCCCATGAATTGTCAAAATAATGGCTTGGGTCTTTTATTTTTATTGCTGCTATTTAGCTTAGAGCTTTATTGGCTATATAATGTACCCTTATAAATAGTATGAAGTTAATAAAAAAAATTTTGCTGGTTTTGATGATAGCCCTGGGTGTTGTATGCATTATTTTCTGTTTACAGGATACCAATAAGCATAAAACATGCAAAGATAATTTTTATTTTATGCCTTATTGAGAATTAAAAGTCTATAATGTTAGTCTACCTCTTAGGGAGTCCAATGAAAAAGGGTTTTCTTCTGAAATCCAGTGTATTAAACAGTCCACTTATGCAAGCATCCTATCCTCAAGCCTTTAAACTCACCTCATATAGGAATTGGTCAATTAGCATCTTTGATCTCTTGAGAGTTGTATTTTAATTGTACCCCATGGTCCATTCCCAATTTGCCTGGGATATATCTCCAAAGAGAAGTAAACAGAAATGCATACTCCTCACTAGTGTAATGGCCCCAGATGTGTGGAAAATTCAACTGAAATAGTTTTTGAAACATTTGTATGTTACTAGTAGACTTGTCCATGAAACTTTTTCTAAAATATCACAATATCATGACAAAGTGAAACACGTGATCATGACAATCTCATATAACCTCGTCTAGTAATTTCTGATTGATCACCCAGCAAGGAGAAGTGAGCTTTCCTACTCACTGCTTTCATGCTGTTACTATGTGTGAAATTATGTTAACAACTTATGCTTCATATTTAAAACAAGAATTCTGTGTTCATTTGAAAAAGATTTATTTATTTGGATGGAAGAGTTACAGAGCCAGAGAGAGAGAGGTCTTCCACCCACTAGTTCACTCCCCAGATGGCCACAATGGCTGGAGCTCCAAAGTGTCAAATTGTTAAATCAACATCAGGAGTCACTGTGTACTTACGTCTCATGAGGGATCTGTCCTTAATGTGTTGTCCAATGTGAAATAATGCTATAACTAGTACTGAAACAGTATTTTTACACTTTGTGTTTCTGTGTGGGTGCAAACTGATAAAATCTTTACATAGTATATACTGAATTGATCTTTTGCATATAAAGATAATTGAAAATGATTAAAAAACCTTGGTGTTAAATTGGAAATAGCATAGAAAATTAATAAATTTTTAAAAGACATATCATGTAGGATCTCTGTCCTTAATGTGCTGTACATTGTGAATTAATACTATAACTAGTACTCCAACAGTATTTTTCACTTTGTGTCCCTATGTGCGGGCAAACTGTTGAAATCTTTACGTAATATGTACTAAACTGATCTTCTGTGTATAAAGAGAATTGAAAATGAATCTTGATGTGAATGGAAGGGGAGAGGGAGCGGGAAAGGGGAGGGTTGCGGGTGGGAGGGAAGTTATGGGGGGGGGAGCCATTGTAATCCATAAGCTGTACTTTGGATATTTATATGCTTTAAATAAAAACTTTATAAAAAATCTATTTAGTTGTTTGAAACATCTTCCTGGGATTCACTTCTGTAAAGATTCTCACTTAACAACAGTCCTTTGTTAGCCACCAACAGATTAACTTGTTGTTGGAATAACATGCAGAAAGTACTATAAAATTTTCTATCTGATATTAAAATCCTCAATCACAAAAGGGCATCACTAATCATTGTCCATCTGACTTGAATCTCTTGAGCAGTTTTTGTCTCCTGTGACATCTCATTAGATCAGTACATTGAGTCAAAATGTGTTTGCATGTACCTTTGAGTAGTTATTACATTGCCAAACCATATTTGGTTGATTGTCAATTGCATTTGTTTAAAATTTTTCACTGTATTGAACTCTACAAAAATATGATCCCTTCATTAATACAGCATTCTAAGTTGTTTTCAATTCAGAATTTTTCTGTGAGATATGTTTTACTTATTTTTGTTGTTTACACCTAAAAAATAACTTAAGTTGGAGCATGTTGAACATGGAACACTCATTACTGTATGTGTGTGTGTGTAAATATATATGTGTGTGCAATCACAAATCTTAACCTTATGATATGAACATTCTCAAACACACACACATTCATATATTTGCAGCATTCCACTACTAACAGACTTTGGTTTGAAAGAAAAACACACACATGTCTTCAGATTGGATGTAGATCTATAAAAACAAAGAAATCACATTTACTTATGTATTGTAAAGCTATATTTAACTACATTGATTCCCAGAAAACATAAACTCTCTTGTCAATAACAAGTTTATCTCAAATTTCGCAAACAGTTAAAGTAAACTTCACAAAAATGTTATTGACCAATGCTTGGTGATTGTTAGAAAAACTATCATTAGGACATAAAATCTTGTAGATCTGAGAAGTTAGTTTCTGTTGCCCATTTAAAATTTAAAACTGTTAGGAATATTCACCCTAACAATTTACAAGTTAAGTCAGAAATATTTGAAAAGAACTGTATTTTCAGCCATTTTGATTATGTTTCTAAAAAGCAAAAGTCCATGTGCTATGATTTCATATTTTATAAGTGAGTTCATATGATATTTTTCCATGTTTTTGGCCCAATGACCCTATTTTCAAATCAATTGATTAATTAAATCAAAATTGAAACCCTAGTTCCTCAAATTGTCTCTCATGAAATCAATTAATAATTTCTAGAAAGAGGAGCATGATCACAGATTCTATCTTCATTAATTTTCACATTTTTGATTTTGACTCATTCCTTCATTCTTATTGTCCTGTATGTTCGTTATTCCAGTATATTAGAATATAAGAGACTTGATAGAAATAACACATAACAAAATTAATATAATATTTGCACCGACGAAGCTAGTTCTATAAATTTGTTAGAATGTGGTTTATATCCATAATGGAATACTACTCTATCATAAAAAAGAATGAAATTTGTATTTTGCAACAAAGTGAATGCAAATAGAAACCATTATGCATAGTGCAATAAACCAGTCCCAAGAAGACAAATATATGTTTCCCTGCTCTGTGGTAACTAGTAAAATCAAAAAAATATATAATGTATACGAGCAAAATTGGCATTTTTAGATTTGCTTATTGTCTCTACTATTGAGGAACTGTGGTTTTATTTCCTTTTAATATAGGTTGAATTCTTTACTTAGTAGAAGGTAACTTTATGAGTATTAACTGAAAGTATGTTATTACAAAAATTATGAAAATAAGAAAGGCAGGAGGAGGGAGTGTGTGAGAATGGGTAGAGGGTGGGATTGGAAGCATCACTGTGCTCCTAAATCTAAATAAATGAAATACATGAAAATTGTTCACCTTATAAAATTAAAAATTTAGGGGCCGGCATTGTGGCACAGTGGGTTAATATCCTGGCCTGAGGTGCTGGCCTCACATACTGGGGCTGGTTCTAGTCTCAGCTGCTCCTCTCCTGATTCAGCTCTCTGCTTTGGCCTGGGAAAGAAGTGGAAGATGGCCCAACTGCCAGGTTTCCCATGCAGGTGCATGAGCACAAGCATCTCTGGCTGTTGCGGCCAATTGGGGAGTGAACCATCGGATGAAAGACCTCTCTCTCTCTCTCTCTGTGTCTTTCTCTCTGTCTCTCTCTGCCTCACTTCTCTCTGTGCAATTCTGACTTGCAAATAAATACATAAATATTTAAAAATTAAAAATTTATTAAAGAATTTTCAGTGAAATGACATAAAATAAACCTCTCTCTCTGCCTCACTTCTCTCTGTGCAATTCTGACTTGCAAATAAATACATAAATATTTTAAAAATTAAAAATTTAAGGCCGGCGCCGTGGCTCAACAGGCTAATCCTCCGCCTTGCGGCACAGGCACACCAGGTTCTAGTCCCGGTTGGGGCACCGCATTCTGTCCTGGTTGCCC
The DNA here is from genome assembly GCA_015711505.1 of Sylvilagus bachmani. Taxonomy (NCBI): domain Eukaryota; kingdom Metazoa; phylum Chordata; class Mammalia; order Lagomorpha; family Leporidae; genus Sylvilagus; species Sylvilagus bachmani. Next base: position 97,893,102 of record CM027387.1, on the reverse strand, counting down.
CTCTTCCAGGCTAGCTCTCTGCTGTGGCCCGGGAGTGCAGTGGAGGATGGCCCAAGTGCTTGGGCCCTGCACCCCATGGGAGACCAGGAAAAAGCACCTGGCACCTGGCTTCTGCCATCAGATGAGGGTGGTGGGCTGGCCGCAGCGCGCCGTCTGCGGCAGCTATTGGAGGGTGAACCAATGGCAAAGGAAGACCTTTCTCTCTGTCTCTCTCTCTCACTGTCCACTCTGCCTGTCAAAAATTAAAAAAAAATAAATTAAATTAAATAAAATAAATTAAAAATCTATTAAAGAATCTTCAGTGAAATGACATAAAATAAACCAATCTCCAAATAGAAAAGATGAGCAACCAAGAAGGAATAAATGAAACAAATAAAAAATAAATATGTTTATATAGTTTTCCCAAAGAATTTTATTATTAGGAATTTTTGAGATTACATCAATTTAGAAATGGAGATATTTTATACATAGTAACCTCTTTATTCACAGCATAATCATTCCAAGACCCCTAGTGGATGCCTAAAATCAGACACTACTGAACACTATGTATACAGTATTTTCCCCTATACATATAAGAGTTTAACTGATAAATTGTATGCAGTATAAGACATTAATAAATATAATAAAATAGAATAATATACTATGTTACAAGATATGTGAATGATATCATTCAACTTCGGGGATTCTAACCATGAGAAGTAAGTGAAACCATGCGTAGGAGGACTCTAATATACAAACTTTGTCAATTTGCTGTGAGTTACTTTGTCAAAGGTAAATCTTTGAAGTATCTAATATCAGGAGATGGATAATTTGCTAGACTCAAGAATATTAAAATTTTAGTGTGAGATGAGGAGATAAAAATTAGAAAGCTTTTGGTCATATCCTGAGGTGATTGGCTCCAAGTTCTCATTTCCAGTGCTAGAAAATGGTATGACGATGACAAGGCCAGCAGAGCAGCAAGATTTGTCTACATGCAAAGTGAAAGCACACTCAGGATGGAGCATAGGGAGACGTTTGGTCCATACGTTGTGGATACATCCCTTTATATGAACTGGACACACTGTGGGTGGTGTCTGGGTTGCTGTTTAATTGAATATACAAAGAAGGAAGAGTTTGAGGTGGGGTTTGGGTACCACTGATTTCTTTGCCCATTTTTGGACATCTCCGAAGTGTCATAGCATCATGTTCATGGAGTAGATGTCTCTATTTTGATAATCTTAGTCTAATGGCTTTTTTTTTTTTTTTTTGACAGGCAGAGTGGATAGTGAGAGAGAGAGAGAGACAGAGAGAGAAAGGTCTTTCTTTACTGTTGGTTCACCCAACAATGGCCACTGCAGCCTTCATGCTGTGGCCGACGCACCGCGCTGATCCGAAGGCAGGAGCCAGGTGCTTCTCCTGGTCTCCCATGCAGGTGCAGGGCCCAAGCACTGGGCCATCCTCCACTGCACTCCCGGGCCACAGCAGAGAGCTGGACTCAAAGAGGGGCAACCGGGACAGAATCCGGTGCCCTGACCGGGAATAGACCCCGGTGTGCCAGCGCCACAGGCAGAGGATTAGCCTATTGAGCCGTAGCGCTGGCAGTCTAATGGCTTTGTAATGAGTTAAAGGTCATGCAGGTTTGCAGATGGCTGTCATGCTGGTTACATTCAGAGCTGCTCATTTCCACTGCATGGAAGTCTCATGCACTAATGAGGCTAAGGGAGGGACCAGCATTGTTCACTACATATTGCAAATTTGTCATTTAGCAAAGCTCTGTATTCTCATCTGGGATAGCAGCTGTTCTGAACTGAGTTTGTAATGCCCTTCTATGTGAACAGAATAATAAACACCACTTGAATCGATGGGTGAACATAAGCAATAGGAAGGCTTAAGAACCATTTTTCTTCAACAGGTTTCCCCTTTGGTGCTCAGTTAGTCATCGCCAATCAGGGAAAACATGTGATATTTGTCCCTTTGGGACTGGCTTAATTCACTCAGCTTGATGTTTTCCAGATTCCTCCATCTTGTTGCAAATGACTGGATTTCATCGTTTTTGACTGCTGTATAGAATTCTATAGAGTACATGTCCCACATTTTCTTTATCCAGTCTACTGTTGATGGGCATTTTGGTTGGTTCCAGGTCTTAGATATTGTGAATTGAGCTGCAGTAAACATTAAGGTGCAGACAGCTTTTTTGTTTGCCAATTTAATTTCCTTTGGGTAAATTCCAAGGAGTGTGATGGCTGGGTTGTATCGTACGGTTATATTTAGTTTTCTGAGGAATCTCCAGACTGACTTCCATAGTGCTTTAACCAGTTTGCATTCCCACCAACAGTGGGTTAGTGTCCCTTTTTATCCACATCCTCGCTAGCATCTGTTGTTGGTATATTTCTGAATGTGAGCCATTCTAACCGGGGTGAGGTGAAACCTCATTGTGGTTTTGATATGCATTTCCCTGATGGCTAGTATTCCGGAACATTTTTTCATGTGTCTGTTGGCCATTTGGATTTCCTCTTCTGAAAAATATCTATTGAACTCTGTAATTAGCACACATTTATTCTTAGGTGTTTAAATTTTAACTGAAAAGTGATCCCTGTGAAATATAAGAGTGGGAATAAGAGAGGGAGGAGATGTACAATTTGGGACATGCTTAATCAGACTTGCCCCAAATGATGGAGTTAGAATCATGCCAGGGGATTCCAATACATTCCCATCAAGGTGGCATGTACCAAGGCCAT